>OZ010571.1:77940314-78372814 GCA_963932145.1 Acanthosepion lycidas | reverse complement strand
AAAAGAATTTTGAATTTTTTGTGTATGTAAACGTGTACCGATTTTTGTAAATACGAACGTCGATGCACGACATTAGAAAATAATAGCGGTCGCTAGAGTAAATTTAAAATTTATTACTAATTTTTTTAACATTTTCTCAACAAATGTCTTCGCAAGTAACATTTTAAAGCCAAAGTACATAAAATTCAATAAAATATTAGATTATATAAAATATTTTCTTAAATTTTTAAGATTACTGGGTAGTTAAAAAAATGATATAAAAGGGGCTAACACGTTATATTCTTCAAGTAATTTTTACAAGTGTGTCCCCTGGAAAAAAATTCTCAAACCTAAGTCTATCGTGAGAGTAGTCAACACCTCATAAAACACCCGCCTTCTGCGATATTTTAAACTAAAAGTAAGTAATATTTGTTTCAAATCAGATTAATTAAACTTTAAATCAGTTAAAAGTTAATCAAATAAAGTTTCATAAAAGTATATTTTATTTTTGAGTCTTTTTTTAATAAAGAGATTCATTTTGTGATGTCAGATTCGCTAAAATGGCTAATTTTTAGCAATTTTAATGATTAAAAAAAGAATTAATTCCGATCAATATAAATTCAGTTTGAAATAAAGCAAAGTATTTTGCTTATTAGAAATATTGAATTTAATCTATTAGTTTAAAATTAAAACTAAAAGAAAGCTTCAAGAAAGATTTTTCATTTTTAAAATGCGTTTTAATTTTTTAGACCTTAGATATCACTTTTTTGAGGCACCTATAATATGTGTTTATGTAATCTATCCTTATTTTAGTCGCTGTGTTAACTTCTTTTAGTCATAGAGCTCTGAAGTATTTCCACTCTGTTATTTTTTCTTTTTTTTACCATCTACGGTAATTGTGAAAAAGTTTTTTTCGTTTTTTTCCCGCCTTGCATTTTGTTTTACTTTTAAGTTTTATGTCTCATGGCAATAATAAAATTTTGCAATCTTGAAAAATAAGACTTTCAAAAATAAAAGTTCAGAATTGTTGCGTCGCAACGAGCTTAACAGAAAATGGCATTATTATAAGAAATAATTATTTTAATAAAAAAGAATAAAGATAAATATTCAACTCGTCGGTTACTGGTGTAATTTAATTGAGTAACTTCCCTTAGATCTGCTTTCTGTTTAATAAAAAAAAAATCGAAATGTACACATCTTATAGTTTCAGTATATATCTAATGTCATAAATGAATAAAAAAGAACAGAAAAAATGGCTATCTTCAAATACCAGAATTTGTAGTGGGTAAAGTGCACACTCTCAATAGTAGCAAATAATTTACATATAGTGCTGGTGTTAATAAAACAGTGCTCGATGTAATACTTCAGAGCTATTAAATATACATTTTATTTTTAACACTCACGACTTGGAGTTTCATGTACAACAGAACATTGAAGTACTGAGTATACTGTCCGTTTCGTTATTTAAATTTAAAAAATACATCTGGTTATCGTAATGTTGGCGTATATATATTATACTAGCATTACAGTTTTTTTTAATTTCAAATATTGTATATGGTATTTAAAATAAACGGGATTTGTATATATACGCATAAGAAAAAAATTAAAGAATTTTTTAGAGTTGTGAATATTAATATTTTATTATTAAACAAGATTACGTGTTCCTTTTATTATATATATATATATATATATATATATATATATATATATATATATATATATATATATATATATATATCCAAGTATAGGATTGGTGTGGACGGAATAAAATTCCAATAACCAAAAACACTATTCTTAAAAGAGTGCTCAATACAAAGTAGAGCAAATATTATTTATTCAGAAATTATAACATAAACATGTTATAAAATTACTACAAAAATAGCCATTTTGTTTCAACACTTCTGGTGTCTTCTCAAGTGATGGTGTTGAATGTAGAATAAAGAGTTTAAAATATTTTCAAATGGTTGATTTGAACATTTTTAAAATTCGAGAAACATCAAGAAATAACAATACAAGTAGATACTTCATACCTGGAGGTAAGGTATTTTTTAAGATGTATCAGCGCGGAAAGGGATTCTGGGAAGGTGGCGTTATAAAAAAACAGATCGGCAAAATGACATACATGGTACAGGGACAAAGGTGGGAACATAAGCGACGCCTTAATCAGTTAAAATGTAGATTCACTGGTTTAAAAATTCCTAAAAAGAGGTACCAATGGAAATTCTGTATGACGTTTAACGCAACCATGCCATCAGAAATTGTTGAACGAAGGGTTTATGGCAAAAGAAAAAGAATGCCAACAGAATTTCTAACTATTGAACCGAAGCTGAAGAAGTATAGACAATTGGGAAAGCCATCTCAAAAGGGAGGTGTTATATAGGAATAAAGTGTCGCTGCCGACATTGGAGTTTGAACACAGATCACCAGAGAGCAAACACAGGCGATCCCATTTTGAATAAATACATCACGTGTTGGTAAAGGAAATGCATATATGGGAATTAGCGTGGTGTCTAAATGATCACTATACGGATTATTATTCGGATCACTATTCGGTGGTTATTTTTCGAGCGAGTATTATCGAGCAAGTACTATTAGTACGAGTGTTATTCGGATGCGTCTGACACCAGTATTGTTCAACAGTGTTACTATAGTTGTATCTGTGATTGCAAAGTCTCTACTACAACGAGCATTACGAAAGTGGCAACGAGTATTTGTTGACATTACAAAAGTGGCAACGAATGTTCGTTGACATCACAAAAATATATATAAACAAAAACAAACCGTAATATACCTAAAAACAAACCGTAATTTATAACAAAAATAACCCGGATATTTATTTTTAGGTCTACATGTAACCATCACTTCATTTCTCTTGTTTAATAAGCTCTGGTTATTTAAGTGTTTTAAGATGACCAATCTTTCAACAAGAGATAAGTTACATTTATTTCCTTTCCCCTTATAAGACTTAGCTCTTGTTATAAGATCCCAGTTGGTTGACGATGAGATGCCATCATTCTTTAATTGCAAGGAATATTTGGAGAGAGTAGTGCTGTTTTTGTATTTTAAATTGCCTCAGGTCATTCGATGATGGTAAAAACGAAATTTCCAATGATTTTCAGTGGAACCAAATAAAATATAACATCGTTACCGGAATGTATGCTCGCTCGGTATACAATATTATCAGTCATATATTGACCGTTTACAGGACAGCTTATATTTTTCGGCAGTTGCATTTGTTTTTAGAAATATTTATGTTGTCTTTTATAAAGGCTGTGGAACTAAACAATCATAAGGTAAATTTAGAGTATTTAGAAAAAACAGGTTAAAAACAAAACAGAAACACTGTAAGCGTAAAATTATGTTTTAATCGACTTTTAATCGTAATGTTCAAACTAAAGAAAATTCCTAAATTTAATCCATAAGAATTTTAACCATTCACCAACATTAAAAAAGATTTTTTAACAAAAATAATGTTAAAATCAGCTCTAGCTGCCTTAATAACATAGATAAAACCATATCCCAGCATAACAGCATTATATTAAACAAACATATTTGCAACTAAGACAACGTAAATATTTCGTTACCTAGCGTAAACAAAGACATTTTATAGGAAATGGATTAAATCCGACATATATTTTTTTATTTTTAATTAATTTTTTTAAACGTTATTCTTAATGGATACTCATATTTGAGTAGATGCTCCGTTTTTGTTATTAAACAGTATATTTATTTATTGTCATCATTTACAAATGAAATAAGAAAATACAATCGAAAAGGTCTGCCTGTTTCAATTTTTATTGTATTTTCCAATTTTTGAATAAGATATTTTATATTGTGATCGAAATTTTGGATAAACTGTCCGAAGTTCATGTCCAAGTACTTTCGACGACCCCAATCATTTTCAAGAACCATGTAGTGTCTTCCTGATAAGAAAGATAAATTGTATGAGTAAAATAATTAAAATGTTGAAATTGTGTAAAAAAATAATGTTGAAACTATTTTAATAAAAAAGATAATATTAAAATTGAATGAACAACTTAAGAAAATGTTGGAATGTGTAAAAGTTAATATAAAAATTATTTTTATTAAAACAGATAATATTAAATTGTGTGCCAAATGAATTACAAAGTGGAAAATATTATGTGTAACGCGTTTCGTGCTCAAGAATAATTACATCGGAATAAATAAATTAATGTTTTTGTTAATGTTGTTAATGATTTTATATATGTGTAAGAAAAGGGAGAAATAAAAACGCAAGCGGCGGTTATAATTATGCACCGGTAGGAAACGCTTAAAATTTTGGAACGCTGAATTTTTAAATTAGAGACGTGTAGTAACTTTGCTGTGAAAAAATACCTTCAGTAGAACTTTGGACATACACACAGTATTAAACTATTAAGCAAAACAAATGTCATTTGTCCCTGTACACATGAGAAAAAACATAATTTCTACATCTGAAGAATTGTACTTAATCAAAAAAAAAAAAAAAAAAATGTAAACCATTCAAATAACTTTGTTTACTTCCATAATTTGGTTATCTCACTGAAAATGACAACAGAAAATAAAAGACTCAAAAATTATTTTTCTGGATTTTATTTTGTTCTTAAATGAGAATAAAATTTATGAGGTTATTTTTATTAGTCGACGAGTTTAACCATAATTTCGAAGAAAAGAAAGACTGCTGTTGTGGAAGAAGAAAGGATTCGACCACATTCGGACGAGAAAAAACCTATAAGATTTCTCTTCACGAAGAATGTATTTTCGTATACCAAAGATATTTATCTCTTTCAAATGTATTTTCTAAACACATTCGAATGTCTTTTCTAAACGTGTGAGAGTTTATCTAATATTTGAGAATGATTGTTCCAAAAATCTGAATATTTTGTCTAAAGTATTCAGAGAACCAGCATAATCTGAGGTAGGTAGCCCACTTTTCGACCTTCACCCTTTCCAATTTGTGAACTTTTCGAAGTACGTAAATTTCTTTTGTTGCTAGGAAGTTGATTTACATGAACTGTTATTCTAAAAGAAAGTAACTAAAATTAATTTGTTGTTGAGGAAAAAATTTCATGAAATATTGTTTTTTATGAGAAAACAGATTTGAATTTTGAAGAACTCTTAATCTGCCTTGATGGTTTAAGACGCATAAGGGAAATTTTGTGCAAAGCCTGCATATTTAATATATTTAGTTTAATTTTTTTTTTGTTATTTGAATAAGTCTTTGTTTTCTTTGCAAATTTCACTTTGAGTCTTGTCTTTTTTGTTGGTGGCTCGAAAAGTACTTATAAAGAGAAGGATAAGAATGGTGAAATGTTCTTTCTTTGTATTATTTGATGAACTCAGCTATTTTACTATAAATGCCATCAACAAATTTATAAAGTTCACAAATATCAAATTAGATATGAACAATGAAAACAATTACTTTTCAAAATTTGATTTTTTAAAGCTGAATATGCAAATTAGTTATCTCCATGAGGGAAGAAACGCTATGTTAGCAATCTCGCATAGGCGAGAGCCTGTGCGAAGGAATTTTAAAAAAATATTAAGGGGGCCTCCCGCCAGGCAGCATCTCTCCTTCGGTAGGAGGCTAGATTTATTGCTCGACGCCTGAGGCGTCCCCAAAAGGCGTCCCCAGGGCGCTTGGGCAATTTTTGCATAGTATTGACGTTAAACATATTTTAAACCTCGACCTTGTGTCACATTAGGTAATAAAATGATCAAATTTCAAATCTAAATTGTTTATTAGAAAATATTCTCAGTTTAAATACAGGAGTCATAAAAATGACTTCAGAGGACTGCACATTTTTTCCGTTACACAGAGGTTGGCTATCGCAACACAGATGTCCAGTTCATTTTCATTCAAATTGGGTGTATGTATGTTTGCGTGTGTATATTTTAATTCAATGACAGACCTAAAAATATTTCCACAAAACTAAAAAAAAGTTTTAAAATTAATCTTATTTATTACCGAATAATTTCTGAAAAGTACAATAAAATCTTATAATTAGCTATTTTCTTTTAGGGTTAAAAATATTTTGGGTTTTTCCGCCGAGAAAATTAGGCCATTTTTCTCTCATTTCACTTCTGCTATTTTTACCTAAATTTACATTTTTGTGGTCGTTAATCTTTTTTTATTTATTTAACCTAAATTCTCTGTATCGACATAAGTAATAAAATGGATAGTTATTTTGTGGTTATCTCTATGCTGTTAGGTACCAAAAATAGATATGAATAGATTAGTATCAATAGATAAACATGAATAGATTGATATCAATAAATGGAAACAATGAAATAATTATCAATAAGATACTAAATCTCTCTCACTATAGATAAGAGAAAGAAAAATTGTTTATTCTCTATCAGCCGTACAAGCAAAGAGGCAGTCTGGAGAACATTATGTTACCTTTTCTTTCTTTCTTTTTATTTTTTTTTTGTCTGCATATTTATGATTTTAATGCTCAGTCCAGGGTAGGGGTTGTATACACTGAGTAGGGAGGGATATATTATTCCAATGTCTTGTTTCAAAGTCAATCAACTTGTATGTGTATGAGTGTGTGCGTATGTATATTAAATGGCACAAGCAGATGTAAGCCACTCACGCACAACATAGACCTTGCATACGCGTATGTAATGTAATGTAATTTCGATATACATTTCATAGGCGCAGGCTAAGTCACACGCAGACAGTGTGTAACGGACAGAGAATTCTTTTATAGATTTGCATGTACACTAACATACAATCACACGTGCACTTGCACGTGTGCGTACTCACTCGAACAGATAACCAACTTAATACATATTTAAATAGTTTTCACTGGAAAAAGAAAATATTTTCAGGTTTAATTTTCAGGTTTAATTTTCAGTGGAATGAGAAAAGATATTTCAAAGATGGAAACTAATACATTGGGCAGTAGTTTCCTTGTACTTCCTATAGGAAAGGAACCTATACAAAATAAAAGAACCTGTAGTATTAAAATCTGAGGCAATATCGGCATTGGCGAAGATGAAGATGAACAAAGCAGCAGGTAAAGATGAGATTGTAATATAGACGATTTAGGGATTAGCGGTGAACTTATCAGAAGACTTCAGTAGGTCTATTTTCGTAATTCTGCCTAATAGACCAAGCGCAAATAAATGCGACTTCCATTGGACAATCAGCTACATAAATCCTTAGTATTGTAGAATTCATAGCAAAATGAAACCCTAAATAGGGAAAGAACAATGCAGCATTGTTCAAGATACTGGAACAAGAAACGGTATTTTAATTATCAGAATACTACCAGAGTGAGAAAAGCCCACACTAATATTTCATAGCTTACATGAAGATCTACTTGAAAGGATTAGGGAAACTACTGTACACATCTTGAGTATACAAAAATTATTGTAACTATCAGTATGAATTAAGAAATAAAAGTAAATTACTATTTAACACTTCTCATACAGATTTTAAATTTTAGTTGTAATTCTTTTAAATATAATTTAAATGAAAGATCTTCTTTATTATTATAGTTGGTAGAGAAGCTTTTATAGTTTAACAACTGTATTTTGATATTCTTTATTCATTCATCACAAAAACCCAAAGAGTGTCAGAAGTAGCATTTCAGTGTTCACTCTGATTTCTTCCAATCTCTTAAGTGTGGACTACTATGTGGTCGTTTGCTAGGGAAATTGTTTGCAGGGATTTACATACAAAATTTCATTCTCTTCTTCTGATTACAAGGCCCAGCCAGTTTAAACTCCTCTTTCTATTCAGTGTAATTAGGTCAATTTAGTTTTTTACTTATGGCAGCCATCCTGATTCTGTCTTTGATTCCCCACCCCCAAACTATGAGTCAGTTGTTTTCGAATATTGAAAGACTTTGTATATTTTCTTTTCTCAGGTACCAGGTTTCACAAACATAAATTGCTCCGGGGATGATTAGAGAATAGTAGAACGTGGTCTTGATGTAATATGGACTTCAACTAACATTATGCTGATGACACTGATTTCTCAAAATATTTCCAAACTGAAACCTGCTTACGAAAGAATTTTAAATTGCTTACGAGAAACTGGGACTGAAAGTTAAAAACCTTCCAAATGCAAAATAATAATAAAGAAATTGATAACATTATGATAGACAATGAAACTATTGAACTTTCGTCTTTCTAGAAATCAATCGTCCCAGCAGCATTTGATTACATTAGGCGAAGGATCGCACTTGCCTCACCTGCTTTTGGAAGACCGATGAAAAAAATCTGGGACACAAAAGAAATTGTGATATTAATTTTAATAAAACATTAAGTTAAAAATAATATTCGTAGACAGACATACTAACAGCATGAGATCCAAGAGATCTTTTTATCTATTTTCATAATCAAAAGTGCTTATAAAAATAAAACTAATAAAAAAATATAGAATCGTTTTTGTCTTTTCATTCACAAACATGCTTACTCTTTCTCACTTTTGTACTTGAACCAATTCAATTTTTCTTTTTTATTAACATTAGGTAATTTTTGGTGAGTCTGGCCATACTTTCGACAATCTCAAATTTGAGATTTATTTCATACTTATATCATACTTAAGATATAACCACAATAAGAGTTAGAAATTTCAGTAAGTTGAGAATGGTGTAACATTAAATTGTAACTGGGCCGATCACAATTGTAAGGTCTTTCATTGGTAGGTTATCATAAGGTAATGCTACATGCGTAATTTTATTCATTTAAATTTGTTTTGGATACAGTGGTTACGATCGGTTTGTGGTATGAAATACGTGCATACACGTACATAGCAACAGATTGTATCAAATACTTATCTTTAAAGAAAGGAATTTGAATTCAATAAATCTTATATATTTTATGCAAACATTCTACTTACTTTCATTTGAAAGAAATATTTGAGCTTCAATTCATGCTTAAAATAGGCATATTTTTGGATTAATTTGAAAATTTTCACCTTTATAAGCTTGATGCTAATACCAATTGTACTGCAGAATAGAAGAAACATTTGTATAAATGCTGAAACGAGAAAATGCACGCGATCTGCATTTTTTTCTATGAATATAGAAAGACGGATGACTGATATATATATATTCAACCTGTGTTTCAGAGGTGTGTGTGCTTAATGACACAATGTTTACCCGCTCGATTGCTTAGGACAGTCATGTAGTCAAGTGGAATGTAAAAAATTTCATCTGGTCCTGCAGTTTTCGGAATCAAGTAACACTCAGTTGGAAGGTAGGAAATTCTGATCACGGGCTTATATAATCAGGCTGCATTTTAGATAAGGGAAGTCACGGGCAGTAGCACTTACCTATTCCTAGACAGGGTTAGGTGAACTGATCCATAAATATAGAACCTTGTTTATTGGAAGCAACAGTTTTCTTTCTCAGACGTTATCTTGATACGGCCGTATTCGAGAACTTTCTCCCCGTGCAACATCTCGTCTTCAGTTTTCGTTGAACGTACACTAAACTTTTTACAGTTTTGTTCGCACCGACACAAACGGGTAACGAACCATGGCGTGGGACAGAAACAGGCGAATGTTTACTTAATTAAAACAGAAATCAATAATGTGTCATCTACATATCTTTGTTGTTAAGATTGTGGCCGCCAATAATGAATCCTGATAGGACTTATAATTATCTCAGAATCACCTCACTGTATAGACTGAGTAAGTCTGGTGAGAAGACACATCCTTGTCTTACACTCCTCCTTTCTATTTTTGCATATCTGCTGAACTCACTTTCTATCCGTATGTAGGCGATTTGCTGCCACTATAGATTTTGGATTATTCTAATATAGTTCCCAAACATGTCAAGGTTGCTGAGCAGTTTTTTACATGGATAGGAGTGGATGGATCGTATATAAGAGTTCCACTTGAGGTTGGGTGTGAGTTTGAAGCTCAATATCTTCCCAAAGGGGCCTCCACTAGGGGACATTCGTTCAAACAGATCTTTGTGGCGTACTTTATTGAGCGCTTTTGCGTAATCTATAATTTACAGGTACCACATCCTTCTGCATTTGTATTGTTCTTTCTGATAACATTCTGAGCATAATTATCGTGTTCCTTGTTCCAGTGTCTTTGACGAATCCCCACTGTTCTTGTTCTATTTCCGGTCTGATTCCGGTTTGCTATTAGTTAAAATGTTTTTAAAGATCAAAACGACTATTAGTTTATCTCCAGCATCAGCTTTTGAATCCTTCACAAGACATATTTTCACTTAGTTAATCTCGGAGGATTGATGCAATATTCATACTTTACCAATGTTAGTTTTCTTATAAGACCTAACATAGCAAATGGCATGAATAACTTATAAAATGTATATATTGCTAGAATTTGCAACTATAAAACATAGTAAAAATTTGTTTGATAAATAATTACTTCACTCATTGAAGCAAACACCATCGATAAATTGCTTCCTGGTTTAATTTTATAATTTACTGATTGTTGGGGAGGGGTGGCAAATCATCTTCGTCATCATTATTGCCATGATTTAGTGTGGTCGTAGGGTCGTTGCGCAGTTTAACACCTGACAAGTTCACTCCACATATGTAGAGTGAAAGCCGTAGAGCTATTCATTCATGTTTAACGTATCTTAGACAAGTAGACCTAGCGAGCCTATCCCTTTTCAGGTAAAATCGTCGATGTTCTCCAACTTGAAGGTTCACCTTTGGAACAGCCACTTATTCATTGATTCCATCGAGAGAGCCCTCTGCTCTGATCTGTTGGCTTCAGTCTAGGAAGTTCTTCACCCAGCGATAACGTGCCATCATCAGCACACTGTCTGCATCCATAGCTATGGATCCCAACCTACCCTATTGTACTGGATGGCCGTTGAAGATTCATTCACCATTTGATATGTCTTTTTTAAATCCTGCTGGGTGTCTAGCAAACCTCTTCCCCAGAAAAAAAAAATGGGGGAACCGGTCAGTCACCAATGACCCGATCATGCCATCAGGTTGCAATGGGTTACATGGTGCCAGTAGCCAGGTTGACAAAACAGAAGGTAAATATGTCATATAGTAAGATTTTGGAAATATCTGCAAATATCAGCTTTATCTCCCCACTCTTCACTCATGTTTTTTGTTTTAATAAAAGAAGGAAATTATTGTTATTATCGGAAACGAGTATATTATTCAGAGGCATCGATAATTTGTGAACTATACTGTGAAAAGGGCGTGTATATTTTTCTGTCTAAATTTTCCCGAAGTACGTATACATTTTTAATAAAGTAACTGAGAAGAAAGGTACAATTAACTATCGCTCAGTAGTACTTTATAATATTCGAACGTGTTACTTAAGTTGACATAGATAATCTAGGTATTTAACTCCTCTTAAAAAAAAGAAGATTGAAAATGAATTTCATCATCACCGCAGGGAAATGATTACAAAGCTTGTCTAGCAACCAGTTCACTGGTATAGTGAGCTGGATTATCGCACTTTTGGATTTATTCCGTAAGATCTTAGGCTTAGTAAATATCAATATTAGAATTTTTACATTTTGGAAACGTTATTAAAAAAAAAACGTATGCAATTTATATAGTGTATTGGATGAACTTTATTTTGAAAACAATTAATGTCAGTCGTAAGAGAGTATACATCTAACATCCACTCCTCATGTCAAGTCTCCGGATCAAGGCGATCTCTGGACAAATAAATTTTAATAAGAGAGAGAGAGAGAGAGAAAGAATTTTCATCATAATTAATAAAGAAAAATGATTACATGAAACATACTCAGTTTAAAATTTGATCGCAATTACTACAATTATAATTTATCGTAATTATAATTTATTTCTAGATTACTACTTTTTATAGTAGCCATCATTAATTATCATAATTATCATTAATTCACTAAGATTAATCATTAACAATTACAATTAACAATTATTATTATTATTATTGAATGAAACAGCAGCCCGACAACAAAGAGACGCTGGGTCATAAACATACGGAACCGAATATACCCATCGTGACACCCAGTCTGCTTAGGGTATAACAGACACATGCATCACAGCCAAATGTACCTGATATAGTGACACATTTTGATAAAAGCAGCGCATGCTTGCAGGTGAAGCCCAGTTATAATTACATTCAGGTCGGTTAACCCACTACACTCAAACGGTCTCCGATTGTGTCCTCAAATATATAGATGTGGCTCTCAAGTTGCCTTGGCCGCCTCACCCTACAAACAAAAAATAAAAAACTATGAAAACTCAGCCATGATGTTATCTTACTACTCCTGCTCATGAACAGAGATGCACAGTGTGCCATCCCCTGAGGAACATGCACAGCTGGTTATAGTCAGGCAAATCTGTGACAATAAACGAAATATTTACTGTAAGCCATTTTAATTCACTAAGACAAAACATGTACATGTTAACGCAGCCGATCATGATCAGAAGTCATGAGAGCAATTTGATTTGATTTGATATCATCTCCGACTCTTAGATATTTTGTCCGGGTGATGTAGGTCATATTTCAGCTCCTACCTGCAGCGTAGAAGCACAACATTTTCCTTAATACATAAGCTGTTCCAAGCAGCGCCGCTACCTAGTCAATCACAATGATATCAGGTAACTCCAAGGCGTCTTTGTGAGTCAGAAAGATTCTTGGAAATAGTCCAGAGTGCGCCAAACACAAAATGGACCACTTGAGTTTCTGCTTGGTGCATTTCTCTGATTTTCTCTTCTGTATTTTTGCTTGCTTTGCCATTACGATGTTCTTATCGCAAGGTATCGCAACATCTATCAGGATTCATTCATATTGCTCTTGTGCATAAGTGTGCTACAAGGGTAATTACTATCCTAGCTCTCGTTAGCCAAGATGGTCGTATCCTACATAAGCTACCGACGGGGGTGAATGCCTGTACGACTTCTCTGAGCACTCTAGGACTAGATATTCTGTTTAGATTTAAATGTTATTCTCAGGGCTACAGTGTCATGTTATTAGTATTTAAAAAAATCGACCCTCATTTTTTTGTATGCCGAGTCATGCGAAAGACGTGATTTGTTGTTTCCACTTAATTAGACACAAAGCTCTTCGCAAGATATGGGCTGCGCTTGTTAGAACTGTTTTTTTTTTTTTTATTTCCTGGACAGATAGGACACAAAGGATTTTGTTTATTTGCTTTTGAGTTCCAACCACAACAGGAACAAGTTTAGTTTTAAGTGCCACATTTTTTCTATTTTGATCTCCAGGTTTTGTATTTGCTTAGTTTTTCAGAAACCTTCACAGAGATGTTTTTATTCCCAGGTACACTCATGTCAATCTGTGTTCAAACCTTTTCTTTTTTTTGACTTGATAATAATGTCTGAACAATTTAATTGTATTGTTCTATTTATGTTGATAGAAAAATCCCAGATAATGGTAACATCCGCCCCTTCAACTCAACTACAGATTCAGGATGATGTTCATACCAATTTGCAGATGTTTTTATTGAGCAGTCATGACAAATCTTATAATGTAGATATTAACCTACCCTTACATTACGGTTTTTGTACTCATTGGCTGTGAATATTGTGCATCATGAGAAAAAGTAATCTATAGTTTCAGTGTATTGGTTACAGAAGATACATTTTGGGTCCGTACTAGTCTACACTAGATAAAGCCAAGGGTCAGTGCAAATCGCAAGAAATTATAATTGTCATGGGAGACCTGAATGTCAATGAGAAAGGCGATGAAATAGTTGGCAAATTCGGACTTGGAACCGTAATGGACGCGGAGAAAAATGGTCCCAATTGTGTGCAGCGAATGACCAGGTAGTAATCAACACCTGGTTTCAAGGACACTCAAGAAAAATATATGGACGTGGATTAAACTGCAAAATATATCCAGGTTATATCATTCTCCAGGTTATATATCAGAAATTGAACCCCCCCACCAAAAAAAAAACACAGCGAAAATATCGTAATAGCCCTTAAAATGCAAAGACCAAAGTTGAAAAAATAATGTTCCCACTTGTTGTACACATGTTAAAGTAAATTCCTACTCAACGTCAAGGTTTAATGCAAATCGTCATGGCAGACCAGGATGCCAAAGTAGGCAAATGAGATGGCTGGTGAAATAGTTGGCAAATTCGGACTAGGAACCCGCAATGAACGCGGAGAAAAATGGATCCAATTGTGTACTGCAAATTACCAAGTAGCAGTTAACACCTGGTCAACGACATGGGGACGAATATGGACATGGAAAAGCCCAGGTGGAGAAAAGAAAAACCAAATCGACAACATAACTATCAACAAGAGATTCAGGAATGCAGATGTACACTGCAAAACCTATCCAAGCGAAAGCGATCACCTCTCTGTTGTATGTAAATTTAGAACCAAACTACGGCAACTGAAGAGACTTAACGCAGCACGCACCATACTTGAACGAGCCGAACCTGAAGGAGAAATATATGCACAGTATGAAAAGAAGATACCAGGGACAAAATGGAAATGGAGACTCGAAGTGGGACATGCTAAGAGAAGCTTTAGTGACATCAGCAAACAAGTCCATCCCAAAGGAAAATAGACGAAAAAAAACAAAAAAAACAAAACAAAACAAAACAAAAACCCCCAAAATCAATGAATGACAGACAGATGAGATTTTCGATATGATGAAGAGGAGTCAAAAAACAATGCGAAGACACAGAACAGAATATAGAAGACTACACAAAAAAATAAGGAAAAATGCAGACAGGTTAAAGAGGAATGACGAAAAAAATGTGTAGAAATAGAAAGAACGAATATCACAGATAAAACAGATATCCATAAAAAATAAGAGAATTAACAGGGCAAAAGACATGCTCATTAACAGAGTGCATAAAATCCAAGGACGGAACGATGATAGAGAAAAATACCTCCGAGATGGAACGAATATATTGGAGAACTCTGCCACGACGAAAGAGAACAACGCCAATACACAGAAATATTGACGGGCCGGAAATATTAAACCGAAGTGGAAGCTGCACTGAACAAATTGAATAGAAAACAAAGCGGCAGGACCAGGCCGAATTGTAATAGAGATGCTGGTAGCATTAAATGATTTTGTCACATACAAGATCACAGAAATAATAAATGAAATAAATGTGACGCTATTTAGCTATGGTAATTGGCGAACTAATTAAGCATGGAAATTAAAAACGAGAAATACTTAAGGCGAGAAAGACATACCGAGCGACATGATTTCTTTTAACAAAAGAAAAATGGGTAAAGATTTTATTTTCATTTACGAAGAAAGATATTTTTTCGCAGAAGACAAAAAATTCGTAAAAGAAGCGGGTTTCAGATTCTGTCAGAATTAATTAATGTCATGACGCGACAAGGAAAACAGAATTCTAAAAGATAAACGGAAATGTGTCCAGCATGCGACCGGGGACGAATTTCAGTGAGACCACCCCAAAAGAATAGCCACTGATTATCCTTCGGAGATATCATTTGGTTTTGGTTCTTGTATCCAGCGAGGAGACCCATCTGTTATGTCCGGATCTTGACATGAGGAGATAGGGTCGAGAAGAGGAAATCATTGTTAGTACCTGTTCGAACTGTTAACGACAGACTTTCTGTCGCCGAGAACGGGTATCTGAAAATGCGATAATGTTGGGACAAGAAAGACAAAAAGATTTAGTCGGCCACCCAGTTAAATAGTTGACTAGTGATAGTTAATGAGTCGGCGAAACTTCCGGTAATGAATTCCAAGTGACCTCAGGATATGATAAAAATTTAATAGTCGCGATGTGTGGTCCATAAGAATTCTGGCCGATAGAAAAGAAAGAAAGAAAAGGGAAGATAATTTTTTTCTTTGGGCGATAATTGTAAACTGAGGCCAGTTTAGCCACACCCACGCTGCCGAGCGTTCATTGGCTGAGTGGTGGCGTGAGTGATGGGCGAAGATGAACATATGAACAAAAAGGGAAACCTGTTGACGCCCACAGAAGGGATTGGTATGATATACCAATATGAGAAAGGAAGAGTTTAGGAGGATAATTTTCCTCAGACCTCTCCCCACAGAAACCACTCTAAAACAGAAAGTAATTGGCTTCCAAAAATGGGAAGTGATAAATTTTCCTGTCCGAAGACAACCTTATTGGGGATTTGGAATTATCGAAGAACCCAAACCACGACAGGCCCCGACCCGGTTTTGGTCGGCGTCCATATAAACGAACGTCCCCGGGCGTTCAGAGAGTAGAGTTAGGTTGGAGATCGAAGAAAGATCGACAAAGAGCTGTTGAGCTCGGAGATCAGCCACGCAGGAGCTGACCGAAAGATTTCCACGCATTCCGACTTAGACTTCAAACCAAAAGCATTTTTTTTGAAGAACGCCTTAGACTTACACCACCAAAGAAAGTTTTGATGAATATCGCCTGAAGATACCAAAAAGCAGTTTATTGAAAAACAACTTAAGATATCAAGACTCGCTTAAGAAACGCAAAGTGTCACGAATCCATAGAAGCGGGTTGGGAGAAAGACGCACTCCTGTATTCAGCAGACAGATATAAAGATACTTGTTATTTCTCAACACATTTGAACCTCCCGAGTTTGTTTCATTATTTTTCTTTTCCATACACTTGTGCGGTATCACCTTTGCCCCGGATTCAGCTTGCACTATGGCCCGACGCCTGATTGATTTCGTCTACCTAAGATCAGATCACAACGTGAGTAGGTTAGACTAGAGATCAAAGCAGTTACTTCGGTAACCAGACGTTGGAGGCGAGCTGGGAACGGCAAGGCTGATATCGAATCTAACCAGACATCGACCGCGATCAAGATAACCAGAGGGGTTAGTGTCACACGTGGTTCCGTGGAAAACCAGATTTCCATCCGAACCAGCCAAAGGTTAGATCGTCACAGATGGTGCTGCAATCAGCCCAGGGTTAGAGTGGGTCACAATTTGAGGCCGTGACCGGGACTGATCGGTGGTGTCACATCAAAAACACTGGTGATATACGGGAAGACCTAACTAGAGACATTTTCATAACACTGCCTAAGAAGCCCGGTGCAAACGAATGTGAACTCCATCGAACAATCAGCCTAATGAGCCATATAACAAAAATAATCATCTGAGTTCGGATGAATATAGCGTACAGTAGAATCAGATCTGAAATAGGAACAGTGCGTGTTCGTCAAAGACACTGGAATAAGGAACGCGATATTTATGCTCAGAATGTTATCAGAAAAAGTAATACGTGTACCTGTGCTTTAAAGTTTACAAAAAAGCGTCCGATAAATTACGCCATAAATATCTGTTAGAACTGCTCAGTAACATTGACATATTTGGAAGGATATCAGAATAATCAAGAAACTATACTGGCAGAAAACCACCTTCATATGGATATAAAGGAGTTCAGCATGTTCAACAACATAAGATATGTAGATGACACAGTGTTGATACGAAAAGAAAACTATACAAAAAAAAAAAAAAAACTCCTACAGAATGTAACGAAGGAAAGCGAGAAGAAAGAACTAAGCATAAATTACAATGAGACACAATGCATGATTATCAACAAAAGGATGGATCCAACATGCAAATTACAAATCGGGATACCAAAAATCAAACAAGTTCAAAATTTAAATATCTGGGAATTGTTCTAACAGTGGACGGAAAGTGTGACACGGAAATCCGAAGCTGCAGTGGGAAAGCCAAAGATGCATTTCAAAAGTTAAGCAGAGTATTAAGAGACAGAAACAAAGAAAAAGTACATTACATCTGTCCTTCTATATGGCAGTAAGTGCTGGAAAATCTCCTCAGAGATGAAGTAGAGACTTGAAGCAACACAAATGTGGTTCTACAGAAGGATGCTGAGGATACCGTGAACCGAACATGTGAGCAACGACAAGGTTTTAGAGAAAATGAAAACATTAAGGAAATTTATGCTTAACATCAGGGAAAGACAGTTGAAATTTATGGGGCACGTAATGAGGAAGGAGGGCTTGGAAATTTTGATGCTCACGGGGTAGATTGAGGGAAAGAGGAACGGAGGAAAGCAGCACACATCATACTTGATGGGCTTGAGCAAATGGATGGCGGAACAGGGTTTAGGAAAAATAGCAAAAAGACAAAATTTACTAGGGACAGGATTTTATGGAGGGCCATGATAGTCTACGGCCTGAGTGGACACGGAAGATAAAGAAAACTTTTATGAAAGATATATAGCCTGATTGTTGCATGTAAGCAGGACTGGGTCTTGTGCAGCAAAAATGAATCCTTCAGTCTCATCCTTGTCCTGAAATCCATATCCCCAGGGGGGGTTGCGAATTGATCTACATCAGTATTTTTGCTTCCGAGAAGGAATCGGCCATGTAGAGGCTTCGATTCCAGCTTACTTCTATTTGCTTTTGGCCTCATGTTTCAGGTTTATGACTGATTTTGTGACTGTTATATCTACTTCACCGCTATTTTCAAGATTTAACCCGAATTCTCTTGCAGATTTTTGGGCTTGTTTTGATACAGAATAAAGTTATTTACTTTTTGTTGTAACATCCATAACATATTATTATTATTATTATTATTATTATTATTATTATTATTATTATTATTATTATTCACAGCTGTTAAAATATTTATTTTCAAATCACTCACAAATTAAGAAAATAAACCGATCCAATTCTTTAGTCTGTATCTAATTCTCTCCAACATATCCTCGCTGTTCTGTGCAGGCAAACATTTTGTAATGACTATTTACAAATTAGAATAAAATATTTGCAAGAATATTTTTCATATTTTTGTATAGCATCCCATTGATCACTGTTAGTGTAATTATTTTTTTTGTTAGTCACAAACGTTCAGAATTTCATACTTTAAATCATTGTAGTAATCGATCTTCTTTTCATGTCAAATAGACAGGAGATTCATATCAGGTAATAAATCTTTTTCTGTTTGTCTGGTTTGTTGCACATTATTATTATTATTTCATGCATTTTCATGATCATACTAAATGTCTTGTGGGTTTTAGATAGAATTATATTAAATCTCCACAGATCTTTAGCTCTTTTCTCAGTATCTACGGATACACGAGCACGTTGCTTGGGTGGTCTATAAAGTAACAAACTTACTTTGGATGTCCAACTCTTCTAATCTTGATTCCAATGATCTTACAAGTGACCTACTATTATGGGTACGATTCTAAATTTCATATTCCATATCTTTCTCAGCTCGCAGGTAAGGTCTGGTATTTCTCTAATTTCTTACACTCTTTTATGTTCACCCTGTCCATTGCTGGCACAGTTACGTCTTCGATAGGTTCTGTTTTTGTTATTCTTGTTTAGATTGGGTGGTTGGGTTGAGTATCGAAATTTCAAAATATTTTGTGATTATTGCTTTTCAAGACAACTTCTGGTTTGTGCTGATACCATTTCTATACATGGTCATATTCAAAGACGTCTGCACAGAGTATCCGATGTATGATGGTCACTACCTCCTCGTATCTTCTGTTATGTTCTTCATAGGCCAGCTCACTGATTTTTCACTTCTCTTTTCTCTTTCGGATTCTGTTTCTCGCTTCAGTTATCCTCTGCATAGATATCTCCATGATTTTTTTTATCTGCCTCTTAAAAGTCTCCGTAGAGCGTTTTCTTTTCTCATTCTTCTTTTATGGAACGTTCTTCATTTCTTCTTTGTGTTTTTTTTTCATTTCGTATCTCAATCTTTCGAACATTTTTTAATAATATTTTCTTCGATTTTGGCTATTTGGACACAGTTTTCGATATTGATTAGTCCTCTGTTGCTTTCCTTCTATTTTACATATGACATATCTGGGTAAAAGTTAGAATGTAAATCCTCGTGTAAAGTCATAAATTTCCTAGTCCGTAGCTTTGTTAAAAAATATTACTTCATATTTCCACATTTGATAATTAATTTCAAGTCATTCTTAAAACTCTTTGTCATTTAATGTGTAATTATTAATTAATTAATCATTATTGTAATGTCAATTACACCACTATTACCAATATTTATCATAATCGCCAACATCAGTTGCATTTACACCTGTAGTAAGTTTAGGCTCCGAAACAGATGATTGGCTGTAGAACCAGAGTCTGGTAGCATCATCCAGTAATCTAATAGCAAAAGCTTACCAACGCCCATGCTCTTAAAAAGAATCTCTCTTCCTTTTACCTTGCCTAAATCTATCCCTTACAGCTTGCCGTGTAAGTAGTAATTTTCCTCTTTTCAAAATACAGACACCCAGACTCTCCGGTTAACGAAAGGTGTACTTTTACACAGTCAAATTTTTATAATTTTATTCATATGGAATAAATGATTCAGATAAATTTTGACCAATCTTTTATTTTGCTTTCGTTCTATAACACTTTGTTTAATACATTGGGTAGTATAGATCCCTCTTCGGTAGAATATGCATACCACTTCAATAATTTGTTAACCATTGACAATCTCAGTTTTCTATAAAGGTGGTCCTCAGTCAATTGAATGCTGAAATTCCAAACTTCATTTTACGACTCAAAGAAGTTAAGCTAATTAAATAACGGTAAATATCGTTATCAAATCATTGACCTTTGTTCACCAAACAAAAAATTTGATCCCAGGTATTAGCAGGCTCGGCTCCTGTCCTTTATTTACATTATTTAAAAAAAAATATTTTAACGACTCTTCGATTCAAGATATCTTTGTTATTTGTTTTAAGCAGATTACATTTACATACTCTTCTGTGTGCTATATCCTTTCAGGACGTGGGCTATCATAGCCCTCCAAATCTTCCTATCTGTTATGGTCCGGTTCCTTTTACCACGGTGATAGTCCAAGGTGGTAGAACCAATAAAGAACTCGAACACGGATATGGAATAACACAGATATATTACAAACAGGAATATATACAGAGAAGTAGAAAGTGTTAGTACGAACAATCAGGTTTAGTAGGGAGAACAATGTAGTCTCGACCAGTATCACTATTCCAATGTCTTGTAGTAATTGTCTGAACGCGACTCTGTTTCGGACTGCCTCTGACTCGACTGACTGACTGACTCGCTCTGACTGACTGGCAGACTCCTGACGGACTTCTGACGGACCTCACTCCAGACTTCAAACTGAACGGTATTTAGTCAACACCCCACAAGGGCATCATGTGGCACAAGGCCGGCTTAACGTGGGATCTCCGAGCCCGTGGGCTCGGCCAAAAATATGCCCTTTGAACCCGTATAAACGGGTTCAGGGTCGGTTTACCTCCCCGAAAGAGACTCCGCCCTTCGGCGTAGCCTCGTTCGGGTTCCATCCTGCCCGAAGGCAGAGAGTTCAATCGACTTCGGGCCGAACTCCCTGCTTCCTCTTGAGGCGCAGTTTTTTTATGACGTATGGAATAGTCCATTATGTTATTATGGGTAAGGTCCCATAACACTATCCTTTGTAACTATTAGCAATTTAGCAGTCTTTGTCTTTTTATTATTCCTCCTAGCTTCTGTTCTGACATCTATTTATGAAAGCTTGTTAGGTTACTTGCTGTTTACTTCTAGCCTTCTTGTCTTCAATATGCCTTGTGAGTGTCAAATTCTCCAGGCCCCCTTCCTCATCATGTTTTCCAGAAATTTCAACCGTCTCTTTCTGATTCTAAGTATATGTAGCCTTTTTCTTTCCATTTTCTCTAAAACTTTCTCGTTGCTCACATTCTCTGTCTATGGTATTCAAGCCAATAAATTGTCATATTACAAAGGAACGAAAAAAAATCCTTCTGTGTCAATACACGTAACCTAGTGCTCTCAATTAGATCTCATAGACCGAACTTTATGCAGTGAAATTTTCACATCAAAGTTACGGACTTATTGATCCACTTAGGTAAACTTTTTGCGTAATAAACATCTTTTAATTCTTAATTTCCATTATTATAAGATACATTTATTTTCTTATTTCATTATGTGTATTGATTATTAATTTCCTTATATTTGTTTATTATTACTTTCTTTATACAAGAGCAATAAGATGAACTTCTGGTCACAAAAATTAAAATATTAAATTCAGAATAATGATGGTCATGGAATTGACAGTATAATTTAACCATTATTGAGGTTAATAAATGTCTCTCTCTCAACTGACGCATTTTCTTTACACCGTATCTTCTTGTTCGTGATTTCTGTCCCGTTCACTTATTTTTTTCATTATCATAATCAATGTCAACACAAGCATAGTAATTAGAGTGATTATCTTCTGCAACGTACCAAACTCTAACTTGATCATAACTATGACGTCATTCATCCTTTTTTCACTCGCTTTTTAGCTCTTTTCAAAATGAATCTCTGTCTCTTCATCTCGTTTCCATTATTAATCTTCTATAATTATCACTCTGTTTGAATTCTGTCACGTCGGTACGAGTTAAAAACGTTTAAAACCACAAACTAAGCAACAGGACAAAAAAAAAAAAAAAAAAAAGAAAAGAAAAGAAAATTCAAATTCTTTGTCAGTTTCACTTTTTCTCTTTCTCCTGTTCCACTACAGCCATCAGGCCGTTTCATCTCCCAAAATTTATAAATTACCCCCTTTGTATAAAAGGCTCCTGATTATTATTTCGGGACGAATTTTTCGTGTTTTTTTAAGTGATAAAGAGTAACTAAAAGCAGATTCGACATTTGCCCTTCATTAAAACGAGTTCGGTTCAACTTAAACCAGCCTTGAAACAATAGAACAGTGGGTACAGTACAAAGCATACACAAAAATTTGAGTATTACTTAATTCAATCTTCAACTTCTATCAAATTATTGAACAATATAAGTATGGAATAAGTAAGAAAGCAAGGGGTTGGGGGAGCTGGGAGATGTTGAGAGATTACTGGGCGCAGAGGGTGATATGTTATTGTTGCTAACTCATTTAAGTTAGTAGTGTTTACCAATTATTCCGTGTTCTGTTCCTGAATAAAACACTCTTGAACAAACGCAAATAGAAACAGACGTAACTCCGCAATGGTAAAGCAATGCATTTAAACAAGAGAATTTAAAATGAAACTGAAGATAAAGATTGATCTATCAACAAATAATTTATTTGGATGTTTTATATATCGTGTGGTGGCTATAATAAAACCATTTAAAAGAAGGGTAAGTTCACATATACACAATTGTGGTGTTTTTAAATACACCCTTGAAAAGGAAAAGTTAACATACACACATTTAGGTGCGTTTAATAAAAAACCCTTTGGAATAGAAAAGTTCATAGACACACAATACGGTGTGTTTAACGATAAAACCCATTGAAAGGGGAAAAGTTTTTACATTCGTTTCATTGTAGAATGTACAGCAGAAAAATGGGAAATGTTATTTCAGTTGATTAGTAATCCGTTTGAGTTGACAACGTGGAATTCATAGTCCAACTGGTTTTTGTTTGCTTTATGGTCTGTATTTATAGATTCTCTTAAGCAGGTGCTGGCTCACAAAAAAGTTCCTAAAATTGCGAGGGAAGCACTGTCAGTGGTCGATTAATAATTTCCTGAAGTGCCACTCGGAGCCTATCCGCAAATGACTGATTTTGGTCATTTGACTCCTGACTATTTAGACGCTAACTTCTGATCGACCCGACAAAGACTTTATTGATTTTTGTAACCTTAATATTATTAGTATTATTTTATTTTACATAAAACATTAAAAAAGTAAACCTGGATTTTTCTTTATCTCGTCATAGAAACATGAACGCTAGCAGCCGTAAATACTTGAACGCCTATCAATATTCTGTTACCCCCACATTTGTCTGTCAAAGAACTTCTATTAATGATCACTAAATGGCGTTTACAAAAGCAGTATACAAGAAAAGAACGCAAAAGTATCATCCTATTTTTCTCAGGATGGCTTAGAGATAGAACGTATCTCGTTTCGCATCTGGGGGGACTTTTCAGTACCCATTGAGCACGACATAATAAATACACAGCATAAAATGTTCTAAATTTATTTGACAATGCACAGATATGACTAATAATTCTATCAAATCACCAAAGTACTCTGCTCAAATGTAAGTTGCACACAACCTTTCATATGAACTATACATAAATGTATGTATGAATAATACTATAATTCAACCCTTTCTATTTAGTTTGTCATTAATGATCGCAGCAATTATATATAACATATATAAATATATGTTATATTTATTCAGTTATTCGAGGTATTTATATCAATATTAAAACTGTTACTGTGTACTCTGATTCCTTAGAAAAAACTGCGAGATTGTGGTTTTGGCTGTATCAAGATGTGTTGTACAATTATTGAATCAAATCCATAGATTTCCTCTGATTTTGGTAATTTCCAGTCAAGAATTTCCTTACTTTTTAAATATGTCTGATGCGTGATGACTGACACGTATTCTTTCTTAGCTTTTCACTTAATAAAGGGTTTGCTTACGTGTGTTTCTAACGTCTGGTCATAGTGGTGTTTCCAATTTATGTAGTCAGATCATTGTCACCAGATTCGGGATTCATGCCAGGTCACCAGATCAACAATGCTAGTACGATGCTCATATGGTCGGCCACTCCGTCATTAGGATGAAATAAAAATCAATCATACATATAAAAGCGACGCGGGAAAGGAATATTAATACAGTTCTTCAGAAGCAAGGATGAGAGGAAAGTAAAACGATAAAAAACAATAAAAACAAAAACAAACAAACCAATAAACAAAGAGAAAATCACAACAAAAAACAATAACATCAATAATTTTTTAAAATACATTGAAACGATCACTAGAACACAACTAAATGACCTGGTGCAAGAGTGATGACAGAAATATAAACTACGAGATAACGACAGTCAACAGGAATGACAAACCAGGCTGAGAAACCAGATTAGAAAGACAGATTTAGAAGCGACAAAATCCTGCAGTACTGTTGAAAGACAAATTGAATGACATGAATGTATTACACTCCAGATTAAAGGTGAAAAGGAAAGTAGAAAATGAAACAAAGCAAACTGTACAAAGAAAGAATACTTTTCAAGATATAGAAAGTAGATTTCGCAAACAGAACATAAACAAAACCTTACATTTAAGTTAAGTTAACAAGCAGACGCCGCAGAGACAGAAAATTCTGGAACGAAAAAGCGGTGCCAAAAGGATGTAAATTAAGCAGGGGTTGGGAAAAATTACAATATCTTATC
Source organism: Acanthosepion lycidas (assembly GCA_963932145.1). Taxonomy (NCBI): domain Eukaryota; kingdom Metazoa; phylum Mollusca; class Cephalopoda; order Sepiida; family Sepiidae; genus Acanthosepion; species Acanthosepion lycidas. Next base: position 78,347,801 of record OZ010571.1, on the reverse strand, counting down.
GAGATAAATTCATATATTCTTATAAATGGTAAAACAGAACAAACACTCCGGAAATTGCTGACTGGGAATCACCAATCTACGGATTTGGTTAAAATATTTTACATCAAACTAAACTGCTTGCAAGAATGAGAATCTTGGAATAAAAAATTGGAAGAACAAGCCTGATTACTAAATACATCGAGAAAGGAACTTTTAACTATAGACTTAATTACATTTGATGTGGAAAATCTCCCTGGGAAAACAGTAAATGTAATGTATTACTTCACTGAAAGTCAAATACTACCAACAGAAGGTCAGAAACATTGTAGAAGAGAAACCAAGGCTCAAATGATTTAATATACACCGATGGAATAATTTTGAAGAAAATTAAATTGAGATGAAAACTTATTCAATAGATTGCATTGGCTATAAAAAGACACACCATGTGATCTCCCACATCTGGATCCTCATCTAGAAAGAACGCTTACTTCTGACTGAGTTAAATATTTCATTCATTGTTCATCTTTTATACAAGCTGAAACAAGCAGCCCTAGTTGCTGTCAGATGTACACACTAATCAGTTTTGAATTCAGAGTTTTCCTTATTTAACTCAGAGTGAGGGCAGGGAAGAAATATATTAATGCTTTTGTGGTTATCTATGCAAAAGTGAACCTAATAAACAAAGAGAGAATTTGAACTCGGCTCAATGATTTCTATTTTTGAACCACTACACTACTCACAAAATACTTTAAGTTATCCAAGAATAATAGAAAAATAGTAGAATTCATAGCTAACCATGAAAAACTTGGAAGTGAATTTGACTGTCGAAATATAATTTTTAACAGAGGTCCGTATGAAAAGAGATATAATCATAGAAATTCACCGTCTTTACTGTTATTTATCATAGCGGCATCGTTGAATTTTATTATACAGAAAATGTAAAAGTGGATATCAATTCAAGATTTGAATAAAAACTCAACCACCTTATGTACGTGGATGATCTCAAATTGCTTGCAAAAAAAAAGAAGAAAGAAATGGAAGTATTAATTGAAACAGTTTGGAAATCTACCGAACACATAGGAATGGAGTTAAGCATAGAAAATGCGTAGTACCAATGATGCTCAAATGAATACTCGTGACACCAAATGAAACTGAATTGCCAAATAACAAATGCATTAGGCCATTGACTGTAATTGACAGCTTAGAGTAACTGAATGCGAATCCATAAAATCACCTTCTTGGCGAAAAAACATGAGATGGTATACTACATGATAAGTGAAAGCAGCAATGTCTCAAAAGAAAGATGGAGTCAACTATGACTAAATATAGACAGTGATATACCGAGAGATTTGGCTTCTATCCTCTAAACAAATTGCATCAACAAAAATAGACGTTCTTTTCTAGAAACATAAAAAATATTTTTGGACACTGATTACCTCTTCAAGAGGACTGATGTAACAGCGCAGAGTATAACCCCCATCCAGAATTTACCTGTTTTGTACCTGGGGTATAAATTAGTCTAGGTCACTTGGCTTAAAATGAACTAGGCCAGAATATAATCCTTCCATTTCTCATGTAATAAAGTATATATTATTGTATTCATCGAGAATATGAATCATTCAGTGTCAAACATCCGCAAAGATTTGTTGTGTGTATTCTTCAGTTCGCAACTTTATTCCGATTTCTTTGTTTGAACATTAGTAGACCTAAATTCTGTATACCTTTCAAAATGATTGAAGATTGATCGTTTTTGCAATTGATCACTGTTTTTTATGTATACAATCTACAGGTAACAATTTAGTACTTATTCTCTGAAAATTTGATATACTTATTGGTTTGGTTCTGTGCACCTATTGATATTAGTTAAACTAATTCTAGTTAATAAAAAAACAAAACAAAAAACAAACAAAAAACAAACAAAAAACAAAACAAAAATATCAGCTACAGTATCAACAGTATAACTGTATTACCAGCGGGTATAAACAGGGTATATGTATAGGTGATTTTATATCCCGAGTTAACTAGTAGCCTAGCCTAAATCGCATTCGTGGGGTTATTCTGGACTAAACTAATTTATATTTGAATCTATTCTGGGAGTGTGTTAATCAGAGCAGCTACACCGAATCTTTTTTTTTTTTAATAAAAAATCTGAAGAAATTCTGTTAGTTTATAGACACATCTGTTACAACATTTCACATAGTTGTGGTAAAAAAAAAATCAAAAATAGAAAAATACCAGGACATTGCTTGGGAACTGAATACATTTTATTTGTACCGTTAAGAATTAGTACACTGGGAACAAAATATTAGAAGCGATATTAGTTGAAGTGAAGACCCAAAGAAGGATGTAAACTGTTTCAGCCACAGTATTGTCGGAGTCTGTCTTATTGATGAGGATACTGGCCCTTTGAGAAGATTTACTGCCACTCAATCCAAGATGGTGTGGACGTGCAAATATGCAAAATATGATAACAAACAAAAACAAAAGACAAAATATTGTCCTTCTTAGGTCAAAGTGATAGTTTTTATACATTAGAAAAATTCGCTTCTCCCCAAAATGCGCATATTTTAGACCGAATAAAAATATCGTTATCGATTTTCCTCTCCTTTAAAATGTCGCCAATGATCCTGGAATTGAATTTTAAATTGTCATAAGAAAAATTTAACATTCATAGAATATAAAAGTTTTTGTATATGTGCAATGTTAAATAATTTAAATTTGTCAAAACATTAATGTTTAATCTATTTTTTAATGAAGGAAAACTATAGAAAATATTAATTTTTAATTGTATAACGAATGCGTTTATTTTCTTGGTAGGACAATTTTTGGCGACTTTTTCAAATTCATTAGGATATTTATGAATAAAGAATTGTCGAAAAGAATTGTTAAAACATAACGCACTTTTAGCCAAATTTCTATGCATGTTACGAAACAAATACAAGGTTTACAAAAAGTATTTGAATTTCTAGAGAGGAATATAGTAAAAAAATATTTCTTGAACACCTTTCCAGTAAAAGTTTAAATATGAATTGTCCACAGTTCGAGAACTTTTAGCTTTCATAAGGCATCGTCAAAGAGTTTTTATTTTGCGTGGTATATCATTTACATTTTTAAATATAGCGCCAGCGTCAACACACGTCATGTCAGATTTTAAAGTATCACGTCTTCACCTGTCAATTTGTGTTTTTAATTACAATTTTTGTTCTTTTTCTTTTATGAGAAATTAGAGAGTGCAGTTTCTACACTTTGTCACTATAAAAGAAAACTGTAAGAACACTAGAAAAACTGAATAAAAATTCTAAAATCTTTCTTATTCGTCACGAATAAGGAAGATTTTATCATTTTTATTCCAATAATAACAGAAATATTGTTGCATATATATATATATATATATATATATATATGTGTGTGTGTGTCTGTGTCTGTGTAGAGAGACAGATGTGTGTATGTGCGCGTGGGCGTGTGTGATAATATCATAGTACAAAACTTATAGTCAAAGATAAATATTTTTTCTGATACATAACAACTTTAAAGAGAATAGTGGGGTTATTGCAATTTTTTAATAGTCACAACAGAAAACACGAAATAAAAAAATATAAATTCACAGCTTACAGCTATACCTGATTATGAAAAGTCATTATTCACTCACCTTAGACTAAAATATTTTGGTCAAGACTGAACAAAGGTAAGATATATATAAGAATATCGTTCTCAAGAATACTTTGAGCTTTCATTCTTTTAACTCTTAACCTGTTTCATAAACAACATATTTTGCTTCACTTTCTGTTCATCTCTCAAGTTAAACTGCCTTTTCCATGTCTCGCTGGAGATTTCACCTTATTACCTCATATTTTTGTTAGCATCTCTTATATCCCATTAAAAGCTGAAATCATATAATCCTAAGAATGATCATCTATACTTATATTATGATTTACTAAAACATTTTAATACTAATGCTCACCCAATAAAAGGCTCGAGAGCCAATTAAGGTAGCGCGTTACCGTTGAAACGGTTATGATGAATGAGATGTGTGATATGAAAGAAAGTGGAGGTAGTAAGAAATTAAGATTATGAGAATAAAGAGGAAAGATAACGAGTGATATTGACTTGAAGAAGTTTGTAGTGGTCAAGGAAACATCCACACAGTACTCTTGGAATACAGAGAAACTGACTCTATGAAAGTGGCATCACGTGTCCTAGCTCTAAAGCTCTGAACTGGTGGAAGTAAAGAATCGAGCTCCTCTGAATATTTTCCATGGAAATAGTAATCAAGTAGCGACAGAATTGAGATGTTGCGTTTGTGAGAAAGAAGCTTCAGAATGGAGAATAATTTTCCTAACAAAAACGCGTAATCGAATTTATCAAAGCTGGAAAGTGAGGACTGAACAATTCCAGTCCAGATATAGCAGCAGTACTCAAATTTGGTCTAACTGATTCTTGTGAGGATAAAGCATGTCAGGAGTCAGTTACTTCCTGGGTCGATAGAATGAGCCGGTCACTTTTCCTGTATTATGAAGCGTATATATATGAGTTCCACGAGGTTTGCGGTGAATAGACGTTCAAGGCATTGTAAGAAAGAGAAATTAAAACTTCATAAAAGAGGAACTGTTTTGCCTTCTGGTTAGTCCACCCCGGCAAGTGCTACAAAGGAGAACACAATTTGACTTCGTTTTCCCAATTACCACAATTTAGTATCAGCTGCAATGTATTAGCTGTACTGTATCGCTGTAAACGAGGTATACAAATAAATCAGAATGACTAATTCAAGTGTCTTTTGTTATCCGTGATTTTTGGACAACGGGCGTACTTTTCAATGCCTTGACTTTTTCTGCATCAAGCCACAACAACCACTCAAGTAGCTGACACTAAAACCTAACAAGATGCACAACCCTGTGTGATCAATCTACTCAATTTCTTCTTACTTTTAGGCAGGATGTCGTATATAACGACATTGTGCGACATTTTGTCAGATATACCTGTCCTAAATAAATATCGAATTAAGTTTTAGTGCCCTTAAATCGATTTTACTGTTGAACAAGCTAGATGCAACCGTCACTTCTATTCTGATAGTTTCTTTTTTTGCTCTTCTCGCCTGTAGAACTCTTTTTCTTGCTTCCCTAGCACAATTTTAAAAAATTTTAGAGCAAAGTTAGTTTCCATATTCTGTCTTCCTGTTCCTTTATTGTTATTTTCGTCACTTCTCTTCACTAAAATCTTTCACCCTCCCTGTAACGCCCAGTGGCATTATTGCCTTGCAGGGGGGGAAATGATTTAACAAAAAATGTATCCCATTGCAAAGTGAACAAAGAACTATTAATCAAAATACTAGGATTTTATAGTTTAATAAAAGATGTTTGGTAACACTTAATAACAGTAACCTTATTATCACCAACTTATGCAGTGCTTGATTTTTTGGCAGATTTTTTTTACAATATTCAAAGTTACAATACATATTGTCTATGTTACCAGGAGTAAATGAGGAAGCAACATAGCAGGTTGGATTGTCAGTGTAGAAAATACAAAGACTACTGTTTTCAACTTATGACTTAGTTTATTAACGACTTCAAGCGTCAAATTATTCGAGGAAGATATGTAACCACTTATTAGTTCCTTTAGTCTAGTGGGGCCACATGAAAACATAAAGACGATCTTTATCGAAAGGAACTTGCAACAAACTTCCTTGACGAATTTACGTGGGTGGCAATCATTGAACTCTTGTTCCCTGATAGCTAGGCCGCTGAAAATATCCGGCAGAATATATAATGAATTTCTAAGGGGACACAGGGATTCTCATTGGCTTGAAAACACTTATCTGAATAATAATAAGAGATTCCATCATCACCCACCCAGTGCCTTTAAAGCTCGGTGAAAGCGTCTAGACAAAGGAAAATATCTCTTTCTGCCCAGAACAAATGTTTCTGGGATGCGTTTTGGTGGGCGTTTTTCACATAAAAAATTATCTAATTTATCCTAAAATAAAAATTTATCTGATCTAGTTCCCCTAATAAAACGAGCATAAAATTCAATCTATTTTTTTCGCTGTGAAGTAATTTTCAAAATTCTAAAAATAATTTCCTTTGAACGTTTAAAAATTTTCGATAAAAATTTTAAGTTATTAACACCGAAACTTTTGGTCAGTACGCTTTTCGCTGATCCCTAAATTTTTCACATTCGTGGGATTCAGCGTTCGTGCATAAGTTAGACGCTATTTTAAATTATATGCCTTAAATCATTTTTCTAATTCTTTTCGCTAAACATTTGTAAAAAAGCACAACGGTAGATTCCATAGATTATTACATATTTTTGAGAAAATTAAACCCGTAAGTTTGGTCTTCGCTAAAGGACCCAGAGTTTGATTGAAACCAATCTTTTTTGCTTTCTGCTGCTACTGACTTGATAGGTAATGTAGTTATAGGAGAGTAGTTTGCCCAAGTGTTCACGAAAACTATCGTCAAGTGACGAGACATTTAGTCAGGAATGCTCATCTTGTTTGTTATGATTACAAAGTTTCGACCGTTGTACCTTTCAGCCTTCTTAATGTGTCTGTTTTCATACTAAGTAACCTACTTAGAATTTCAGGAGATGCGTGATTGTTTCTCAACATGCCTTTCTGCATACTAATCTTGATTGTTTTATTCGCAATATTTCGGTCGATGAATCATCCAGCCATCCTCGAATACCTGTCTTCCTAATCAATAATCATCTTAGAATTTCAGAAGTCATGTGATTGTTTCTTTACACTATACTTTTCTATTCAGACCAGTATGATCATCTTGATTGTTACATTCACAACTTTTTGGCCATTGTAGTCTCTAGCCTTCTTAAGGTACCTGACTTCGTACTCAGTCACCTGATAATTTTGAAACAAAATCTTTATTTAATTCCCGAGGATAGACTGTTCTCATTCTCTTCTAGTGAGTATTAACTGATGTGAAATATACACGGGCATATTTCACATTAGTTGATACTCATCAGTCTTATTTTAGTTTGTGCCGCTTGTCCGTTTCTTTCATTGAGACAGAATGTATAACAGGGTTTGAACTCACAACTGTCAAGGAATCACATATATTTTAATCAAACCTTTAGTTCACTAGGTCATGTGTATTAGTTGTGTCATTTTGGATCCTTAAGCCTAATGTACGAATTCAATTTTTGAATTGTATGAGTGTCCTAACTTAGCTGGTGAAATATTCGCGTGTCCTTTCTTTCTTATATTAAGTATTTATTACTCATACCTTCGAATGCGAACGATTTAGGTAGTCGACTCTATTCAGTTTTGCTGTTGAGTGTTCATCTACACATTAATCGTATACATTACGTCTGCAACAGTTAACATTTCTGATGATGCGGTCATAATAGATTATTCTAAAATCGGCTTGCTTTTTTTAAAACTTGAATATCATTGACTCTGATTCATTACGTCATCATTACAAAATGTACGATAGCGTGCTACTGTATAAGCTGAAAAATCACTTTAGAGCCTGAATGTCGCATGCTCACAATTAAGGTTAATTTAATGTTATTTTTCTGAGAAAAGCGTGATTGACATGCACTAGTTTCTTGGTTTGGCAGCTGGGTTGTACATCGATACTGAAATACAGCATTTGACTTCTGACCTTTACCTGGATTCAAATAGTTACAATTAGTAGATTTGTTACTGATTTTTTCGTGGAAGTATGCCCTTTCTAAGACGTGTAGATATTTCTTCTTCTTTTATGTGTCATGTCCTTTCAGAACGTGGGCGATCATTGCTTTCCACAACTTTTGTTGTTCTAAGTAACCTTTGACCCTCTATCATTACTCTCTTTTTTCTTGTTCTGCATGCATTCACTCAAACCCTTTTAGATAGAATTACTAACTATTTCCCCTGCATTTCTTGTCTTCAGTATGTCGTGTGAAGATAACATTCTCCAGGTTCTTTCTTTATTATGCATCTCAGAACTTTTAGCTGACTGTTTCTGATGTTAAGTATCAGTATTCTTGTAGTTAATGATTCCTTAAAACATCATTTTTGATCCAGTATTCTGTGAATAATATTAGTATTTATAGATAGAACATCTTTGTTATTCTACTCCTTCTTCCTCTGTGAAGAGACTGTCAACCCTTCATTGCCATATAGGATATTAGATATTACATAGCAGTTGGACATACTTTTTTTTTGTTCCCAAGGGTATTTCATACCTCTTGATACTTTGCTTAGTTTCTGCAAGGTACCTTTTGCAATTGCCATGTCACAATTTCTGTCGTCTGTTATTACAATACTTATGGAGTTCATTGCATTTGTTCGATTTTGACGTTTCCAATACATAAATCATACCTTGATCTGTATCTATTGTAGAAAACCAAGCATTGTGCTTTCTTACAATTTACCTTTCATTCTTCATGCCATCTTTTACTGCTTACAGAAGGCATCTTTCAACCTTCACTGGATGCTCTACTAATGAGGCTTTGTGGTAGATTAAACTAAATAAATGACATATTATATAGCCCTTGGCAAGACCTAGCATACGTCCAGTGCAACGACATCTTTCCAAAAGCGTTTACCTACCGGGTGGATGCTTGCGGACTCGGGTAGGGACGACCAAAGTTTACGTGTAGATTCAAGTATAAACACAACCAATGTTTAACTATGGACTGAATAATAATAATAATAATAATAATAATAATAATAATAATAATAATAAGAAGAAGAAGAAGAAGAAGAAGAAGAAGAGATTTCGACATTAAACAAGTGTTGATATATTGTAAAATCTGCCAACCAAAAACATTACATGGACATATGTAACCAAACAGACTCATGCATTTTTATGTATTTATGAATATTTGAAAAACTTGAGTTTCAGGTATCCATTGAGTAACGAACCCAATTATAGTAGTTTGCCAGACTAACCCGCGTGCCTGTACATATGTGCATGTAATTATTTTTTGATATAGAAAAGATTAGAAATACAGCGATTTTTAATTAACTCGTCTCGTAGATCATTTCCAGTGTATTGGCCTTGATATTCATTGGTTCCTGCCCATACCCACCTTGTGACTCTGTATTAAATTTAGTAAATATCTATTAAAAAAAAAAGAATTAGAAAAGGTACAATCATCGTTGATAAAAAATTGGGAGTATCACGGACAAAGTCCGAATAGTATATAATTTGGTGGTGGTTGCCGTAAAGGTCATGCACTGAGTTGGACGGTAACAGGCGTTCGATGAATGGTGGCAAACATAGAAGTGTCAGAGGTAAAAAAAGAAGAAAAGTGAACATAAAGAGAAAAACAGTATTCGGTAACCTTGTTTGTTGATTGGTGCAGTAATCGAACTTCGCTTCGTTGTTTGTCATGGGTCCTCCCATCAATTAGTTGTATGCAGGTTAGGGAAAAGGTCAGGCTATTTTCGAGAACAAATAGCAACGAACAATTTTAATAAGGTATTCTTGTTTATAAAACAGAAAGAAAGTCGAACAGGACCGAATTCTACATTAAAGTACGTAACTAAATTTTTTACAGTTTGTGTAGTTTATGTTGTTTTTTTAGATGAGGAATTATTATTATTATTATTATTATTATTATTATTATTATTATTATTATTATTATTTCTGTTCTAACAGAATGTTCATCTTGTTTGTTATAATCACAACGTTTCGGTTACTGTACCTTCAGTCCTTCTTCAGCTGTCTGTCGTACTCTGTACTCCTGTAGGAAATTCGAATCGAACCCTATATTCAATTAATGGTGTTAGATTATTTTCACTCCGTTCTCCATGCATAGAAAATATCTTGTACAATTTAATTCACTCTATTTTATTTGTCTTTGTGTTATTTGCTGGTCTATTACACTGAACTAGAATCTATGTATGGAGGAAAACGTTGGCCATAAAACCATGTGGAAGAAGTCAGAGAACAAAACTAGAGGATTATATGATTGCAATAATAAACGCTCACGCGAGGCTCTGACAACATCCTCAGCATAAAGATGAATACGAAGTTTGATTAAGAAAGAAAAGACACTTAAAGATTCCATCACTTGAGTACAGACAGTAGATGTAAAGTTCCAAAATGACAAGACTGTATTATTCAAAAGACACATTGACTACTGGATTAAAGCACTGGGTAACGAAAAGTGACTCAAAGGTGAATAAAAATAGTAAGTATTAATTGATAAGAAATATCACTTATGTAAAGAAAACAGAATTAGAACAATATTTCCTTGTGAATTGAATAAAGGGTTCGGTTAAAAAAATAGAAGTACGACAGACACTTGAAGAAGGTCGGAGTGTGCAACGGTCGAAATATTGTGAGTGTAACAACCGAGATGGGTATACTGGTTTGAATAGAAAGTTTGTATATAATATTTTATTGTAGCATTGAGAAAGAATCACACGACTACTGTCATCGTGATGTGTTTCTGGGAACAAACTGTAATTAATTCTATTGCTCCCTTATGACTTGTTTCGTGGTTCTGATATTTACATATATCCGTTGCGCTGTTCAAGCTTTTCAAGATGTCCGAAACTGATTTACAAAGCAAATATACCCTCCCTACTTGAAAGTTTGGCACAACATTTTCCCCCAAAAGGTGTCTAGTATAACACAATGTAACTATTGTATAATTTGTAATATAGACTACTTCTAGTACAGACTAGTGGAATGAGTCATCGTGTGACTGACACTCGTAAAATTTTGCTTAATGTTTAGCAAATGCAACTCAAATAATCTATGATTAATTTAATATATGGTTCTTTTATTTATTTCATATTAAACATCTAAAGGCAAATTCTTGTAGTACATTATAGCATGGCAACATGATATATCTATTGCTATAGAGAAAGTCCAGCAATTGTGAGGCAACTGGTATAATCGGCATTGATAAATTAGATTATTAAATGAAGATAGCATTACGGATTTAAATGCAGCAACCGACAATTTATTTTGCATTAATTCTATTTGAAAATCCCTGGTGCTCAGGCGGAAGACTTATTACAATAGGAATCCGTGAAGGAAACCGTATTGTGTAATATTGCCGAATGATAAAGTACACTTAAATAATTAGCTCACAGGAATACACTATAATTCAGCCTAAGTATCGAGTAAACACAAGACAAAAGACACATTTTTCACTACAAGAGCAATTTAGTACAATAAATACATGTATTAAAGAGCTTTTTAAACATCTAATCTTTAGAATAAATATTGTAATTTATCTTATGATATGGAGGCATTGGCTCAATTACAGTGTGGCTTGCGCTATGGTTTCTCGTCCAATCGAAAGTCAGTTAATCAGTAACTCAGTTCCCTTCCACCTTTTTTAAAACTTTAGCTTTTTTTTTTAAATCGGTATCACCGCTTGCAAGGCAGTAAAGCCACTGAAACACAAGGGGTTACAGGCTGTGGAGGAATTATGAACATAAACATTAATGACTGGAAAGAGAAAAGTGTAATCAGGAGGAGAGTAAATAGCGATTGATATTGCATTTAAATTTTCGCAGATTAAAGTTGTCTGGAAAGCATGGAGCCGGAACGGACTTTCACAAGCGAGAAGTGAGAGAAAATAAACTGCTAGCATAGAACTTACGGCTACATCTAGCCAGCTGAACTGTCAGAGTACTGCTCTTAAATTTATGACGTCTAGGTACCATAGCAAAAAACTCCCCCGAACAATTACCATGAAAATATTTATAGAAAAGACACAGAGAGGCAACCTTACGGTGGTGGAAAGTGACTGAATCCGAGCCAACAGATCAAATATTGCCAAATATTGCTGATTCTTCTTTAGATCTTATATAAGAGCTCAAAGTAATTAGCAGGGGCAAAGGATCATATGTGGTAGCAATATTCTACGCATGGACGAATGGTAGACTTATAGATATGTAAGATTCTGGAAAGAAAAGATTATCTCGCACGAAACAGTGAACCGACTTTCTTAGCAGCTGACCTAACAATGGATTCAGTATGGTCTTTCCACTTCATGTCAACTGAAAACGTTAGTCCGAGAAGGCGCAATGAGTCCCTTTCCTGGAGGTTAGCATCAGCCATACTTATGGAAGGTAAAAATGAGTCTCTTAGATGATTAATGGAGAGAAGTTTAGTTTTGGAAGCGTTAAAATTAGCAAGCAATCTTTTGCCCCAGTTAACGACTGACTGGAGGTCATTTTGGGCATCGGCTGCCATTTTGACCTTGTCAGACTGACCGGCCTTACTATCGAGGCAGAAGTAAATGGTAGTGTCGTCAGCGTATATGCCAAATTGAGAGCTGATGTCATCAGGAAGGTCATTAATGAAAATTAGAAACAGAGAAGGACCCAGGATTGAGCTTTAGGGTGAGGACACCTGCGTCAGTGCGAAATGATCTAGACGAGTGGCCGTTCAGGATAACTATCGTTTCGTGATTTGATAGGAAGCTCTGGATCAAGTAAAAAAAAATGTCCGGAGACACCGTAACTTTTCTGTTTGTCAAGAAGACCCTCTACAGCCCGAGCTTCACCGTTTTTACCTAGAGCATGACAGACTCTTTCCACAATTATCGTCAGTACATCAGCAGTTGACGTAGAAAAACGAAAGCCATATTGCTTGCCTGAGAAAAGGCCCTGCGATGAGAGATGATGAGCCAATTCAGCATTGATTAGGGCGTCTAGGGGTTTCCCAAAAAGAGGTATAAATGCCGATATTTGGAAGAGTCGGACGGTTCACCAGCGCTCTTATAAAATGGAACAAGCAGAAAAGCAGGAGGCATTTATAATACAGTTCAGAGAGAACGGGGACCAGTTCGGGAGCACAATTCTTAAAGCCTATTACAGGGATACCATCGGGTCCACATGCTTTGCGGTTTCTCGGTTAGAGATGATAGCAGAAACCACGGGAAGGGTTATATGCATATCACTCAACAGACATGAGTGGGGAGTTAGGCAGGGATACTCTAGATGAGCCAAGGGTAGAGTATAAGGAGAATTTACGGACAAAGCATTCAGTTTTATCAGCAGAGGATGATAAAACCTCAAATCGATTGAAAAAGGGGAGGAATACAGGCTTCGCACTTATTTAATACCCTATTACAGAGCTGACAGTAATTCTGAGAACCAAAGTTGTTGGAAGCAATGCGATGCCCCATTGTCTCGGTAAACAGGGGCTTAGCTCCTTCGAGAACTCGCTTACATTGATTACGAACAGTAAAGAATAGGCATCTGTTGTGACGAGAACTGTCACGCTGGTATAGCCGAAAATAGTGAATCCTGTGTGCTATAGCGGCTGAACATGATGGTGTGAACCATGGAGAGGATTGAGGTTTCATTTGGTATTTCGGAGAAGGGATGAAAGCGTTCATGCTGTCTTTGAGCCAACAAGAAACCTCAGTGGTATAATTTTCAATTGGGAGTTTAAAGATGTCAGTCCAATTGGGGTCACGAAGAAAATGACGAAGTAAGCCCCACTCAGCATGCTGGTAAGGGAAAGAAATTTTATGGGTAGGGCGTTCCTGTTTAATGGCTAATTCGAACGAAATATCAATGGATCACTGTGGTATCCATTGATATTTCAAGAGGGCAGTGTTGCGAAGGACGACAAAAGCGAGAAAAGGAGGTGAGAAATAAATCTAGTAGAGATTCCTTTTGCTCGGTTTTGCTAGGGAAACGAGTAAAAAGGTCGACGATTTTAGTAAGGGATTAGGCAATGGAAAAATTAAATGTCTGAATACCGGCAACAGAAGTATCTTTAGAATATTTTAGCGACGCGTCTTGGTGATCATTAAAGTTACGAAAATAAAGACGTTCGCAGACGGATGGAGAGAAAGTGCTTTTTCTATACTGTCAGCTACGGCAGACATCAGATTGGAATATAAACATTGTGTTGCGACAGAATTCCACATAGGTATGGATCTGCTTACCTTAAAATTCATGTTGAAAAGTTCTCGGCTTAATCTATCCTACAAAATCTAACTAAATGACCAAACATCGGACCGAGAACTTTTCAACACATTTTGAAACAAATTTATTCACATCAGTAGTTGTGAGTACAATCTCTGGGTCAAGCAGTAACATTCACATAAGCTGGTTCAGTGAAACAATTAGAAGCAGCATCAAGGACGAATTAACAAGGAAGGATTAATACGAATTGTTGTCATCGTTGCAGACAGTCTTTTCAGTCTAATTTAACCTGTTTGCCTCATAGTGGATGTTCTAGTATAGCTAATGACTAAAATGGGAAAGGTGCACTTTTCTGAATGTAGAGCAACTGAAATAAATCTAGTAGAGATGCCTGTTGCTCGGTTTTGCTAGGGAAAGGTCGACGATTTTAGCAAGGGATTGGGCAATGGAAAAATTTAATGTCTGAATACCGGCAACAGAAGTATCTTTAGAATATTATTATATGTATTATTCTTGGATAGCAGTAGCGGAAGGATTCTGTGTGTAACGACTCTGGCGGTTTTCTTCTACCTGCTTTAACAGCGTTCATGCAAACACACCACTGACTAGCTAACTTGGAATAGGATTATTTTCATACATTCAGGATTGCTCTGAAATTATACCTGTATTGTCTATACTAATTATCGAGAGCTCATTCGCCTGACTCCAATTCACCGAAGAAATAACGTCGTGGAAGTCAGATCTCAAGCATGCGGATGACGTGACCAACCCAACGTTGCTATCGATGATCGTTGATTATGAATGGTTCCGAATTTCAAAATACCTTATCCCAACAATATAACCATAGGATTCTTTGTAAGCAGGATAGGTGGAATTATATAAGATTTCGCAAATGGTGACAATATAGGACTGCATTGAAATCCCTACTACCTTTTAGACGGCGACCTTAATCTTACTGGAAGATAAATTTAGGAAGTCATCCAGGGCAGTCAATCACCAGCAAAACACCAGAAAATGTAGAAAAATTCATAAACTCATTTCTGAAGAGCGTCACTCATTAATCCATCGGTTCATTCATATAACTGGAATCTACCAGGAGATCCTAGTCTAAAACCTTTATGATATCACCCTGTGCACAACTATTACGACCACGAAACCGGAAATCTTTTGTTACTATTCGAATGTTATTCTTCTATCGTTAAACATTTCTTTCTTTTCACTATTTCTTTTTCTCTTTTCATTTTACTGAAATTCATCTTCTCTCGCTTTCTCTTTCTTTTTTCTCTAATTGCAGTTTCTATTCATTTTTCATTTAACTCCTTATCTTTATTTTCTGCTTTACTCTTTTTCACATTTTTTCTCTCTTTACATTTGTCTTTTTTCTATAATTTTTCATTCACCTTTTATTCGACATTTACTGGATACGGAAAACTATTGGCCTGCGGTTATGCATCAAGTATTCTCTCTGTTGGGTTTCGCCATTTATTTTACCAATGTATTAATCTTAAAATCAGAGTTTTATAAGATAGATCCTCAAACCAATGCATTCTGAGCGTGTGATCTGCCTGAGGTAAGAGTTTTACCGAGCAACTTAATCGTTTTTATGGGACCACAAATGGTTTATCAATAGATGCTGATTTTCTTCATATTCTGTATCGATACACAGGAACAATACACAGCTTCTGTAGCATTTGAGTATTTGGCAGCATAATCTTGTATGTTTACTAAAGAATTAAATGTCATTAAAACTATAGACACTCTACTATTTGGCACACACTAGAAAAGAATAGAGAAATCTAAACAGAAAACGGAAAAATAAATTTATTGACGTTAATTTACACACGCACGCACACACACACACATACACTGTATATGTATGTGTGTGTGTGCACGCGCGTGTGCGCGTGTGTGTGTGTCTGTATGTATGTATATATGACACAGGATCAGGATCGTTTTGATAGAAGACTTAGATGGAACTTGTTATTAATGTCATTTCCGTATGCTAAGGAGATAGTTTCCGGTCAGATTATTTTTTAAAACAGCGCATGTATATAACAAATTTATGAGAGAAATGATTTTGTGCTGAGTAAGTTCTCTCAGTTTTTTGTAAACCGTCCTGGGTATGACGATAAACTTACATCCGCGTCCTGGGTAAGACAATAAGCTCCGTCCAACAGCAAGGCCTCTGATCGGGAGGTTTGGGAAGCGTAAAACCACCTTTTAATTGCTGGTGTTCTCAGGTCCACCCTGACCCGGGGTAGTAGCACCTGTTAGGGTCCCAGCTATAGGCAACCCCCAAACTAGGGCCAAAACACTATGAAAGTGAAAAAATAGGTTTTAATACCAGAAATACTTTGTAAAAAATTATTACCAGCAATACATTTTTGAAAAAAAAAACATTGCCAGCAATACATTTTTGAAAAAAAACAAAAGATATTACTAGAAATAGATTTATTGAAGAAAAAATATTACCAGAAATACATTTTTGAAAAAAGAAATATTACCAGCATTAAAAATTGTGTCGGCATTAAATAAACTATTGAGGTTGATATGCCGTAAAACAACCCAAACCAAACCAAACATTTTGTAACAGAGATAATTCCCAGTTTTTTAAAACTCAATTGCATATACTATTAAAATTTATTATCCGAAATAACTCATTACAAAATTAGCATTGTTTGAATATTGCAATAGTTAAAACGTCTCGATTGGCAGATACCTGCCGATATGTCACTTTAGTTGAGACAAAGAAAATCGTCAAAGTGAATGCGGTATAAATTTTCGTTTTGATCAAGCACAAACGTTAATGAATTTTTCCATTTTCGTTTTGATCGCACAAAAACCTTAATGAATTTTCCATATGATACCGCAAAAAAAAAAACACGGCTATTGATAATCTTAAGTTATTACACGGTCAAATAAAATAGAAACAATAAAACTGTTATATTGTGGGAAGTGCCTTCCTACATTAAAGATCAGAATTCGTGTTCAACTATCGATCTAAAGAACCAGTCGAAAATATGAATCCATCATAGACACTAGACTACTGACACAATCTTCTTTTTTTTGAACCTCCATATTTTGCTCACTGTGGATTCTTATATATAGATTAACAATTTTATTTTTCAGGGATTTGTGTTAATCTGCGAGAAAAACGTAAGCGAAATATTGACTGTTAATGTTGACAGCAAACTCGCTATGGACACAGCCAGTGAGTTTCACCTCGTCCGAAATAGTCAACATTACTCCATGGATTGAATATTTCCATGATATATTTAGGGCGATTTTCACCGAATGTATCGATTGGGAACCGTTTAATGAGTCAAGCTAAAACCGTTATGTACAACCACATTTTCTTTACTTGTTTCTTATCCAATAATTTTTCGGTTCAAAGAAATTTTTTCTTAAATTTAACGATTTATCAAAAGTAAAACTAATAAAATTATAGAAATAAAAATATTCACAGAAAAATTAATGAATAAAGGGAAATTGAAGTGACTAGATTAACATTGTAAAACAGTTACATAACTTTTGCATTCCTTCTCATGCTTCAAGCAACATAGATTGCTCTTTTCTCTGTGTAAATATCTGTTTTATAAAGGGAACGTGTACAATTAGGTAAATGAAGTGGTAAATTTATAAAATAATCTAATAATGATATTAAATTCAATGCATAAAAAACATTTTTTCCTTCTATAGAAACATCAAGAGGATTATGTTACTTTGACATGAGATCTAAATGTAAAAAAAAAAAAATGATGTGAAGCTTCTTTGGGAAATCGACATTGAATAATTGTCTATTTTTGTTTAAATGTCCTTTGCTGAACTTATGTTGGAATAATGAATACTTTGAATAAAAATATAACATCACCAAGAATATAACTGAGAAATTCAATGAGTTAAAACTCATTGAATTTCTCAGTTATATTCTTCTAAATAAAGAATATAAAATAACATAGAATCGGTAAAATCTGTGAAATTCTATGGTTCACCTTTGCAGTTTAGAAATAAATCACTAATTCATATTTTAATATCAGGAAAATATTAAAAAATTTATATTGTAGCCTATCCGAATTTATATATTTTATGTGACGTTTCTCTTCAGGACATGAGCAATCATGGTTCTTCACAACTTCCTGTCATTTGTAGTTGTCAGCAACATTTGTCCCCTTACTATCTTTCCCAACTCTTGATCTGATAATCATTTACAAAATCTCGTTAGGTAGGTTATTCGCTGTTTCACTCTACCCTCGGTATATATTGTGAATATTAAATCCTCATTTATTGTGTCCCATAAATTTTAACTGTCTCTTTTCGTTCCCATTTTCATAAAAAACTTTTTCGTTGCTCATGTTTCACCAATAAAAAGGAGTAGTATTATTAATTATATTAATTAATTATATTATTAATAACTTAATGAGGAAAATATTCCATGCTATTATTTGTTTTATTTTAAAAATAAATTTTAGTTCCTAATGTTGTGAAAAAAGTTATCTTATATCTTTGGCTTGTTCCGATTGTTTCCAGATTGGACTTTATCCGGTTAAGGGTGCTCCTGTGGCTCCTCATGTAACTCCTCCTGCTACAGCTTCCCCTGCTGGTACTCCTGCTCCAGTTGGGGTTTCTCTACTGTTCATTTTGTTGCTGCTGATACTGATAGCATTACTGCTTCTGCAGCGGCTTTTTTGTTTTCTTGGCCTCCTTCTTCGGGACATCCTGCTGGTGTGGAGGGGATGCAACTTTTGACAAGATGACAGAGATGGGGGGGCAGGGAGCCTAGGAAAATCCGTCGGAATCCTTTCATTCGCAGCTTTCCGTCCAGTCTGTGACTAGAGGAATTAACTTGAAAAATGTTAAAGTAAGCGACTTTGAATGCGAGGGGCTTGAGTGATCGGAGTAAGGGTGCGAGCTGCTTCGTGATCTTCTGTCCTTCGGCGTAGATGTGGCTGCGATCCAGGAAACATGTTTTGTTTGCGAGGTTGCTTGTTTACTGTCTGACGACTATGTCGCCTATTCAGCATACGGGGACCAGTTGGCCAGAGGTGTTTCCTTGCTGGTTAAACGTACCCAGTATGCGAGGGTTGACCATGTCGATGCCGATGCAGGGTGGGGGCAATTGATCGTGGACGATATTGCTGTGAAAAATAGTTTGTTTCGGGTCGTTGCGGTTTATGCGCCGGACGATCAAGGGGAGCGTGTCTCGCTTTTCCGTCAGTTAGGGCCTTTCCTAGTTGATTCTTTGGGCTTAGTCGTATCGAGTGACTGGAATTCCATTCTGGACCTCAAGATAGACAGGGGTCGGGGAACTAGCGGAAGAGTATCGGTATCGATCTGATGGGCCACTTTGGTCTCGTCAATAGATACTAGGTCGAAGATGTAGACATGGGCACATGTGGCCGTCTAACCGGGTAGCCACCTACTTGGATAGAATGTTAGTGAGAAGAGCCGATATAGACTTACTAGATTGTCCCACGTTCCACTGGTTAGGCTATTCGGACCATAGACTTGTCTGTGCCCGGATAGTGTT
Source organism: Acanthosepion lycidas (assembly GCA_963932145.1). NCBI lineage: Eukaryota > Metazoa > Mollusca > Cephalopoda > Sepiida > Sepiidae > Acanthosepion > Acanthosepion lycidas. The sequence continues at coordinate 78,328,446 of OZ010571.1, read as the reverse complement.
AGATGCTAGGCCTAGAATAGCTGGACACTGGAAGTTCAATCTGTCTTTAGTGTACCGGCGGAACTTCCAGCAACAGCTAATTAAACTAGTGCAGCGGAAACTAGTGGGACAGCTATTGGGAATAGATGGTGGGAGAGTCTTAAGGATAGGATTAAGTCCTTGACCATCGAATATAGCCAGCGGATTGCACTAGATAAGGCCAAAAATGTGAAGACACTTAAAGATAGTCTGTCCCTGGCGGTGGTTGGGGGACTCCTTAGAGATAGATTTAGCTAGGCAGGCTCTGGAGCATGTAGCTAGCTAGCGATACAAGGGCCAGGTATAAGTTAAAGATGTCTAACTAAGCCGTGAACATGGGCGCAGAATTGCGCAAGGAAGAGATGCGTCGAGGTTCCGATCGGTACTTTTGCGAGGTCAATACCCTGAGAGGCCTGCAAGTGAATTAGCCTCCTGTATTATTCACCTAGTGTTGTGGTATAGGTGGACGGAAAGCGGTCGTCAGGGCTGCCCACTGTCACCTCTACTTTACGCTTTGACGTTGGAGTCTCTCCTTCGCCGGCTAAGGGACAGGGTATGCAGTACGGTACTACGTGGAATCTCTGTCCCTAGTGAGGCTCGAGCCAGTGTTTCCGCCTACGCCGATGATGTATCCATTTTCGTGTCGTGCCGCAGCGACATTGAGGTGGTACAGAAGGCGCTTGAATGATACGAAAAGGTCACCGAGGCCAAGTTTAACCGTAAGATGTCTTCCGGCTTGCGATTAGGTGCCTGGAACGGGGTCAATTTTTATTCTCATCACGCTGATTCCTTCAGCATTAGAAGATTAGAACTGATAGAAAGCGTTTGGTGTCGACAGATTTCAGTGAAAGGTGGGTGAAAGTAGCGAGCTTGGTTCGTGTGAAAGGGGCTATCCTTGAGTTTCTTTTTTAATTTCTCTTCGTCAGAACTGTTTGGTTTCCTGTGAAACCCTCCTCTGGTTAATTTAGACTCTCTTTGTGTACCTCTAGTTATTTGAAGGAACTTTTGAGGCAAAAACCGTGTCAATGGCGATTTGAAGATATGTGGAGATTAGAAAGTAGGTGTGAATTATCAGATATGCTCTGATTCATTCCCCTTACCTTTCATAGAGATGGCAAGTCATGAATTAGCAGGAATTAAATATTTTGCCAAGACTGACCTAAAATTGGTATATAACCAAATTTTCCAAAAAGTAATTGAAAGTTCTATTGGAGAGGGTAAAATATATAATCATATGTCAAGAGGATAAAGGCATAAGTGCTTATAGTAATGAGAAATAAAAAAAAAAAACTGAACAGGTTTTAAACAAATAAAAATGCTGGTATGACGATAAGGAGTGATAAATGTGAGTTAAATTGCGAAAGAAAATTGTATTTGAGATACCAAATATCGAAAGAAGGAATTTCATCAGATAATAAACTGATAAATAAAATACTACATCAAAAAAAAAAAAAAAAAAAGAATTAGAATAATTTTTGAGATTCACTGATTTTTATAGCAAATATCTTGCTAGATACAGCGACCTAGGAGAACCATTTTCAGAATTACAGTAAAAGAATATAGAATTTAAATGGCCTCAAAAGCAAAATATAACTTTTGAAAGTTTAAAAACATGAATAATAATAAAGCCGATTGCAAAAATCTTTGATCCAAAAGATAAGTGACATTGACGATGGATGCAATTTTATCTCAAGATGGTCATCCAATAATGTTCCCGTTGAGAAAATTAACACCAGATGAAGCTAACTACTCAAATATTGCGAAGGAAGTGTTAGCAATAGTTTGGAACACAGAAAGAGCTCGAAAGTCCGGTCATAAACATTTAGAGTTTATATTTAACACCAGAAAGGAATTACCAAAAGTCACATCTAGAATTTTACGATGGGCTATGAAACTCACGGCCTTTGATTTCAACATCATATACGTAAAGGGGAACACTATTTCGCACGTTGATGTGCTATCCAGACTACATTTCAACAGTAAAAAATTAGAAACGCCTGAAAATTTAGAAGATAAAATACTGCACTTATTGAAACTGATGTGTTACCCCTAAATTGTCTCAGAATGTGTTAAGTAGAGTTTCAGACAGAACAAAAAGAAACATGCAGCAATTGTTCAATGGCAGAAAGATCCTACAATGAATCAAGACATAAGTTAACTGTAGAGAAAGGCGTAATATACAATGGAGATATAATATCCCTACAAAGTTTATGTAAAGAAGTACTAAAAGGTGTACAGGATTATGTACATTGTGGTATAACAGCGACACAAATGAGATTAGAATTATAAGCGTGGTGGCCAGGATATTCTCGAGAAGTAGAAGATTATATAAAAAGATACTCAAAATGTGCTGAAATAAAAGATTTTCGGCAAAACAAAATTCATTCGTGGCCTAAAGAAAAAGAACCATGGGTTCAGGTACACATGGATCATACCAATATTTAAGGCATGGGGATATTTTTAATTAATCAGGATGGTCCGAAGTAATTAAGGTTGATGACAGAAAAAACCACCACTGTAAAACAAATATTAAGAACGATATTTTCAAGGAACGGAGTGCCTAAAACTTTGGTCTCAGATAATGCACCAAAATGTTTTGAGGAACGTCTGTGTTTTGACTAAAGCGTATTGGATGCGTCCCGTAAAAAACACCACCCTACCACCTTCAATCGAATGGAATCGTAGAAAGAATGGTGCAGACTGTGAAAATGGGACTAAAAGCATTTTCTACATCTAATGATAATATAGAGAGTTACTTACCAAGATTACTATTAAACTATAGGATAACTCCACATACCGGTAGACTACAAAGTCCCTCCGCATTAATGGGTAGACAGATTAGAGTTCCCATAAGCATGCCATTTTCATCACGTGAAAGTGTATGGCATAAAAAAGACAAAGAATCTATTCCAGGGAAGGCAAGCTTTGTAGTACAGCGAATGTCAGTCGAGCTACCATCTGTTGGACGAGACGCTCGTGAACGTTTTTGGCAAATTTCTTTACGTCATTTCCCCAAAGCTATATTGTTTAAAAGTGTGAGTTTTGTTACGTCTTTGATTGCTGTATTTGTGTCCATTTTTTGTACATTGTATTCAGTGACTTCTTTTCGTTAACTTATATTTGTTTCTAACTGGTGTTTCTAACCGGTATCGTGGGGACGACAACATTATGGCAGAGTCCCAAACTCCTGATGCCACATCCACTGAAGCAGTTCTTTCAATGTGGACACCAAAAGCACCCGTGTATTATAAAGGGTATAAATATGAAAATTTCATTGACGGAAACGAACTGTTACTGGTGCTATCACTTATGTAAACAGTGAACACCAGAACCATTTGCTTGTTAACAACAGACATTAAGACACGTAAACTAATTGGCTTCATCAGGGAAATAATGAAGGAAGCCCTAAAAAACCTAAAAATTGGAGTGAAAATATTGGCAAGAAGATGCAATGCTATTTGGGACATCATGCTAGGAAGACAGAAGACACAGAAAAAGATCTGTCGGGGAGCATACTCATAACCAAATCAGTAATGCTCAAACCGAATATTTAGGAACAAGGAAGAATCACTCTGCATGGAGTACCAGAGGACAACTTGGGATTTGACCCGTCAAAAGCAAAACGAAGATAGCCACGGAGACATCGAAACTGTCACCTGGAAGAATTTCATGGGAATTCCAAATACATTGCTGTGTTAGGGACATCCCATATATGTAATCGTAGAAGGGTGCTGGCCTTTTTGTTGGGCTTGTGGAGCCGCAAGGCATCTCTCTAAAGCATGCCCTAGAAAGAGACCGAAACTGTAAACGCAGCCACAAAACACTAAGAAAAATGAAAGTCCTAAAGCCGTGAAAGGTCCAGGAGGATGGATGGAAATAGCTAAAAAGGAGACAAAAGTGGGGACGCCTACCCACCAGCCGGAGTCAAAAGAAATAAAAAAGTAATCAGCAGTAACATGTTAAGAAGAAGCCCCAACTGGAGCAGGAGAGTCAGCAGAGTCAACAGCTGGAGGAACTACATGTGGAGCGGCAGGAGGACTTCCATCATAAACAGCAAAATGCGAAGAGGTGGAAATGGAATCGATGCACTCACCTCGGTCCTCTTCCTTGAAAATAGTGAGAGAGGAAGACGAAGAGGAAAAAGGAGAAAAAAATCTTAAAGATAGAAAAACGAGCTGGACGAAGTAAGATAGAGAAATCTATGGAGAAACCAAAGTCTTAATCCGTCCTTGCTTCGCCAACAAAAAATGAACAAAGCCTTACAATGAGCCTCTCTTGTTTCCCGTTTAAAGCTCCGCTGTCTCCCCTTCCCAAGACCCCTCCTTCCAACACACTCACTCCCAGCACAACTGATAACAATTCCAATTCTCCTAGCATCACCCCTCCTCTAACACCACTCTCAAAGGCACTTCTTCCCAAAAAGAAAACAACATCACATGGGGGAAAAGTCCCGTCAAGTAGACAGGCAGGCCCTGGAACGGGACTTCTCGTCCCCAAAAAGAGCACTATTAAGAACACTTTCTAAAATTTCTTCCATAGACAGGAATTCTGTAAAAGAACCTCGGAATTTTCCGACGGCCGCAGGAGTGATGACCTGGATACGCAACACAGGGAGGGATCTCAAAGTATGGGACCACCTCTTTGAGTTGAAAGATGGTTTTCCAGAGATCAGAATAGTGGAAATGGGGACAATTGAATTAAAAAGATTGCAGAAATTTTGCGCTGGGAGGGTCCTAGTTCTCCATCTATCTTTACACATGGCCCTAATACTCATCTATCCCACAGACGTCGGCGGCATTGTCCTGGATGGTCGCATGACGACGGAGATAGGGACAGGGAGCCTAGGACAATCCGTCGAGGTCCTTTCATCAGCAGATTTTCGTCCAGTCTGTGACTAGAGGAATCAGGTTGAAAAATATTTCTGAAGATAGCGACTTTGAATACGAGGGGCTTGAGTGATCGGAGTAAGGCTGCCCGCCTGCTTCGTGATCTGTAGACGTGGCTGCGATCAAAGAAACACAATTTTTTTGCGAGGTTGATGCTTGTCTGACGACTATGTTGTCTATACAATATACGGAGACCAGCAGGCCAGAGGTGTTTCCTTACTAGTTAAACGTACCCTGGATGTGAGGGTGGACCATGTCCATGTCGAAGCGGGTGGGGAGCAATTGATCGTGCCTTGAAAATTAGTTCATTTAGGGTCGTTGCGGTTTATGCGCCCAATGATCAAGGGGAGCGTGCCTCGTTTTTCTGTCAGTTAGCGCCTTTCCTGGTTGCTTCTTCGCGCTTAGTCTTAGTCGGGGACTGGAATGTCATAGAGAAAGACAGAGGGCGGGGAGCTAGCGGGAGAGCATCAGTGATCGGCCAGTTTGGTCTCGTCGATAGAAGGGCGGAACATGTGGACGTGGGCACATGTGGCCGTCTAATCGGGTAGCCACCTACCCGGATAGAATGTTAGTGGGAAGGGCCGATATAGACTTACTAGATTGTCCCACCTCCCATTGGTTAGGCTATTCGAACTTGTCTGTGCCCGGATTGCGTTAGATGCTAGGCCTAGAATGGAAGGACACTGGAAGTTCAATCTGTTTTTAGCGGACCGGCGGGACTTCCAACAGCAGCTAATTAGACTAGTGCAGCGGGAACTAGTGGGGTGGATATTGGGTGATGGGAGAGGCTTATTAATAGGACCACTGAATATAGCCAGCAGATCGCACTAGATAAGGCTAAAAATGTGAAGACAATGATAGTCCCGTGCAGTGGTTGGGGGAACTCACAACAGATAGATTTAGCTAGGTAGGCTCTGGAGCGCGCGGCTAGCGAGCGCTACAAGGGCCAGGTATAAGTTAAACAAGATGTCTAACGAAGCCGTGAACATTGGCGCAAAATTTTTATGGAAGATATTCGTCGAGGTTCCGATCGGTACATTCGTGAGGTCAGTACCTCAGAGAGGCGTGCTCTGAGGTCGATTGATAATGTGCGCGATGCGTTTCGGCGGCATTTCAAGAGCCAAGGAGCCTGGTGTCTGTGTTGAAGTGTTTCACAGCTATTTCGCTGAATTTTCTCTGATTTCGCCGACTGAATTGGCTAGCTGTGAGGGTGATATCACGTAGGGCGAACTCCACTTGGCATTGAAGAGGGTCGGCAGTGGCAAGTCTCCGGGATGATGAATTGCACATCTTTGCACATCGGTTCTTCAGGTCTGCGCATTATCGTCCCTACTTTACGCTTTGGCATTGGAGTCTCTCCTTCGACGGTTGAAGTATGGAACGAGCAGACTGACCCTACGTGTAATCGCTGTCCCTGGTGGGGTTCGGACCAGGGATTTAGCGTATACCGATGACGTATCCATTTTCGTGTCGTGCCGCAGCGACATTGAGGTGGTACAGAAAGCGCTTGAAGAGTACGAAAAGGACACGATGGCCAAGATTAAACGTAACAAGTCTTCAGGCTTGCGGTTAGGTGCCTGGGAAGGGTGGGGGGTTCGATCTTCCGGTGCCCTCTGGTTGGACGAACCGTTTCCGAGAATACGGAGTGTGGTTTAGATCCGACCTCCAGTTGAAGAAAGATTGGTCAGAAGTACAGGCAAAGGTCGGAGCGTCGGATGGGACTTGGCTCCGAAGGAGGTTGTCCTTTAAGGGTAGGGTTGAGGTGCGTGCCACTTACGTCTTTCCTCTCATCCTTTACTGCTTGGCTGTACTTTCTCTTTGCAAGAACCATGCCTATGCCACGTTTTGACAGAGAATTTTATTTTGGCAGGAGGGTTAGAGACGCCTTCCCTAGCCTTACTATCACCCTTCGCATTTCATGGTCTAAGCATCGTCGTAGGCCCATGAAACTGTCAACTTTCCTCAACGAGTGTCGAGCGGCCTGGTGTGAACTTGGTTTAAAGGAAATAGCTTCTCTCACCTTCTACCATTGTCCTCAGATGCGCCCTTTCTGGGACTATGTCGACGAGTTGGCGGCTCGTATTGCTAAACCTGTGCTCATCGATCTCGCATATGCATGCGATAATGTGTCGCTCCGTATTCTGGGCCGAAACGAATGGTGCTAGCCGTGGCAAGAATGGTGATCTGGACGACGCGAATGGAGGAAAGATTGCGATACGAGCACTATTCTCATCGCGATCTGATCGAATTCTTTCAGCATCAGCTGAAGGTGAAGAACAGAACTGATAAAAAGTGTCCAGTGTCGACAGATTTCCGTGAAAGTAGCGAGCTTGGTTCGTGTGAAAGGGGCTATCCTTGAGTTTCTTTTTTATGTCCTCTTTGTCACAAAGGAGCTGTTTCATGTGAAACCTTCCTCTGGTTAAGTTAGCCTCTCTTTGTGTACCTAGTTAATCTGAGTGTGGGTTGTTACCGGCTCTTCTTGGTTTTTCATTTTGTTTTGATCCAAGTCGGGATTCCAACCTTCCCAGTTTGTTTTTTGGCCTCATTTTTTTTTTTTATCTCGACTGGTCCAATCTTTGATTTCTCCAATCTCATATTTATTTAATCCTTCCCACTCCGTTAGCGAGTTAGCTTCTTGATCTGTTAGAAAACAAAATACAGCAAACACTCTTAATTTTGTGGGGTGGGCGGGTCCTACTATCATCTGTTCTTAATACCCCTCTCATTTCATACCATCTTTAATTTTTTTTTGTGTATATATATATATATATATATATATATATATATATATATATTCAAGAACATTTGTACATGAGAAATTTTTAAGTCATGTGGTATTTCTGTAGGTTCCTTTTGTGTATTGTGGTATATCTAGGAGTAAATGGTGAAGGATTTCTTGTGGTGTATGTGTTACTTGTAATGAGTCAATGGGTCGTCTGTTGTATTAGCTAGGTATAGGATAGTTAATGATGACCAGCCTCACCCCACTTCGCCTTTTGGCCTTGTGCCACAATTATTGTAATTTTTTCAATAATAAATATTGTGCTACCATCTTTAGATCTGACAATGTCTACTTCACAACAGATTCTTCCTTGGCTAAGCTAAATGTGTACCCAAAATAAATATTATCTCTACAGCATTATATTTATGTTTTTTTTTTAATAAGAAAGACACTTGACTAGATAAAAAATCAAAATTAGGCATCTTAAAATATTTGGATTGAAACTTCTTATCCTCCTTGACAGCAACTGTGGGATCTTTTCTGTTAATTCACCCAAATTTAAATCAAAGTCTGTTTGTTTTTTATTAAATTTTTAACACTTTTTGAAATTATAATTTTAAATCAAATTTTGTTTGTCTTATATTAAATATTTGGTAATCTTTTAAATCTGATATTATTTTAAATCAAAATTTGTTTCACTTGACTCTCAACAACTCCATCACTCAAAATGAAAAAAATTACCGAAAAGATTGGAGTTATTGACATTTCATAAATGCGGGTGATATTCGAGGTACTTACAAGGAATTTTTTACAAGTAAAAAAAAAAGAAATAATCTGTTTTTGGCTTGTTTATCGGGGTGAGCGTGAACGTAGGCTCAATACTTAATAGCGCACTCGAGTCGCTCATATTTAGTGCGATCGCAACCGGATGGCAATGGAAGGGCCTCGCTCCGGAAGAATTTGGTATGAATTTTAGTAAATATAAATTCTTTTTATTTTGGGGTGATTCCAATTGTATAGTATGTCGTTGTTATGTAGGATTGGAGCTGATAGATAAATTCTTGTGGTAAATGCGTAAATTATAATGAATGAATGAGTCGCGAGTCGGTTTAACTAGGACAGCTAAGGAAGACTAGCCCCTCCCTTTTTCCCGCTTCGGCCATGTGCCACAATTTCTGTATATTTGGGAATAAATAGATATATGCTATATCGTTGTGTTATATTAAAAAACATCTTGTAGCTTAATCATAAAAATAAACGTTATTAGAAGAAAGAAAAGAACGAACTGATAGCTACAGAAATGAATCGAGAAAGCAAGTAGACAGTGCCTATAAGAAAATACGCAATTACTTGAATGCACTGATTACTTGACGTAAAGGTAGTGGAAATTTTCAGAGAAAAGGTCAGCAAATGTTGAAAATTGTCATTAAAATCCTTATCTTTATCTCTCGTTCAAATCCAGATTAATAGAACAGTTGGAATTTCGTTATATTATGCAACCTTGTTTCCATGTTCCAAAGCTACAAAATAGCTAAGCGAGCAGTTAAAATGAATGGATAATAGCTCAAGTTGATTCTTTCTTGGTGTTCGTTGACTTCCTATAGATATTTGCTAAGCATAGACACGGTCTTCATAGTGAGGCACCTGGTGAAGATAGACCTGATTTCATTAGTAATTTTCAGCAAGCATACCTTCTTAAACATTGCTTTAGCAGCAGTAAAGCGTACTGGGTTTGTTCAAATTTAAAATCAGCATTTTATCTGAGTTTAATTGAAAATTATCATTGGGTTTTATTTGGGATGGAGTAGGGATCACTGTCAATCACATGATGGTAAATGGAATTAAATAGAGTAAATATGGCAGATATATAATTGAACAAGTACGCCAACCACCAACTAAATTGAATTAGAGAGTGGTATTCAAATCCCGGTAGATTCTGTTTCTAACTTTTGCTGTAACGCCCGTGGAAAAGAGTAAGAATGTACCTTCCATCAGCTTTGGGTTAAATAGCAGGAAAAACTAATCTCTCAATTTAAGTGGAATCCAGTTTATGAAAAAGAAGACCCTGCATACGAATCATGTCTTGCTGAGGCCGGTCACATATAAGTACTTGTACAGTCCTTTAGCTTTGATGTTATTCCGGAGAGGTGATAATAAAAGATCTGTACTGTACGCTGTATCCTAAAACCATAGATAATAGACTCACCTTTATAAATTTGATTTTCGGTTGAAAGTAATGTCCATTAACAGTTAACAGAAGCGCTTGATAAATGACTATTGGCTATGGATTAAACTCAGATTGTATGTCTTATTTTAACATAACCATTTAGCTTATGAATTAAGCAAGAATAGAAAAAAACTTATTCTTTCACTGAGTCTCGACTAAAATAAATATAGACATTGGCGCCCCACTAGTTCTATGTTATAAACACTCGGTGTTGTCTTAAAAAACGTGTTATCTATTAAGAGTTATATTATTTTAAGCAGCACAATTTACAAAAAAGTTGTGCATTTTTATTTTAAGATGTTTTTTCTTTATTCTTCAGTGAAAAGACAATTTTCATGACGCTACGTTAGTTTGTGATACGTTCACTTTTTTTTTTTTTTAACTTGAGACATGACAATCTTTATTTAAGTACAAGTCATAGTACAAGTCAGGACCAGAACTGGAGGCAAATCTCAAATCTTGTCGTTCCACTAAAAGCAAAGATTTTTAGTTTCAGTTTAGGTTTGCGATTTGTTTTAGAAATTCGATGAAAATGTAGAGATTAAGCGTATAATTAATTTGGCTCAAAAAGTTAATCTTATTTATCAATTCTTTACTAAGGTCTTATTACAAGTAATATATAATTTGGCGGAACTTCGGATTCATTATTTCCTGCCCTATTAAAAAAGGTGTACGAAATGCATTTTAATCATTTAAATAATTATCCACGTTTAAAACAGTTTTAATGAAACAAAAAATATATCGGAACTATGAACTCTGGAACAATCATGAAAGTAACTTTTTATTTTATTTGCTTTATTGTTTAGAATTAAAGTAACTATTATTATGTTGACTTATTTTGTCATAAATATACTTTTTATGATTATAGATAGATTAACGTTGATATTATTTAACAATATCGGAAGAAAGTTATTGAATTTAATTATTACATTAACTTTACATAGCCTTCTTAGTAAATGATTTTTCATTGATTTTGTAGTAAAAATAACACGTTTGATATTATTATGCGTTTTTAACGGTAATCTATAATTTAACATACTTTTTAAAGAAATAACTTTTATAAAGAAAAACACAAATTACTCATAAGTAAATTTTAACATCAATATATTCTTTATGAATAACAATATCATAGAAAAAACTTTATATACGAATTCATAGCATTTTTAAATAAATTTCGCAGTGTAATAAAAAAGTCTTCGTTGAAAATTAAACATAAAGCATTATTAAAATTAACTTTCTTGAGAGAGACTTTGTAACTTTTGTAATAAGAAAGATGAAAAAAAGTCGGATTAATAAATTATTTTTTTTAAATCGAGTAAAATTAAAATGTTATATTTCGGATAAGAAGCGTGGTAAAAATTTAACATACGTTTTTTCATTTGTTAGAAAGAAAAATATAAATTACGCAAAAATGAATAAAGTTGATCATCAGTGTATTTGCTTTTTTATACATAAAAATTGAGAGAGAAGAATGTTAGCTTTATGTAGAAAAGGTTAAATTAACTTCCAAGTAAGAAGACCAGGTTTCATAAATTAAATTTATTTAGTGACTTTCGCAGAAAAACGTTTGATTTTGCAATGAAGACATAAAATAACATATGAAGTCCGAAAAAAATAAAATGAGTATATCCTATGCTTACTTTAATTAAATAGGCTAAAGTTATTTCAAATAGAAAAAGTAAAATTAAAAAAAAAAAAACGATTACAACAGCGAACTATCGCAAATCTAAACCGAAACTAAAGATTTCCGCTCCGAGTGGAACGACAAGATTTGAGATTTGACTTCATTTCTAGCCGTGACTTGCACTATGACTTGGACTTAAATAAAGATCGACATGACTTGAGACTGCTTCACCCAAGAAGAAAAATAAAGTTACTAATTGTTGGATTTTTATAATTTCTTTTACACATTCGTCCCTAAAGTTAATTTGAAGAAAATTATTTTCTGATACAAAATTTGCAGTATTAAAAATACATAAATAATATGATTAATTTTACATTATCACAAAATAATGGTAAGTTTTTCGACCTGAACGAAAATTTTATTTTGTATTTATAGAATATAATTGCAAGAATTATTCTTTCATTTGTCTTTTATTCTGTTTCTGAGGGGATGAAAAAAATGTACAATGTCTGGTCAAAACGAATAGCTACAAATAAGACACTCACCTCGACATTTTTTGGTTTATACAATCAATTTCAATGTACTCTAACAAGCTAAGAAAGATATTTATGATATCTGATTTAAAAAATAGCATTATCTTTTATTACAAAACCGTAGCTGTTAATGAGATAAAAAAAAGAATAGAGTTTTCATAAAAATAATCAAGAAAATATTTTATGAAGTATATTTTTTATTACTGTCAGATGACGTGTCAGAGAGAATGTTTTTTCAATTTTTATAGAATCTACGAAGGAATTTTATTGTCGTAGTTACTGATAATTAGTATTTAAAGGAAAATGAATCTGTCCTTTAAGTGTCCGTAAAAATTCTCATCGCCGGATGACCATCTATAAACAGCACAGGTGTTAGTAGAAGAATTTGCTTTTGTTTCTCTTTCTAATTGTTCGTTAAGTTGCAGAATATATTTCATTAACGAAGGAAATGTACCAAAGATTTTTCGTCTAAAATAACTGATGAAAAGTTTAAATAAATTTTATTAAAATTGTCAGCATATTCACTGAAATTTAAAAACATTTGTGTAGATTCATTACATTTCTCCGTTGTTTAATCTTGAAACCGGTTAAAACAGAAATCGAATCTGAAATTTAAGCAATTTTAGATTTGTCAAACTTATCGTCTGTGTAAGCAAATGTAAAATTTGTTGAGATTAACATCTTTTTAAGTCAGTGCAATCTTTTTTTTCAAACTAGGCGATAATTTATTCGTTTTCTATAATGCCACTGACTTTTCCTTTGAAGACACCATTCACAACTCTGCCTTTAAATCGCGTTGTTGATTATACGAGGCTCGAACAATTGTAGAACCAGTGAGAAATATGTGACTATTTCAACCACGGGCCAGGCTTCTGAGAATACCAATTTTATAAGAAGGGTTTCTTTCTTTAAAACCCATTTAGCATCCTGATATGAAATTGATATTTTTTATAAATCCATTTTGCCTAGACATCATAGCTTCTGTTGTGTCTGGTTATTAATAGTGTTCTTAAGACAAACTTGTTTTTCAATCTTTGTTATAAAAGATTACTCATCAAATTATTAAAATCCCGTAGTTGGAAGCTATTTCCTTACGCTGATGTGACAGTTACGTGTGTAATAACAGATGCTGACATTTGATCGTTTACTTCGAGCGTTTATATTGACCGTTGATCGCTCAATGACTTGTTTGATCCTTGCTTGAGACAGTTTCTTGTTTGCCGTTAAACGTTCTATAGGGATTCTGTGTTCTTTGTTCTATGAGGACTTCGCCACGTTGTCGTATACGTTACTTGCGATGATGATAATTTTTTTCATTATAATACGAGATCATTTTTGGTTGTTCATGGATTCGCTGATGGCATCGTTGCATTGAGTAGATCGGAACAATTTTGGGAAGCTCGAAGGTTGGAATAACCACAAACGCTTTCTTTTCATTTACAATAACCCAAGGTTCTCTTTCTTTCTTTCTTTCTTTTTAAAGAAAACGCGATAGGTCTTCTCACAGAAAACGATACAAATTTTAATGGTTCTCAGGGGCTCCAAGCAATATGCCTTGAGGTAGCCTTACTATCAGTGTAATGTCGCAATGCAACACGCATCATACAGCGTTATCGGGTCGAATTTCTCCTGACTAAACGAACATGTAGCCTTTATTGAAAAGAAAAGCAATAATTTTGAATACTTTTTGGCTTGACATACCTCCCTGTTTAATTTCATTGTTCAATTTTTACCCTTCATCTTACAAGATGGGTGGTATTATCTTTTTATTAAGAAATATTGAATATCTAATTCCATTATTCAGTATATACTATAAATCATAGACCGATCCATAGTGCACAGTTGGTTTTTATCTGTTCTTCCCGACAGATAAAAGCCTTTTTTTCTAATGTTTTCCTTTTTTATCAGTACTTCATTTTTTTTTTTATATACAACTCAGTTATGTTGAGATAACGAAATGACATCCGGATTATGAATCCAAACTAACCTAAGATTATGGTATTCTGCACAATTTCTTTAGCAGTATCTTCGGGGTTTCAGATAACAGCTGTGCAAATACAGTTATCTTGTTATTCAGAGAGTCATATATTGCATGATCTAACTGGAGCACTCTGAAAAATCCTGAGTTAATCTTAGGTTCGAATCGCTGATTATTTTTGGCATAAGTGCCTATAAAGTAACGCTGTTATTTTGTTAACTAGTTCGTCGGGTTCAGCCATAAGTGCAGTATATAATTTTGGCAAAGTACTAGAGGCTTTAATCAACTCTTGATTGGTTAAGCATATCACCTCGTAGAGTCTTCTTTCAGATAAGCAATATGACTTACGTTTCTCTAGGTCAACTGCTGATGTATTAACAGTTATTGCTGAAAGAGTATATCAAGCTTTAGATAAGAGTGGTGAATCTCTGGTTTTCAATTGCAACCTCCCTGTTGTCCTCTGTTTTCAACTCCGTATCTATGCTGATGACACAACTATTTATTCCTGTGTTAACTGTTCGATAAGGTAACATTGTCAGCTGATCGAAAAATGACCTACAATATTTGGTTAACTGAAGCTTCTTAATTCTGAGTCAAACGTTTTTGGCTTCCATCAGTATGGCTGCTGCTAACCTCCAAGAGAGTGACTCCTTACGCTTTCTCGGCCTAACGTTTTTCGCTGATATGAAATGGAAAGATTATATTGAACCGGTTACTATGTCTGCTACTAGTAAAGTTGGTTCACTGCGTTGTGCTAAATAATATTTCCCACGAGAATCTATCTCACATATTTATGTCTGCTATTCATTCATCTGATCTGATGCTTCTGATATGTATTTAGAGATTCTTGATAAAATACGAAGAAGAATCTGCAGTAATATTGGTCCTGACCTGGCATCTCGGATTCAGTCACTTTCCGACCGCCGTAACGTAGTTTCCCCTGTGCCTTTTCTATAAATATTTTATGGTAATTGTTCTGATGAGCTTTCCTCCTTGGTATCTAGTCTTTATAAATTTAAGCGCTGAAATAGATTGACTGTTAGGTTTCATCGTTTTAAAGTTGAAACTGCTAGATTCTATGATATCAGTTTCTTCTCTCGCACTTCTCGCTTGTAGAACTGTTTGGCGGCTTCTTGCTTTCCAAACAAATTTGATCTTCAAAAATTTAAATCGTATGTCAATGTTTATCTTCTGTTAATTCCTGTTCCCTTATTGTTCTAAGTTCTTAATAACGTTTTCTTTTTCTCATATCTCTCTTTACTTTTTAAGTTGTTTAACACATGTAAAGATAAATACCAGGAAATAAAATCTGAAATTCTGTTTCATATTCATCTTTTGATTTTAAACCCCAAAACAAAAGAAATTGGCCTTGATAATGGCTAATACTTTTGGAAGGGACTGCCTATACAAACTTTTAGTCTTATGCAACGTGAACAACATTGCAAAGATTCTGGAATAATGCTAAGCAATACAAGCCTAAGCAAGATATCTGGCTTAACCATGCTGGGGTGTATTTCAATAGAGTCTTTTTCCAGCCAAGGAAAACCTGCAAGACAACAGAGGATTGAATTTAAAGAATTCGTTTTCTTAGATGGATTGCGTTCACCGTGCCTTTTATGTTGTAGAGGGAGCTAACGTGCTGGAATTGGACAAGACGTGCGTTCATTTCTCTTCTCTGAGGTGTATTATTACATAGCGAATACTATATATATATATATATATATATATATATATATATATATAAACACACACACACAGTGGGGGTAAACAAATATTCATACACATAAATTTTTTTAATTTCTTGTATTCCCAACTAATGAATAAATATAATTTTCATATAATTAATTGTACACAGATGCATAACAACTAAACATGCATAGGAAACAGAAAAATTTAATAGAAATAAATCTCATTTATCCATTTTAATGGGTGAAAAAGTATTTGTACAATGCAAATTTCAGATTTAACAACTTTTCAATTGCTTTAATACTCTAGATTCATCAATTATTTTACTGTAATAATAAAGAATTGTATCCCCTGAAAATATATAAGAAATTATATATATATATATATATATATATATATATATATATAGATCCATATATATATATATATATATATAGATCCATCCAACTCTTATCTCAAATAACAACTTAAAAGAGACTGTTTGACCAACACAAGGAATGTTAAAAGATTCATATTAAAAAGATAAAAAAAATAAAAAAAACAAATGAAAACTACAGACAAAAGTTCATTTTCTTCATCAAGACATTCATTTCTGTTGTTTACTGCTACCACCAAGCAGAAATATTTCTTCTCCTGATGATGGCCATTTTGGCCGAAACTAGTTGAGGAATGTAAATGAAATAATAATAATAAAAACGAAACAATATTAATCTACAACTCAGTGTGTCTGAAGATTTTAATTTTTTAATATTTTTTATTGTTCAACATATATATATATATATATATATATATATATATATATATATATATATATATATATAAATAACTTGGACTTATTTTAAACTTAATTCACATTTAAATCGGTCCAAGTTATTGGAATACCCTTTATACACACACACACACACACATAGACACACACACACACACACACATATATATATATATATATATATATATATATATATATATATATATATATATATATAATCCAGTGAGACCAAGTTTAAATTTACTAGAATTTAACTTATTTTAAGGCATCAGAATTTTTTCACAAATAAACATTCTCAGTAGATAACTAGAGAGACAATCTTCAAGCGATTTATCTCTTTATCGACTTTTGAATTTAGTAAAACACCGCTCATCAGATATAGAGTTAGACAAGAAATAAATACCTTTGTTAATTTATATGTGTGTGTGTGTGTGTGTGTATGTGTGTGTGGTAGCAATTTTAACCAAAATTATACAAAAGAATTTTAGTAGTAGAATGGATTTATTTACACTATTTACGTTATTCGGATTGTTGTCCTTAGCATTCTTGTCATATTCACAACATTTTGGTCGTTGTACGCTCCGGTTGGAACGTCGTGAATATGACAATAAAGATGAGGACAACAGTCCGAACAATGGAAATAGTATAAATAACTACAATACCTCATCTCAGAAATATAGACAGATTTATTGTAGAATGGATTTATTCGGGTGAAGTAAGAAAGATAAATGAAACAATGGACAAAGTGTCCTGATTTCAAATCATCTGAACATATCCAACAATGTAAGTGGCAGCGCTGGCCAAATCCGCACGGAAACCTACACGAACACCTGATGGTGTTACTTAATTTGTTGCATTTTTGTGACACGTCTTTGGTCAAACTATATTGCTAGAATATATTGCAATATTATGCCTTTATAAATAGTACACCATTATCACCAAATGTTACAAGTATACGAACAGGTTTTCAACAATAGGTATCAGAAATAATAAAATGACCACATATAAGTTCTAATCTAAATCGTGTTTATTCTGACACTTTCAAATGACGTTATAGAAGAACCAGTGAAGAGCGTAAAGCTGTTAATTGGTTTGAACACACCACGAAGCAACTTTGGGATGTGAGCCTTACATTTGTTAGACTGGCGAAACACAATGCTAAGTGAAACGTATGAGAAAGAAAATGAGCGGGTGGACAGTTCATTATACAATTCTCTTTATCGAGACGCATAAGAAGGTAGAAAGACAACTGATGAGACATAGGCAAGAAAAGAAAATAGAGAAATAAAAAGAAAGAGTGGAATGAGCAGTATTATCCGCTAAAATCAAACTTAATAATGTGATAGTGTTTCAATTTGGAGCAATACGATAAAACTTTAATGACACTGAGTCGTCCTAACAGAAATCAATATATTTTATTGTAATTCATAGTTTAGGTAAGGTCTGAATTAAAGTTACTCACTGAGTAAAAGTGAGAAATGATCTGAACGAACCAAGAAATTGTCGGACAAAATATAGTTGATTTACCCGAGAAACAAATACAAATAGGAACTGGAATCTAGTAAATAATTAGATTTCTCTGAAAAGAAAACAATGAATGTTTGTAGTGATCATCACTACAAAGAGTTTTGTTGGTTTGTCACGGGACATAATATGCGTGTACTGGTCATTAAATTGTATTCTTTAAAATAGTACTTACTGCATATAAGTGCATTTTGTGAGCTTTCAAATAGACTGGCTGGAAGAGAGGGGTTAAAAAATCTGCCTCAGATGTAAGTAAAAATGTTTCTTGTTAATTCATTGGCTTTTCTATTGGATGATAAACTACATTCACATAATGTATGCGTTCGTATCAAATATATTCTTACGATTTTTCAATATGGATTTCTTTTGTAGCGCGAAGACTTGCGGGCTAAGAAAATACATTAAAATGAGGGTAATTTTGAATAATTGCTCTTTTTCTCTCTTTCTCTTTCTCTCTCTTTCTCTTTCTCTGTCACTATCAAACTTTAATGCACATTAATCTTCCAAAAAAGAAAGAAAAAGGTTTTGCTTAAAAATCACTATTCACAACGGTCATAGGTTACTGATATTCACAGAACTCGTGTTTGTCAAAATGGTTCCTCGTTGTCCTCGTATAAGGCGCATTATAGGAAATATACAAAGTTTCATATTATTAAGTACTAATTATTATTACTAAATTAATGAAGAGATTAACACAAATATTTACACCATGATATTTCATATAGTATACATTAATTACAGTAAACTATGCGTTACTCTTACGATGTGACTATAGTTTAATACATTTTACCAGATTTGCTAAGGTTCATATTAGTCAAGTTTATTAAAGCTCCAAGATCTATTATGCTGTAATAAAGATTATAATTACAGAATGTGTGCAAAGATTACAAATGAAAATTGTTTGAATAAACAAATTGAAAACAGTGTCGTAATTACAAAAAAATTATAAAGACAACGTTAATGTGAAATATATGTCATATACTCTAAAATTAGAAGTTGTTCTTCTACTGATTTTATGAGCTATTCGATTTCTTCATATGAAACAGACTGCACAACATTCACAATTCTATTTCAAAGTTCAATTTCTATTGGTAAAATTCCGTCATCTGATGTAAACCTTCGTCTTCAGAATAATTCACATGTTTTCAATCAGTTTAAAGCCAGGCAGAAATGTTGGCTACTTAAACGAGACTTTGAAAGTAATTTTATTAATTTTCTTTGCCGAATACGATAAAGCATTGTCGGGCAAAAAATAATTTTTCTGAAAACATTTAACTTCTTGAATCATGGCCCTATGTAGGCTTTCAAAAATATGTGTATGATTGAGCTGCCACCATAACACTATCTGAAACACACTATGGACCCATCACTTTACCACCTATAATCTTACTCCAAAACACTGTCTCCGCTTTGTTCAAGTTTCAACCTGTGACCGAGATTTAGGTCTTTACTCCATGCGTTTAACCCATAGAGAATAGCTCAACATTCATGAGAACGGTTGAAATATCGATTTTCATATAAGAAATTGCCTATTTCATTCAATTTTCCTTGTGATATTCTTTCAAAGGATGTTTTGCGATTAGTCTCACCTAGTTCGTCATTTAATTTATGACCCAACATACTGCGATTTTAAACTCTTTCTCAAATCTGCAATGTATAAAAATGTCATAGTTTGACAAAGATGGATTTTTTTGTAACTTCTCCCTTGAGCAAAATAAAATCCTGAAGGTCTCCTTATCAGACTTGCATCGAAATCATCCAGGTTCATTCACCAACTTCTTCGTAGTTCAATGATGCCTACTGGCCATTTTTGCGATTTTCAGTTTTTAACTGTTTGCATTAAGCTATTAGACATCTCACTTTCTCCGTAAAATCATCCTTAAACACCATTTTAAAAGCTCAAACTCATAAATTTTGACTTAGAAATTAGGGAAATACAAAAACTTGTTATTTCTTTATACCTGTGTAAACAAATCGGTTTTCATCCTAATTGCAGATAGATGTTGCGATCATTGATCAAATAAATCTTGAGATTTTTTTAATCGGTATCACCCCAAGCAAGGCAGTACAGCCACTAGCACGCAAGGGGTTACAGGATGTGGAGGAATTAGGAACAGAAACATTAGTAATGATGAGAAAGAGTAATCAGGAGGACAATAGATAGTGATTGACATTGCATTTACATTTTTGCAGATTAAAGTTGGCTAGAAAACCATGTGTCCGGGAGGGAGTTCCACAAGCGAGAAACGCGAGGTAAGCATAGAAGTTAGCTCAACTATAAACTGATGAGATTTCGTCGCCAGTCTAGTATTGCGTTTAAATTCGTGCAGTCTAGGGTACCACAAGAGCTCTTCCGAACAATTACCATGAAAATATTGATAAAAACGGCACAGAAAGGTAACCTTATGGCGGCGGGTAAGTGACTGAAGCCGAACCGCCAGATCCGGACCAATAATATTGTTGATTCTTCTTTGGAAGCTCCAGATAAATAGCAGGGGCAAACGGACCATATATAGCAGCAATATTCCAAGCATGGACGAATGGTAAACATAGATGTGCATAATAGATTCCGGAGAGAAAAATTGTCTCGCCCGACACCGTGAACCTATTTTCTTGGATGCTGATTAAGCAATGGATTCAATATAGATTTCCACTTCATGTCAGCTGAAAACATTAGCCCGAGAAGGCGCAACGTCACTTTCCTGGATGATAGCATCAGCCATACCGATGGAAGGCAGAGGGAAGTCTCTCAGATGATTAATGGAGAGAAATTTAGGCTTTAAAATTTTGCCCTAGTTAACGATGGTCTTGAAGTCGTTTTGGACACCAGCTGCCATTTTGTCCTTGTCTGACTGATCAGCCTTACTATCGAGGCAGGAGTAAATGGTAGTGTCCTCAGTGCAGATGTCGAGTTGGGAGCTGATGTCATCGGGAAGGTCGTTAATGAAGATTAAAAACAGCGTAGGACCAAGGATGGAGCTCTGGAGGACACCAACGTTAGTACAAAAGGATAAGTGGCCATTCAGGATGACTTTCATTTCACCATTTGATAGGAACAACTAGATCAGCTCAAAAATGTTCCAGCAGATACCGTAACTTTTCAGCTTGAGGAAAAGACGTAAATTTCAGACCCTGTCAAAGATTATCATCATGTCCAATGCTACAGCCCGGGCTTCATTTTTATCTAGAGAATAATAGACTCTTTCCGCAATTATCGTCAGTACATCAGCAGTTGACCTGGCGAAACGAAAGCCGTATTACTTGTCTGAGAAAAGGCCCTGTTATGAGAGATGATGAACCCATTCAGCATCGATTAGGGCCTCTAGGAGATTACCAAAAAGAGATAGAAGGCTGATAGGCTGATAGTTGGATGGGTAGGATTGTTCATCAGAGTTCTTAAAAACTAGAACAACAGACGATGACTTCCAGTAGGCAGGAAAGCAGGAGGCAGCGAGGCATTTATTATACAGTTTAGAGAGAACAGGAGCCAGTTCGTGTGCACACTTCTTAATGACTATTACAGGGATACCATCGGGAATCGAGGTAAGAGATGATAGCAGAAACCATGGGGGGGTTATATGTATATCACTCAACAGAGACTCAGTTCTAAGTGGGAAGTTAGGTAGGGATACTCCAAATGAGTCAAGAGTAGAGTATGAGGAGATTTTACGGGCAAAGCATTCAGCTTTATCAGCAGATGATGATAACACCTCAAATCGAGGTGGGAGTAGAGACTTGCACTTATTTAGTATTCTATTACAGAGCCAGCAGTCATCACAAGAACCAAAATTTTTAAAAGCTATGCGGCGCTTCATTCTATCAGCAAATAGGGATTTAGCTCAAACGAGGATTCTTACATTTGTTACGGGCAGTAGCAATAGGCTCCTGTTATGACGAGAGCTATTCCACTGGTATAGCCGGGAATAGTGTTTCCTGTGTGCTATGACAGCCGAGCATGCTGGTTTGAACCATGGAGAGGATTGCGCTTTCACCTGGTATTTCCGAGAAGGAATGAAACTGGCCTTGACCCAAAAAGAAATCTCAATGGCGCAATTTTCATTTGCGAGGTTGAAGACTACAATATGTATTTTATTGTAGATATCGATAAAACATGATGTGGTTCGTAATAGTTGCAATGTTGTATATCTTATTATGTATCGACATGAAAGCGAATTATATAGATTAAAATACAGAATGATATTATATATCTGCATCAAATGCATTATTATTATTATTATTATTATTATTACAGTGTAACTTATTGTAATCAAGACTGACGAATATTAGAAAAGTGAAGGTGTTGAAATAAATTCAATATATTACATATGTACAAAGATTATATACAAAGCTGACATAATTAAAAATGCGTGAAGCCATTAATGAAGATTGAATTATGTATTGCGAGAAGATTTGGCCAACTACGAGCACACTATGAATAAGTAAAAATTCCAATTTACTTTATGCAGAACGATCAGTTTATGCAGTCAAGGTTTCATGAATGTTCATGTCCACGTTTATTTTTTTAAGTAAAATAATAATAAAGAGAAACAAATGTTGGCTGTCCATAACACAGTATATAATTTGTCATTAAAAAGTCAATGACATCCAATGTCAGATGTTTATAACATCAATGTATCAACTGCTAAGGTTTGAGTACATCGAATTTATTTTTTATTAGGAATAAAAATGCCACGCTATCTTTTTAAAATTTAAAACACATTGTAATCAGAGTGAGAATTTTAACTGAATTAAACAAGAAAATACAAAATATTTTTTAAAAACAAATTTAAAATCAGTGCACTTTCTAAAGTTAAAATAGAAAGAAAAACTTTATTTTACGAATTTCAATTCGAAAACTGCGATTTCTGTTCCCGAGAAAACCATGAAAAATACCAAACATCCCGTTTTAAAAACAAAACGTATTTATTTCCTTGTAAGAAAAAAAGATTACAACCTTTTTTTATTCAAAAACTTTATACAGGAATACGCAAAAATTGTTTGTGCAAAGTTATGCAGATGTAATATTTTTTTTATTGCAGAAGAAGTGTTGTTAGCTTGTCAGTCCAAATTTGTTGAATTCTGGGAAACTTAAAATTATGTTTTACCCGATGGACGAGTAGTAAAAATCATGACAGCGATTGTATCAAGTTTGTTTACATGATTATTAGTAAGGATGACAGATTTATTTCAATATTTAAATTTCTTCAGAGATGGATAGAAGTTTGATAGTAAGCTGTCAGTATTTGAGATAACATGATTTGAAGGATTCATTCATTCTCATACTTTTGGGAAAAGCATGATCTTGAAACAAAATAGAATCGCATAAGGAATATTCCGGAAATATTTAGTTTTGATCCTGGTTTTCAGGAAAAGGCCTCAGTGGAAACAACCATAAAGCTCATAAAGAAAGAAATCAAAATAAATATTTTTTTTTATTATTCAATAACTTTTTAAATAAATATATTTAGAAGATAAACAAAATAAAATTGATAATAAATGTTGAAGTAATTAAAGAAACGCGACAATGAAAGTTTTCATCTTGACTAATGAATGGGGATAATATAGAGAAAAAATACTAAGCGGATGTGCGGGTGGTGTAAACGGATATCAACACGAAAGATGAAATCAATGAGCCCAGTCCCGGCCGAATGTGTTGCGCTCCCTTTTAGACAAATGCTCTTGGGAAAGGCATGAATCCAACTCTTCACTTTCACCCCATAATTTAGACGTTAAATAGCAGGGTAGACAGGGCTATCTAGCTTTGTATAGCAACCAGCCTAAGAGAAGGAAGTCTCTGATTTCGATACCCTGGAAAAGGCAATGGGAAACTGAAACAGTACCTTTTCCAAGAATGCATTGTAATTCATAGATAAAGAAGAAAAATCAGTGGCGTGTCATGATCACTTACTTCTTGAAGGGACATGGCCTTAAAATAAGTGACAGAGGTATTAAAAAGAAATAAAATCAGAAAAAGAGAAATTGACATACATATATATTATCACGTTAAAAAGTCATTGTGCTGTTTTTACGTTGTAATCATGACGCTAGATTTATTTTTAATATAATTGCTGTTCCCGGCAAAATGGCGCAACGCAGTTTCACAGGAGCCAATGGTCGCGTAAAATTTGCATACACTTTATTTGTTCGGTCTATACAGCCATTGCTTGCGTTTCAAAACGGCTTAGATAAATAATGATACTATCAACGAAACTCGACTTAAACCTGTTGAACAGAATAGATCACTGCCCATGAGATTCAGTTGATCGAAATAATGATGATAAATTGTCTTAGCAGATATGTGTCCACGAGCTCTATTAAAAAGGCTTTCGATGTGCAGGCATTTTGAGAAATGTTCATCTATACATAGCTGGCTGCATGCTGACCATAAATTAACATGAATTTTGAAAGGTGTCATTTAAAGATTTTGGGACTTAAGGAAATTCCAGGAGAGCTGATAAAACATCGTTTACAAACCTCAAATAAAATCTACAGACACTTTCAACATTGGTTCACAAATGTTATCATGATCATAAAATGATTAATTATCATAATACTTTTAAAAACTGCATGAATTTATAGTATTCGATCTGAATGCCATTATACGTTGAATCTCATAAAATGTGCCATCCATAAATGGTGGTTCATTCGCTACCAAGCCTTGATTCTTAATTCATAATGGCAGGATGGTTGTAGAGGGTTGATTGTCGACCAGAAGCGGCGCCAGCCGAAATAGCAGCAAAAAAAATAGCAGAGGAATAAAAATGCATAACACGTAGATCCAACCAAAAAGAACAGAGGCTATAGCAATGGGGTAACTGGTAACACAGAAATTCGGGTACATTGGCAGGAGACTGTTTTGATGTTGAATCTGTTGGCAGCAAGAATGGTAAATTGGCAGAAAAGTGGACCCTAAAAAAGAAATGAAAGCAAAAAGTTAATTGATAATTAATAACCTTACCTTTATTTGGCACGTCTACAAATACAGGGCACTCCTTGGCGCGCTAAACACTACACTACAATGTAATACGATATTAATTCAAATTGAACAGATATAAGGAGCCGCCTCTCTGGTTTCCCCATACTAGAGGCCTTTTACCAAAATTAGGTCAAATTTAGTAAATAACATGAGTACGGAAGCATGGATTGGTATGCCATTCAACGATTTAAAAGATCCGCCTTTAAGGATGATGTCCTAGTCATTATTAAATGTAGAATTGAACTAACTACTGATGATCTAAAAGACCTTCTTGCTGACCATTTCCTTATGATGAGGCAGCCAAGAATATTGGTCGAGTTGATGTATAAAAATGGAAGACAGGTTTACAATTTGGTAAGCCTGGTTGTTTTGAAGCCTGGATTATCTGGAACGTGGAAATGTTTGTGTTATAATTCCTGTATGCTCAATAAAAAAATGACGAAACGAACGTGAAATAATACGCACTGTATATATATATATTTACTCTCGGGTAGCAAATAAATCTCACCCCAGGTTTTTTAATTTTTAGATTTTTTTAAAAAATCTTAGAGTTTATTAATTTTAGAGTATTCACAGTCACAACAGATTGCTGGAAAATTAGTTTTGAAAATGTATTGTGACGGGAAATCATTACACAGAAAACTTTCGTTTAGTAAAATAACACATTTTATTTAAACTATAACATAGTTCAAAATAAGCACTTATTTATAGTGAAGTCTTGCTTACGTTACGACATAAATAAATACTCCTTTTGAATGATGTTATAGTTTAAATATTTAAATATTTTCGATTTTTTTAAAGTATTATATTTAATGACATTAGTGGAAATTTTAGTTTATTTCTTTATTTTATAGTCTGGTTATGTTATATTAGGTTGGTGCAAAAACAATGACGTAATAATGTCGTTTTTTGACGTTAAAAAATACGTCAAAAAACGACATTAATACGTCATTATTTTTGCACCAACCTAATAGTTTGAAAGACTAGTTATTAATCATTTTAATTCAAACCACTCCATTTATTTAAACCCTCTTTTTATTATATTATCTCATTTTTCATCTCTTCCTTTTATGACGATTTACACTTTTATTTGGAAAGCGAGTGTAAATATTCGTAAACTCGTTAAAAACAAGAATTGGAAAAAATTCAGAAACAAATTGTGTATAAAACTTAAAATACTAAAAATATTTATTATTAAAGTTGTTAAATATAAAACGATATTAATAGCAAAAAGTTTAATGTTAATTTTCTGTCAAGTTTTAGAAATCTATTAACATTTAATTATTAGATTTCAACATAGAAAAGTTCTTAAGAACTCTGATGAACAATCCTACCAAAGATGGTAAATTCATAACACTTATGAAGCTCACTCAGTAATATAATCAGAGCTAATTCTTTTGATTTTTGTTATTAAATATTATGGAAGTTATTCTGTGATAGTATTGCACACTTCATAGCTATTCGTATTATTATATGTCATAAGGCGGCCGGTGGGATAATAGGATAGTGGCGAAAATAAGGATTGAAAATGGAAGTGACAAAAATAAAGGCTGAAAATCGGATAGGGACAAAAATAAGTACTGAAAATGGACGACATTCCATTGGACATCCTGTGTTCCTTTTCGCAGTAATAGTATCAGTTGCTGCTTATAGAATTTGACTGAGATAGGTTTTTTGTAACTTTTATACACGTTGACTGTCGATATAATCGGTCGAATTATCGTTTTTCAATAAAATGTTCGCTTCATTTATAAATAAACTCAATTATAAAAAATATTATTTTGCTAGAAAGATTTGCTGAGATACTTTTTTAAAGTTAGTCATCCTCTTTTATTTAATTAAATGAAATCTCTATAAATTTTGATTTTAATGCTAAGTATATAAATTTATGTATAAAGATAAGTCTCCAGAGAAATTAAATCCATTGAAATTGTTTTCAAAACTTCAGTCGGAGATATGCCCCGAAACGGAAAATTAAAAACTGCAATGAAACTAAAATTATTGTGTTATATGTAAAGCTTTCATTTTTTTTCTTTAAATATATTATAGACTTTAGGGTTGCAAAATAAAATATTTACTCAAAAAGTAAATTTTAAAGAATTTCTTAAAAATAACACACACACACACATATTCTTTTAGATATTTTAAACGTCTTTATGAATTTAAACATATATTTTAAACGTTACTTCTCGCGAGAAATAACTTCGCTTTACTATAGGCACCGCCAAAGAAACGTGATACTTAAGGTTTAAAGTGATTTTTTTAAAATGAAAAATCTTTCTTGAATCTTTCATTTTAGTCTTAATTTCAAGCTAATAGATTAAATTTAATATTTCCAATAAGCAAAATAATTTGCTATATTTCAAAGTAATTTAAATTGACTGGAAGGAAATTTTGTTTTGAAATCGCTAAAAATAGCTGATTTTAGCACCATTTTTTAGCCATCTGTCAGCACAATGTAATTCTTTTTATTGAAAATCTTTTCAAAAATAAAATATACTTTTTTGAAAGTTCATTATATTAGCTGATTTAAAGTTTAATTAATTTAATTTGAAACAAATGTTACTTTAAGTTTAAAATATCGAAGAAATTCATTTTTTAACACGGCGGTAAGTGTTTATTTAAGATGATAGGTTGACAGCTTGACTGACTGACGGAGGTTTATCTAATGTTTTCTACGGTGGACATATCTGTAAAAATTACTTGAGGATTATAACATGAGCGCCTTTTTATATAATTTTCTAACTACCTAACAATCTTAAAAAGTTAGAAAAATATTCTCCGTTATCTAATGTTTTATCGAATTTTAAAAAACGAATTTACTCAGTCCCCTGTCCTGTTTATTTAAGCATACATTTACCAGTTGTTCCGCTGACCCGCTATAAGCAAAACTTGTCTTCATATCTTTTCGCTTAATCATACTCATGGACTTTACAGATCAATTTCGTATTTCACTTTCTTTGAGCGAAGGATAAAATCCCATTTCTCGATTTGTTTACATTTCCAAAATCGGTGAAGCTATTTTCGCTCTTTGACAGGCAGGCATAAATAAGTTTCTCGATTCTGCCTTCGTCTCTAAAATTACCAAATATTATTACTCAATTGACTCCTTCAGTCTGGCAATCATGAAACGTTTTCTTAACTTCCACTGTAATTAAGCGGGCATAAATCAGTTTCTTAGTTTCTGCTTTTGTTTCCAAATTTCTCAACTAACGTCGAATGTACTTTCACTATTCCTTCTTGGATTTCGTTGTTTGAAGTCTTACATGGCCTCTGATAATATCTAATAAAGTCATTCTTTTTAGATCTGTCTTTTCCTCAAAGTAGATTTTCGATAGGAAACCATTTCGTACCTCCTTTCAGGTTATCTGTTATTCTCCCTATCTGTTCCAGTTCATATTTTAAATTAAACCTTTTCCTTTATGTCACATAGTATCACAAATGTTCCAGCTCTGCTTATGTTGAGTTTTGTTCATTTGTTGTCTTACAATATGGCATATTATTAGTTGCTCTCCTTTAACTTATTATCAAATTATATTATACCTTGAAATAGATCGTCGTGGTAATATTGATATGGAAGGGAATATTATAGTAACTTGAAATATAAATTAAAATCTAATAAACTATTAATTTAAAGCCAATAAGAAAAGCTTCTAATTCAGATTTCGAAGGTTTTAGTCAACATATAATAATGGATAATTGGCTTTAGCTTGAAAAGAAACGCTTTTCCTAGATTTATGGACCAATCAAATCGACTCCTAAAACATAGATTATCTGATCCGACTAACCTTTATATAAGGAACACTGTCTACTGGTAGAGTCAGAGTTGAGTCTGTTCGTCTCTCCCTGTCGCGCTCGTACACACATCGCACAAATCTTCTCACTAAATTCTCACCAAATACACAGGTCATCTAGTAAAGAGAGTCAATTGTCCACTTTGTAACGTACACACGCACGTACATACACTCACAGCGTTCGTATGACTTACTTTCGTGACTGACACAAAAAGTAGAATAAAACGTCCGTTATGTCCGTTTTGACATTCATAATATGAAGTGGAAAAATATACTCAGCTGTCATCAGCAAACACTTGTAACTTGTCGCGTCTGTTAATGACCGCACCCATTTAAATATAATGTGTTCTTCCCATGCACCTATTTGACCAACGTTGACAGTTAAAAAAATGTGCACTACAAAATAATACTTTTGTAATGGTATTTTGGTAAAAAAGGAAATATACCTAGTATCATTATGTTAAGTCGAATGATCGTTCTTGAAATATCGACAACTGAAGTCGCTAGAAGGCGCGGCATTGGGTGGATATAATATCATCATTCACGGTGAGAAGGTAGTTCTTTATCTTTTGGAGTTACAGAACACAGTAGTGATTGCAGGTGAACAATTAAGCTCAGACAGGATTAACACATTAAATTAACTATCGTGGGAAAATTTATTTTTGGAAGTTTTTAATTAAATTGCTTTAAGATTAAAATAATTTCGATAAACTACAAATATGGTATTATTAAAAATAAAAATGTAAATATTGGGTTTTTTAAAATAATTCTGATTTCAGACACTTTTCAACAAACAGTAAAACTTATCAAATTTTAAACTTTTCTTTTTAAAACTTAGGCTGTGATTTAATGATGGGTTTTGAACATACTTTGATAAATTATATTTATTACTATTGGCATTGTTTTGAAATTAAAATGCTATTCGAAATGTTTCCTTTTCATATTCAACGCTGCATCTAAAATATTTCCATTCACTGTAGGCAGCCCAAATAATGCCGACCACACAACGTGAATGACATTATTAGATGAAAGATTGTGAAGTTGATCGGCTGTCAAGCATATATTGAAGATTGAGTTCGAAATGGAAAGCATAACAGGAAAAACACAATAGAATCGATGTATAATAATTTACTTTTTACATTGGCAGCGTTAGTTGAAAGAAAGTCATGGCAAAAAGAACACGCACAAGCTGTAAATGCCAAAAAGTGAGAGAGAAAAAATTGACAACTGTGATAGCTATTGTTGGACACAAAAGCAGCAAGGTGCGTAATGCAAGCAAAGTCAAGATATCCCACTGAGTATTTGGCTTTCTTTTGACAACCTTTGACCTCACTTTTGATCAGTTCTTTTATGCCAATGGGTTCGGCTCCACAACATACCCGAAAATCAATCTGAACATCTATTGATCTTGCCAGTTGTGATTGGATATTTATATGTATTGATAAAATGAACTATTGAAACGGAATAAATTTTTGCCCAACCAAATAAAATTTGAAAGTAATCACTAAAATGGAAATTCCAATTCCTCTTTTCATCAATAAGGTGACAGCCGAACAAAATGTTTATTTTTGTTACTTTTGCGTAAAACACCACTTATAATGTTAAAGCAGTAATAGTAATTTCAGAATTTACTGAGTAGTGTCACATATATGTCTCTCTTTAATTCCTACAGACACAAGTATTATAACACGATAGAGACCTGGATGACCTTTTTGAAAGAAGTAAACCTTTTTGATCTAGGTTGAAATTGAATATTTTAGTGGTTACAAGATTCAACAACCAGACACTTGAACTTTGCAAAGTAAGTACCTTTAGTTATCAGCCTCGTCAGAGCTAGAATATCATATAGATGTCATGGATGGCGCCCAGCTCGTTCAGAAATGTTCAAACTATCATTTATGTACAACTGTTTCCTCAGATCAATGATTAAAAATGATTTCAAGCGAATGAATCCTTTAGGTTTCAAAGAAGACAATCCTCCATCTGACCCTATAGACTGGTTCTACAAAATAATACAGGGATTTACTAAATAACAAACCTACATCACTTGGAGATTTATAACAGCAATAACAACGAACATGAGTAGCACATAGAACTAGGAAGGAAAATAATGACAATCAGTAAATTGACTTTCCACATTACCTTAAATAAGTTTGGGAAGGAATCTCCCATCAATGCTAGAAAGAGCCATAAGAATGAGTGGACTTAAGAATTCTAATTTCCTTAAAAACTGTTTTAAGAAAAAGATTTTAGAATTTATCATCGACAGTAACGAGAACTGAATGAATGCTGAATGTTTTCTGTATGGAAATAGATAATCTCAGAGATACAGGTAGAAATATTTTCTGGCTAGTATTATTAATTCATTTCATGGGTAATTAAAACAGTTGTGATATTTT
The DNA here is from genome assembly GCA_963932145.1 of Acanthosepion lycidas. Taxonomy (NCBI): domain Eukaryota; kingdom Metazoa; phylum Mollusca; class Cephalopoda; order Sepiida; family Sepiidae; genus Acanthosepion; species Acanthosepion lycidas. The sequence continues at coordinate 78,297,310 of OZ010571.1, read as the reverse complement.
ATGTTTAAAATATTTAAAAACTCAGATTAGAATGGCAATCAGTGAGGATAGAACTCATAGTACAAATGGAGGCGCTTACGGTCAAGTCAAGCTGATAGCATCGATTCTCGACTCATCACCTGAAGTTTAGCAACATCGTGTCTGATCAACTTTCTTAGCTCGGTGAAAACTTAAGTATTGTAAGACGTTTAGGATCTTGTACCGTATTTCTTCCATTTTTTGTGTGCAATCTCAATTCATTTTCTATCCGTATTCAGTTGGTTTTGTTCCCAGTAAATGTCCCAGGTTATTCTAATATCTTTGTGGAATAAATCAAGTTTTCCTAGGAGGGCAAATAGATCTTTGTGTCGTACCTTATCAAATGTCATTCTATCAGATTTTAAAAATATACTGATCGTTCTATTTGAAGAAGCAGCTATGCAAATTCTTATTCCTAATTCTTATAATGACGTATAAAGAATTTTTTGATTTTTTGCTCACAAAGCTTTTTTTCTTACAAAACACTTTGAAATGATGAAAAAATTAATTTAATGATGAATATAAAAACTGGTCATAAATTTAAACAAAACTGTCACTTTCCATAAGAAATGGTTTGGTTAATATATCAGCATTTAAAATCGATTCCTTAAAGAAACAGCTGAATAACGAGGAAGGCAGCCTTGGAAAAGTTAACCCTCACAGGGCATATGGAGAGCAAGAGTGACAGTGGAAGGAAACGGGCCACATACCTAACGAGTTTGTATAAATAGTTGGTCGAAGGTGGAGGTGCTTTAGGCTTGGCAAGAGAAAAAAGCTGCTAAATGATACAATATGTAGGAGGATGCAGAGAGCCATGATCGTCCACATCTTGAAGAGACATGGTACATGTTAGATGTTTGATTATTGAGGCACAATCTAAATACTCTTTATGAGTAACGCACAACATTGTTAGTAAATCCTATCAACTCAATATTTAATTATTATCTATAAAGTAATTATGAAACTTCGCGTCTGTTGCAACTACCCTCTTATGATAACATTTGTGACTTTTCGCAGCTCCAGGGAGAAGAGAGGATGGTCTATACTGTGACCAGGATACTTGAACATGGGGTCTGTATTAAGTTACAGTCCACTTTTTTTGTCTGTTAGCTGGACGCTAGTTGGAAACTTATGTGCAAATGGGAGCGTCATGTTTTGGAACATTTTGACCGTGTCTACCTAGACCAAAAATAGCCAATGGCCACACAACCATCTACTTCCGCGTGCTCTTGTGCATTACACTTGTTCCAGCGTTCCTATTACAAAACCTATCGAATGCCATATTTCGTAGGAAGTTGCTGCCAGCTATTTGTCCTGATGACAACCATCTTCTGCCATAACATTGGTTAATTCTTGCGGCCAGCTATTCGCCCTGATACCAAACAAATTGTACCGTAACATTAGTTAATTTCTACAGACAGTTTTCTGTCCTGATGTCAGCCCAGTCTATCTCAATGGTTAATCAACGCTTCCGACGAATGTCCACCAATTTTATTTCAAAGGGAGCTTAGGTAATATCTGATCATTTAACGACGAGCAACCACGCGACATCAGACTATGTCAACAGTTTTCCCTGTCGGACATTGTTTTTTTTTCCAGTCAACCCCTGTTTTGTCAGAGGACTTTACTGACTTTAATTCAAATATCGACTCGTCGAATTATGTGCATATCACCTAATTAATCAAAATCATTGAGTATCCTTCTTTTTGACATCAATCTTTGGTTAATTTTTCTGTGTAAGCAATATAGATTTGGGGTGTTATACCTTCTATTTTCTACTTTTCCGTACATGAATTTTATCTACTACCAATTTTTGACTTTTTTTGTCAACATTCAAGTCTGAATTTGTACTGTTCTATATATGGACATTTATTACTGTCAACTTAACACATGAACATTTTTATTAGGCTGGTGCAAAAATAATGACGTAATAATGTCGTTTTTGACGTTATTACGTCATTATTTTTGCACCAACCTAATACTACGTTCAGTTCCGAACATGAACTTTACTTTCTATGCATTAGGTTGGTGCAAAAATAATGACGTAATAATGTCGTTTTTTGACGTAAAAAATACGTAACAAAACGACATTATTACGTCATTATTTTTGCACCAACCTAATACTATCCCATACATGATACATTTCACGCTTTGATCGTGGATCCTTGTTACGTTCATATAAGTGTATGAATTTTATTGTAAATTTTTTTAGGAAACCTATTTCACTTTATTATTTGTTACGTGAATTTTGTGTTAACCTTGTTCCGTATGGGACCTTTGTTCATTTTTTTTTCTTGAGTTGCCATCCTTTGATTCCACTTGATTCAACCGGAACAACATCCTGCATTCAATTTGATTTATGTGATTAAATTGTATTTTATTGTAAATAAATAAATGTTTACAATATTAATGTAAACTCCTCGTTATTGATGTCCTTGTTTATTGACCTGTCTGCTCTATATTTTGTTTTACTTTTAAATGTTTACAGGCCTCGTTTGATTAATTGAAACAAGGCGCACAGGCCACATCTTTCCTCCACTTTCGGGGGTCCGCAACAGGGATCTTCTTTTTAGTATCATTATTGCAATATTAAAATATCACCCATAAATGAGTACGTGTTAACGTTTCCTTTTCTTTTTTTTATTTATAGAAAGTTAATAATCTCCTAAACCAAACATAAGAACATGTTACTTCTAGTGCAACATTACACAACTAAACGTAACTCCCATATATTATTGACCTGATTTCTTTTCGATAGCCTTGAACTTCGTTTCTATAGTATTGAAACTCTGTTGTCAAAAATATGAATGTTATCATCCAAAATGAAAACAATCCCAAGAAAAGCAACTTTATTTAATTCTATCTAATAAATAAATTTTTAAACCATTATTGATTATTTGTTCAAATCGGAGAATTTAAATATAAAATAATACTTATTGTTAAAACAGTTTTTTATGCCATAGTTTTTCGTGTATAATCGTTCAGTTCAGTAATGGCTTCACATTTGAAGGAGTGTGTTATTTCTTTCTACAAACAGAACAATGGCTACAAAAAAAAAAAAACTAATTACAAGACTGAAGTTGAGTAAAAACATTATTGTCAAAATTGTCTATCACAAGAAGATGGAAATGTCGGAGGTGTAGAGAAGCTAATAGGTCGACCATGCAAGCTGACATCAAGGTCTATTTGTTTTATCAGGAGATTAGTTGATGCTTGCCTGACAAATGTTACTACTGAGGTAAAAATAAGTATGTAACATAAATATTTTTAAGATAACAAACGTTCTCTGAACGAGATAGGCTTACACTACCAACCAACGGGTAGAAAGCCACTACCGAAATTCGCACACGAAAAGAATTGTTTAAAATTTACTCATCAAAATAAGGATAAAATTCAAATTTTTAGGGCAGCCAATAGAAAACAAAACTCAATTGATTTGTGTTTGTTGACAGCAAACAAATTTTGAATCGTCATAATGAAGCGTATAAGATAAAGTGTTTGATATCAGTAGTTATATGTGATGTGGCTGAAAAGTTATCGTTTAGGATTCTATGTGTGGCATTGGTTTGCCGTATTTTGTTAAGAGAATCATGAATATAGAAGGCTGCTAAAAGTATTAAAAGAAAACTTGTTGTCATTATTTAAACTTTCAAAAAGAAGTGGTGTGTTTTAGCAACAAATAACTTTCTGAAGAATCAAAAGGTAAAACTATTCGATTTGCCAGTTATGTTTCCAGATTTAAATCTAATTGAGTGAATTCTTCTTAATTGAACACTAGAAGAACGACGCCCATCTAACAAGGCAGTTATTCAAGTGAAAAATGTTCCAGTAAATAATTTTGTAAATCTAGCGAAATCAAGATTAGAAGAAGTAACAGAAAATAAAGGTGCTCATATCAAATACTGATTTTCAAACATTTTTAATTTAACTAATTTTAAATATTTTTCAGACGGTTATACCTAGTTTTGGATGGCAAATTATTCATATTTTTGCTACAGACTTCTAATGCACTAGAATTAACTTCATTATATGATACTGACAATTTGAAAAAAATGTCATGTTATAAATATGTAGATAAGTAGAGAAGATTCCAGGCATATAAATATTTTTCAAGTGCAGATTAATATAAATATTAAAATAATTTTGATACTAACTTCTCCAGATACATTAACCTTAAAATACATACATTTCTGATACAATCAGGATGCGTAGATAGTGAAGATATCGATTTTATTATTTGGTGCTATGATTATACTTTTGGAATGACGCAAAAGTATTAAACTCAAAAATGTCATCAATTTTAATCTATTTTTGTATTCACTAAATATTTTTGTATTCATCGTCTAATGATCAACAATTAATTTTATTTAAATACTTAATTTGTGGATTGGTAAATATGTCTTATAAGTTTCATTTCGAAATATAATTCATGTATTAAAATATTTAATTTTGATATTGACCATAATGTAAGTAAAGAAAACAGTAGCAATGGTATAAAAATAATGCTAAAACAGAGCCGAATCAAGAAATAAGAAAACCTTTAGTTCAAATTTATATTTTTAGTTCAAGGTGTGAAGTCATGTAAGGGATTTTTTCAGAAATCACATTATAGAAGCATCCCCACACAATTATAAGTTGGTTGATTTTGTTTTGTTAGTCTGAGTCAGAACTAATTTCTGCTTTTGGAAACCAATTATAATGACATGTTTCATACTAAATAGCCGTTCCTTAAACATATCATAACAGATGATGAAAAATGGGTTACATATGACAATATTCAATGAAAAAGACAGCGGATTGACAAGGATAAATCTCCACAAAATCAGAGCTCTATGGAAAAATTTATTGTGCGTGAAGTGGGATTGTCGGGATATTATTCATTTAGATTTCATAAAACATAATGAATCACCGAATGTGCATTCAGTGATTCATAGTGTTGACGTCAGACACAAAGAAAAATACTTTTAGACAAGGTAGAAAAAGGAAAGCGAGAAGGGACTAGTCATCAATTGTCAGAAAACAGAATGTATTATTGTCAGCAACATATAAAGCCGAATTTGAGCTACGAATTGAAGATTTTCTTGATTTTGAAATCAAGAAAATACAAATATTTGGGAAGTGTTTTAAAATGTGACACCGAAATCCGAAGGCATATTTGAATAGCAAAAAATGCCTTCGAAAAACTAAATGAATTATGAAGAAACAATAAAATTTCATTAGAAATAAAGAAAAGAGTTAAGGACTGTTATGAAATATTATTCTTATATGTCAGTGAATGCTGGGCAATTTCCTCGCTGACGAAGAGGAGACTTGAGATGCAGTTCTTTAGAATAGACTGAGTATACTATGGACGGAGTGTGTAAGCAACGATAAATATTTAAGGAAAATAAAAATAAAAAGGTCATTTGTAATTAGTATAAGAAATTCTAGTGAATAATAAGGAAAGTGGTCTTGGACAGGGGAAAACAACGAATTTGTGTAAATGGATAGTAGAACAGGGACTGGAGGAGATATTGTTAAATGGATAGGAAGGATAGGAAATTTTGAAAAGCCATGATCGCCTATGTCCTGAAGGGACACGGTATAGAGAAGATGATTATTTTCTTTATAAATGGCCATTTAAAAATAGTGCAATTTAACGTTGAAATTTAATCGTCTTGACGTCAGCAAAGCGACGGCATATGGAACTACTTTTTATAAAGTAAACAAATAATTTTGCTACCCATTCAGAGACGCGAAGAGCATAATAATTAAAATATAGTGTCTGGTTTTCTGAAGGTCAGCAGTACAAAGCTTTGGTATTTGGAGCTGCCGGTACAGTTTCAAAACCGATAAGTACCTGCTAGCTAATTGTTTTGTTAGTCTTAGCTTCGTTAATAATCGTTTGTATCTCGAAACATTCTTCAAACGCACCACCTGAGAAAGAAAAGATTTGGTTGAACGCAAAACCAAGAAGAATCGTCAATCTTTAAAAATGAATGTCTGGCATTCGGACAAGGTGTCCAGCTCATCGAAGTCGGTGTGGAGTCATGCTAGTTTCTAGGCTCTGTATCTTTGCGCGGAGGGGAACTTTGTTGTTCGTGATTTGGTCTTGCCACGTGTTCTGCAAGATTTGGCGAAGTTTCATTTGACGGAATTTTTCAAGTTTGCGAATGTCTTTTCGATAGAGTACCCAGATCTCATAGGCGTTTAGGAGAGTCGAAATTACAACAGCTCGCTAGACTATGAGTTTGTGTTAGCTCAGGATTGCCGAAGACTATTTTGAATAGCTTCCAATATTCAGTTATCAACGTCTTTTTCAGCGGGTGCATTTCATGTTAATACGCTACCAAGTTATATAAATTGTTCAACATTCTCCGAGTCCAGTCCGTTGATGGTAAATGTGACTCAAGGTGGTGATTGATGTACTGGTTGTGGTTGGTTGGTCTTTGCCACATTGATGGTAAGTCCTTAGCTCATGTTCGCTCTGGAGTAGTTTTCCGTTTTCTGGAGGTTCATGGGCGAGTTTCAGTTGTCATCGACGTGCTGTAGCTCTCTGGATGGTGCTTTTGTTCGAGTCCTGGACCGGAGGCAAACCATGTTGAGGCCACTATCGGTGCAGTATCGAAAGTCGATTCCATGGTTGTCGTCTGGAATCTCCTGAAGCATTGTTGCTAAATAGATGGAAAAGGTGGTAGGAGCAAGTACGAAGTCTTGTGAAGGAGGAGGAGGAGGAAGATTCTTGTTTTGAGAAGTAACCTCCATACTTTATCAGTTCCAGGGGGAATGTTATCAGGCCCCTGGGCTCTAAGGGATCGGATGGACATGAGCGCATCTTCGAAATCATAATAGGTAGGATTGGCAGACATCCATTGTCGCACTGGGTGTTATTAGACGTGTCTGAGGAAGTCTGACGCTGCAGTGGAATCACGATTGAGAAGAGTAAAGAAATGATCTTTCCATTTCGCTAGAATGTTTTGAGTCTCGGTAAGTTCGGTGATATTGTCAGCCGATTTCAAGATGGATGTAGACTTCTTGACGGGACCGAAACCTTCTTAATTCCTGAAAAGAATTGTCTCGTATTTAGACTATCGCTGTATTGCTGTAGTTCTGCTTTGTTTCTCAACCAGTGGTTTTGGATGCTTCTAAATGGAAGAGCCTTTGCTCAAACTGAAAATCAGTAACCACAAAAATAACCACAGCTCATAAAATAATAAAGCTATAAAAAAATAAAAGCAATTAAATCAGAAGACACGAAATAAAAGAATATCCGGTTGAACGCAGAGACCGACTTTTCACTGATTTAGAACAAAATCTACAAATAAATTTTATATGAAAAAAAAAAAAAAAATAATGAACAGCAATTGTTACTGTTTTGTAAATAGATTTCTGTCAAACGCTTCGATATTTTCTAAGTAATTTAGTGGTATTCAAATTGTTGACAAGATTTTATTTTCTTTAGTTTAATTCACTATGACTTGATTAAAAACGGCGACATTAGAAATTATATTGCAATTTACTAATTTTTATTTTTCCAAACCAAAATGGAAAAGAAAAATTAGTTTTTATTCAACAATGTTGATTAATGAAATGAGATTGACATTTCATAATGACTACAGACAAATACTCCACTGATTTTAAAATCTATTCATATCTGGAGATGAAACAATTGACATACTAACGGGTTCCTCTATATACGTAGATCAATGTACATATACGAAATAATGACTTTTATCTTGACATAAAGGAACGGTTAACACTTAGCATTTCGTACACAAACACATAAATATTAAAATTTGAATGTTTTTCCCTCCTGATAATGGGTCTTTTACTGGATAAATTTAAGAACTAAGCTAGTGTATTAGTTGGAAAATATTTGAAACTGATGAAGTATAAATATCTACGAATATTTAAGTTTCTGGTTTAAAAATTCATCGAGAACTGTAAATAAACACGTGACAAGTTCTGCTTTTAAGTGTAGAGTTAATTTTCTTGTGTACTTTTCTCACATTTTTTTAAATAATTTTATTCCTACATTTTTTTTTACTCATTTTTCTGATGCGTAGTTTTCTATTTAGGTTAAAAACAGCAAGCAGGGACGATTTGAATTTGGTTGAAATCTCTGATTTAGAGACGCATTCTATGATATATTTCTTGTTTTTTATTTTGATTAACATTTTAAATCTTGTACTAGAATATCTGTACATGCATATAGAGGCACATTAATATATCTTGATCTGTATAAATGCTTATCAAATTTATAACGATTAGACATTACATTGTCTCTCAGCTATATCGACTATATCCGTGAATTTTGAATTGTCAAGAAACATTTAAATAATTAGTTTGCGTAAATCTAAGTCGTTTCAAAATAAATATTTTTTATATAAAATAAGTTTTTCATCATTAGGTTACGAGAATTCCAATTTTTTTAAATTATTTCACCCCAAGCTAAGCAACAGACACTAGGACTCAAAGGGTTACTAGAATGTGAGAGATTACGAAGAAAAACACTATTAAGGGGAGAGAACAATAAAAAAAGGCAAGAATTAAGAAGACAGAATATAACGACTGAATTCAAATTTTTGAAGATAAAAGTTGATTGGAAAGTGAGAAGCAGGAAGAGTGTTCCACAAGCAAGAAATGCGAGAGAAGAAACTTCAATATAAAACTTACGGTTACATCTAGCTATTACAGCTATAAAATGATAAAGACTTGCCGTCAATATAGTACTGCGCTGAAAGTTATACTTTTTCTTTCTGGATGTAGTACAGAATATACCACGTGACAGAGAAAATAATTAATGGGTCAATGAAATCAATGAAGTCCTAGTCTTTGAGCCTAATCTTTGAGCCATTTTCAAGGTAATATAAACACGGATCGACAACGAAAATTTAGTGGACGCACTCCTTTTTACCAAGTTTCAGTCTCCAGCTAACGACTCTTCAAAAGAACAGCTTTGATCATCTATCCCGTTTCCACTGACCAAAGCAACTGAGAAGTTCAATTGATTCCTATCTCAAACTGTGTATGTAAAACCCTTCACTTTTTTCACGCACTTACATATTGATTTTTATTTGAACATCTGAAAGCAACATTCATTTCAAAACACACTTTTTACATCGACCGACTGTAAACTGTGCCAATTTACTTTAGAATTCCAATTGTGTTGTTTGAATCCCCATATAAAATAATAATTATTTTTAATTTGTTTGTCCATATATTACTGTATTGCTGTATTTGAAACTGGTAAAATTTTATCGAAATTTGTTAGGGGACCTGTAATTAATTTAATATGTTTTTGAAGTTTTTATATTATTTTTATTTAATCTTACAAAGACTGCTTACCTTAGAAAGCGTTATCCTCCTATCATATTGTCATATTGTCATATCGGTCGCTGTGTTTGTGTTGAAAATAATCTTTATTATTACTATATATAATTTTTTTCTTTTAACATTTTTCATATTTATTGAATATTAATATTTATCATTTAAACAAGAATTTTTATAATAGTAATACCAATAAATGGTTCATTTGCCGATGAACTGTTTACACCGACGTCCTGTGTAAAATATATAAGTGTGTTTTGGGGACATAGAAATAAATGGGTTAGTGTCCGGGCGCGCTGTTATACCACTGGGAGTGAGAGACCCCTTAGTCCTTGTTATAACATCTCCCTAGGAAAAGGAAAATTCTCATTTAAACCCTGCCATCACTTTAGCACCTGACACATGGCAAACCGTGTAGCAGTACAGACTATGCTATTTTTATGAAGAGTATATGTGCATTGTGCTGCACAAGCAATGGCGACTATAAACAAGTCATGTGTTGGTTGTTCAGTAAACACCACGTACATGTTTTGTGTTCTTGAAATACTCCGGCGTTGAAGGGATAGTGGCGGGAAAAGATGAACGATGTAACTGGATGTTCCCAGCTTGAACTTTACACATGCGCGTTAAAGGTAAACGGCTGTTTTGCACATCTGCGAGTAATTATGTAACTTGCAGGAAAGCAATGCCGCCGTAAAAAACACTGCTTGTTATGAAAGGTTATAACAATCAGTGCTTTTTCCGGCGGCATTGCTTTCCTCCGATGGAGGGTGGGTCAAGCATAAATGACCTAAAAATCCTCACTCACTTTTATCTCTGTCATTATGTGCAAATGACTGGGCATTCGAAACTGCACCAGAACAATAAATAAGTAAAACATTAAAGATATTTTCAGTAGGTTCCGGAATGTGAGAACTCTCCAGGATGGTAAAAAAAACCTTGCACGTAGGACTGCATTGATTGCCCGCGTCCTAAAAAAGAAAAACGTCGGCATAGCTGCTCTACCGGAAACTAGGCTAGCTGATTTGGGTCAGCTATATTAGGTTGATGGTGGATGCATCTTTTTCCGGGGTGGTTGGTCTGAGACAGCTAAAAGAGAAGCAATTCGGAAGGGCTCGATGAAACATCTGCAATCCCTACATGTTGGCATTAATGAGAGACATATATCCTTATGTATTTGCATTAGCATAAATAAGTATGCAAACATCTTTAGTTGCAATGTTCCAACCACGAAGTCTAGTGATGAAATTAAGGAGAATTTCTACTCTGAATTATGCAACCAAATGAGAAGTACATCCATTCATGAAAAACCTCCCCCGGAGGATTTCAATGCACGGGTAAGTTGCAATACATCAGCATGAAGTATTGTAATCGGTAAGCATGGTGTTGGCAAGGGCAGCTGAAATGATAATCTACTGCTATCCCTTTGTAGTGAGTATGAACTCTTGATTAACATCACCATCTTCCAGCTTCGTAACCACCGCAAAACTAACCAATCCAATCCCACTCCCATCTCATCGATTGAATGATTGTGAGATCTTCCGGGAAGGATGTGAAAATGATTCGTTCTTTCACCACTGGTGAGTGTTGGTCTGATCATATGTTAATCCGATTCAATGTTAGTTTCCATAGTCTGATTCGTGGCAACCACACTCCACCACTTCAAAGAGAAGATATCAAAAGGCTCAGTAAAACCTTCAAATTCTTCCAGGCCCATTATGACAGTTTGCAGTTATTCTGGACAGTAATATTTAGCACCCCCCCACGAGGGTTACATATGGCATAAGGCCGGGTTTAACGTGGGATTTCCGAGCCCGTAGGCTGGGCCAAAAATTTTCCCTCTTTGAACTCGCATAAACGGATTATGGGGCAGTCAACCACCCCGAACAAGACTCTGCCCTTCGGCGGAGCCTCATCCGGGTTCCTCTCCACCCGAAATCAGAGAGTTCAACTGTTACTTAGCCCGAAGGCAAGTTATTCTGGACAGTGCAGACATTGAATCAACATGGTCTCTTTTCATAAGTACTGTATACGAATCGTCCCAGGAAACGCTTGGTTATATCAAGAGGATACAACAAAACTTGTTTGACTCTCTTTTGGATAATATGCACAAGTGCCATCGTCAATAGATGTCAGAGAAGAACAGTGTCACGAAAGCAATGAATGCAAGAAAGCCAGCAAACTATACCGATTTCAACTACGACAAGTGAAATGAGCATGATGACGAGAGAAGACACAGGAATTGCAGGATGCTACTGATAGATTTGACTTTAAATCATCATATCAGAATCTAAGGAGTATCTTTGAATGTGGGTCAAACGACTCCTCCTATCTTTTCTTCAGAGGGCAACCTTCGAAATGACAAAAAAGAGATCACTAAATTTTGAGAACATTTCTCATATGTTCTAAACATGGAGTCGAATTTTGACGAGAATTTTATCAACAACTTACTATAGAGGGTTATTCTTGAAGAGCTATCAGCTTCTCCATATATTACCGAGATAAAAAGGGCCATAAAACAACTGACAAACTGTAAGTCTGCTGGTTACAATGGCATACCAGCAAAGATATACTAATGTAGTAGCAATCTCCTGGTTCGTAAATTTTGTGATCTTTCTTTAATCTGGGATTCAGGATCAGTTTCTCAGGCGTTTAAAAACGCTTCTGTTGTCTTTATCTATAAACACAAAGGCAATGAATGCGAATGTGACAACTATAGAGGAGTCTCGCTTCTGTGTGTTGCTGGGAAAAGATCATCTTGGACAAATTCGACTTTTCTTTGGTCAATACAGTTTTCTTAATTTCTGACTGGTAGAAGCATCGTGGACATGATTTTCAGTTTGAAACAACTACAGGAGAAAACACGAGTGGATGACAAGGATTTATTTGTTACTTTCGTTGATCTCCTTAAGACTTTTAATACTCTTTCAAGAGATGCTCTTTGGGTCGTGCTTAGAAAGTTGCGTGTTCCTGAAAGGATGCACAGTATGGGGATGATGGCCTCAGATCCATTGAAGAGGTTTCCGACCCATTCATTGTCTCAAATGGAACAAAACATGATTGCGTACTTGCACCTCTATTTGATTTGTAATCTTCTGTCATGATGGAAACAGTTTTTAAGGAAAGTGCGAGCTTTGAGTTTAGGACAAGTGATGGATTGTTCAACGAACAACGTTTCAAAGCAAAAACTAAGACTATTATACAAACTGTTCGTGCCCTGCCCGTTGCAGACGATTGCGAACTTGTAGCCCACCCGTTTGAGAATATGCAATGGATTGTTAATAAATTCTCTCGGGCATCTAAATTTTGCTCTGACCATCAACGGATCTTTTGGATGTTTAGAAGTCAGTAAGTCATCTTTACTCTATGATGAAGAATTTTGAACTCTGTAGTGACATCACATCAACCAACTTGATACTTTCCACATACATTGCCTACGTGGTATCTGCAACATAAAACTGAGCGTCGTATTTGAAACAGTAATGTTTCATTAAAGGTGAAAATTGATGTGTACAAGTCAGTAGAACTAACACCCGTACTCTATGGTACATATTACGAAATTACGCAAAAATGAAAATAACACTGACATCTCATTTTAACACATATATTTGCCAAAATCTTGAAATACTAAAGATAAAATTTATTCAATCAAATCGCCATTGGCTTTAACCACGGCCTCAGAATCTCTTGCATCTTTTCTGAACGGTATCCTTGTTTAAGTTGAGGAATGCTTCTATAATTCTTACCTTCAGTTCATCTTTAATGTTACAATTTACAACTCGCACCCTATATATATATATATATATATATATATATATATATATATATATATATATATATATATATATATATATATATATATATATATATATATATATATGGATTCGGTTGAAAGATAAGTTGATTGAGTCTTTATTAATGCATTGAAATAGATTCTTTATGTTTTTGCTGCAGCTGTCTTGCAATATATAAGGAATCGCGAAAACGATGAAAAATATTATTTTGATTTTATGCTAAGGACATAATACTGAGAAGTTGTATCAAATTTTTGATCGTTAACCTCCACTGCAATCTTTTAATTAATTTTCAATGACTATCATTATTATTTGGTTTTTCTGGACTACTTACATCTATTATCTCATAATGCCTTTTTAGAAGTATGGCATCTGCAGATAAGTTTTGACTTCTGTATATGCGTTCTATAGTTTGTTGATGTAATATTTTACTTGGTTCGCCAATTTGTCAATAAATGTGTCATGTTGCGTTTGAAGAGCTGTTGTACCGACGAATATGTAGCAATTGAAAGACGGTAACAATTGAAGTTATAAAAATAACAATATTTTAAGAAGTAACACAAAATTGAGACATACGTTTTAAAGGCAGATTAATCTCCTACTGCATTGAACCGACGAAAGTAAAGACATAACTAGATGGGAAATAACATTGCGATATAATTCTTAGACATACAATTATTGATTTGGCTATCGTTTTGATTGTAAGTCTACTTTCACGTGTCATTTTAGGTTGTAGCGCACGCATGCGTAGATTTAGGTTGGTAGAGTGTACAAATTTATGCAGACCCCATACTACAATAGTGTTACAATCGATTATCAAAATTTTGCATGAATAGACTTTTGGTAATAAATGTTAAAAATTGTGCTGAGCATCTATGTATACTGACATAAAAATGCCTTACAGTTTTTCTATAATATTATTCTAAGAGTGAAATAAACAGACTCCAAACTTACAAATAAAAAGAGTGAGGTTTCGAATGACCAGAACCGCTATCCACCATTTAGGGTCTTCGGACTCTTCATGATCCTCTTTGGCGGTGTTGTTTTCGGAATGCCCATATTTATGTGGCCAATAAGTCAAAAGGAGCGGATACAGAAATACAGAGAGGACACCATCGAACAGCAAGTAGAAAGAAACGGCCAAGCTGCCAGGGCATGTAATAAAATAGACAACACCTGTCGAAAGCAATAAGAAGTAAAGTGATATTTAGGAATGCAATAAAATCTTTAAATACGCACACAAGCTTTTACACTGGCATTGAAACTAATGTGTGTATATATATATATATATATATATATATATATATATATATATATATATATATATATATATATATATATATATATATACGCACATAGTCAAGATCATATATATAATTATGCATGCAATATTAACACAAACACCAAAGTACATATAAGCGTAAACACGAAAAGGCACTTAAACTAAACTTGTGATCCGTTTTTTTTTACACCGATAGCATTTCTTTTTCTTTGGCGTAACCAATAAGCCAGATATCATATTTAATGGCTGCTGGGGTTAAAACTAGCAATTAATGCATTCTATTCTTCTGGAAAATATGCCCTTGTTTACGTTGTGCACACATACAAGCACACACGCGCGCACGCACACAAGCACACACACACATAGTGAACTCTCTTGTCGCGGACAACAAATGCCAGTCAGTTAAATATGTGCCATGCGTGATACACGCTTAGGCGATCATGTATCTTTCGATATATGACTGACGAGTAGGTTGCCATTTTTTCTGCGGTAGGCCAGTTGCCATCCAAGGCATTAGAACCCGGTCTGTCCTGCTATTTGCCCATAGCTGGAGAGATTAAAAGAGGATTTATACATTTCCCAAGGGTATTAGCACGTTAGAATGTAATGGATTTGACTGGAATTCGAATTCCTCAATTCAAGCCGCTATCCATTACTCCACCGTAAAGGCTCTGTAAAATAAAGTGGTGGTCAACTTCTATGATATATATATATGTTCCTCCCGAGGCCTAGAAGTGTCTTTGACTGAAGTTAATGGAAAGGATAATAATAATAATAATAATAAAAAAAAACAAAAGAAAAAGGAAAACTACATAAGCAAAAAATTGCAGACATATCAGGAAAGAAATAATTTCATGGTAATTTTTTATTCTGTGGTGCCTAGAATTTATGAATTTAAGCGCAGTACTCATTTTACAGTTGAAATGGCGAAATGTAACCGTAAGTTCTATGCTAGTAATTTTTTCTATTGCCCTTATCACTTGTCGAACTCTCTTCCGGGTTCTTTGTTTCCAGTGAACTTCGATCTTCAGTTTTCATTGGAACACTTTTTCATCTGTTAGTACCACAAAGATTCAATTATATTGAGATCAGGACATCGTGCTGGCCAGTCTTCCAAAGTTGAATATCATCGTTCGCAGAAAACCTTTTTGTTGCATGTGATATGTATTAAGTAGCACTGTCATACTGAAAAAAATCTCAATCTTCGTAGAGTGGCAGAAAATTAGACCATACGCATAGTAAACTAATATAGTTTTCACATTTTAATTTTCCATCAACTTTTACCAATTTTCTTCTACCATCGCTTTTGATTACGTGACCGCCTCCAAATTTTACTGTCTTTGTGGTGTATCTTTTATTGTTTTATTCTCACAATGTTCTTCTTAGATATTCTCTCGCATTAGAATGTAACTCTATTTTGCATTCATCACTATTAAAAATTACCCTTTGTCAGCTTCCAGCATCCCATGTTAGATGTTCTTTTGACTATATTGGGATACAGAAGGCGCTTATCTCCCTTTGGTGGAAGATAAGTCCCGTGGTCACATGACGACCACTTCGTGACGTTACTCCATATATTGATCCAAAGTGGGAGTCGATTTTCAGTTCGTGAATTGTAACCAAACAAAAAGGTTGCTTCTTCTAGTCTGGGCCTTTGGCCAAGGCTGTGGTTAAATCTACCTCTCTAGCATGTGATGCTGTTTATCTTTGGGACATAGATGAATCCAGACCGTTTAAACGTGGAATTTTCTCCAGGTTGTGAATATCTTCAAATTATATGTAAGTCCTTACCTTTTGTTCCTCCTTATATTTTGCTATGCTATATAGACATATGTGATATATAGTTCTACATGTGGAACATGTATATGGTATTGTGGATATCTGCCCTGAGAAGAAAACATGTTTTCATTGTTTTTTCTTTCAGCCATTCCGTTCTGTCCATGAAATATCGATGTTGTTACACTACGGATATAACAAAGCCCATAACGGGAGAAACGTAAATGGGAGAATAAATATTTCTTCCCAGAGCTCTCGTTACAACTACTTGAATCTGCTATTCCAATTTTTTTCTCCAAAGTTGTTTTTCTTTTGCTGCTATACGCCCAATTAAATAATTTTATGCGTACTATATCAACTGAAACCTCACTAATAATTAACTAATGGTAACCTGATGACCTCACTTGCCTTCACTTCTCACTTGTCTGGCTGTTATTTTTTGGTTTGCCTACCGCAACTCACACAATATTTTAATTTCTCCTGTATATATTTTTTTATTTGCACTTAAATCATTTACAGTAGTAGCAAACGTCTATTGGATGTTTTGAACATTGTTTATGAAAATATCCAACTGCTTGACTGTCTTTATTATCTCAGATCTTTCATTGGCCCATTAGTTTTGCATAACATTTATTCAGCTTCTTTTACACTGCACTTACAAAATGAACAATTTTAGCTATCATAATTTTTTAATAACATAAAATTGTATTATACTTTTATGTAATTGTCACAAAACCTTTGCACGCAAGTGAATTTTAAGATAGCATATCGCGAGTATATCGTTGAAGTTAGTCCTTAAAATCATATATATATACAGAAGAATTAAAATATATATATTTTATTGTTTTTTAAAAATACAATTCTTCAATTTATATTTAATTCTTAAAAAACTATATCTTTAATTTCAGTGCTCATATTTTTGACATAGCATATTAGATGTATAAAATACATTTTAAACCCCTAAATTTGATATCAAAATCTGTTTGCGTCTTATACGAAGGGATGTATTATAAGGTTAAACGTAATTTACGAGAGAAAAAAGCAAAAAGAACTCTTAAATAAACACTACGAAAGGTTTGTGGATCAGAGAAGGCAAGAACTAACCGTTTCTAGAAATATGATAATTTTTAAAGGAAAGAGAAAGAAAGAGCATGCCCAAAACAAAGAATAAAACAACGTCGTTCAGTAAATTTGAATACAGTATAATAACAGCACGTGTAACAGTTAATTGAAAGTGAAAAAGCGTGCTCAGAAGGGTTAAAAAGAGTCCGTAAAGAAAATTGAAATTTTGGAAAACAAATGTCCGTCTATTATGAATTTTTAAGTAAGGTGGTGCAAAGATTTTCCCATTGCTTGAGAAGAGTGACGTAGTGTACTTACTAAAATGTTTACATATATGTGAAACTAAATCTGCTTTTACGAGACTATTTTTAGATTTGATGAAATTGTAGTTGTAGAAGGAATTTGAAAATGTATTTTAATTTATTTTTGTGAATTTCAAAGTTCCAACACAGATTTTACTGATCATAGATAGCAGGTGTTATTGGTTCATGAAATACAAAGGTCTAGGTATGAGAGCTGAAACTGGATCTATTTTTGCTTACATTTATTTATGCGTGCTTTTAATTTGACTGATGGATTTATTTCCATAGTATATTTTTGGGAATATAATATGCAAAGATTTATAATCCAAACCTTCATTATTAAGACAAAGTTTTTGAAAAAAATATTGAAGAAAAATTAGATCTCATAATTAAAAAATAGTATATATTGTTCTACACATAAACGTGTTCAAAAAATCAACATAAGAACAACAAGTTGAAGTAGAATGTTTACTCTTGTTATGTTTGATTCAAAACCTGCAAAATTTCCATTGTCTGCACTATAGCTTGTAAAGGAATAAAATATTTAATCACTGGATTCAATATATAAAAAATATATTACGGTTCCACCCATTGTGTTACAGAGAGAAAATCCATTATCACATTTCTTACTAGAAAAATTTTATTACAGGAATGGTAAAAATGCAGAAAAGAAAAATTGTACCATTGCGTAGAAGGACTAGAAAAAGGAAATAAACTGGTAACAGGAAAGACAAAAAATGAAAAAACGTAAAATAAATGAAGAAACGATTGAAAAGAAAGAAGAAAAATGTAGAAAATAGTAAAAGAGAGAAAAAACAAGAAAGCAAAAGACAAAAACGAGATCAACAATAAGTGTGAAGAACAGTGAAAAAATTGGTAAAAGGAAAACATGCAGAAAAGGAGAAAAGGAAAAGACAAAAGGAAAGGAAGGAAAAAGAAAAAAGGAGAGGAAAGAAAAAGAAAAAAGGAGAAGAAGGAAAAAGAAAAAAGGAAAGGAAGGAAAAAGAAAAAAGGAAAGGAAAGGAAGGAAAAAGAAAAAAGGAGAGGAAGAAAAAAGGAGAGGAAGGAAAAAGAAAAAAGAAGAGGAAGGAAAAAGAAAAAAGAAAGGAAGGAAAAAGAAAAAAGGAGAGGAAGGAAAAAGAAAAAAGGAGAGGAAGGGAAAAAGAAAAAAGAAAAGGAAGGAAAAAGAAAAAAGAGAGGAAGGAAAAAGAAAAAAGGAGAAGAAGGAAAAAGACAAAAGGAGAGGAAGGAAAAAGAAAAAAAGGAGAGGAAGGAAAAAGACAAAAGGAAAGGAAGGAAAAAGACAAAAGGAAAGGAAGAAAAAAGAAAAAAAGGAAAGGAAGGAAAAAGACAAAAGGAAAAGAAGGAAAAAGAAAAAGAAGCGGAAGGAAAAAGAAAAAGGAGAGGAAGGAAAAAGAAAAAGGATAGGAAGAAAAAAGAAAAAAGAAGAAAGAAAAAGAAAAAAGGGACACAAAAAGTAGAGTGGATCAAAAATATACCATAAATTAAATTAAAGAAACATAAAAAATTGAGAAAATTGTAATATAACTCATAGAAATAAAAATAGGCTTATTTTATAATAATTAGCAAAAGAGAAAAATATGATGATTGAAACATAAATAAGCAAAAAATAGAATTTTATGACTAAAAATCTGCAAAAGTCAGAAATTTGAAAAAGCTATCTTAAGTATGGATAAAAAGCAGAATTACATAGGAATAAGACTGAAAAGGTATAAAAGTGGAGAAGAAAAATATATATAAAATGCAGTATTTAAAGAAAATATAATATGTAAAGGGACGAAAATTAAAAAAAAAATAACGAAGAAAATCTTACTATTTTATAGAAAACAATTAGAAAATGGCAAAAATATGTTGATTGAAGCACAAATAAGCAGGAAATGCAGTATTTTATGGATAAAACTCTGCAAGAGTAAGAAATTTTAAAATGCGACTTTAAATATGGAGTAATAGTAAAAAATGTAAAGAAAAAATTTAGATAAAACAAAAATAAGCATAAAAGGCAATATCTAACGCAAAGATAATATGAATAGTGTGAAAGATTACAACATATGCAATCTCTAGAGAGTGCATACACTTTAATAAAAGTTTTTGAATATTAAATATTACTATCCACTAAAATATCTTTTAAAGTGATAAAACAAAAATTCATAAAGGCAGAATAATTTATAAGAAAAAATGTAAAAGAAAAATTTCCAAAAGTAAAGATAAAAATACATAAAAGTAAAATTTTGCTTAAAAAAATCTATAGAAAATTCAAAAATTTTAATTGGAAAGAAAAATATCTGGGAAATTCCGATGTTTATACAAAGAAGCTAGAAAAAGGCAATAATTTGTAAATGTAATAATAAATATGCAGAAAATGCAATATTTTGTGTAAAGGAGAAATAAAACAGCAAAATGTGCCAAGCGGAGATAAGGATGAAAAATATTTTTTGGAAAGAATAGGTAAGTTTAAAATGTAGACAAGCAAAAATATGTGAAATATATAGAAGACAGAAAAAAATTCAATATTTCTAAAAGGAAAGATAAAAATGCACAAATTAAAATAAGCCTAAATGAGTGGAAAGAAGAGAGAAAAATAAAATATTGTAAAAGAAAGAAAACACAGAAGAGAAAAAAATTGCAGAAATGAATGAAAAGAAGATAGAAAATGACGTAAATCTGTAAATGCAAAAATCTGAAAGGGAAAATGGATATGATGAATTGATTGCAAAGAAGGCATAAATAGGCAAAAAAAAAAAAAAATAAAAAATAAAAAATAAATAAAATAAAAAGAATTAAAGGCAGAAAAACAAAAAATACAGAATTAAGTGGAAAGAAAACAGAATGACACAATTAATTGTGAAGGAAAAAAAGGAAAAAAAACTGAGTAGAAAGAAGACAGAAAATAACAAAAACTGGTAAAAAAATAAGATAAAAATGAATAAACGCATAAAGAAAATAGAGAAATGATTGGGAAATGTGGGACATTCACAAAAGGCATTATAAAAATGAAGAAATGCAAAGAAATACAAAAGAATAATGATATATGAGAAGAAAGCAGAGAGAAAAATTTAAAAAGTATAGATGAAAATGCAGAAAAACAAAGCCAAATGAAAAGAAGGCACAGAAGGAAAAAATCTGTGAAAGTTACGAAAAAACAAAGGCAGAAATGAGTAGAATAAAGAGAAAAAAATAGTAAGAAAGATAAAAATCTAGAAAAGCGCAAAAAGCAGAAATAAGTTGAAAGAAGATAGAAAAAGGCAAACATTTTAAAAGGAAAGATAAAAATGCAGAAAAGAAAAAATGAAGAAATGAAAGCAGAAAAAGGCAATTTAAAAAAAAAATGAATGATAAAAATGCAGTAAAGCAAAAATCAAAAAGAATTGCGCAGAAAGTTAAAAGAAAATTACAAAAAATGCAAACGATTAATAAAATATAGAAAATCAACAATAAAGCAAAATTGTAAGGAATGAAGTGAAAATCTGAAAAAAATTGCAAATGAAAGATAGCATGCAGTAAAATAAAAAAAAATACAGAAAAGGGAAAAAGCATAAATGTACGTAAAGAATAGAGAAAAGGCAAACATTTGTGAAAAGAAAGATTAAATTTCAGAAAATCAAAAAAAAAAAAGAAAAAAAAAGAAAGATGAAGAAATTGGTACAACGAAGAGAGAAAAAGCAAAATATGTAATCAGAAAAGAAAAAAACAAACAAATGATTGCAACGATAAAATTTGTAAAAAGAATGGAAAAATGCTTATTTGAAAGTCAAAAATGATTTGAAAGAGTGAAAAAGGCAACTATCTGCAAAATAAAAATAAAAATGGCGACAATGAAAAAACGAAAGGCAGCAAGGTGTGAACTAAACAAAGATAAAGTAAAGAAAAAGCAGATGTCAGTGGAAAGAAGGCTGAAAAATGGAAATAAGTAGGATGAACGAGAAAGTCGTCGTATTCAGGTCCCATTCAGGTTCAGTGGGGGAGACGTCTGGTGATCGTGTTGACCAGAGAATTTATCAAGTATATTGTAAATGCTTTACAATATAAAGACATGTTGAATAACACGGAAATAATATGGAAGGACAGTATTCTGTTTTGAAGAGCTGGTCGCTTTCTTGTTACATCAATGTCAAAAAATGGGTTGAACGATGTTCTGGCATATATACCGCTATTCTAAATGTCAAAAGCAAGCGAGAGTTATAATTAATAGTACCCTACATGATGTCAGGGTGTTGGTCCAGGTGTGTCGTGAGAGAATAGTTTTTGAAAGATGTCCCTCCCTATGTCTTCGATTATCACTTATATGAATGCAGAACCTACTTTATTACTAAATATGATAAGTGCAATATTCAGTGCTAATCAAGCCTGACTGAATGAAACGGTATATTGTTATACTAGTATCCAGATCTTGGTTGTTATAATCACAAGGTTTTGTTTGCTCTTCGATGGATCTTTAACATACAGTTAACATTTGAAATTTTGAAGCTATTTTTACTTAATCCAAAATTTTTTTAATTAATTCAAAACCAGTGTAGCTGACTTATACTGCCTTAAAAACCAATGTATCTGATCTATACTGCCTTAAAAACCAATGTATCTGATCTATACTGCCTTAAAACCAATGTATCTGATCTATACTACCTTGCCTAAGGACTTAGCTTGTGGTGCGAAAATGGAAATAAACAACAAGATAATCAATCAACAAGTGATAAAAAATGTTTTCTTAGTCGGAGGATCCACGCATCCTCCCGGTTAATAAATTATACTTTGAAAATATATATTTAACATTTTTCAACCAATGGGTCGCATTCCCGCCAACAATGAAAAATATGCTTTGTGATCCCTATATTTAAAAAGTTTTCTCGATTTTTACTTTGTTGTGGGTTGATTCAAATCAGCAACAAAGTTGTTAACCAACCGACGTGAGAAACAAGCACACACCGTAACAAATAATAAAAAAAAATTACCACGAAGGCGAGAACAGAAATAAATTTTTCAACATTACCGACTTTATAACTTCATAACTAGTCAAGTGAATCGCCACAAGACAAGCAGGATAGATTATCTCGAATAGAAGAGAAAATGGCCGAGATGACATTTCAGCTCCAAAGCAGGGTGAAACAAAAAACTCAGCCTTTTCTTTGCTATAGTTCTCATGATAAAAACCGCTTTTAGCCACAAAGTTGAGGGAGCTGGAAGAAGTTCCGAGAGTGATGTCATTATGAGATATGTTGGTATCACTATAAATTTTAGAATGCTATGTACTTCCAATGTCCAAACCGAAAGTGTATTTCAGGGAAACGAATTTTCTAGCCAGTACTGACGACGGCTGTCTTAAAAAAAAAAAAAAATATAACAAGGTCGTCTATTCCACATCCGTAACAAAATTCACGGATATCTATTTTAGTTGACACAGGAGCTGAAGTCAGTGTCATATCACCCAGACCAAGACAATAGTTAATACTTATGTTACGTCATATAAATTAGAGGCAACAAACAGGTTCAAGATCGACACATACGGCAAGAAATCCATCGCATTAGATTTTGGGATACGCCCTTGCTTTCTCCTGAATTTTTACTCAAGCCGATGCCAAAACATCATTGCTAGATGCAGATTTTCTAGCCAATTTTAACATATCTATGAATATGGCCAATCCAACGCTCACAGATAATGTAACAAAACTTGCAATTCAAGGAAATCAGTTCCCATGCATTTCTACCAGAACTGGCTCAGTTTTCCCTGAGAATGAAACATAGCGAAAGCGTCTTAAAAAAATTCCGTATATCATAACTCCTTTCAAATACAATGGCAAAGTGTGTCATTCTGCAAAGCACTATATAAAGACCACCGGACAAACAACGCATTCTACCCCGTAGAGACTGAGTATTGAGAAATATAAAATTGTAAAGGAAGAATTCCAACACATACTAGAACTCGGTATAATATACCCATCCGAATAATAATCACCAATATACATGGTATCAAAACTGAACGGCACTGCCTGGCGCCCATGCAGAGATTTTCGTCGTTTTAATCCAGCCAATACAGCAGATAGATATCCGATCCTGCATATCCACGATTTTACCAGGAGCTTACAAGGGACACGGATTTTTACAACATTGTACTTAACAAAGGCCTATTATAAAATCCCAGCGGTAAAAAAAACATACCCACGCACATACATACGCACCCACTTTGGTTTATTTGAGTTCTTTAGAAAGTCATTCGGTGTAAGCAATTTTTCATTGATTAATCAACGAAGTCCCTATGTGGTCTATCATTTTCATACATAGACGATGACTTAATTGCAAGTGAAAATAAGCCAGAACATTATGATCACTTGCACCAGGTCCTTGAAAGACTACAACACTTCGAACTCAAAATAAACGTCGACAGAAGCATCTTTAAAGTCAACAAACTTACTTTCGTCGGATATGAAATAGTTGAAAAAGGCAGAGAAATCAACGCAATACAAATTTTTACACAGCCGACATCTACTACGTCGATTTATTGACTTGATTAATTATTATCAATTTATACCGAAATATTCAACAATGTTAATCCCTTAATTTATTAAAAAACAACAAAATTAAAAATGCAAAAATCATATTACAAGTTCCTACGCTAGACACTTTCAATGATGCAAAAAATGCCCTAGCAAATTTTACGAAGTGGGGAACCAGACACTCAACTCACAGTCACAACAGATGCAGCGCCAGAATCTGTTAGAGCTGTCATACATCAGATTAGAAAGGGTGAAGCGAAACCCATTTCCTTCTTTTCTGTCAAGCTGAATACAACGCCAAAGAAATACAGTACCTTTTCAAGAGAGCTTCTGGTGATTTACCTGTTACACTTTCGGCATATCTTAGAAGGTTGAGATTTCTTTTCATCTTAAACAGTTACTGACTCACTGTGATTCAGGCAAATATTCACTACGCGAGATGCGTCACCTTGATTATATTTCACAGTTCGCTTCAGACATTCGTTATATGACAGGTAATGAAAACATTGTAGCCGACAGTCTTTACAGATCAACAGTTGTAATAGTTGATTGAAATGTACTAAGTTACAAAAGAATTACCGGAGAACAGAACAAAGATTCTACTTTATTAAACATTCAGAATGATGCATCACTCCAGTTACGTGAATCACCGGTTCCTTTCGGAGATAAAACTATTTATTGTGATATGGTAAAAGGTCATCGCCGACCTTATATACCACCATCATTATGCAGACAAATCTTCCATTACTTTCACAGTTTCTCCCGCCCAGGGAGACGAGCTACAGCCAGAGTCATCAGTGGTCGTTTCGTTTTGCCGAGATATTCAGTAATGGACAGAAAACTGCAATAAATGTCAGAAACATCAGATATATAGACATAGGAAGTCACTAGTGGGACATTTCAACGAACCCGACGGAGGATTTACTCACTTGAATATTGACATTGTTGGGTCTCTTCCCAATGTTAAAGGATTCATTTACTTGCTAACAACAGTGGATCGTTTTAGTAGGTGGCCTTCTTCTGCATTTTCCAATCAAGGATATTTCAGCAGAATTGCCAGGACCATTCTGAAGCAATGAATCACAACATATGGTGTACTTTTAGTCAATTACAAATGACAAAAGAAGTTTCAATCTGTGTTGTTCCGAGATTTTCCGAACTTGTTGGGTGTTAACACCCATCAAAACTACTGCATATCACCCACGGGCTAATTGTATTGTAGAGCGTTTTCACAGACAACTAAAAACGTCTCTTACAATTAAAGTCGACCCATATAACTGGGTTGATCTATTTCTATTGTCGCTGCTAGAAATGTAATTAAAGAAGACTTAGGCTATACCTCATCAGAAATGATTTTTGGTACTAACATGATTTTATCTGGGCAATACTTCGCGGCCGATTACGTATCACAAACTACAAGTTTCGTTCAACCTTTTAAAGATAGAATGAACAAGTTACCATTCACACCAATAAGGCGTTGCAACAAACAATTGGATATTCCAAAAATAATTTTTTCATAGGGACATGACAAAAAACCCATTATTCCCAAACTACTCTGGACACATCAAGTCACTGAATAACATGAAAAGTATTTAAAACGGTAAAAGGGACACAGTGTCCATAGATAGAACGAAACCTCCATATGTTCATCAATACAAGTACCCTTTTGTACAGAACAGCAACCTTCAGCGACAATTTTCAGACAATACTACACATGATCAAGCAACCAACCAATAAACCAGGTCAAATAAAAACTGTATAAGAGATTCACAACAAATAACAAATAATTCAATAGCTGAAAATAAACATTGAACACAGAGAGTGACTAAATCCAGTAAGAAGGTCACTCTAAATTTGAATTTCGAAGCGAAGACGGAAGTAAACACCAAGATAGTCAATCATCAAATGACAAAAAATGGTTTTTGAGTCCTCGCATCCTTCCGGTTAATAATTTAATACATTGAAAATAAATATTTAACATTTTTCAACCAATAGGTCGCGTTCCCACCATCAATAAAAAAAAACATGCTTCATGGTCCTTTTGAAGAGTATATAAACAAAGTCACCAGAACACACAAAGCCAGTAAGATAGATTCCCGATAGTATGGCTTAAAAGGAAATTACCATACCCATTCACCCCTCTTCTTTACTAATCTGCATGACACCAACCTACGTGACACGCGAAGAAATCACATTTGTTTTAATCCCAACAGTTACAAACAAGAACTGTTAAAAAAGCTTTAACACACATAGGCGATGAGAAAAATTTAGTTGTAAATCAAGAAAATATTTTATATTTAAAAATCTTCCTCGCCTTTTTCTTTCTTGCGGGATGATTCAAATCTGCATAAAACTCAATCAGGCTACTTAATCAACATTTTCATCCACTAGATTCCGACGCTATGGTTATAATCATGTAATGACTAGGAAAAGACAGGAATTAAATTTAACGCTTTTTGGTGGTCGAGAGTTCATTCTCTTAGTCAGGCAGTAAATTCAATAGACAATACAAAAACAGGATCACAAGGCTGGATAAACTTGAAACAATTGAAACCTGATATTCCCTAGCAAGGGGAGCGAAATGAGACCGTGGATTGAATAAGGGATTTGGTTCAAGGGTTTACCGAATACGAAAGCCTCTTAAAAATGATTAGAAAGTATTACGGTGGAAAATTCTAACAGCTAAGATGAAGGTATTAGTCTGAAATGATCATTATTTATTAAAGATAATTCCTAATCTTAGAAATTCAGACAGAATTGTGATCTTCTGGAAAATATAATAGCAGTGACACATAAATCATTTGGGCGGGAAATGGAAACACGCAAAAGGATGAATATAAGAAAAAATGATCGAAAAAGAAATCGAAAAGACTAAAGAAATAAAAATACAAGTGAAAAAGAACAAATAGAAAATGATGAAGAATGGAAGAGAAACAATTATAAAAATAGTAACTAATTATAGAGAAAAAGATAGTGATAGAAATACGTAAAAAGAGAGAAGGGAAAGGAAAAGATAAAGACGATCAAGGAAAGAGAGAGAAATAGGCAACTACAGACAGAAAAGTGTAGGTAGACGGCGAAAAATATTTTTATCCCATTGTTATATAATACAATGATAACGAACCAGCTGTATTCCATACTTTGCTATTCCACACGGCCAGTAATGTATAATCACACATTCCCCAGTTATGCTGCCTGGGGTTTCGGACCAAAGCAAGAAATGCCTAGAAATTAGGTTTAACATTTAACAAGAATAGACGTTTATTTCAGTTAGTACATAAGGCCTAAAAGGAGTCTGTCACCAATGTACCTATGTCGATGAAATCAGAGATGATTTAGCATATTTGGTTGATTTAACGTTTTATGTATTTAGAATTCAGTTCACCGAAAGAGTAGAAACCAAGCGTTATATATTAAGCATCAATGTGGGCACCTCGAGGTGATGTAATGGTTAGCATGCTTGTCTCACTCGAACATTTACGACTTAGTAGTGAGTTCGATCCTCACTGGGTGCCCTATACTTTCGGCCTTGTACCACATCTAAGCTAGGCTTGGAAAATAACTATTAAACATCAATGTATTCACGAATATCTTTTTTCTTTATGTGCCGTGTCTCCTCAGGGCAGAGGCGATCATGGATCTCTACAACTTCCTGTTCCTTGTAGCTCTTAAATTATTCCTGTTATTTCTCCTAAACTCTGTTCCGCCATCCATTTACCCAAGCTCGCTAAGTAAGATATGCGTTGTTTACTTCTGTCTCTTGCCTTCAGTCTGTCTTGTGTGTATCAGATTTTCCAAGCCCCATTTCCTCATTATGTGGCCTAGAAATTTCAACTGTCTCTTCCTGATGTTAAGTATATTTTATTTTTGTCTCCATTTTCTCTAAAACTTTGTCGTTACTCACATGTTCGGTCAATGGTAACTTCAGTATCCTCCCGTAGAAGTATCTTCTTCATCTTTGAGGAGATTGTTCAGTACTCGCTGCCATATCGTAGAATAGATATCACCTAACAGTTTAATATTATTTTCTTTGTTTCTAGCGACAATTTTTTTTATTTCTTAGTACTCTGCTTAACTTTTGGAATGATTTCTTGGTTATCTCAATACACCTTCGCATTTCAATGTCTCACTTTCCGTCCTCTGTTAAACACCTCTCAGATATTTAAATTTCCGCATTTGTATGGTATCTCCGATTTGCTATTCGCAATTTGATATCATCCTTTTGCTAACATTCTGTCTTCTTACAGTTGATGTTTAGTCCTTTCTTCTCAATTTTCTTCATTACCTTCTGTGGGAGTTTTTGTAGTCATATGCATATCATACGGTGTTAAGATTTTGGCCGCCAGTAATGAATCCCGACAGGACTTCTCGTTCTCTCAAAATCACCTCTCTGTGTAGGTTAAATGTCCGGTGAGAAGATACATCCTTATCTTACACACCTTTCTATTTTTGTATATCTTCTGAACTCATTTTCTATCCGTAGGCAGGCGGTTTGCTGTCATTATAGGTTCTTGGTTATTCTAATATCCTTCTCAAATATATAAAGGTTGCTGAGCGGTTCTTAATATACTTAATAATTGCTTAATCTACAAAACACAGGTACTCGTCCTTCGGCATTTATATTGCTCTTTCTGGTAACATTCTGAACATAAATATCGCGTTCCTTGTTCCAGTGTCTTTTACGAACCCGCAATGTTCTTGTCCTGTTTAAGGCTTCATTCTGCTTCGCACTCTATCAGAATTTGTATGATAAATTTATATGGCTCATTAGACTGATTGTCCGATTTAGAAATACAATCTTGCCTTTCATCTGAAACTGAAATAAACTTCCCTTATATGTGGATATGCTGGAATAGATGAAATATACATAGTGTTCATCAAACCTACAAGAGATCTTAAAGATTGAGAAATGAGTTTGTGTCTGTTTTTCTATTCAGTATTTTCTTGTCGACCCTTAGAGAAAATATTATACATATTTTGAGTCGGTAAACTTAAAAAAGACATAATCTTCAACCCAGAACCGGTAGATATGCATATCGTACTCCGTGGTGTCACAGGTGTCAGAAATTTAAAAGCAATTATATTAAGTGTAACATGAATTTAATTTGTATGTGTGAAGGATCCAGTCATACTGTCTATTTTGCATTTGACATCGTGCGTTCTGGGTAGGCTGGCTGGGTAGGCTCCTTAAAGACTACGTTGTTATTGAAACGTCGACATGTACAAATGTAAGTGTTTAAATGTTTAGTGTTAATTGTCTATAGATTGATAGTCAGCTGATTGAGAATTATTTACATGGCGGTTTTCTTTATATATCAGCTGAATTGTGGTTGAATGATTCCTGTCACAGGGAGTTCGTCTCTCCAATCAGTACTTCTTCAGAAGGGAACGAGAGTAAATCTTTGTCGCCTGAAGCATTTCCACAAGCGGAACTCACACTTTAAAATAATTCTTGTGCCACATTTTATTTGAGTAGGCGTTCGGATAAATATCAGTGGTTCAATACTTAAAGATCGCACATTTGTGGAGAAACTTTAATTAGCGGTATTACTAGGATTTTTATTTTGGTTTATTTTTCTCTTTGGTTTATTTCTCTCTCTCTCTCTCTCTCTCTCTCTCTCTCTCTCTCTCTCTCTCTATATATATATATATATATATATATATATATATATATATATATATATATATGGAGAGAGAGAAAGCTATAAAGAAGATATAGGAATAGAATAGATGTGTGGTTGGTGTTTAGCGGCTCGGAATGGAAAATTGGAGAGCCGAGTTAGAATTTTAATAAAGTTCGTTACAATCAATTATGCGCAAGTACGAAAGGTATGTATCTATCTCTTCGTCTTCGAGTTAATTAGTAGGGCAGACACGGATCTTTAGCCTTGGTCAGCATTTAGCCTCGGAGAAAGCCAACTTTGAATTTAAAACCTGAAGAATATCGTTTGGAGGTCTCATGGCAACTGTGCACCATTTGTTAGTATTCGGTTCTTCCGAATAGTGTGGCTGGTTCTGCACAATCCTTCACCATTATAATCAAATAATATGTGCGGATAGTCTGGTTGTCTATTTTTAAGAACTGAGCTGCTGAAGCCATCATGTATATGTATGCATATGGATACATTCTGTGTGATTAGAACGTTATTGTCGGATTATCAATGGGATGATTTCTTGATAATATCAGCCTTAGGCGAAGATTCCAGGGAAAACATTTTGAAAATCATTCCAAAGCTGGAGCCAAGACTTAAGAATTAAACCTGGAAGACGAAGTCTGTTTCATGCTTGAACACAATCTCCAGGCTATTTGTATATATATATATATATATATATATATATATATATATATTGCCTGAAGATTGCTTTCAAACATTAAACAGACTGTCGCCAATCTGTTTAACGCAACAAGCCAATCCAAATTGTCGTGTCGATAGTCGCTATGCTACGTGGAATATATATATATATATATATATATATATATATATATATATGTGTGTGTGTGTACGCGTGCCAGCCTCAAGTTTGTGACCTGGATTTTATCATTTACGATGACACGTAAGTTTACTCTCTCTTAGGCGTATAAAATACTGAGTGGGATATGGACCCAGGGTATAGCTAGATCCATAATTTCACATCTTCTTCATTCATACAGTTTCAGTGGACATGAACAAAAATTTGACGTGAAATTTCGTCTTTTGGTAAAGTTTGCCTCTTGGAAATCAGTAACTTTGGCAGTTTTTTTTTCCGATAGCACTTCAGTATAATGATTTTTTCTCATGTCTAGATATCTTTACACTTACTGTTTTGAACCCTTTAACATCTACTGTCCGATTTGATACCACTTAAGCGTTAATGGCACCTCAGCCATGTTTCCGATCTGCTTCACTCTCTTTTATTGCACTTATGAGCCTGTGAAATTCGATTATTTGATTCTCATAATCTTCAAGCATTTCTTGTGCTATCCATTTTTTTTTAACTCTCATTGTCAGTCCTTGCCTCTTCATAAATCTGTAGCACCAGCTTGGTGTCCCACGAAAATCATCCAGACTCTTCTCTTCCATATTCTGCTGTCCTTAATTGCAATTCATTAATAATAGTTTTGTTGAGAAGGGACGACCCAAATTTCACTCTTTAACTATCCAATCCTTCTTTTCTTCCTCCAGCTCTGGCCGGTTAGGTGTAGACTTATGGAGGTTACGTTTTGTTCTTAATGCAGGCTTCAACAGGTACTCTTGCTTCCTCTAGCATTGGATCATTTTCTCAGTTGGAGGTGGTTCAAAGTGCCACTCAGCAACTTTGTTGCCGTATTGTTTGGCATATTCAATTACCCGTAGTTTATAACCGATGGTGTAAGACCTTTTTACCATGAACGGGTTCAGGTTTGAACTGATTATGACCAACATATTTGGAGGCCAAAGATTGCGGAAGCACAATTAAGCTGCAAAGATTTTAAAAGTGGTACCAACATGATTTCAATCTGTCAGGCCTTTACAGCTAATAGCGGAACATGTAAATTTTGGGAAACAAAAACGGTAAAAAATGGAAACAAAGTAAAAAAAAAAAAATAAAGAAGCCCTGTTAATATTTATCATATCATAACCAGTGGGTGTGACTTAGCTCGGCAATTGGCAATTAAGCTAGGAGACGGAGTTGAGCAAAAATCACCAAGGGGGTAGTGCCTTACAATACATATTTGTTGTGAAAATTTAACAGTCAATGTTGAATTTCATTCAATGTTGAATTTCAATGTTGAATTTCATTCAGTCAAGTATTGCATCATATACATATCAAAAGGATCAGATCAAGATGTTTTTGCATCCACTTCACGGAAATGTTTCCCTTTGATTTAAATTAAATTTAAACAGGGGAATGACTCTTATCTAAAATATAGAAGGAGAAAACCAAAAGATGGAGGTCACATAGGCAAGATCATTGATACTTAAATGCATCAATCATCATTTTCTTACAAAAGAAATGTGTAACACGCAGCAAGGCGCGGGTAATTCGGCTAGTATATATATATATATATATATATATATATATATATATATATATATATATATTAAACTCACAACTCTTTGGATTTAGTCACTAGGCCATGTGTCCTTGAGGACATGACCCAATGGATAAAGACGTTGTTTAGATCCAGTGACAAGACGCAAAGAGTTCAATAACAGAACCAAAAACTTGGAGAGTTGAGTTAAAGGGAAATAACTGAGACATCTGAAAGAAGCATGGCACGTGGAACTAGAAAAATTTATCCCGATGGACGAAATAAAGGGTTCGGTTCTAAAATCTAGTCACCTGAAGAAGGCTGGGGCGTAGAACGGCCGAAACATTGTGAATATAGCAGTGAAGATGAGGATAACAGTCCGAATAATGTACATAATGCAAGTCACCATAATACTTCATCTCCGATATATAGACAGGCAATTATATATATATATATATATATATATATATATATATATATATATATATATATATATATATATATATATACAGACATATATATATATATATATATATATATATATATATATATATATATGGAGAGAGATAGAGAGAAAAGGAGAAGGGGTATGACTATTGGAAAAACATAGAGTGTGTGCAATATATAATGAAAAGGACGCGGAATAAAGAGATGTAAAAATGAAAAGAAAGTCGAGTAGAATAAAATATAGACGATATTGATATTGAGATAAAATGCATTGTCTGTTTCAAAATAGCACAGCGTAAAAACATGGCATTCTTTTCATTATTCTGTATACTAATGTAGAAATTCCCATACGGCTTTGGTGATTCGAAGATATATCAATAAGACGGTAACATAGTTATTCTGATGTGAAATGTTCAATGCATAATGTTTGACTTATATAACAATATTCAATAGTGAATTAAGTGCATTGATAAGGAATGGATTTATACGGAAAAGTAAATCTTTGTTAGTATACCATAACTACTTTTCATCTTGAAGCTGCAGATTTATGTACGTCTATATATTTTACTGCATTTGTATGTATGTAATTTCAAGACGTCTGTTAATATCTTTGAAAAATGGGTTTAATTCTTCGAGCTATTGCTTCTGTTTTTGTTTTGGCGAACTTTTGGTGATTTTTTTTTGCAACGCTAAGAAAAGTGAACAAATGCAACAAATCAAATTTAGTTAAGCAATATTTTATAATTACGTTGAGGATCCTTTCTTAGGAAGTCTATGTTTTGATTATTTTGTTTTCGTTTTGTTTCAAGTGTTAATCAGTTTCTTTTGGTATAACACGATTAGATAGTAATCAAATACTTTTTCAGCTGTGCAATCATTAAGAACTCATTATTCAATTATTGTACATATTTTTTCATATACCTCGACATATCTGACATATGGTTGACATTTCAGCTATTATGCCCTGAGAAGAGTGTAATCATTTTTTAAATGAAGAACGATCTAATAGTTGTAAGTTGTCGAATTCCTTAAATGAACATTTTCTCGTCATTGAAAGTACGGATTTTAAAAATCTGTGATTTAATTTCCTGAAACGAACAGTTGGCACAACTATTAAGTTGGTGCAAAAATAATGTCGTTTTCTCACATAGTAACATATGTGAGAAAACGACATTATTTTTGTACCAACCTAATACAAGCGTGTAAACTCGTAAATAAATCCAATATCTTGTTTTGTTAAAAATAACCCGCGTGTTTCCATCATTAATCTTCTTGGCGTGGGTAAACTAACTTTCATTTTAACCCCAAAGTTCCACGACACTATAATCTAAATGACTGTAAAATTAAGATAAAAAAGAACTCCTGAATTTGTTGGTGAGTGTCTTAAACTCAACAAAGAGGGCTACATCAAGTGTCTTGAGAGGTAGTGCTACCCTGGGCCAAGAGGATGTCTGCTGGAAGACCCAGTCATGCCTGTCAGACAATTTCTGCGACCTCTTATTATCTGCCCACTTAACTCCCCAGACTGCAACCTCCATTGATTATTATGTTTGGGGCACAGTTGAGCGAGAGACCTACAAAACTCCTTGTAACACCAAAGATGAACTGAAGGCAATGGTCATGGCAGCATTCACCAAATTAAATATGGAGACCGTAAAGAAGAAATGCAGAAGATTCCGATATTTTTGAAGGCCGCAGTTGAAGCCAATGACGATTTTATAGAATAAATTTATTCTTCAACATTTCAAGATATTCTTGTGTAATTTTGGTAAATATAGGTGTTAAAATGAGATGTCATCGTTATTCTAATTTTTGCATCATTTAGACGACAATTTATCTATAAAAAAACCTGTATATATATATATATATATATATATATATATATATATATATATATATATATAATTAAAAAAGTTGTTCAATAGAATGAATTTAAAAATTAGTTATTCCTGCATGAACAACATGGAAAAAATTATTAGCTCCCATAATAGTCAAATTTTAAATGAATTTTATAATCAACTTCAAAAAGATCCTAATACAAGCCCAAATACCAAATCTACCTGTAACTGCAGGGAAGGATCTGTCTGTCCAGTAGAAGTAGTATGTTTGTCCAAAAACATAGTATACGAAGCTACGATTTTCCCCAAAGAAAATATTGAACATAAGAAGATCTACATAGGAATTTCGGCGGGAAGTTGGAAACAACGATTTTACAACCATCGCCAATCCTTTTATAATGAATCAAAAAAACACCAAACTGCACTTTCAGAGCACTATTGGGAGTTATTGGAAAACAAATTAACCCCACAAATAGAATGGAAAATCGTCTCAAGAGCCAAAACTCCGATTAATTTCAGAGACCGATGCATTATGGAAAAAATACTAATTATAAAACATAAGGATCCGGACATACTATTGAACAGACATAATGAGTTGATTTGTAAATGTAGGCATAAAAATCACCTCATTTTAACAAAGTATGTGTAGATATATAAATAGAAAATATAAATTGTTTTAAATGAATATATGAAAATACTGACACTGTGCTCTTTGATAAATGTGTTGTGGAACTTAAAATTTTTTTATATGTGAACTTATTTAGATATATATATATATATATGAACATTATAGATAGGGGTAACTATGTATTTATACTGTGGACACACATGTATGGTAGTATGGATATATATGTATAAATAGATATACACATGTGTGAGTATAAATATACTAATATGAGGCATGTTTGAATATTTTTTTTTTAACGTGTATGCTGCATGGGTGTGGATGTATATGTATAAATGTTTTTATGTTTGTTTTGTATGTATATGTATATTATATGTGTATGTACGAGTATATGTGTGTGTACATGTACTTAAACATGTGTGTTTTTATGGATTTAACTACTTGTAATCTATATATGTATATAGACGTAGTTACCTTAGAATTTATATTTGGAAAATGTACATATATATATATATATATATATATATATATATATATATTTATATATATATATATATTCTTTTTATATCTTTTTTTGTATGTAGGGTTTTGTGCTTATATATGAATGTATATGTATTTAAGGGTGTGTATGTGTATATGAGTATATCTCTATATATATGTATATATATACGGATGATTAAATGGTTAGATTAATTTTTTGATATATAGATTTGTATATGGATATATGAATTGTATATGTATGTGTATGTATATGTGTATATATATATATATGGATGTATATATGTGTGTGTGTGTATGTATATATGTGCGTACGTGCATGAATTGATTTTAAATGAAATATTGGGTCTTTCTTTATTTTCTTAATTTGTAATGTCCTTCTTTTGTAATATTCTATAGTTTAAATTTTGTTTTCTTCTGAAGGGAGTTTCATTTCTAAATTGATAATTTAAGTTTAAATATGCCATTCTTTGACTATTAATAATAGTAATAATATTAGCTAAATTCCTTTAAAATGAAACACTTCCGAAATCACATTGATAAAATTAAATTTTAACTGTGGAATTTAACCAAAATCTATATATATTTCAAATATTAAAATATAGATAAAGATTGTAAAATGTATATATAGTTTATGTACGAGGATAAATGAATTTTTGTGTAAATTATCTCAAGTGTTTCTATGGTTCTTTTTTTTTTGACTTGTTAATGATCGTATGTATGTAGGGATTCACATGAATACATTTGTGAGACATATATGAATAAATGAAAATTAATATTACCCTCAAATACTATTAAATAATGAAACCTAATCTTTAATTTAGTTTACCAATATAATAAATAAATTACATTCATAAATTAATTTTAAATATTAAAATAGATGTTATTGTTTTTTTTTTTATATTGTGGTAATACCGTCGGGTGAATAAACTATTAAAATTTTAAATATTTCTTTATGTCCTAGATAAATATGTTTATTACAATAATAGTTATATTTAGTCCTGAAACTATTTACTTAAAAAATTAAAGATTTAAGTTAATAACAAAATTTTTTTTCAGACATCGAATTTTCTATCAAACATTGTAAACTATCTTTTACATAATTTTGTTAAAACGAAATTATAACAAATCCATCTCTCTTTCCCCCTCCCCCTATCTCTCTCTTTACCATAAGACTCACTTGTATACATTTTCTACAATTCATTTCCGTTTTATTAACCATCTAAAGAGGTCAAGGTTCTGTCACTCCTCCTACTCCAATATAAAACATACTTAAGAGAGATATAAAATTAACCCCTCCCTATACTTTATATTGTCTGTTTAACTACCACTCTCAACCCCCTCTATTAAATTACAAAAATTACACTACCCACCAATTTCTAATCCCATTTTTCCTCTCAATTCGTTGTTGGAAGTTTTACCTGATGATCCTGAATCCTTAAAAAAGGATTTAGGTGAAATAAATTATCGTAATGGCACCTTAAAGTGGTTTGTTTTTCATTATATATATATATATATATATATATATATATATATATATATATATATATATATATATATATATATATAGTGTGTATGTGTTAACTTCAATGTTCACTTTTATATTTACATACGCTCTATCTCTCATATTGAGCACTTTATCCCATAAATATAGCACATCTCAAAAGTATATTTATTCATATATATATATATATATATATATATATATATATATATATATATATAATGGACCCTCCCGTCGATTCGACGTATGAAGATCTAACAACTAAAAATTGATTCAGTCATGAATTTTGTGCGATAATTTTGTGGCACTTATGACCCGCAAGTGATTTGTAAAGGAGGCTGCATATGGAGCAACAGTGAAGATTGTGGGATGAGGTCACTGTTAGATTGGCTGAACTTTTAGATCTTCTTCTCGCTTCTTGAAGATGATTCAAACTAGCAGATTGAAAACCGGCGAGTTCACTAAAACACATTGATCTATACTGTCCTCTCCAAGGTTAAGCGCTCGAGGGATATATGAGGTATAATGACAGCTTATAAGTTGCTCTTCAGCTTGTCTTTGTATCTAAACCATGGGCATCCTACATTCCTGTAGCCCTGACCGAACTGGCTCTACATTAGGATCTTGGGTATCTTGTCATCAGACACTCACAAGACATGACCAGTCCACCGTAACTGAGACTGAGGAGAGTCTCAATTCCGCCAATATTACACCTGTTAAACAAGTCTACGTCGGATGTCCTGTCTTGAAGGCTAGCTCTACAGGTGGCACGCAGACTAACTGACGTATATGGTACCTGTATGGAGTCCAAGACTCTGAGCCGTACAAAAGCTCTGTAAACCCGAATTTTCGTATCCAGTGGGATACCCCGCTCATTCCACAAGCGATGGCGAAATTTTCCGAAAGCACTAGTAGCCTTAGCAATGCGATGCATTATTTCTTCTTCAATTGTAGATGACTTGTCTCCTACTTTCAATGGTCTCTCTGAAAATTTTTGTTCCACACCATGGAATTGCTTCGGAGTAGGACAAGGTTGATGCACTAATTCAGTTTTCTTTATGCTAAGTGTAAGACCAAAGGCTTTACATGCAGCAGAAAAACGATCTAGTAGATGTTGGGCCTCCTCAAAGGATGTCACATGTCAGCATCATTAGCAAGCAACAAATCACGGATAATTTGTATACGAAGGTGGATCTTGGTTTTAAACCACTTATGATTAAAAAGTTCACCAGTTGATCGAAACTAAAACCTGACGCCACTCTCTGTGTCTGTGAATGCATATTTCAGCATCACCGAAAAGAAAAGTGTAAAAAGGACAGGGGCCATGGCACAACCTTCTTGTAAGCGATCTTCTTAGTGGACGAGTTCTTGTTTTCAATCCATGCTTTTGCATTTGATCTATAAGCTGCTGAATCTCTGTAATATTGTCACCAAACCAGTCTTGGTGTTTTCGATGTCGTAGCCTGAGAACCTCCAAGGATGCAGAATGTATTGTACCCGCGGAGCCTTCCAAGACGACAATTCGATATCATTTGTAATGTTTACAGAATCAAGAGCAGTATCAATTTTGTCAGAGAGCTCAATTTTCGTTTCAGTCGATTTAAGAAGCAGTACATAAATTAGGTACTGTAGAATTTATAATCTTTCGCTTTTGCAGATTCAGTGTAGACTTACTCTAAAATTGATAATAAATTGTCTGGAATGAACGCGTGATCTTAAAACCTTTTATGTTCCTTCTTTTGGTGATGTCGTAGTCGATCAGATGCCAGTCTTTCGACCGAGGGTGCATCCACGTGGTCTTACGACAGCTTGGTTGCTGGTAGAAGGTATTAGTAATACTAAGGTCAAATTCCTTGCAGATAGTGAGAAGGCGTGATCCATTCAAATTCACACGACCAATACCATAGTGACCTAAAACGCCCTTCCAGGTATGATAATCATTGCCAACACGAGTGTTGAAGTCACCTGTAAGGATTAATTTATCCTCATGTTGGACATCCCGAAGGAGATCGTAAAAATCATCTTTTTCTTGCTCTGAACTACCTAAG
Organism: Acanthosepion lycidas; assembly: GCA_963932145.1. Taxonomy (NCBI): domain Eukaryota; kingdom Metazoa; phylum Mollusca; class Cephalopoda; order Sepiida; family Sepiidae; genus Acanthosepion; species Acanthosepion lycidas. Next base: position 78,258,308 of record OZ010571.1, on the reverse strand, counting down.
GCTACAGCGTAGTAGCTAACCAGCGTCACACGGGTGTTGCACTTCAGATCGAGGTTTAGTGTCATTATACGTTCTGATACACCCTTAGATAAAGAAGGCAGTGAGCAAGCAAGGTCTGACTTGATGGTGAAGCCAACACCAGATTTGCGTGGTTCTTTCTCAGTCTTGCCAGTCCATAAAAACACGTATCCACCATTTTCTTCCTTAAGTTGAGAATTGTCAGTCAGATATGTTTCACTATGTCGATGTTATACGTCAACTCGAGAGACACAAGAGCTGTTTGATGCTCTGGTGCAGAATCATTGTCCTGGAGAGTGCGAACATTCTAGGATCCAAAATGAAAATTCTTATATTTCTTTGATCTTTCTTGCTGTTTCGACTGCGTTACTGGATAACCAGACATGCAGCGGGCTGCCAAGTCTCTGTGTGAGCAAGCAATGTTTAGGGCTCCTTTTATTGTTCCTCCCTTATAATAGGGAAAGCAGTGCAGATCCCAAATAGGGCTGCTTTGTTACCGATGGATGACACGGACAACACAATTGCTCCTGGGTTTGTGAAAGAGCGGCCATCACCCATCGGTCTGCCACTGTGTAGAGCTCCAGGTAGAGCCTTCCAGTAATATCCTTTACCTGACCCCGTCTCTTTCACTCTTTCGCCAGCGGACCTTGCAACTGAACTGTGTGGATAAAAACGAACGAATCAGGGTAAGCCACCAGAAAACTCACACATGTGATTTGATTAAAGTGATGAGGGCTTGGCCAGAAGCATCCACACTTTTCGGAACTATTGATACACTCGGGCGGTGCAAATAAATTCTACAAACGAAGCAGAAAATAGACCTCAGGCTTTTTGTGTAAGAGTTTTCTATCCCCTAGACCAGTCGTGTTCTATAGCACTAAGTATTTTTATTGTTGGTAATATTTTTTAAAAAATATATTGCTGGTGATTTTTTTTAAAATATATTTCTGATAATATTTTTTCAGAAATATATTGTTGATAATAACTTTTCCCAAAAAGTATTGCTGGTAATAATTTTTCCAAAAAAGTATTGCTTGTATTAAAATCTATTTTTACACTTTCATAGTGTTTTGATCCCTTGGGAGTTAACTATTTCCCAAAGCTGGGGCCCTGACAGGTGCTACCACCCCGAATCAAGGGTGGACCTGGGAACTCCAGCAATTAAGAAGTGGTTCCATGCTCTTCAAAACCACCGCCTTGCTGTCGGATGTAGTTTATCGTTTTACTCAGGACGGAAAATACATAAGTGTTATCAAATTACATCATTAGCAAATTGAAAAATAAAGTTTCTGTAACATAGTTAGGATGTTTGTCTCCGTTGGTAGTAGCATAATTAAAAGAAAAAACTTGTAGTTCCAACGAATGATTTAAGAAACAAAAAAAATTGCAATTTATAGAGTAAAAACAAAATTTCTTTTTTTTTTTTACGCCTCAACTTACTCTTACTTTGTAAACGTCATCAACTCTGTTTTTTTTCTTTGATTTGAATTCTTAAGCGTTTCTAGTTTCTTTGCACTGTTCTTACTCAACTGAAGGAATGACCAAGACTGGCAACTGCTAGTCAGAATGTTTCCATAAAATAAATCATTCGTTGGAACTGCAAGTTTTTTCTTTTAGTTATAAATTTTCTATAAATTTACAATTTTTGTTTATTTGTGAAGTTTTATGTTATGCTATAGCTATAAACTATTAAAAGCGGTAAAAATACATGCTACTGTTTAATTGCATCATTAGCTAATTGAAAAATAAAGCTTCTGAAATATTTTGGCGTATATGATAAAATCGAATGACTTTTTACAAGAACTAAAACGAATTAATGCATTTTTCATTACTTTTGAACAAAAGTTGTTCGACTTATGATACAGGAACATAGGATTGCAAAAATGTCAAAACCCTAATATATATTAGGGGAAAGAATTATGACAAAGTGGAAAATGTTTTTGTGTGACGCGTTTCGTTCTTTAGGACTTCATTGAACTAAAGTTTATGTTTACATTGATACGACTACACATACTTCTTTGTCAATTATATATATATATATGTATATATATATATATATATATATATATATATATATATATATATATATATATATATTTATATATATATATTTATATATATATATGTATATATATATATGTATATATATATATATATGTATACGAGAAAAGTAGATTGACTGACAATAAAACATTTGAAGACACTGGTGTTGCAAATTTAGAGTCAAAGAAAAGATAATATTAAAAGCACTGGTTAACCAAGTAACCAAGCTACCATCTTTTAAGTAAAAGCCATAAAGTGAAATTTGTAAGTTGAATGAAGTGCATGAAAACTGATTTCTCAAGAGTAATTGTTAGTGATGAATGCATACATAGCTGATATTTGAGATAGAGATTGGGCCTTTCAGAGACTTAGACAAAATGACTCAGAAAACAAAAGGGAAAAGTCACGTAATGTTTTGAACTAGAATTGTAGGCAGATAAATTATAGGTCCATTCAAATGTGATGAGGATAAATAGGGAGAATTGTTGTAATCCTTGGACTAGATATTTTTTTTAGTTTTACAACTCACAACCAAAAAGCTTTAAGGTAATGTGCATACTCATTCAGGACAATGCTATTTCACATTATGCAAGGTTAACTATTTCTCATCTTGCTAAAAACCTTTTAAATGCACTGAGTTGAAGTAATGGCACTAGCATCGCTAAATATTAATTCAATAGAAAATTTTACACCATCATCAGTCTCTCCTTCCCTCTCTCATTCTCTATACACACACACACACACACAGACAGATATATATATATAATAAAAACTGGTGTAAATAATTCACGTTAGAAATAACAGAAACATTTAAAAAAAAATTGACGAATGGAATTCTGGTAAAATCATAGAATGTCTCAGAGTCCATCTTAACATGTAAAAATACAAAATATTAATTTATCCATGTATATGGGATATTGAGTTAATTAAATATGTTTTTCTATGGCTTTTATCTTGTGGATTTAGTTGTAAAAATAGATTAATATTGCTTTTAGTTTATTTGAATATTAAAACCTGATGCCCATAAATAAGTTATTATCAATATTTTTTAATTAGGACACGTGTAAGTTGAAAGCCACATGACATATTTGCTCATATAAGCATATCCAGAAAAGACACCAATATCGATTGGTTAATACCAATTTTATCGTGAAAACATTGATTTGCATAGCAATATCTCACACAGACACACAGACGACTACACAGACAACACAGATATTTATTATTTTATTCTATTGCTGAAATGATACACGTGTTAATATACTTTGTTTAATGTTATCAAATTAATAGCCGGCATTCGTTGTAGGAAGACATGGTCACGTAACGCCATCATCAGTAATAGAGCAAAACTTCTTTAAGAGCGATGAAATTTGAAATTTCGGATGCCAGCTGTTACTACCGAATTCCTTGAAGAGGGAACGAAATCTCAAAACTGCCCAACATCTTGAAGCATTCTTGTCACTTGGAACATTACATACCGAGGGAAACAAAATAGACAAGTGGAAGTGTCTGTAGTTTGCGCCAATATAAGCATTATAAGATCTTTTTTAAAAGAAGTTTGACTAAAAACTTATTTACAGCTATTGGTCTTAATGAGTTTGGTGACAGGTTTTGAATAAAGTAAACCAAATTAGCATAAGAATAAGAATTCACGCTACCTAATTTACAACTGGCATAACTAGCTTTGCGTTTAACTTTAAAGTATATTCAGGTAATGTTTGATAATCTGCTGTATTTGAATAGATTTGTTTCGCTGTGTTAATAAACACGCACACACACTACCGGAAGAATATATATATATATATATATATATATATATATATATATATATATATATATATATATATATATATATATATATATATTTATATATATATATATTTATATTTATTCTTCCGGTAGATTTTTGTTAAACACCTATGCACATATGAGAACGTTAGTGTTCTACATAAATATTATTTTTGTATGTGTACATATTTCCAAGCAAAAAGTTTTTTTTCTCGTACTGTATACTTATACATGTAGTGTCACATATACATCTTTGAATACATTGACTGAACCCGGTCAAGATTAACTATACTAGTTGCTATTACGTGAGCTCCTGAAGTAATCATGGTATAGTGATTTCTCCGTGTGTTCACTTACTCTTTTCTCAGTCGCAGCATACCAATGACAAGGTGATGGGACTGAATTCCTGCTTTCTCCAAGGCCATTATTGCGAAATAAACGTAATAAACTTCAATCATAATTTCAACACGTTTTGCCGATTCCATTTTACTGAACATTGTTACAACATATCGTAATATCTTATGACACAATGGGTCCATATTCGATTTCGTCAGGATATACCAGTATTCAAGTGTTCTATAAAGGATATTATTTGGGTCTAAAGCGTCAGCAGTTTAATGACACCCAATAGTAAAATTGTGATAGCTTAAATGTAACCATCTGCTCTCTAGAAGTAGGGAAATGGGAAATAATTATATGAATAAAAAGAAATAAAGGAAAACTTTCAGGATCAAGTGTCACTTGGCTGGTAAGTATGGAATTCCCGTCGTGGACTTATATAGTCAGACTGCCTAAACAAAAGACAGTCACGTTTAGAGTAAGCGGAGTGTCTAGCCATCCATAGTGATGTAGAGATGAGAAGATGGACATTAGGAAAGAGCCATCAGTCGAGATATAGAGATTCGTAGGACACAGATGGGCACATGCACAGTCGGAGTTCTCGCTGGACGAAGGGAAGATCTGGTTCTGTTATAAGAAAAGACAGAAGTAGCAACAAAGTGTTCCAAGTGTTTAATCCATGAATAAAGAATTTAATATATTGAAAACAGGATTCGTGTTTTTTTTTTCTTGCGGCGATATTTTACTTAATGTGTTATTTGTTGAACGTACACCTGACTTTTACCAATTCTTGTTCACACCGTCGCAGACAAGAATCAATACACATCATAAGGTGAAGTTGTCCAGTCGGTGAAAGACTGTCCGTAGACTTCGGTTGTAGGTTTACAAGATTAGCAATTACCTATCTTTACTAAGTCTGTGTAGGTAAATCAATAAGTTGGTAGACTAATTATGAACAATAGCATTTATTTTACACAGCTAATATTTATTTTTCAAAATGAAATGTTTCTGTTTTCCCAGACTTAACTCAGCAGGGAATAATAATGAAATAGATTGGACATTCAGTGAAATTTTTAGATATAAATTAAGTAGATTTCAGGGTACGGATTTATTGATCCTTTTTCACGTAACTATTTATGTAATATGTACTACTAGGTTTAATTTTTAAGCTTTGATATACTTAAGTATTTATGTCGAATGTGTTATTAGAACGTAGTTATGTAACTGAGTGTGTGCTATATATTACCCAATAAATATGTGAGTTTGCGTGTTATCACTCGCATGCGTTGTTAGCATGTGTGTGCACGTACGCACGTTTGAATGCACGTGACTTGCCAAAACGGTATTTGCCTCAAATTCCAATGCAGCTTATTAATAAACTCTCGTTTTGAACAAAGTAGACGATTTCTCATTACACATGCGGCTGTTAAGCCATCGAGGAATTCATGCAATGAATAAACTTCTTTTCTTTTCCTGATTTCTACAGAAAAATAAGGAATCGAAACGAATCTGTTTCCATGTAAAATGTCACATTTTCGCTGATCAGCTTTGCCCAGGATATTTCAATATCTCATTGGAAGGAAGGAAGTAAAAAAAGAATTCCTCATTTGAAGCAAAGATTTTATTTATAAGCTTAACGTTGATATAAGCTAAGAGAAAGAGGGAGAATCAATGGGAAGTGGTTGTGAAGAAAAAGCAAAGAGCCAGAGGAAGATAGAAGCGGTGGTTGAATTAAAATAGGATAAATATAAATAGATCCACTAAAAAAAGGAGGATAAAGAGAAAAAACAGATAGAACGAAGAAAATAAAACAAGGAAATTTACAGAAGTTTTCTTGTGGGACTTTACATATCTAATGTGGCAGAAGACTAAATGACAAGGAAATAGGAGAAGGGAGAGCATGTTTCTCCAATCTTCTGAATGAAAAACAATTGCTTGTCTTGAAAATAAAAATTTAAATGTTTGGCTTTTGTCGATCAGTATCACAAGTCCTGTAAATCATTAGGGTCATTATCCTTAGCAGTAGTGAGTGCGTCTTGAGTAAGAGACTGACGGGTCCCTTTCCTCTTCTGGCTGGTTTTATATTCTGAGTTGTTCTTCTAAATTGGTTGCCCTATCAAAGCTAAAGAACTGCGTTTTCCTATCACTTACAAGAGTTTGAATTCACTTTTCATTTTAATCGATTGGCAGTCACACAAAGAGACTCTAATTTGCTGTTTAACCCATAGATGGCGGAAGATGAATGCATGCATTTTCCCAAGGACATTAGCGGGAAGTGAACAAAATAGTCAGTCGAAATTGGATTCGACACGCCGATTTTACTTTTCACGATGATAAGCTATACGCCGCGAGCATATTTTATTTGGGCTCAAACATAAATATCTAACGCTAGGAAATGTTGTCAACTGTGTTAAAAGATGTTTTGTTAATTTTAACGTCTCCAAAACGAAACTATCTTTTAATCGTTTTGGAGAGCCTTTTTTATCTTCCATCATCATGGTTGATGCTAACCTACATGAGAGTGACTAATTGCACGTTTTCGGATTAACGTTTTCCGCTGACATGAAGTGAAAAGATTATATTGACTCAATTGCAAGGTCTGCTACTAGGAAACTTGGTTCATTATGTCATGCCAGTCAGTTTTTCCCGCCAGAATCTATCTTACGCATTTCTAAGTCTATCATTGGTCCATGCATTGGTCTATGCATTGAATATTGCTGTCACAAGTGGTCTGTTATGTATTTAGAAATTATTTATAAAATCCAAAGAAGAGTCCTGACATGGCATCTCGGCTTCAGTCACTTTCCCATCGCCGTAGCTTCCTTTTCTATAAATATTATCACAGTAATTTTTCTGATGAGCTTTCTTCTTTGGTAACTTGACTTTACGAATTTAAGCGCAGTAATTGATTGGCAGCTAAGTCTCATTACTTTACAGATGAAATCGCTAGATGTAGCCGTAAGTTCTATGCTAACAATTTCTTCACTCGGACTTCTCGCTTGTGGAAATCTCTTCTGGTCTATTGCTTTCCAGTCAACTTTGATCTCAACTTTAATTTCAACCTCAGTAACTTCTTGCCTCTTAGTTCCTTTATTGACTTATATAGGTAAAAATGTTAAAAATACGCTAGTATCTCAGTTTCGAAAGCGACTACCGTTTTAAGGCAGTTTAGATTACAGTAGCTTTATTGGCAGTGTTTAAATTCATGTTACTAAAAATTATAGTGACATAGATAAAACATTAATGCTCCACAGTCTTCCTTAGTTTTATATAATCAATATGTTTGTGAGATGTTAAAATCTTCCAAAGAATCGCATCTCTACTACCTCAAATCTTTTGTGAAGAAACCTATCTATTTTTATTTTCAAAAAGAAATTTAAAAGAATAAATACGTTTTACATAAACATAAGCATCTTATAAACAAAGCGGCTAAAAAGGTGTTCATCAAGACCGAGCACAATTCCACAGATGAAAGGTTGTTAACCTGTCACTACTATATCACTATTAAAATGGCAAATGTTCGGGAGAGTTACTTTCCTTGGTGTTACCAGCTCAGACCTTCAGAGCTACAATCGGTTATGCCATGTTCATGGTGGCAAACTATCACAATTCCCTTCGTATTCCTTTGTTAAGAAGCAAGTTCCACTCAGACAGCTTTTTCTATAGACTTTATGACTTTCCTGACAACTACAAACTTAACCGCATTAAGTCCAAGTTTAATTGATATCTATCTTACTCGTCTTCATAATACTTTTCCTTTCTTCTCCCTTACAACAATTTCACTCACTGTATTGGGTGAAGTAACAACAAGAACAAATTCAAGACGAATATGGAAGTGCTAATTATGACAACAGAAATATTCGGCGGATCAATGAGTGAGACTGGAGGAGAAATAGGATGAAAACAAATATCTGGAGTTTGCAAAAAGTGGAAAATGAGAGTAAAAGTAATGTTCATAATCCTCGGCCTTCTCACAGCGTTCCCAAAGTCCTTTTCAAATAGAATAGAGGAAGTGAAAAAAATGATAGAAACCATACCGACCACCTCCGGAATCTACGAATATTCACAGAAGAATGTGACAGATATGAGGAGACTGTCACTCTATTCCCGGCAATGGCCATGTGATACTCTTAGCATAAATATAACCATAGTACTGGGTAACAGTACTAGTAACAGGCAATGAAAAATATAACCATAGTACTGGGTAACAGTACTAGTAACAGGCAATGAAAAATAGAATTTTGTGTTCAATTTCTTTATCTCCTATATTATTTATATTTATATTATCCTATGAATTTCTTATAACTGATCCATACACCGAAGTATTTGAAATGATTAGTATTTACTGATTTCCCATCCTGAATTTTTATGATACATTCAGGGTAGGTGTCATTACTGCTATCATTTTAATTCAGATCATAATTCCTGTTTTGGGAAGTTTTGAGTAATATTTGGTAAATGAAGTTGATTTTTTTGTTCAATTATTTTTATCCCAATGTTGAATGCTAATGTTATCAGCACAAACCTCTCATCATTAGTACAATGGCCACGGGAAGAAAAGCAGGATTGCTGTTTTCTATTGGCAGATTCATTTGTGGTATGATCAGAGCACGTCTCTTAACATATGTGCTAATATATGCACACGACATACTCTAGGAAAAGATTAAATAAACTGAGGCCCTCATTTCTTTTTTCACGTCTTTTTATCATCAAAAGGGCAGTGATGTTCAAAAGTACTTTTTTTTGTTTACAGCAAGGTTCACCTTGTAACAAGACCCATGTGGCCACTCGAGGTAGAGTGTTACATTAAGGGGTAGTTTATATGGATAGCAAGGGAAGATAATGGTTAATTCTAGAATTGAACAGATTAAGATGTAGTGATCGTGAAAACATCCTCTTGGGAGTCTATTCCATAGGACAGTGGTTCGCAAGAAGCTGCTTGCGTGGAACTTACTTTTGGCCGATGGAATATGGAGGGGATGTGGGTAGTTTGCTATATATTTTTTAACTTACTTTATTTTACTTTAATTTACTTTATTTCACTTTAACTTACTTTATTTTATTGATGTCTATTATTATTATTATTATATTATTATTGACAATTTGAAATTGTCATGATTATAATGTGATGATGATGATGATGGTCTTGCTATTGAAAATGACATGACAGTTCAATGTATTTACTTTGAATCTGATCGTTCACCTTCCGCGCCCCCCCTTTTTTTTATCTTGTCCAGGCCTTAAAGAAAAAAAAATCATTTCTATGTCACCCTATCGGCACATATTGAATTCTTCCTTCTTTCCTTAATTGTGCTGTTAGTTTTAGTGCGGACGCTTTTACCATTTTTAGCAAGTTCAAACTCAAATTACCACCTAAAAGTGTTGGAGGCCATCTATATTCTATCTTTAAAGGCTTCTCTTTGTAAACAGGAGGACTTTATATTAGCCGCCAACTAATTACTATTTAATTTTCTTTCCACCAATAAACTTCGTCCAGTGTTCTTTTTTTATTATTTAATTTACTCTATTTACCTCGATTTAGCTCTGTTGAGCGAGGTACGAAACCGGTTAGCTAGCCCGTTTTTCATTTTTACTTTTTATTATCATGAGTGGTAATAATAAAACTATTTTTTGTCTATTCATGGCAGTGATATATATATATATATATATATATATATATATTATCCAGACGAAAGGCAAAAGGGAGAGGAAAAAAGAAAAGGAAAAGTTTTTAATATTAAAAAAGGAAAAGAAAAATTTCAATATAAGGTTTTGAAAAATTTGTGGGGGTGAAGGAGAAAGGGAGAAAGAGATAGGGAAGAGGAGGAAGGGAGAGGAAAGGAGAGAGTGAGAGAGGAAGGGAAAGAAAATAAAGAAGGAAGAATTAAACACGAGCCGATATGGTGACATAGAAATGATTTTTCTTTAAGGCCTGGACAAGAAAAAAAAAAAAAGAAAAACAGTGCGCGGAAGGGTAACGATCAGATTCAAAGTGAATACATTGAACTGTCATGTCATTTTCGATAGCGAAACCATCATCATCGCATTATAATAATCACAATTTCAAATTGTTGATAATAATATGATAATAATAAATAGACATCAATAAAATAAAGTTATGTGGGTAAAAAGTGGAAAATTGCGCACTGATATTTCAAATTTGATTACCCTCGGGCTCCATTCATCCTCGTTTCTATGGCTTACCCAAAACTCATAAAGTTGGTATACCATTGAGATCTATTCTATCTATGATTGGGTCTTTTTAACACGGTGTGGCTAAATGGCTTTCTACTATACTGCAACCAGTTTGGAGCAGTATAACTCTGCTTGTATTAAAGATTCATTTGAATTTTCCCGTTTTATGCAGTGTTATTCATCTATGGATAAATTTATGTGTTTATATGATATCGCCAGCTTATTTACTTGCGTTCCACTTGCTGAGACTATCAATATTTGTGCAGATGCCCCGTATCGCAGTCAATTGTTTCCGCCTGTTATTTCGGAAGACGTGTTTGTTGAACTAATGAAATTTGCTACGATGTCAGTTGAGTTCAGTTTATACAGGCAGATTGATGGTGTTTCGATGGGTTCCCCTTAGGGGCCCACCTTAGCAAATATCTTTGTTGGGTTCCAGGAAGAGAATGTACTGCTAAAATCTGATAAACCTGACATTTATTTCCGTTACGTTGATGAAACTTTTTGTCACTTCGATAAAGAAATTAAAGCGGACCAATTTCTTGTGCCCCTTAACAATATACACCCGGCCTTGAAATTTACTCAGGAAAAGGAGGTTAATTTATCTCTTCCCTTCTTCGATGTACTCGTCAGCAGATCTATGTCAGGTTTTATTACTTCGGTGTACCGTAAACAGACGTTTACTGGTTTGTATATCCGTTAGGATTCTTTTTGTCCCAGGAAACGCAAAATTAATTTAATTAAGACCCTTACGCATAGGGCTCTCATGATCTGTTCGGACATCAAGTTGGATGATGAAATCAAGTTTACTACTTTTACTCTCTGCAACAATGCCCACCCATTGGGTATTGTTCAAGTAATTATTAAGAACAAAATTGCTGAATTTAACAAAGTGAAAACCGCTATAGTAAAAATATGTCCTGTGTGTCTACGCCTTCCTTGGCTAGGTAGTATCAGCGATAGGTTTCCTAAGCAGGTTTTTACCGTAGTTTGACATTGTTACTTTGCCGCTAACACTCGTGTTGTTTTCTCTGCCAGGCCCATTCTTCCGTCTATACGTAAGGATGTTCTCCCACCACACGAGTATAGTTCACTAATTTATTCCTTTAAATGTAGTTGCGGTTCGCACTACATAGGGAGAACGACGCAAAGGCTGGATGCTAGAATAAAACAACACGTTCCAGCGAAAATCCGAAACCGGAAGCACACTCCCTCAGACATTCTGACGAATACGTATCGGTCTTTCATCGCAGAACACCTTATAAATAACCATAATTGTGCTGTTAGTTTTAGTGCGGACGCTTTTACCATCCTTAGCAAATATTATTATTGACAATTTGATGTTGGTAGTTTGCTATATATTTTTTAACTTACTTTATTTTACTTTAACTTACTTTATTTCACTTTAACTTACTTTATTTTATTGATGTCTATTATTATTATTATTGTCATATTATTATTGACAATTTGAAATTGTGATGATTATAATGTGATGATGATGATGATGGTCTTGCTACTGAAAATGACATGACAGTTCAATGTATTTACTTTGAATCTGATCGTTCACCTTCCGCGCCCTTTTTTTTATTATCTTGTCCAGGCCTTAAAGAAAAAAAAATCATTTCTATGTCACCCTATCGGCACATATTGAATTCTTCCTTCTTTCCTTAATTGTGCTGTTAGTTTTAGTGCGGACGCTTTTACCATCTTTAGCAAGTTCAAATTCAAATTACCACCTAAAAGTGTTGGAGGCCATCTTTAAAGCCTTCTCTTTGTAAACAAAAGGACTTTATATTAGGCTTTCAACTAATTACCATTTAATTTTGTTTTTTTTTCCTCACCAATAAACTTCGTCTAGTGTTCATTTTTTTTATTATATAATTTACTCTACCTCGATTTAGCTCTGCTGAGCGAGGTACAAAACCGATTAGCTAGCCCGTTTTTCATTTTTACTTTTTATTATCATGAGTGGCAATAATAAAACTAATTTTTGTCTATTAATGGTAGTGATAAAATTTTGTACCACCAAACATATCTTATATATATATATATATATATATATATATATATATATATATATGTTAATTCAAGTCAAGGAAAAAAAAAAATCCATCTCGGGTATAATTTATTTCAGGAAGGTTTTTTGGAATGAAATCAGTTTGTTCAGACAAAAGGGAAAGGAAGAGGAAAAAAGAAAGAAAAAGGAACATTTTTTATAATAAAAAAAGGAAGAAAGAAAAAAAATTTCAATATCAATTTTTAAAATTTAGGAAAGAAAGAGAGAGAGAGAGAGAGAGAGAGAGAGAGAGGGGGAGAGAGGGAGGGAAGAAAAGAAAGGGTGAACCTATAGGTTGACCTACAAACAAATTTTTCCTTAATGGGCTGAACAAGTTCATATACACTTATTTTCACACGATTAGATTAAAAATTCCCTAAAAACATTAACTTTGAGGGATATACACTTGAAGTGTTGATTTTTTTATATGGGTACTAACATTCATGTATTCGCATTTTTATATATAGTCATTAACGTGATTGTCTTGCCTACATCATTTATAATTTTAAATTATTAATTAGTATTATTTTTATATTAATATTATTGATAGTATTATCTTTATTATTTTTATTCTTATTGCTCTGTTACTTACATTGAGCTCTCTTTGGATTAATGTCCTCCTTGGAATTATCCCTACCAATTACCAACTGGTATTATTTATATAGATATATTTGTGTATTTAGGCAGTAATCCTTCTTTCATGCACATTTCATTAAAAACGACAGACAAGGTGCTTTTATTTATTATTTTATGCAATTTCTCATGCGATCTAATAATTTTTTTTCTTTTCGGACGATATATTATATAAAAACTGTCCGAATGTTCTTTTTATCTGAGCGCTTTCGACTATAAATTTAACCATTTTCAAGGATTATATTTTAACTGTTAAAATTAGAAATAGTTTGTTGTATGTATGTTTTATAAAACGTTTTCAATTTTTTGTTTCATGAAACAGACTCTCGCCACCCAGTGTTGACTTCAGTATCCACTCTTATATTTAGACACTTTCTATCTCTGATATGCGGCACTGTTACTCATGAATATAGCATATCTTAAAACTCTATTTGTATCATATGTAGCTCCCGTTAAACAGTAGATCAGATTCGCAATATTTATAATCTGGCATGGACATTGAAAAATTTAACTCCATGAAAAGCACATCCATCACATCACCATCCACCTGCAAACTGAAATTAATGCAAAAAAGAAAGCCACATGAAAAGGAGGAGTTTGAAAACACATTTCCTCTTAAACTAAGAATTTAACACAAATGCCAAACCCAAAGATAAATACGGTTTTAAATCAAAATTGTCCCACGCAACACAAGGAACTAGGCATCTCCTAAAGAGACTTAACTGACCTAGTAAGAAACAACATTTCATAAACAATTAGATGTTTTCCAGAGAAAACTAAAAGTTATATAATAAAAATAAACAATTCACCTAATGTATTTATCATTGCATACAAAACAATCAGACAACCGAATAAATTGCATCGGTAAATCACGAGCATTCATTGCGTTAAAAGACCTCGAAAAAAACGTCTAAACAACCCCAATATCCAGATTCATAAACCCAAATAAAAGTGAACTAGGTAAAATAAGTAAAATAAAAGACAAACATAATTGCGAATTTATACAAATAAAGTACAAATAAATACTTATAAAAGATTTCTACTCTTCACTAACGAACCCCAGGAAAAGTAAAAATAAGCACAATAGAATTAATAATTATCAAATACTTCCGAAAATCACTATTATTAGATAACGAAGACGCTTGGCTAAAGAAAGAAGGGAAGTTTTGATGGAGTGTGAGATATAGGTGCCAATATGGAGGACGTTCTAATGATCCTAAGAAAATGTAATAGACTAAAAACACACAAAACCAGAAAAATAATAACAAACATGTTCAAAAATATTGATTTAACATGGACATAAAAACTAACTTAAAAGAAGTAGGTTTTCTAGACGTCACACTCAGCCTAAGAGAAGATACATATCAACTATATAGAAAATACAATATAATATAAGCCAATGTAAAACCAGCACATAACGAAAAGAAAATATACATAGGAGTAACTGAAGGACCCTGGAAACATCCTTTGCCAATACACAAAATGTCCTTTATGAATAGTAAATACCTGAACAATACATCCCTTTCTGAACATATATATGTGAAGTTAAAAACAAAAATACACCAAAATATTACGGAAAATACAAAAGATTTTGTCTCAGTCACACTCTTTATTTAATCTAAAAGTACTAGAGTCACTGTATATCAAGTCCTGCAAACCGTATCTCTGCAAACAGCGTGATTGTTTGATGGGGCTTTCTATCATTAGTCTCTAGTACCCCCCACTTTTTTTTCTCCCTTCTCAATCTTCTCATCAATCATTCGCCAATCTAGATTTATTGTATTTTTTACTCTTTTTCTCTCGATTAAAAACTTTAAAGAGCGGGAGCGAAACCGGTTGTTTTCTTTCATTTTTCATTACCATCAGTTTTTAATTATACCAAGTAATATTCAGCTTAAATGTTTTTATAGAAATACCTAAATTCTGTATCACTAAGAATGTTTTTAAACACTTTAAATTGAGGCACAGCTCTGATTTAATTACTAAATTAAATAAAATATTATAAATTAGTGCAAAATTAAGAACGTTGAGAACTAATGCTGTGTTTTTACGAAAATGTATTCAACACCAGGTTTGTCCTTCCGTTATTTTATTCAGAATAAACAGGGCAAAATTACTTTCTAGTTGTAAAGATTAAAGATTTTCTGCAACATCTTTCCACCCAAATCTCGATGCTGAATGTGAAATATAATAAATTATGGCGGGAATGGATGAATTTACTTTTTTTTTTTTGATCGGTTGACGTTGAGGTGTTCATCAGCGAAGTTGTAAGAAATTATCTACTAAGCTACAAACCAAGCTTAAATTTTTAATACACAAGAGATATGAGTGCACAGTTGAATCTAATGTGGAGGATATTATTTTCAACTGTTCTTCTTATGAGCTATCTGAGCTTGAATCTTCTGTCTTTGCTCATGGTTTGGATTTTTGTGTTCCACCGATTATGCCTCATAAGGAGAAGATTTTTTCCGAATTCGAATTTTTGTTTGTTCAGTTAACAAGACTTTCACCTATTTCCTCGGATGTGGTTGGTGACCTTAGAGCCCGATTAAATAATTTTGCTTACATGTTTGCTAGTACTCCCGTTGCTACTTTCCAGTGAAAATGGAGAATTGAACACGGGCGTATTATTAGATCGTTAAAAAATAACCATGAATTAGTGATCTCCAGACCTGATAAGGGTGCTGGTGTGGTCCTTATGGACCACACAGACTATGTTGCCATGATATTTCTAATCTTGAATGATACATCTAAATTTGTGCAGCTTGGCCCCGTTGAAAAATATGATGGTACAACTTCATTTGAAACAGAATTTCAAAAACAACTTTCTAAGGAAATTAGACCTTCTGGTTCAATCCGACTCCGTCTTTATGGCTTTCCAAAAAACAAAACAAAACAAAAAAGCAAAAAAAAAAACAAAACACATAAGGATGAGGCACAACTTTAAGACCCATACTCTCTATGATAGTGTCTTCTCAACATAAGGTTTGCCAAATGGCTCGCTATAGTGTTGCAACCTGTTTTACAAAACTATAGTTCTTTCTGTATAAAGGATTCTTTTTCCTTTACAGATCATATCCAGAATTGTTCTTCAGGTAAGTTCATGTATTCATTTGATGTGCGCTCATTATTTCCTTGTGTTCCTCTTTTGGAGACAATTAATATTTGTTGTGATTTTCTTTATCGCAGCTCTTTGTCTCCTCCAGATATTCCTGAAAAAGTGTTCTTTGAATTGATGAAATTTGTCGCCTCATCTGTTGAATTTAGCTTTGATAACATTATATATTGACATATTGAGATATTGCCATGGGCTCCCATTTGGGTCCTGCACTGGCAAATTTGTTGGTTTTCATGAGGAGAGATTGCTTTGTAGTTCACTTCGTCCTTAATTATATTGTCGGTATGTGGACGATACTTTTTGGTTATTAATGTTGAAGCTGAAGAGGGTCAATTGATCATCTCTCTCAATAGTTTTCATCCAACTTTGAGGTTTACGGTCGAGAAATAGTCTAATTCCCAACTTGCTTTTTTGGATGCATTGGTGCATCGTATTCCAACATTGTTTTTGATCTCAGTGTATAGGAGATCTACTTTTGCTGGTTTGTACATGCTTTTGAATTCCTTTTGTTCAAAGAAATGGAAGATAAACCTCATCAAAACTTTGACGCATAGGGCGTTGATGATTTGTTCTGAGGTTTTCCTGGATAGTGAAATCGATTTTGTGACGAGGACTCTATCTAACATTGGGTATCCGCCTAATATTGTGCATTCTGTCATTCGTGACAAGATCGCTAACTTAAAAAAAAATTAATCATTATTTTCTGCTACGGTAGAAAGGTGCCCTGTTTATTTGCGGCTTCTTTTCGTTGGAGCTGAATGTGAAAACCTCTCCAGGCAAATTTCGTCTAGTGTCCGTGATTGTTATTTTTCAGATGAGGTTCGTGTCGTGTTTAATACCAGGCCGATCCTTTCGTTTATTCGTAATGATGTCCTCTCCCCCTCATCAAGTTAATTCTGTTGCATGTAAATACAATTGTGATTGCGGCGTCAGCTACATAGAGAGTACTACCCAGCGACTAGATTCGACAATAAAACAACACGTTCCAAGTAAGATCAGGAATCACCTTGGTTTCAAATGAACTAATCCTAAATACTTAAGGATCCTCAATTTGTAAGCACCTTTTAAAGACCTGTAAGTGTGCGGCTGAATTCAGTGTTGGCTGGTTTACTGTTCTGTCCCAGTCACACTATTTCATCTAAGAGTACTAGAATCACTGTATATCAATTCTCGCAAACCGTACGTCTGCAAACAGCGTGATTGTTTGCTGGGGCTTGCTATCATTAGTCTCTAGTACTGCCACCGTTTTTTCTCTCTTCTCTGTTCTCTCATTAATCATTCGCTAATTTAAATTTATTGTATTTTTACTCTTTTTCTCCCGATTAAAAACTTTAAAGAGCGGGAGCGAAACCGGTTGTTTTCCTCTTTCATTTTTTATCATCAGTAATATTCAGCTTAATGTTTTTAACACAATATATATATATATATATATATATATATATAAGGCACTTGCTGTCAGCAATTACTCAGAGTAGGCACCTTATGACCTTTACATAGTAAATTTATAAAAAAATAATATTTTACATTTTATGCATAATAATCAGAGTAACTTTCATAATTTTGTTGGATTAGGTGCATATTATGTCACAGAAGGAAAATGTAGCTGGTGATGTATTTTATTCAGGGTTGACACTGCCTACCTTGCCTTCCTATATAAGTTCCTCCATGATGAAGACCGATGGAACGATCGAAATCAATAGGTCATTCATCATATATGGATTGTTTATACACGGATTCCCGTATAATGCAAAGTGTTTGGTTTGAAATCAAGAAAAGTTGATTAAAAACCGTCATTCATTAGCTGTTACATTTAAAAATACTTGCATAAAGAAAAGGTGCTGCCTAAAATATGTAATTTATATATATATATATATATATATATATATATATATATATATATATATATATATGTTTGTGTGTGTGTCTCTTTGTGTGTTTATGTGTGTGCGGATTCTATTTTTTGCACAAACGCACATACGTTTCGTGTGAGTACGTACGTATGAATATATATATGTCCTATATGTTATAATGTGGATGTTTGTATGTTATTGATGTGATATAAGAGGGAGATGCGGAGTCGTTCTTGATCCGACACATTTCCCCAAATCAGTATTTCAATGGCCAAATATCAAAATACTGATTCTGGGAAGTGTGTAAGGCTGAGAATTTTTCAGATTCTCTCATATGACTAATACTATAACTAGGAATTTTCATGAATAAATAATATTCTTGCAATATTATTCAGAAATCAGAAATAGATTCCGAGATACTGGCTAACATCTCATGTGCGAAGATGAGAAAAATAATGCAGCTGAAACCAAAGTGACGTTAGCAAAGAAAAGTAAAACTGTATGAATCAAATAGGCAAAGAATTAGAAAGTATTTCAAGAAACATAGGCGAAAGAGAAATGAAACAGTGGGATTAAAGCTGTAAAGAATTGGATACAAAAGTAAGTGTGTGTGTGTTTGTGTGTGTGCATGCGTGTGAGTTCATTTTCTTTGTGTACCTGCTGGCAGTTGTTTACTAGAGAAAAATATAAATTAATCTTTGCACTTGAATCGTGTTGGATGTTAGAGAATGTTTTGCATTGGATATTTCAACTGATCATATTTTGAATACCAACAATATTATTGGAAAGGGCACCAGAGAAAACACGCACACACACACATACAGACACATACACACGCGCACACACACACGCTCGGGTGCGCACGCAAACACACACACAAACATAAAGAAGAAGATGGATTAACATAGAAATCAAAAAACGCTTAGTGTAGGTACGTGTATGTGTGCGTATGAACGTATATGCGTATGTGTGCGCATGTATATATGTGTGTATATACCCGCTTGTGTACGTGTGTATGAATTTATATATGTATGTGCGTATGTGCAAGTATATATATATATATATATATATATATATATATATATATAAATATATGTATATATATATATATATAATGAAAAGGCTTAAACACTAATATTCCATGGTTATAATTTATTACATTGGAATCGTAATTACCACTAATATTATCTATCTATCTATCTATCTATCTATCTATATATCTAACTACGAGGGTTGCTGAAAATTTACAGGCTCGATTAAAAATCGATTAAAAGTAGAATTCTGTTGTTTGGCCATAATTATAAGTAGTGGGCCAGCAAGAAAACCCATCCTTAACACCCTTATATATATATATATATATATATATATATATATATATATATATATATATATATATATATATATATATATATGGGTATTGAAATCACTATCCACTGGCGACAGTCTGATATTTAAACGCAATTGTCAGGCAAGGTCTAACGATTGTGTTTCCGAATGAAATAGACTTTCGGCGCTTGGTGTTACATTGGAATCGTAATTACCACTAATATTATCTATCTATCTATCTATCTATCTATCTATCTATCTATCTATCTATCTATCTAACTACGAGGGTTGCTGAAAATTTACAGGCTCGATTAAAAATCGATTAAAAGTAGAATTCTGTTGTTTGGCCATAATTATAAGTAGTGGGCCAGCAAGAAAACCCATCCTTAACACCCTTATATATATACTTATATATATATATATATGGGTATTGAAATCACTATCCACTGGCGACAGTCTGATATTTAAACGCAATTGTCAGGCAAGGTCTAACGATTGTGTTTCCGAATGAAATAGACTTTCGGCGCTTGGTGTTACATTGGAATCGTAATTGCCACTAATATTATCTATCTATCTATCTATCTATCTATCTATCTATCTATCTATATATATATATATCTAACTACGAGGGTTGCTGAAAATTTACAGGCTCGATTAAAAATCGATTAAAAGTAGAATTCTGTTGTTTGGCCATAATTATAAGTAGTGGGCCAGCAAGAAAACCCATCCTTAACACCCTTATATATATACTTATATATATATATATATATATATATATATATATATATATATATATATATATGGGTATTGAAATCACTATCCACTGGCGACAGTCTGATATTTAAACGCAATTGTCAGGCAAGGTCTAACGATTGTGTTTCCGAATGAAATAGACTTTCGGCGCTTGGTGTTGTACTTCAATGTCTACTATTATGTTTACATACGCTCTATCCCTGATACTGAGCACTTTAACTCATAAATATAGAATAATTTAAAACTATATTTTTATCATCTCTCTCTTAATATATATATATATATATATATATATATATATATAATCATTTCAAACGTTATTATAGTGGATCCCTCTTATTTGAATTAGACTCGCCATTCTTATTAAACAGTGTATATTACGTCTAACGGCTTGCACATTCAAGAAACCTTAGTAAAAATTGCGTTCTCCTTTGTAGGAGAAATTACAGTTTGACCCAGTGCGCTTTACCTCTCGGCTAAGCAAGTTTCCTTTTCCTCTTTTTAAGGAAAGCCCATTTTCATTCTCTCTCGAAAGCTCTATTTCTAATCTGACATTTTTATTACTTCAATCGTTATTATATTTGATATTTCGTATTTGAAATAGACACTCTATTTTTATTTATTATAGTCCTGCACATTCGAGAAATCTTAGTAAAAAAAAAATTGCGTTTCTCTTTGTAGGGGAAACCACCTTTACATCCAGCGTGCGAAGAACGTCACAGAAAACATGGCTCTATTTTCCCTTTTCAAGTAAAGACTAGACATTTTTCAGTATGAAGTGCTGTGTCAGTTTTCGTTCTTTTAAGAAAGTAAAAATAAAGGAAAACTGTTCGCTTATTTAGAAACCACTTAATATATAAATATATTTAATGTAACGATGTAACTTGTTATGGAATCACTAACCTAAAGAGAATCTGAAAGAAAACGTTATTAATGAGAAAGCCCGTCTGCAGACGTGAAAGACTTTAATTTTGTTTTTCGAATTTAAAAATTCAGATAATATCGATTTTTGGCAAAATGAATCTGTGCAATGATCTGTTCTAATTTCCAGAAACTATAAGGAATGAGAAGAAAAATGATTCAATGTTTATAGCAAATATAATATTATGTCGACGCTATTTTAAGTAAGCTTTTGAAAACGTAATCAAATATCCATTATTTTAAGTAAGCTTTTGAAAACGTAATCAAATATCCAAATTTTCAGTTGTTGTGATCTATTCCAAAGTTAAAAGCAGATTAAGTATTGCATTTGGTCCAAAAGAATATCTGGGATTTGCCACGAAAGTGTGTTTAATGTCCAGAGGCTTTTATTATATCCTTGTATAAAAATTGTATCTTTAAAATTATCCTGAGAACAAGGGTTGTTTGATAGGAAACATAAGGAAACACATTGTGGTCTACTGGGATGCAATAACGATTCAAAAGTAAAATAATTAGAACGAGTATGTGATTAAGCACTGAATATTTTTTTACCATCATTTATTTCATCTTAATTTTAGCTACTATTAATCGTAAATACTCCGATATAATATCAATCCTCCTATATGGAAATGAATGCTGATTAAATTTTTCGCAGATGTAAACGAGACCTGAAGCAACAGAGATGTGGTTTTACAAAAGGTTAATGAGAATACCCTGTACGAAACTTGTGAGCAACGAAGAAGCTTTAAAAAATGTGAACAGAAAGGACAACTGTATTTAGAAAAAGACGGTAGAAATTTCTGGGACACGTGATGAGGAAAGTGGACATAGAGAATTTGACACTCATATATGGAAATATGGAAAGCACGACAGGTAGAGGGAAACAGCGACTAATCTACCTCATAAGCTTGTATTAATTGGCTGACAGAGCAGGAAATGCAAAAGATAGTAGATGATAGGGAGGTATGGAGAGCCATGATTGCCCACGTCCGGAGACTCTCGATATATAGAAGACTTAGAATTGTCAGTTGATTTTAGTGAGGAAACAATATCGATAAAAAATAAAAGTGAGACTCAACTCATTCTTTTTACACCAGGAATGTTATATACATACTTTTTTGTGCTACCAGAACTTTTACAGTTAGCAGAAAATCAAATCTAACCGAGTAACCCATTTTCTTTTTCTTCTTGATTGCTCATCAGACTTGTTATTGTTTTTATATGCATTATTAATATTAATAGTCATAACATTATCCTGATTCTATTTATTAAAGGAAACATTGCCATCCATTATTCATTTCTGTTAGTATTTCTTTCATCATAATTTCACTGAATTTTCATCGGAAATACTCAGTCATTCTACGACCATTTGTAAACAGAACAGATCGGAAAAAAAGAATAAAATCTCCTTGAGATTTGAGCTAATATCCAATTTACCACAGGTAGAGTAGCCATTCTAAATACACTGAAAATCAACTAAAATTGAAATAACACTACAACTAATATTACTAAATTAACATTACTAATGCTACCAATTTATAATAATAATAATAATAATAATAATAATAATAATAATAGTGCCGTGTATGTTCCGTGGCAGTTGACGCACTGGGCACTTCTGTTTATGGGGAAGCATCAAGGCCAGTTGATGTCAAAAGGGTTGTTTGTTTGTGTTTGAAGGATTAGACAACCAAGACGACTTGCGTTATATC
Source organism: Acanthosepion lycidas (assembly GCA_963932145.1). Classification (NCBI taxonomy): domain Eukaryota; kingdom Metazoa; phylum Mollusca; class Cephalopoda; order Sepiida; family Sepiidae; genus Acanthosepion; species Acanthosepion lycidas. The sequence continues at coordinate 78,235,556 of OZ010571.1, read as the reverse complement.
TAGATATTTAGAAACACCCTGAATTAGTGATCGTCAGAATGGACTGGGGTGGTCGACCTAAAGGTATTTCTAACTGGGTCATACCTGCAAGTTTATGAGCTACTTTTATCGAAACCTGTCACCATATTGCGCACATTTGGCTGTGAGGCACGTGCCTGGTATACCCTAATCAGACTGGGTGTTATGATAGGGATATTGGGCTTTGTACCGCAGCGTCACGTTCTTCTTGTGCCTCTCTCACACTCAATAATAATAATAATAATAATAATAATAATAATAATAATAATAATTTTATTTTATTTTATTTTTGGCCATAACATCATATATAATTTTAAAGCACATTTCATATCTTCTAAAATAATATGTGTTTTGATGGTACTATTTAAATATGGTAATACATTTCTCTTCAGATATTATTTTGTCATCAATCCGATCGTAATTTAGTTTAAGATTACCGTTCTAAGTTTGTTTTGTGATAGGCAAGTAGTTTATCACCAGACACTAAGACAATAGCCGTGATAATATGAAGCGGATATACAAGGTAGTTGCTTTGGATATTACATATTTGAAAATCCACAATACAAATTTCGTTACCTTCACCTACTTTTGACGTGAAACATAAAATAAACGCCGTCGATATAAGAAATGATGTAAGCGAACGAAAATAGTTTCAAAATTGTTTTCGTCTCTCATAAAGTAACCTCATTCATAGGATGCGTATTCTGAAAAGAAGTTTTATGTCCATTTTGCTAAAGAGGATAATGATATGGAATGATGAATCTAAATTTAACATATTTGGCTCAGAAAAGTAAGGGAAGATTAGCACTTTCACTGCATTAATGTAACAGTTAACAAGGAGGAAAGAATGTTATTGTACGGCGCTCTGTCTGGAAATGGTGTCAGTCTGTTGTATTGAATTAAGAAAATTATGGTTTCTAATTAATATCTAGAAATATTGAATTATGTTACTATGTATTCAAAATCATACGACATTTGCCGAGGTTTTTTCAGCAGGATAACGATTTGAAACACACTGTCAGACAGTATTTAAATTGAAGATAACATTGAGATGTAGTTGTCAGCCTAAAATATAAATTGCCATTCCACAAAATAAGCCGACAAAAGTGAATGATTTTGAAAAGAAGATGGTAGAATATTGGGCAAAATACCATTGTAAGCGTCAAGTAATCTAATTGCATCGAGATGTATTACAAAAAAATAAACTACTCTAAAATATTTGCTTATTCTTTCAGTTACTTCTTTTATTTGCTTGTGTGTATTTGTTACACATAAATATGAATCCTTTCTCATGCGCCGTGTCCTTTCAGGTCGCAGGTGTTTATGGCTCTCTACAACTTCCTAAATATTCTTGCTAGAGCATTTTCCCCCTTACCACCATTCTTTGTCCTAGTTTTCCTATCCTTTCAACTAGTTTCCTATTGCTTCTTTTGTCCTCAATATATTCCGTTCATCTTTCCTCATTATATGCCCCAGAAATGTCAGCTCTTTCAGGTTGAAAGTATCATTTTCCTTAGAATTATAGACTGATACAGCCACTCAGATACGTGCATGCATTCATATAATTTGAAGAGTAAAAATGGTATTAAATCTCTATATAGCTTGGAAGATGTTTAACGGTAAAGTTAAAATTTGTCGTTTCTTTACAGCAAATATTCAGCATTCATTGACCGAACAGTTAGTGTTACAATCGGTTGAAATTTATAAAATTTTTTTATTAAAACAATTTTTTAGAAAATGAAACCTTTCAAGTCTGCTAAGTAACTATTTCTAATATTGGTGAGTTTCCTTCTAAACCCTTTGCTTTTGGTAGTGCAAAGTCAACAAGTTGATTATACCATTATTTTCTTTTATAGTTCTACGTGTTACTCATTTTGGTTGTTGCTGTTGTTGAAAGTGTTCATACGATAGGACTTTTGTTATTTGGTTCGTTGTTTGGGATTTTGTAACGCCAATGTATATGGCCTGATAAAGGATCGTTTTAAACATTAATTGAAAATTAAGATTTTATTGAAATAAAATAATTTAAATTTCTAAACGTGCCTCTAAATTATATATAACCATATATTTAATATTCAATCAATGTTAAAAATAGTAAATGAATTATTAATGGATTATAAATAAAGGAATAATTAATAAATTTTAATATATTTAATAAACTTAGCCTAGTGTGTATTTATTATATTTGCTTGTATAATGATAAATCTAGTCGTTTATTCGCTTATTGGTTAGTTATACTGAAAATATAAGTAAAAAGACTGTAATTTTCCGAATTTAACCATTTTTATATTCTTAAATGTTTAAAGTTTTTAATCAGTCAGCTGAAAATCTGTTAATCAAAGTCTGTTATATTCAAGTTTCAGCATGATCTATTAAGAAAAACCGATGACAAGATAAACTGATGTTAAAATGTCTAGTGGTCAGAAAGATCGCACGAATATTTGGTCATCAATGATCCGAACAAAAATGAAAAGCAATCAATTCACGATGCATAAGCCAGGAATTACAGGCTTATAATTATGATAGCCACTTCGTGTGTTTGAGATAAAAAAAAGAAAGAAAGAAAGAAAGAAAGAAAGAAATTAGCGCAAAGTGATCTCCGGATCTTTCCTTGTTTCCTATCAATTGTAGACAGGATCAAATAGCTGGCATTGGAACAATCTGTAAGAATATTTGCATTATATTTGAAAGAAATAAAGGACAGTAATTGATTATGGAGTGGAAAATCACTCGTTTATGTACATAACCTGAATCGTCAAAGAAACTTGAATCACCTTCGCCCTTTACATTCAAGAATCACCACTGTGTCATTGACAAGGCGAATATGATTGTCAATAGAAGAGAGCACTTGGTCAATCAAAAGTGTATTTAACACGAAGCAAAATTGTTGGCATTAAGTTTAGTTCATTGCTTCTGATAAAGGATATATCGACTGTGAAATTTCAGATATTTTAACTTTAATCACATTTAAAGGCTATGATGCCAGACTAAATAAATTTTAGCAGTTCAATTAATTTGCAATATTCATGCATATCGGATCTACAACAAAATATTTTTAGTTCAGTTTCAAGTTTTTATTTGTTAAGCACGAGATATGCTTCAGCGCGCAGTACTATCTCTTCTGTAGGCAGTTCATTCTTAAAACTTGTTATGGTCCGGTTGCTTGTACCACGGTGATAGTCCAAGGTAGAACCAATAAAGAAGAACTCGAACACAGGTATGGAATAACACAGATATATTACAAACAGGAATATATACAGAGAGGTAGTCAAGTGTTAGTACGAACAATCAGGATTAGTAGTAATTGTCTGAACGCGATTCTGTTTCGGACTGCCTCTGACTCGCTAGCTCTGACTGACTGACAGACTCCTGACGGACTTCACTCCAGACATCCAACTGAACTCTAGACTTTAGACGGAACGGTATTTAGTCACCTCCCCACGAGGGTATCATGCGGCACAAGGCCGGTTTAACGTGGGCTCGGACAAAAATATGCCATTAAATCCCGTATAAACGGGTTAAGGGTCTGTTTACCACCCCGAAAGAGACTACGCCCTTCGGCGTAGACTCGTTTGGGTTCCTCCCCACCAGAAGGCAGAGAGCTCAACCGATCAGCCGATCAGCCGGTCGCCCGACTTCGGACTGAACAGTATTTAGTCACCGCACCCACCAGGGCATCATGTGTTACAAGGCCGGTTTAATGTGGGAACTCCGAGCCCGTGGGCTCGGCCAAAAATATGCCCTTTGAACACGTATAAATGAGTTCAGAGTCGGTTTACCTCCCTGAAAGAGACTCCGCCCATCGCCGTAGCCTCGTTCGGGTTCCTCGCCGCCCAAAGGCAAAGAGTTCATCAGCCGGTCGCTCGACTTCGGACTGAACGGTATTTAGACACTCCCCACGAGGGCATCATGTGGCACAAAGCCGGTTTAACGTGGGATCTCCGAGCCCGTGGGATCTCCGAGCCCGAGGGCTCGGCTAAAAATATGCTCTTTGAACCCGTATAAACGGGTTCAGGGTCGGTCTACCACCCCGAAAGAGACTCCGCCCTTCAGCGTAGCCTCCTTCGGGTTCCTCCCCGCCCGAAGGCAGAGAGTTCAGCCAATCAGCCGATCAGCCGGTCGCCCGACTTCGGACTGTACTGCTTATTTACTCTTGAGGCGCAGTATTTATTACGTATGGAATAGTCCATTATGTTATTATGGGTAAGGTCCCATAACAAAACTAGTGAAGGTTTTCTTGGACAATTTAGCCGCTACTACGTGTTTGGTGAAAGAATATCTGTCCATTATATCATTACATAGGCAGTCACACATTCCCTTTGCTTCTGCCATGAGTGTCATTGAAGTATTCTCACACTGTAATTTCTGGAGATTACATTTAGTTGTAAATTAATTCAACATGAGGCATAATCTGATGAAAAAGCTCTAACCAAAACATGAACTTATCATCATTCAGGTATTGTAAAATTCCTATTACTTCTGCAATGGTTTGATCTACATTTGATGTTGACAGAATTTCGGTAAGGCAGCTTTTTAAAGGTTGCTATGTTTCATGAACTCGGTATGTAAAAGTTCCACCTTGTAGAGAGTGGATGTGGTATACTGACGTCCATATATTTCTTGATAATGAATACAAATTGTGGTGAGTTTGAAAAGAATGTTGGAATAGTCAGAATGTTAGAGAAAATTATTCTTGCGTTCTGTGTCATACTTTCTACATTTCTCATTATTAAAGTTGATTTGCATAACAGTGAATGAAATGTGCACTACTATAAACTGCTTTTATTTTTAGTTGAACTCCTCCTTTTTTGCCTTTCATAATATATGTACCATTAAATCTATGAGCTATCAGTTTTTGTCCATTTCCTTGAAGGATTATGTCTAATTGTTCTAGAATACGTTTTGATATGCTATCTGCAGTTTGATTTTCTAGAATAAAGAATCCCCAAAGCGCTCAAATATTTCTTCATTCAACAGCTATTCTATTCTATTCTATTCTAGTGCCATCTTTGTTTTTCGAGTGGAAGGTAGTGTTTATTTTTGACTGTTCTGTGCTTAAAAACAGTATACCATTAATTTAATAGCTTATTTCCATGGATATGTGCGCATGCGCATAACAGCCAAACACCACATTACTAGAACTGTGAAGCGCACAGTTCCATCCAAAGATTTTTATAATTTTTCATGAACGAGAGAATGGCTACTGACATTAAGCTTAATGATTATATAATGAAAGAATTAAAGGAAAAAAGTCTCATTATATTGAATGCCGCCACTCTTTAACCAAAAGCTTGTGGGGAGACAAGTTGTGTTCATAGGAAAGTGAAGCAGCTACCGTCATCTTCTTTATGGTTTTTGAATTCAGAGTAGTTATTTTCCAATATTAACAGTAAACCAAGACTAGAGAGCGTTTTCTATCCTTATATTAGGTTGGTGCAAAAATAATGTCGTTTTCTCACATATGTTACTAATATTTAACATAGACGCTGTGAAAATGGATTCTTCTGTTTTTCATGAGCATTATTTCGATGTGAACTCAATTCGACCAGTTATGATACAGGCACATCTATACCAATGAATTCTCTTTTCCATACTAATTACCAACATTGCAACTACATAGGGAATGGGCGTAGACTTTCTAAATTCTAATTGCTTGTGATGCAGTGGATAAATAAGTCATATAACTCGCTGATTCTCAGCTTGTTTCTCTGGTGTTTAGTAATACTGAATTTAACTCAGTAGAAAGTACATCAACAGTTTCACAAATTCTCTAGGCTTTTGAACGAGGAGTAGCAGAACAGAAAGTAAAAGAACGTAGATTATTATTAGAACTTATTGCAATATTATCAGGGGCACATCTTTGTGTTTTATTTGATAGATTAGTAATATAGGAATTGAGCGAAAAATCAGAAGAGGATTAGTTTATTCCATGTCCTTTTGACTGGAGTCAAACAGCACAGTTTACCTTTGAAGGTAAAAATCTTCAAAACTTCAAAACTGTTACATCTTTTGAACGACATCACTGTGATAAAATTTGAAAGCATTAAACTTTCCATAATGATCCAATATAATCATCATTCAGAAACTGCTAAACATGATCAGTTATTTGTCAAGGTAAATGGATACAACATATTAACCCGATAACAACGATAACTAGTTTGAAAAATGATTTTAAACCGACGTACGGAACATTGATTTATCAGAAGTAGCTTTAAGAAAAACAAGAAATTTTGAAAATTTCTTTCTCACATTGATAAAAATCAATCAATTAATAAATCAATTTCTCTCTCTCTCTCTCTCTCTCTCTCTATTACACGAACATTTTCAATTGCATATTTTTATTTTATCATGTTATACTAATGAAGAGTTAAAATTAGAATCATGATAAAATTCTCAGGTTTTGAATTTAGTTAAAAGTTTCATATTTCTAGTTATAGGGTTATTTTACTAACAGACACTCTACCCTCCACATATATATATATATGGATATGGATTTGCGTACATTATATGTGTTTACATGTACATCTCTCTCACTTTTTCTCTCCCTCTCTCTCTCTCTCTATATATATATATATATATATATATATATATATATATACATATATATATATTTATATATAATCTTTATTCTTAGTACATGTTTGAGTAGACACGTCTATATTTTTATTCAAACATTGAAATTGATAACAAGTGGCTTAGAAATATCTAGAACTACTACTACTACTACTACCACCACACACACACAAACACACACATATTGAATACACTGGTTTATGAATATTTATGAGTTTCTATTCAGTTTTTATAGAGTCCTGACAGTTTTTTATGATTAAGAGTATGTAGGAACTGTCCGTATTTAACAATAATGTAATTAAAATCTTAAGAAAATAACTAAATTTCCTCCCTCTTCAGATATAAAAATATGAAAGTAAATGATCACAGTAATATAAGATAATAAAAAATTCTTTCTTAATCCAGCACACTTAATCTCCTCTTACCGGAAAATATTTTTGAGTCACCCTAAACAAAGAAAATAAAAGTCAGTTATTAATAATTTCACGAGATACATCATTGATAGTCAAATAAAACTGTTTATAGAAAAATTAAATACCATCAACATTAGAAAAATGCAACATAATATCACTATCTTTCACTGCAACCAAATACATTAAAAGCTGGGTAAATTCGCCATTCGAAGTATCTTAAAACAATGCATTTCACCTGTAGATGCTACTAAACGCGTAAAACTTCCATAAACTAAAATAATTTCCAGTCTGGAAATTACCAATAATACCGCGTCTTAAATTTAAAATTTCAGACCACCACTGTTGTTTATAAATTAAGTTGCTCTTGAAATAACTGCATTCTTGAGAACCAAAAATGAATATATTGGTTGCACGACAACCTCTTTAAGACGGCATCTAACCAACCATTTAAGCAACATTAGTTCGATAGGAAGGCACTTAAGCACACATGCTTAACTCACTGTGCACACAAAAAACCTTTGTAAATAATACTGATGAATTAAAGAGATCGGGTTGTAAGAAACAATTAAAGGTAATTGAAGCATTGCTAATAAAAAGTAACAGGTTCACACTTAACATTACTTGCTTTGAGAGCAGGTAGGCAATAATAACAGTGATTTGGTCACTAAAAAATAATTCCTATATGAAAGAAACTACTATACTCCCAGATGACACAAGACAGGAAACAATAACAAATAACGGATATAACTATTGCCCTTGAAATTCGCTAAAGTGTTAGCCAAAAGCGTTTGGATAAATCATCCCTACGGACAGTTTCTGAACACCCTTAGTCTTCAAAAAAGAAAAATTGTAAGAACGCTAGAAAAACTAAATAAAGAACTCACGAAAAATATTTCGTATTCAGTGAAACGTATATTTGCGTGGATACGCTCGCACCTGTATGTGTGTGTATGTTTGTAAGTGTTGCTGTGTATATGTATAGTTGGGGATGTAAACACACACATAATGTACGCAAATGCACCTTGGTATATTCCAACTAAAAATATTTGGTTAAAAATAAAATGATGCTTTATTTGTTCTTATAATTTTAGCCACGTCTATCATTTTCTCAATGTTTGAAGCATTCTGGCTTTGGATTTTGATAAAGTTACATGATTAGTGTAATCTGTGCAAGCAACATTAATAAAGACATTGATCTCTATAAACTCAAAAATTTTGTAAGGTGAATAGAATTTAAAATATGAACACGCGGAAGAAGAATGGCTTTAGACTTTTAAAAAAGTAAAATCTAAATATTTTAGCTTTAAGTTGCAGACGATTTCAGAATGAGGGGAATGCATAGAGTAAAATATTTTTGAGATGATAAATACAAATCTATAAGCATACAGAATATGAAAAAGAAATAAAAGAAGAGGCAATGTAAGTAAATATAATTTTATAAAAACCTGGATATATATATATATATATGCACCTATGTATAGATGTATACATACATTCCAGAACATTACAAAATATTTCTTCAAAATCAATAAAAGTAAACATAGATAATAAAAAAAATCAAGTAAAAATATAAACGAGTTAAAAGTAAAAGAGTCAAAGATTTAAAATCTTGGATCGACTCGGAAAATATCTTAAAAAATTCTTGGAAAAAGAGATGTAAACACAATTAGTAAAGAGAAAGAAAGAAAGAAAGAAAGAAAGAAAGAAAGAAAGAAAAAGAGTGCGAGTGGGTTAGTGAAATTACCAGTCAGTAAGAATGATAGAATTACATATCATCATGTGGACAAGAAACATCAAAACAATAGAAAACTTTACTTGATTTGGACTTATAAAAAAAGAAAGAAAGAAAGATGCTGAAAATGAGGACAAGTATTGTTGGTTTTATTACTATAATTGTTCATTTTATTATCTCTCTATATGAAATTCTAGCATCAATACACTTATATAAAATCATTGCCATAATTGCTCATGCCAGCAGGGAGATTTATTGAATATTTAATAAAAAATATTGGAAATACAAATTTGCTGTTGTTTTATATATTGCTTCTTACTTTAATACAATTATCTGATGTAATATTTTCACACTCGGAGTTCAGTTTATGTAATGTGAGCGTTGTAAAGAGATTGTATCAAAACTTTTGTTTTAGATCGAAGAAGCTCAGCAATGATATTCAAAATGCAGTTTCCAAACAGCCGACTTGTCTTACTCTCATGTAAAGCAGAGGAACCGGAAATTCTGTAAATATTAAGGCTCTGGAGTCATGCTTCAAGGGTTTTATCTTAATTCTGAAAAGATAAATTCAACCAAGAATTTTTCTTTCAATTATAAATTTCAACGATACTTTCAGTTCTTTTACAATAAGAAAACTCGGATTTTAAAACATTTAAATTTTACGTTTGGGAACAAGATCTATAATTTAAAATTTGGAGACTGCCAGTTATTTCCAGTCATCATGAACGGTTCCCACTCTATGTACTAATAAGTACTCATATGTACAATCCATTATTAAAGATAGTGGAAAATTTTGTCAGCTCACTATATTGCGCCAGGGAGTATTTGATCACATTTTTCTACACTATTTTCATTATTTGGACTATTGTCCTTATCTTTGTTGCCATATTTATCATAACGTTTCGGCCGATATATGCTCCTGCCTTCTTCAGGTGGCTGGAATGTCGAACTGAAGCCTTTATTTCGCTCGCTGGGGTAGACTGTTCTAGTTCCACGTGCCATGTCTTATGGATATGAGTTATCTCCTATTAATTCCCCTTTTCAAGTTCTCCACTGCCTTAACCAGATAGTGAACATATCTTTAGGTTCTGTCACTGGATCTAACCAACGCCTTTATCAACTGTGCCATGAGTCCTTAAGGACATTTGTGTATGAATTTCTGGGACGTAAACTTGATGTCTTCAGCAACATTTTTTATCAGTGCTCATATTACAATTTTGTTTTTATCATTGCATTTTTTTTTACCAGAGCTCATATTGTAATTTTTCGTTGTTATTATCGCCTTTCTCTGACACTCTTTATTACTGGTTCCCATATTGTATTGATTTCTATGCTTGACCGGCTAAGGAGATTTTTGTGGTCTTAAGATTTTGAGCGTACATCGGCGTTGTGATAAATATGGCAACAAAGATGAGAGCAATAGTCAGAATAATGTAAATAGTGTACATAATAGGTCGTCTCAGAAATATAGACACACATTTTTCTATCTTTTACTTCTAGAACACGTCCTGTTACTTCCACGGAGTCAAATAACTTTTATTTCTTCAGATACAAATCTGAGAAGGAAGTTCCATTCTGACAGTCCTTTTCTCCAAAGTTGCCACTTTGGGGAACAGACTCTTACCAGGGGTGCTTCCATGAATAATTAAATCTTCACCTCTTTAAGTCAAGGGTCCGTCGTTTTCTATCTTCTTTATCTTCACAGTCCCCAGTTTTTGCCATTTTCTCTTCCTTTCATATCACATACCTCATTCTCTTTAGTGTAACCCTTCTGCTTTGAGTGGCTTTCGAGCCTTGTATTCGGTGAAATTTATTAAAACAAGACTTTTGAAAGCATATCAATTCCATAATGGCATATTGTAGTGATGGAGCACAGCTGGAAAACATCTTATGGCAGGCGACCACCTGTTGTTAATTTGGTTAGCTTGTATTCGATCATAGCACACATCAAAACTTGGTTTCTGCTTTTTCTGTAGAAAAACAAACTCTGTTAAGCCGTCATAATTGTCGAGGATTTGAATATTTTAACCTTTAAAACCATTCCTTTAAATTTTGAAGTTGCCAATTTTAGATTTATTTTGCCTAACGTTGAAACAAAACTATTTCTAGTGTGAAATCGATTGTCGTTCCTATACGAATTAAACAGAACATTATGTGCGTGTGTTCGTATGAATTTATGCATGTTAATGTGCGACCACACATACGTACATTCGGTATATATGAATGAAGAGAAAACAAGAAAACCATGTCAATGAAGACAAGAGTAAGGAATGATGACAGTAATAACAATAACAGACGTGATGAATAGGTTATTGAACGACATTCGTAACCTAAAGTATATATGATAAATGGAAGTATTGTTTTCTTTGAAAGCGCTAACTCAGGAGAATATATTTGAGGTAAGATCAAATAAACTTAATACAAAAAACCCAGAGAAAGAATATCTCATTCAACTTTAATAAGAATGAGTTAGAAAAGTTGAAGCAGTGACAAAGTAGTAACTTACTTGTGAGCGGTCAAGCAGCGTATTCTTTTTGACATGATTAGAAAGTAAATGAAATTCTTTTAAATCATACAGTTGAGTTTCTAACCAATATCAAAATGACATTGTCTTGATAAAATTTTATATATTTTAAAGTAATCTTTTGGTTATCCCTTATTTTTCTTCAAGATTCAAGTTCATACCGTTTCTATTTATTTAAATGAAAGCACGATGGCGAATGAAGTCATTTTGTTTTCTCATTGATATTTACTAAGCATAGTTTTCTACAATTTCAAACGGGGAGTGCAAATAGGAGTCAAGAAGACTTTATAGCATCAATGTTCTAAAAATCAGTTTTCAAATTCCTATATTCTACCTAGTTTCGACAAATATTTATCGCTGCTATAAAATGCATAACTATCTTAGTCATGTGACAGCCGAAAAACGTAATAATTACTAAGCTTAGAAGAGTACGGCACTAAACTAAATCTGTAAAAAGAGTGGTTTTATAGAATTTATATATAGTTTTATAGATTTTCTATTACCAAGTGAGTAGGGCATGATTGCGAAGAATATATGTAAAAATGTAGCTTTTACCTGGGCTCAGTTATCAATTCCTGGTACAAGTGAAAAATACACAAGTATCTCAGAATGGCTATCGACGAAGAAAGTGTAATCGTGGAAGAAAGTGTAATCGGGGAGCCGGGTTAATATTTCAACCTCATCCATTGTGTTCACTTTTGTACAAATTACCTTCGTAAAGATCATGAGTCAGTATGTTCTCTGTTCCCGCTATGGATTAAATAGCAAAGTAGACTACCTTCTCTGACTTTAGGTGGCAACCAGTCTAAGAGAAGAAAAACTCTAAACTCCAAATTATGAAGAAAGCAGTAGGAAACCACTCAGCACTCCTTCTCAAGACGGCATGGTATTTCACAGATATTAAAGAAAAAAAATTTTTTTGAAGAACCATGATTGTCCATGTCTTGAATTAACATGGCATTTTAAGAAAAAACAGACAGTATATAACCCCTGTCTACACACTTTTCGATTTAGTCCTAATCAGACTCACCTTTTGCAAATGGTCTCTTTTATGAGTGTTGGAGGTTTGAATATATGTATATCAAGATTATTTGTACGTTAATATTAATCAATGTTTATACTGTGAATTTAGTATTCTTACTAAAGTTAGAAACACTGCTGTTAAATTTTCATTATATACTGTTTTAAGGGCTAGATTACTTCATTATGCTATTTGAATATTTTTACCGTTATAAAATTATTCTGTTCCAATTAAGTACTACTTAATAAAAAGAGGTCGTAACATGTTTCAACAATTGCTATAGAAATGAATGCAACAGTCTTATGCATTTTTGATAACGTTTATGCAGTATATTGAGCTTGACCATAGACGATCATAAATGATGTGATTAGAGGACGTGTATATCATATTAGGTAACATAAGACATACAGATAAGTTGAAACATGTTACGAATCACGTAACCAATTCACGTTAGGAATTCTCTCGCCAACTAAGCCCCTCTTACATACGAAAATAGCTTTGAACTCATAACATATATAAAATTACTATTATTCATTACAAGGAGCATACAAGGACAGACCTTTCTCTGTTGTTTTATGAAATAGTCAGAAATTGTTTCTCTATTTTGGCCTAGATGTTTTTTCAAACTTCTCTTTTTCTCCTCAATCTATATCTGATTAACAGGAGGAGCAACAGAATAGATAGTTGTGTTGTATTTTCTATTCGTGAGCAATAAACTTGAAAATCACTGGCTGTTGCAAACGACCTACATATAATACATTAGTCTATAGCCATGAAAACATGTATTATTTAATCTTGAACAAATAAAAACAATGAGTAAATTTCTCTAAGAAATATGATTTTTAAACGAGTAATGATTATAATATAAAATCCAGAAAGTTTGTCTATTTTTTTCATATAAAAATGTTCAATAATTCTTCATCCAGTGCATATCACCTTGATATTAAAAACAATTTTAGAAAGTCCAAAGATTTTATTTTTGGATGCGACTCTTTTCATAAAAATCAAACAAAAACATAAAGAAAAAACGTTTGCGAAATTTCTTTCATTATGAAACCGACGAACAGACGAATGAGTTCACAACAGAAATTTGACTTTTTAATCGAATATCTTTTGTGAATATTACATTCACCAATATTCATTTTACTTCTTTTTATACCCCAGCTTAAAACAATTTTCATCTGATTGTGCAAAATTCAAAACAAGTATTTTTCTGAAGAAATCTGCACAAGAACATTCAAGTGAAATTAAAAAGAAAATTAATATTTTTCTGGATGTAGTGTGGGTTTATTTTCAATACCATCGACCTCAAGTTTAAATAATTTTATGATGAGATTTTTGTTACAATACAGGTATTGTTTTTAAAATAATGTGTTGATCTTTGTTGTCAATGTAAAGTCAATATACATTAAATAAAATAGCAGAAGTGATATCGATTATTCATTTGGATTGACGCCCCGTCTTTGTTTATACGAATTGAGTTTTGTAGATCTTTAGTTCTGAAAGCGATCAATATCGAGTTTTTCACACCATCCAATGTTGTGCAAAAGTAGACATCTGCTTGTCGGTACGACTTCTATTTAGTTAATTACATTGAGTTAATTTAGAAATACAATTTTCCAACACATAGAAAAAAGTATAGTGTATACAATTTAGTGTATAAAAAGAGGTCTTTCACTGTTTATGAGACTTTGCTAGAGACCCAAGATGTAAACGTTGTACCAAAACATAAAAAGCTGATTCAGCAACAGTGTTAATACTTGTTGGTAGGTTCTTCATCCTGCTGTGACTCTTTTTACATAATGACATTCAAAGCAGTTTCATCATAATTACTAATCCGCTGCTTACTATGATATTCATTGTTGTATACATAAGATTTTTTTTTTATTCAACTTCAGTCATAAAACCGACAGCCTCACACCGCACTTAATTGTGAACTTCATAATCTTTTCAATAGTTGCATAACGATTTTAATTTCTCCTAGAATAAGTATCAACCCATATCAAGGACAGAGAGCCCAATCTGTTCTGCTATTTAACCCATAGCTGGGGTTGGGAAGAAAAGATGAATTCATACCTTTCCCAAGGGCATTTGTTCGGAAGTTAATATAACGAACTTGGCCTGTATTTGAACGGCGTGCCGACTTTCCTATCCAAGATGCGAACAGTTATATAGCCCGCTATACAAGTTAGCTAGTGACTGAGAGAATATTCTCTCTGTACTTTGTTAGTAGAGTTCAATAGGTCAATAGGTGTCGTATTTTATGAACACATATATAGCTTAGGTCAGAGAGGGTGTTTAACAATTTAATCTTCGAATAGTATAGTCTTATTTATTGTATTTATATATAACTTGTAACAGCTGACATTCACTATTCAGCAGGTCAGTGTTGTGCCAGGTGAGAGTGGACATTTTCACAGAACTTTATTGGATTCTCCCAGTTGTATGCTAAATAATTTCTGTGAACTACCATTAGGCAGTGTTGCAAAGAGTAGTATAAGAAAAATGGTTACTCTTTTCTTAATCCCAAAATATCTTAGAGACAGTACGTGTCTTGCTTCTCCACTTTCTCATTTGAACCACTTGAAGTCAGTACAGAAAACACACAACAAAAATACAGTGATGACAATAAAGAAAGTGCAAGTCAGAAAATCAAATGCAATACATGAAGAAAATACAGAAAATGCACAATATAAAAAAGACATAGGCTTACCTGACAACATACAAGTATACATAATAATTTGACTACAGTGACAACAAACTATTCTCGGGTGTAAGTCTCTCACAATGCTATAGGAACTTTGCTTACACGTACAATGTCTGCAAGTTTGTAGATGTTAGTAAGTGTGGGATATAGTGTACCTATGATTATCTGACTGACTTCGTTAAGTAGCAGATCGAATTAATTTTCATGCGTTGACTTGTTCCACACAGGTGGACAGTATTTTCCAGGTGCATTAAATAGTGTTAATGCAATTTTAATCTAATTGTGTCTGAGCGTTGGCTTTCTATGTAAGGTATATGAATTATTTTCAAAAGAGAATTGCGAGAGCTAACTTCCGATTTGTGTGGCTAATGACAGTCTGCTGCCTACTGCTATATTCAGATACATTGGAAATGGATAGTGTTCATACTTTTCTCCACATCAATTAATCTTGAATTTTCGGCGTGCTTCTCGATTCCTCTGGTAGAGTGCGTACATTTAAGCTTTTGATGGATTTACTTTCAGAGAGCATTTCTCAAATCATTGCTTAAATGCCTCAAAGATTAATATCAGTAGTGCTTCAATTGCTCCAAAGCATAGGTTATCTGTATCAAAAACCTGCGTTTATAAGGGTTAATTAAAGTACGTTTGCGTTGTGACCTTGTTAATTCGAAAGGAGACCAATCCTGACGTGATGGCTAATAAAAATTATACATTAAAAGTAGTGAAGCGAGTTCAATTCACACTTAGTATGTCACTATTGTATCCATTTAGCAAAATAAGCTGATTTTCGTTAAATAGCTTCTGATAACTTAAGTATTATACTTTTCTTCTGTGCTGTGTCCGTTCAGGATATGAGCAATAATGGCACTCCACAATTTCCTGTAGCTCTTAACAAAGTTTGCTCTTTTAACATCTCCACTCCCTCCCTTGTTAGGTAGGTTACTCGCTGTTTCTCTCTGTCCCTCTTGTCTTTATTCTGTGATTTGTTTTGTGAGTGTGAAATTCTCCAAAAACTTTTTTCTCATTATGTTCCTATAAATTTCAACTGTCTCTTTTCTGATTCAAAGTATAAGCTTCATTTTATTTCCATTTTCCTTAAGACTCCCTCGTTGTTCACATATCGTCCATATTATTTTTACTATTCTTTTGTAGAATCACATCTTTGTTGCCTTAAATCTCTTCTTAATCTTTGAGGAAATTATCCAGCATTCACCACTATATAAGAGGATTGGTATTACAATATACTAGTTCTATTTGAAGCCATTGCTTTTAAATATAATTTAATTGTTATATTGTCAAAATGTTTACCGGCAGATTATAAATGTTATTTTGTTAATGTTTGCGACACTTATTAGTAAGATAGTTTTATTTTTTTAAAAAGCACATGCATACAAATATAAATATATATACAAATGGTAGCGAATGAAGTACTTTGTTTTCTCATTGATATTTACTAAGCTTAGTTTTCTGTTTTGCTATGAATTTTTGACTATCGAAATAAGAGAAAAAGAAAAACTAAAAAATTAACAATGAAAAATATTTCTTCTAAATTAGGACAACTTAAATTATTTTCCGATTAACTGGAAAGGGACTCTACTTATTTTGAACTAATTTTTCATGAAACACGCAGGAATATATGTTAGTGCTGACTAAGCTGTGAATGCTGACAATGATTACTTACCGATAGAGACCATAAAGACGCCGAAACACCAAACACCAAAGATAAAGTTCATCGGATCAATCGAACAGCCTAAAAATATGCAAATACATAATTTTGTTTGATCTATTTCAATTTAAACAAACACATACACATAAGTCAACTAAAATGTTTGCAAGTTCGATCATACAAGAACGCCGAAGAAAAAATATAATGAATATTTATATTTAAATAATGTATCACGATGAATAAATGATTTTTTCTTAATTCTGTACCCGAGAATTGGAGATGATAATGAGAAAAATCTGACAATTTAAAAAAGAAAATCAAAATACATGAACGTAATCATTATTGAACTGTACGCGAGTATGTTTATGTGTGTATATATATATATATATATATATGTGTGTGTGTGTGTGCATATGTGTGTGTCTGTGTGTGTGTAGTCGTATATTTTGATTTGCTATCATAGTTCAGCTTATTCAGATATTTTCCCAACCCACATTATTTTCTTTTTTTTCATCTTTATATTTATTTTGTTGGTGCAAAAATAATAACGGTTTTTGACGTTAAAAAATACGTAAAAAACCGTCATTATTTTTGCACCAACCTAATACTTCCAGTCAAACTTTAGCAGTGATTTGACCCTTTTGACTGAATATACGTTTATAATTTCCTGGGATATGGCATTATCTTTCATTTGAACTTTTTAATCTTTTATTATTTGACTGTACAATACCATCTTTCCATAACACACAGACACAGTCACACACACACACACACACATACAGACACACATACACATACACACATATATATATATACATTGCAGTCGGGATGGTTATTATTTGAGAATGAGAAATCGGAGAGTCGTGTTCGAATTCCGGTCAAGTTTGTTACATTAACTTTTGCATAAATATTATTAGAAAGGGTATTATCAATCTCTATCCCTCCAGTTATGGGTTAAATTTCAAGGCAGACTGGGCTCTATATCTCTTGCTCGCAACCAGTCTAGAAGAAAAACTCTAAGTTCAAACGTGAAAAAAGCTGTGTGGTAACCTTGTGACGCATTAGGCATCATTGCTCTGTTGTCAGTTCTTCCGAAAAGTGTAACTGATTCTATACAAGACTTCGTCACAAAAATCAAATCATATGTGCGGTCGTTCAGTTCTAAAATTCTTGTCAAAAATTACTTTTAGGCGCCATACGCCGAAAAATCAATGGAAGACGAGGTCTGAACAAAAAGTATCGGGACTAGTACTATAAAAAGAAAACTACAAAATATATCAATTCAGCATTTAATCTCTTTCTAAGTATTTTCCTTCTGTTCACCCACACGTTATCCAGCGTTGTTTCCATTTTTAGTAATAGCAAACATCTGCCTCATCGCATTCCCTTGGATTTCCTTGAAATATTGTTCTTTTCAAGTGGGATTTGATTTCTGGAAAGAAGAAAAAGTCGCAAGTAGCAATATCTGGGGGATATGGTGATTGTCAGATCCGGGAAATGTTGTACTTGGCCAAAAACTGCTACACAAGCCATGGTCACTGATGCAACCTCTGTGGTGTGTTGAGACAGCCACACTCTACAAACTTACCTTTCAAGCACTGCTATAAACAACGGAAGTGAGCAAGAACGTTATAACTTCGTGTGAATGTGCGACAGAATTCAATGTCAGTCTTTGCTTAGCAGCTTCACACCGCGTACTTTAGCTCTATTACCATAGCAACAGTTCCGATAATTTTTTGATCAAACTACATCTATCTATCTATCTATCTATCTATCTATCTATCTTAGAATGTTCGATAAAATAATTACGTATTTAACCACTATGAATTATATGTCAGTCAACTAAACTGTGTCTAGAATTCATTTGCCATCTCTTGGTTATATTACCTTTTAGAGTTTAATTGAGAAAAATCATGAAATTTCGCCTAATGTGTCCACCATCTGCAGCAGTCTTTTCACCAGGAATGTGAACCCCCTCTATCTTGCATCGTATTGATACAGGTGGATAAAAGAAGAAAAATAGGTTTTGCATGTCAGCAGAGAATGATAAAACAAGGGTTTCACAAAATGAGAAACCAGTGATAACGCCAAAATCAGGACTACATCTACAGAAGTCCTCGCCTTGTGATTGGAGGAATATGAAAGGGGTTATCCGTTACGAGCATGGAACATGGGAAAGACGTTTATTGCCAACACCTTAATCGAGTGAATGAAGTATTACATCGAAAGTGTTCTGCTTCGGTAAGCAGAAAAGGTGTTATCCGCCAGTGAACAAGTACAGTCTGCAAAACAAAACTAAGAAAAATAAGATCGTATGGATAGGAAGTTCTTCCACATTCTCCATACTTATCAGTTTCAGGACAGACAGATTTTCATTTGTTTCGATCACTAGAACATTTCAAATGTGGAATAACATTCAGAAACTAAACATCGAAAAATAAAGACTGTTGAAAGCAATCTAAATTTTTGGGCGTAAAATATCCAGATTTATGTAAACGTAGAATCGAAAATTTGTCTTCTGGTTGGGCTTTAGTCGTTGAAAAGGAAGGTGATTACATTTTTAATAAATATTATTTAAATAAATTTAACTTTTGTTTTTATATTCTCTCTGGTAAAACCTGCTGAACACAGTAATATATATATGAGCAAAGTTTGGATTTACTCACCACTTGAAATTTAACGATAAGAATAGGCGAACATAAAAGAGAATTAAACAACACACTGAGTGAACTTGTATGACATCAAAATCAGTCAAAATCAAAATTGATCTGGTAAATGCCGTTTTAATATAAAAAAGAAACAATTATAATTTACTTAGACAAAGTTGCATTGAAAATTCCGAAGTCTTTACGATTATTACACGACTGGGTCTATTTCAGTTTATCGCCTGTTCTTATTAAAAAATACTGAAACAATGTAAAATGCGTAAACCTTAAAATAATAAATCAATAAATTAATAAATGAAGATCTCGTTGGAGGAATAAAATGAAGTTATAGCAAAAAGAACGGAAATAAATATAAAGAAGATAAAAAGGGAAAAAAACTACGAAAGAAGAGAGAGAGAAAAACATAAATAATGGGCTAATTTTATCGTTTATCGCTCCTCATTCATCAATTTGTATGCGGAAACGACTAAAAGAAAACAGGAAATAGAAAATACTCAATTTCAATATATACTTGACTTAATAAAATAACTTGGACCGATTTTAAACGTGAATTAAGTTTAAGCGTCTAATGACTTTTTTCTTTTTCTTTCAAATTTGGCGGATATTTGGGCTATATGATTTTTCAAATAGAACTACCATGACTTAAAAAACATGATCCAATAGAGAAATAAATAAATGTTCATCAATAACACTGATTTATTTACTGCTGACTTTGATCCGTCTTAATGAAACACCATTATATATAATCCGTCTTAATGAAACACTTTTTGTTTCTAGAACCATCAGATGATAATTCCAATGTGACTGGCACACTTTTGATTTTGTATAAAAGATTCTGCAATTGCGAATTTGGGAGTGTCCGTCGTCCTGCAGGGAGGACAGGTTCTCGATTCTGTGCAGGTCACATTCGAATTATCAGTTAAAAAATATATTTGTTTAAATTCGTTATAATTAAATTAAATAAAATCGAATTGTAATTAGGCAAAATCTAATTCATAACCTGATTCAGTTAAAGTAAAAATCAACGGACGTTAATGGGCATGCCCCCATTCAAATAAATACAGTAGTAAATACAGTATGTGGACGTGCAGTTGGAGATTTGTCTCCAGCTGTGCAGGTCAAGTTCTCTCCGAGCAGAGAGGATCTCCAGACGAGGCTATGTCGAAGGGTAGAGTCTAAATTGGGGACTACGTAAAATTTTTGGCGAAGCCTACGGGCTCAGATACCTCACATTAAATTCGGCCTAGTGCCACATCTGATCAAGTGGGACATTTGGTAGATATTCCCCAGCTGTGCTGGTCAAACTCTCTGCCTCCGAGCAGAGAGGATCCCCAGACGAGGCTATGTGGAAGGACAGAGTTGGGGACACAGCTACCCGACTCCGTTTTATACGGGGTCTACGGAGAATTTTTGGCCGAGCCTACGGGCCAAATTAAATTTGGCCTTGTCTCATATCCGACTGCGACTGCGTTGGTAGATATCCTGAAAGTTGGAGAGTTGTCTCCAACTTTGCTGGTCAAACTCTCTGCCTCCGAGGTATACGGGGAATTTTGGCCGGATACCCCACATTAAATTTGTCCTTGTGCCACATCTGACCACGTGGGGCGGTAGGCAGATATTCCGAAGTTGGTGATTCATTTTGGAATTCACTTGTCTTACTTCTAGTAGTTGACTACTTCTACGCGCTGCTGGCGAATCTTATATGTGTTGTCCGTGTCCTAAGTAATCTTTCATTACCAACCTTCGTATGATTATTCAGTAACCTTCCCACTTAATATGAATCAGATGTTGCCTTCGTGAATGTAAATTTTATTGAAAGAATATTATTCATCTGAAGACTCCGACTAATCGGCGAAACATGTCAAAAAAGAAGTTTTCCAAATTTGTTTATATACTTACTATACCTACATACATGTATGTATAGTTTCTTTCCTGACGAATTTTGTTTTATTTTTTTATTTTTTTTTATTTTAAAGCCCAAAATATTCAAGCTTTATAAAAAAGTTCTTAACAAATGCAAACTCCCTATTGGTTAATGTAGCACATATCGAATGGATCCAAATTCATTTTAATTTTTTGGAATATACGTAAGTATTATTTATATATATGTATAAGTTATATTTCTCATTTAAATTTCGCAACAAGATAAGGAGAGAGATGGAAAGGAAGACATTCCTCCATACATAGTTATTCGAATTGTGTATTGCAAGTACGGTTTTAATAAAGATGAAAATATATTTTCTGTAATGGGCGAGAGCAAAACAGTAGAATATGTATGGTAAATAAAGATAAGTTACAATTTAAACAGTAAATGTGAGCAAGAACCTGTAACGTGCTTGTGTATGTGTAAAAGTGGCAGAGGATTTGAGACAGAAAAGGGATTTTGATATATATATATATATATATATAGAGAGAGAGAGAGAGAGAGAGAGAGAGAGAAAGAGAGAGAGAAGGAGAGAGAGAAAGAGTGAGAGAGAGAAGGAGAGAGAGAAAGAGTGAGGGAGAGAGAGAGCGAGAGAGAGAGAGAGAGAAGGAGAGAGAGAAAGAGTGAGGGAGAGAGTGGCCTGCATCGTGGCTGAAATAGACACGTTTTTTTTTAATCAGCCAGTTCAATTAAAGTCAGTATATTGAATGCAGCTTTTTTAGGCAAGCAGGCCGTGTCCACTTGAAACCAACCTTCTATTTTTGTGCTGAAATAAGTGAAGCTTAGTAAACATCAAGAACATGGAATGAACAGACTGGCAGATAGAAATAAAAGCAAATAAAACACCAGAGAGAAATTAAATAAAGCAACAGGAAAATTGGTGAATTGTAAATTCGACCTCATCATTACACGCATAGATAGATAGATAGATAGATAGAAGGGAAAAGTGGAGGACAATTATGTTACATAAAAATGTCGAAAGATATTACTGTGGCAATAATGTCTCTTCCAGAACGATAGTAAGATTGTATGGAATGAAATAAAGTCTTCAGATATAGTATAACTTTTCGTCAGCATCTCCCGAAAAGTTGGACGTGTTGCCGATGCGCGCTGATCAGAATTGTACATTTTCACTGAAGAGATCAGTAACCATCTCAGAATTTCGTCGTATCTGGTCTTAGGTTTCACATTTTTCTTTCATTTTAACCTAAAAGAAATATAATAAAAGGTAGAAAAAGGACAAACGTACAAAATGAAATTGCTTGAATACCCAAAAAGGAATTTGTACGTTATTTACAATCACTTTTGCGATAAGATCTTTCACCTAAATTCACTTGTATTATAAAATCATTATGGTATTATAAGACCGGCATAATTTTATGAAAAGTTATATTAATATGCGTTAAGACATTTTTACAAAATCAAATTAATGCCAAATCAAACATTTAAACTTTTAATTTAAGATTATGATTTCACGTGATTATTTACAATTTGCATCGTATAATTGTAACTGCAATATAGTGATATAAATAAACTAGGTCGCAAAAAATCATAAATAGCTTCTTGACTTTTATTCGTTTTTTCTATTAAATTATTATTTTATATATATTAAAGAAAAGCTAAAAATTATCGTCTGACTTCAAGTTTCGCATAAAATAAGCCGTACATCTGGCGTTAGATAAATAAATTGAACTTATTAAGAGATATCATATACTGTTTGAAAGATGTTACAGAAAAATATATTTTTATTTTTTAAATTTTTGACATCAACATATTTTAAATTTATTCTTGCTTGGGGATGTCATTGTGTGACGGTAATGTTAACGAAAATTGTACGATTAGGTATATTAAGTTCTTTCATTATGGCAAGAAATTTGTAATGTTTTTTGCAGTCTTTTTAGCACACACATACATACACAGAAATATATATTTATATATATAGGAACAGGGAGTTCGGAAACTCGAGGATGAGAAACCATTCGTGCAGTCTGTCCAACAGGCTCAGCAGAGTCGATGGCTCAACTGGGAGGGTATTGATGGTGTTCAAATCACCTGGTCTGATTGATGGTGTCTCAGCGAGGTCATTTAAAAATAATAAAAGTTTTTGGTTTAACTGTTTTCTTTTAATTAAAAAATATTGTCATGCACGCTGTCTTGAGAAAAGAATATTACTTTTAGGAATGGAGATATTTTTTTAAAAATCCGGGGTGCAGTTAACATTTTTGCACAACTTGATAGCGGCACTCTCAATAACTTTATGTCAGAACTACACAGCAACCTGGAATGGAAGGATATTAGAATAATCAAGAACCTACAATGGCTGCAAACCACCTGCATACTGATAAAAATTGCGTTAGCTAGATATACAATAATAGAAAGGGGTGTAAGACAAGGATGTTTCTTCCCACCGAACTTAATCTATACAGCAAGGCAATTCTGAAAGAATTAGACCAGGATTCAATATTGGCGGCCACAATCTTAACAATATAAAATATGCAGATGACACAGTGCTGCTAACAGACATAAAAAGAAAATTACAAAAGCTCCAACATAAGTTAATGTAGGAAAATGAGAAGAAAGGGCCAAAACATAAACTGCAAGAATTCAGACTGTATTATTATTAGCAAAAGGATGAACCCAAAATGCAAATTAAAATCAAAAAATTAAAATAAACCAAGTAGAACAATTTAGATATCTGGGAAGTATTCTAACACAAAGAAAAGACTACTGAACTTTTAGGTGATATGTGTCTTACTGTATAGTAGTGAATGATGAAAAAAGATACTTGAAGCAAAAGAAATGTGATTCTACAAAAAGATGCTGAGGATGCCATGGAAAGAACATGTGAGCAACGGCAAGGAAAATGGGAATAAAAAGAAACTTATACTTAACACCAGGAAGAGACAGTTGAGGTTTCTAGGGCACATAATGAGGAAGGAGGGTTTGGAAAATCTGATGCACACAGGACACATTGAAAACAAGAGAGACAGAGGAAAACAACGCATGACATACTTGACGTAATAAAATTGATGGCAGAATTGGGTTTAGAAATAAATAAAAGACATAATTTATTTGAAGCTGCAATGGTCAGGAAATTGTGGAGAGCCATGATTGACTTCGTCCTTTGGAAAGAAAGAAGATACGTTTTTAAAACTTCTGTAACTTACCCAATATATTGTAAGGAAGAGTTTGTGACAGTTTATTATATATATACTTGCTTCAGCCCGAACAAAGCAAATGGTGTAAATACCTGCTTCAGAATTATTGTTATGGATATGTTTTGGTTCTTATCATATCCATAATAATTTTTGATGTGATTGTAATTATTTTCATATTGCTAAAATTGGATAATTTTTTGCATAGTAAAAGTTAAGGAGTTAGAAGAAATTATTTACCTGTTTTTATCTAGTTTATTTTCATTGTTGTTTTTAATGTCATTATATTTTTTTTGTAGATGTAGATTTTGTATGCCTTTCTCTTAACGTTGTAGATGAGATAGTAAGGATATTGGCGATTTTAAATGTGTTTTCTATGCATATTTCTTTTTCAGGTAAATATTTGGGGATGCAGATTATTAGGTCTCTTAAATAAAATACTATCATTATTCCAGACTTTAGTGTGCTGCAGTGTTAAGAATAGTAGTTTATGATGTCATTCTTGTTATTAGTTTGGTGCAAACATAATGACGTAATAATATCGTTTTTGACGTATTTTTTAACGTCAAAAAACGACATTATTACGTCATTATTTTTGCACCAACCTAATAGTAGATTTTCTGTAAAATTTTAATTGAAGGTTTTTATTGGTTCTATATATCATGGTATCTAGGAAGAGTAAGGTGTTGTTAGTTTCTGATTCAAAAGAAAAGTATGTTGTGGCTTCAACGCTATGGATATATATATATATATATATATATATATATATATATATATATATATATATATATATATATATACCCAAGTATATGATTGGTGTATATGGAATGAATTCCAATAACGAACAATTACTATTCTTAAAATAGTGCTCAATACAAAGTAGAGCAGATATAATTATTTATTTAAAAAAAAATGTATAACATAAATATGTTATAACGTCATCACTTGATAAGACACCGATGGTGTTGAAACAAAATGGCTATTTTTGTAGTGATTTTATAACATATTTATGTTATAAATTTTTTTTAAAATAAATAATTATATATATATATATATATATATATATATATATATAAACGAAAGTAAAAAATATCGTTAGGTTTTCAAAATGTTTAAATCACTAATCAATATAATCACGAACCAATGTTTTTCACTTTTTTATGAACAAACTTTTGGTTTACCGATGGATTAGCGGTGTTTTAGAATGTTTCTTTTTGTAATTTCTGATCCTTAAAAAAATTACTGCACAATTATTATTTCAGATACAGAGATGATACACTAATAATATATATATATATATATATATATATATATATATATATATATATATATATATATATATATCATGGAGATATATTATTAGCGTATCATCTATGTATCTGAAATAATAATTGTGTGGTAATTTTTTTTAAAGGATCACTTTCTAGAAATTCCAAAAAGAGACATTCTAAAACACCGCTAAGAGGGGAATCCATCGGTAAACCAAAAGTTTGTTCATAAAAAAGTGAAAAACATTGGTTCGTTATTAAAATATTGATTAGTGATTTAAACATTTTGAAACCTAACGATATTTTTTTTACTTTCGTTTATAAATACATGTTTCAAGATAAAATCCTCACACTTACCTTGACAGATCAATCAGAGGACTCAACGCGCTGGTAAAGGAAAGTTATATATATATATATATATATATATATATATATATATATATATATATATATATATGCGGCACCTTTGGAAAGTGCCTGAAAACCATGCCACGAGTTGACCCAATCCTTGTGAGTGAAATTGAGTAGACGGAATCCTTGGGTGCCGTCGATAAGTGTGCTGGCACGAAGTCACAAGTCATCGTGGCCGAGGCCTTGAGCGTACTAGTTTTGTTCAAATTGTTGATCACGCTAGATAACACGCTCTTTCCCAGAAACTGTAACTATGGTCTGATCAGCATAGTTGCAGTATAAACCACAGATGATCTCTGTGGATGTTGAGCAAACACAAATGTGCCTGAGCAAGCTTCGGCAATAGGGATTGGGCATAACAGGATTATGCGGATTCCAGATATTATGAATAGGTGGAAATTTTAGGTGCCCGCAACTGATACAGAAACAGGACCACCAGTGATTGACAAGGACGGGAAGCTTACAACGAAGGTGAAAATTGCATCAAATTACATCTCAAGCCAATGCTTGAGCCGCTCAACCCATTAGTATAGAGTGTACACTGTATTCCATGGCGTTTGTAGTCATCGACCCACATAACTGACGCAACGATATCGGTTAATAGACCTCACCTTGGCTAGAGACCATCACCATTGGAATTTGAAACAGACATTGTATCACCTCGTCAGACGAATTTCCAGTTCTTTTGGATAGACGGTCGTGTTCGTGTGTAGAGGAGATTGCTTCAAGCCGTCTGTATATTTTTTTAATGAAATATTTAGAATTCTCTCTCAATATGACGTGCTAACTATACTGTAATTATTAAAAAAACTCATTGTGTTATGTTTTCTAACACATTTTATTAGTGCGATGAAAAATCATTTACATTCAGAACGAAAATATATGCAATAATTTCGTTATTATGTTACTAAAATCTAAAACCAGCCCACATTACAAAACTAATAAGTTTATAATCAAATCAATAAATATGTAAGTTTTTTTTATATTATTAGTAATGCCTGAATAATCTATGATGAAATTGTGTTAATAAAATCTTGAGACAGAGACAAATTTTACTTCTCACTGCTTTTATTTTGATTAGATCCATCAAATTTGCCCCTGAAGAAGTCTACAAGTCCCGAACCTTCAAATGCAGAATTCAGTCAAACAGTCGGCTAATTTTGTATATTTTGCACGATGAAAACAGTAACAGTGTTAGCCTATGAAATTATGCCCGATAAACTGCATTACAAATAGCGATGATTGTATATTAAAAAGTACAGTTTTATTTATTTATATTTTTACACTGACATGAGATGGGTCTGGCAGGTGATGACAAGCAGATGACCTGTTAACAAATGATGAAAAACCGATTCGCGAAGGTTTGCTGACAATGTTGTAAACGATAAATTTATTCTTTCGGATTACAATTTCAACATGCTGTCAGTTCATAGTCTGGGTAAGTTCAAATGGTAACAATATTTTAAGCAGACATTGATCTGAGGTCAGGACAACAAAATAATATTTTACTTTATTAATTGATTTTCACTAAAAAGAAGAAAAAATGCTGTCATAACAGAACTTTTATCAATGCACCCTTAAGAAGTGAAGTGAGAAACTTTCGTAAACATTCTATTGTCAATCGATAATTTTTGATTTTTCCATTCAAGTTTAGAGATGATTAAAAACCCAAACATTTGTGAAATAATATAGCCAATACAAACAAACGCAGAAACAGATGCACACAAAAATGTCAAGAAAAAAGGTACTGATAGAAATTTGACAATGATAATGATAAGGGTCTAAGTTGAACAAACACACAAACACACACACACATATTTAAATATATATATATATATATATATATATATATATATATATATATATATATATATATATATATATTTAGTTCTTTCCGACGCCTTTCGTCGTTTGACTTTATCAGGCAAGCAATGAAAGCGAAATGTTTTCTAGTCATAGTTACATCAAATCCAAAATTTTTAAAAAAGAGACGCTCCTGCGTAAGCCTCTTTCTGGATATTGGTATTGGTTACTTCCTTTTTACAAAGAATTTGTTTTTTCTTTTCCATGTCGGCAATATAGTTAAATTTCACAGAAATAATTCTGAAAATAAAGAGAAATTAGTTTAAAAATGACAATTGGAAAAACATTTTTACTTCTTGCCGACACGTTTTGTCTTCGGACTTTATCAAGGCAAGCAATGAAACAAACACTTAGTAAAAAGGAAGTTATCAATAACAATATCCAGAAAGAGGCTTCAGCAGGGGCGCCTACTTTTTAAATTTTGGATCTGATGTAACGATGTCTATAAAACACACACACGCGCACGCACACACACACACACACACACACACGCACACACACACACACACACACACACACATATATATAGATATAAAAATGAACATTGAAGTCAACGCTCAGAGGTGACAGGCAATTTCATTCTAGACGCAATCGTTAGGCCGCCTGACGATTGTGTCTAGCATGAAACAGCCTGTCGCCTCTGAGTGTTGACTTCAATGTTCACTTTTGTATTTACATGCACTCTATCTCTAATATTGTGCACTTTACCCCATAAATATAGCACATCTTAAAACTATATTTCTTTACATACATATATATGTATATAAAGAAATATAGTTTTAAGATTAACATATATATATGTGTGTGTGTTCGTGCGCGTGCGCGAGAAGGTATTGAAAAGTTTTCGGTCTAACCAACTTCCCAGAATCTGTACAAAAGACCAAACATTCGAAGTTGTCTGCTAGGGATGCCGTCGAATATACAAAGCATTTCAGTAGCCTGAGCTTCATATATGCGAACGTTATCAGGCACATCACCATGAAGTTTTGTTGAAATAGCGGTATAACGGGTTAAGCAATCTTCTGGATATACATGGAGCTGGTCAATGTCGCATCTACAAACAACCAATGGCAAGAGTTTTAACTTATACCACTCCCACTCTGTAACTACATTGCAGTCATTTTTATTGCTTCTCAGAGATCATCTTGCTTGAATATTTTCCATTCTCACATACATTTGTTCGAATGATGAATCGGGCGTTTTCTAGTGGATTAATATCTAGAAGGCTGATATCTATTCCATTAACTTTAAACTTTTTTGACAATGTCAGTAGTTCAGAATAAGAAAGAGCATTTTCTTGCAGGAATATATACTTTAGCTCTTGGTTGTACCACTCAAAAATCGCCTTGTCAAAGAACTTGCAATAATCCTCAACATTTATCTTAATCATTGACACTGTAGGGAACTATTATTTGTCTGCCATTAATATTTTTCACGTGTTCCAAAGTTGGAACATTTTGGAGACTTAAAATTAATACATTTTCTTGCATGGTATAATTCTTAAGTGTCCTTTCTTAATCATAGGCTTCTAGATGTTGTTCATCTCTATCCTAAGTCTACTGAGGAGGACGAAAATAGGTCAGTACACAAGTTGGGATCAGTGTACTGGTACAATTTAGTCTTGTATTGTTTTCAGTCTATTATCTTCATTTCACTAGTGTTCTCGCTACTCGGACTACAGCCATGATCACTCATATATTGAAGCGAAATATCGCATAAAAGACAAAAACGTTCTTATTTTCTTTAATATAAATTAATCAACAGTGCCTACCACTGAGTGATGGTCACTTAATGTAATGAGTTTAATCATCACTTGGTGATCCTATTGCTTCTTAATCTTAGGATTACTAAGGAATGTTTGTTTCCTTAATCCCTTCATGACCTGATTCTGCTATTTTTTTACACAGGCATGTTAGGTTTGTTACTCTCCTTCTTGCTATAAATATACCTCGTGAGTTTCAAATTCTCCAAGATTTCTTGCCCTCAGTATTTATCTCAGAAATTTCAACTGTCACTTTCTGATTCTATCCCTTTTATTTTATTTTCCTTGTTGCTCTCAAGACCCGTCAATAGAATTCTCAACTTACTCCGGTAGAAACACACGTCTGTTGCCTCAAGTCCCTTCTATTTGTATGGAAAATGTCCAGCATTTATTGCTATATAAGAGGAATGATACAGATATATTGACATAGCAGTCAACACACTTTTCTTTGTTTTTTGTCGAAATTTCCCTGTTTTTACGAATATCAAAACTGAATTTTGTAAATTATTTACATTATTCGGACTATTGTCCTCATCTTTGTCACCATATTTATCACAACGTTTCGGCCGTTGTACGCTCCGGCCTTCTTCAGGTGGTTGGAATTTCGAACTGAACCCTTTATTTCGCTCACTGAGGTAGACTGTTCTAGTTCCACGTGCCATGTTTGATGGATGTGAGTTATTAGTTATCTCATGCTAATTTCCCTCTGAAAGTTCTCCACTGCCTTAACCAGGTATTGAACTCACACTCTTTGGGTGCTGTCACTGGATCTAACCAACGCATGAGGAGGACAACAACAGCCAGAAAACAGTCTGCCTGCCTTGTGTGAAGGTGTTATCAGAGAAAATACAAAGGATCTGCGGTCCATATAACATCAGGACAACCTTCAAAAGCTTGACGACACTTCGCAGATATCTCTCCAGAGTAAGACCCCCCATAGAGGAGGACATGACTAAAGAATGTGTGTATGCTATCCCGTGCAGCTGCGGAAAAGAATATAAAGGAAAGACAGGTCGCCCGCTCAAGGTAAGGCTTCAAGAACACCAGAAAGCTGTAACACGAGGGGAAGTAGAAAAATCAGGTGTGGCTGACCACATATGGAGAGAGAAGGGAGATCACCGCCCTCTGTGGGATCATGTTGAGATCATAGACAAGGAACACCATTCGTAAACGTAAGGAATCAGCACATGTGCTAGGCCACAAAAATCTCATGAGCCGACCAAGCATAGAAATAAATACAATATGGGAATATATACAATAAGGAGTTCCAGAGAAAAGCAATGATAACAACAAAGTTGCAATATGAGCTCTGGTAAAAACATGTAATGATAACAGCAAAACTTGCAATATGTGAACTTGTAAAAATGGTTGCTGAAGACATTAGGTTTATAATATCCAGAAATTCATACCCAGATGTCCTCAAGGATACATGGCACAGTGGATAAAAGGCATTGGTTAGATCCAGTGATAGGTCCCAAAGAGTGTGAGTTCAATACCCGGTTAAGGCAGTGGAGAATTTTCAGAGGGAAATTAGCAGGAGATAACTGATAACTGCCATCCCTCAAACATGGCAAGTGGAACTAGAACACGGAGCGTACAACGGCCGAAACGTTGTGATAAATATGGCGACAAAGATGAGGACAATAGTCCGAATAATGTAAATAATGTACATAATACCTCATCTCAGAAATATAGACAGACTCTGAATTTTGTAAATCTTGTAGCCTGAAAAGGTTGATACATTGTCATTGATTTGTATAGCTGTTACTTTCCTTAATAAACCGGTGTCTTTATCTGATGTGCTTTAATGGTCGCAGATAAATAAATAAATTTATATGTTAATGCATTGTCTGGAAGCAACCATGTTTGTAATTACAATGATTTGATTAATTTCTAGTATACGTGAATGAGTTAATAAATATATGTAACCGTCCTGGGCATGACGATAAACTACATCCGGCAGCAAGGGCTCTGATCTGGAGGTTTTGAGGAGCGCGGAACCACCACTAAATTGATGTTGTTCCCAGGTACACCCTGACCCGAGGCCGTAGCACCTGTTAGGGCCCCAGCTATGGGCAGACAGTTAACACCAAACTGGGGTCAAAAAACTATGAAAGTGTAGAAAGTGCATTTTTACAGTGAAGGTACCAGCAATACATTTTCATAGTAAAAATATTATCAGCAATATATTTTTTAAGGGAAATTACTAATGGTCGCAAGAAAATTAAAATTCGGTATTAAATGACCCATAAGGTATTGATATACCGCTAAACAGACAAATATATGTAAGAATATGTATATGTTTTTTCTTATATAAGATTAGCAGCATGGCCCGGCGTTACCCGTGCTTAATTCAAAAATCGTACGACTCATACAGTAATCGCTATCACTTGACTATTTTTGCCCTTCCTTGCCTTTAAAGGAGTGTCTTTTGTCGTGCTGATGTTGCTACATGCATTCCTTCTTGCCTATCTCACACTGCCAATTTTTTCTAAGCTCTATACTAAACATTAAATCTGTTACGAAAAAAGAACTAAACAAAATGAACACCAAACGATCAGCTTTAAAAAAGGACTCGTAACTGGAAAAACCGAATGAAAAAAGAATGTTAATAATAATTACTTTTTCACACCCAAGCCAGTTCTGCGGAATCAGAATCAACGTTGAGTTCAAGCAAACGAATGAGCCAATTGGAGTAAAGTGCCATGCAGATTTAAATTTTCCCCACTTGTGACGAATGCAGCTATATAATGTTTTTGCATGCTAGCATGCTAGTTGACATTCGTCAGTCAGCTGTTGGCTCTCACGCTGGCCAATAGAATCTTCCTGCCTATTCGTGGCAGCCAGCTATAGGCTCTCACTCTGGCCAGTAGAAAATGGCCGCAAACTGCATGAAAACTGCCGTAGAAGCATGGAAAAATCGATTATTTCCACTATCGATGTGAGTTGGGAAATGCAAAGTCGGTCTTGGCTTTCCCGCTAACTTGGAGCATGTGCATGTAAATTTTGGTGCAAATCCGTCGAAAATTGCGGCCGTGCATTCGTTACACACACACACACACACACACACATACAAACATCCTACCTTTTATAGATAGAGATTAATATTTC
The DNA here is from genome assembly GCA_963932145.1 of Acanthosepion lycidas. Lineage (NCBI taxonomy): Eukaryota > Metazoa > Mollusca > Cephalopoda > Sepiida > Sepiidae > Acanthosepion > Acanthosepion lycidas. Next base: position 78,202,742 of record OZ010571.1, on the reverse strand, counting down.
ACATCACTTACATCGTAGACTAATCAAAAACGAGTTTATTTTTCAAATATAATCTTTGTCACGCATTTAATCCAACCCTTTTCTGTTATTCATAAAGATTGTAATTTATACAGTGTAACCCGGATATAAGAGACCTGGATATAAGACAAACCCGGATATAAGAGATATTTTATCTGGTTCCAAATTAGAGCCATACTTACCTAAACAAAATAGACCAAACCCGGATATAAAAGAAACCCGGATATAAAAGACTTCTTCTCCGGTCCCGACAACTCTCTTATATCCGGGTTACACTGTATAATGGAAATTAAAAAAAAACGCTAATAATAAATTGTTAGGATACCGATTAATTGATACATATTCGTATTTGTATATTTCGAAAATAGTTCCGAATTAATGCTGTGGTAATATTTTCTTTGTACCGATATATTGTTGTTAATGTTTATCTTAAACATTGACATCTTTTATGAACCATCTGATTCGACTCATCTGGAAACAATAAATCCTTGAAAAATCCAAGCAACGTGGTCTTGACATCTAACATTCATATATTATATATAGTAGCGGTCACTTAATTTATTGTTTAACATGTGTGTCTTGCTAGTAAGTAAACACAATTGGCGGGAAAAAATACATGACATTTTAATTCAAATTATGACTCTATATTAAGTGACAGTATGAAATAGGAATTAATCATACGTACAATTATATTTGTAGAAATTTATGTACACAATCTTTTCTATTCAAACAATTGGACCAAATTTCCATCTCTTTCTTTTTTTCTTTCTGTTATTATTATGTATTTTCCATTTACCTTTTGATACTATAGTCAACAAGAATCTTTAAAGAAATTACCTTTATTAAGATTCCACCACTTTTAATGACTTTGCTTGCATTTATTTTTTCTTATTTCGTTCTGATAAGAGTGTTTTCTATGCACGTCTATAACACATGCACATGAACAAAATACCAATTATTTTCACGGTAATTGTTTATTATCTGTTAAATATTTCTTCACTATATGAGATATGAAAACATTAATATATTGGTGATACTATCATATAATTAAAAAAACAATATTATTTGACTTTAATGCAGTATGATAAAATTAAATATATATTCATTACATCTTTAACATTTAATCTAAGTGAGTATTAGTGACTATGTAGAGGAAGTTATTTTCAAGTCCAAGTTTTTAGAAAATTATTAGGAGTGCAAGAAAAGAGAGTGATAGAGTAAGTGTATATATAAAATTGGGGGAAGTTGAGCGATTATTCTGTTTAGGAAATTGTTATCTACTGCAAAGGCATTTGATTAACTAGGATATTGCACTGAACTGCAGGCACTCAAAGGCTTTTACATATTTTTGACAAAATAATTTTTTTGTCATCTGTAATGAGATCTTCAGGTTATTTGACTTTCTCCTCGTCCATCAACTGGACTTCCTTCTTGGCAGGGGAGCTCTCCCTACGTCCAGATTTTATTTTTTCTTTAATATTGCCAGACATATCATACTGTGATTATATGAAGTACAGCTTTTCTATGAACATTTATTGCGAATGTTTGTAGAAATTTCCTTCCAAAAAACAAAAATTATACGCCAGCTCTTTGGTTTCTATGTGTATTCTGAAGCTCAGCCATTTTGAAAGAGAATTATAAACAGGACACGAGAAGGTACAATGCATCACATGGATTTCTAGAAACGTCACGATTAGTAGCTAAAAACAAAAAAGACGGGAATTTTAATACATTTAAAATTAAATTAGAACTATCTTTATGTCCGAGACTGGTATATAGACACACATAAATTTATTTTTCATTCTCATACACTTTAATACAAATTTTAATTTCATATACATACATGATTACACAGAAACGCGATCATACACATACACACACATAATTTTTTCAATCGTAAATAAACACTAAATTCGTTTTCCAAGCTTCCCTTTTGTTACAGACCTGTGCAGTGCATATTCAACGTTTAATATTTTAGTTTTATCCCACAAGATTAACTTAATGATCAAAGAGCTTAATTCAGACTGTAGTATCAAAGGAAAAACAAAAGCATATTTTCTTTCATCCCGCCTTTAAAATCAAAGTAAGATTTGAAGACAATGTCGTTTTACTTCTGTTCAATTACTGGTTGTGTATGGAGACGACAGATTAATTCTTTTCTGCACAGAATTTAAAACGATCACAAATGTGGTTGAACGGACAACAGAAGAAATAAAAAGCGAATTCTTCATGTCTTATTCCGAGAATCGCAAATGCTTATGTGAGCTTCCAAATGGAGATGTCATCTTTGCATCGGTCCGAAAGAACGATAAGTAAGAAGCGATAAGAGAGAGAGAGAGAGAGAGAGAGAGAGAGAGAGAGAGACAGAGAGAGAGAGAGAGAGAGACAGATAAGTAAGTAAGGGGCTTTTGATATTGGCAATCACAAGAGAAGGTTTCTTTCCCTTTCCACTTAGATCGTTGGATAAGTATTCAAGTTTCAACGTGTTTCTTGATCTACTTACTCTTTCTTTAGCTCTCCTTATTTGTGATGTTCCCATTCTTGTATACAGAGATATGACAAAAACATTATGATATCTGTCTTTTCAAACAAAGAGCTCTCATTCAACAATTATTCAAAAATATTTTGTTAGCGAATAAAATTAACTAGACGTGTTATTTTTGGATTTTAAAGTAGTATGCTTTGAATTTATCAGATCTGCTTTCCGCTGTTCTCTGATGTTCAATCCAGATGCATTCAAAACTCGAAACAAATTAAAAACAATTTCTTTATTTCGCATTATTTCAATAGAACTCATGTCAGGAGACTTACTTGGGTGTGGGATTCATACAATATTTTTGGATCAATCATTCCAGATAAACTTTGCTATATGACATGTAAATCTATTCAACATAAGAATTGGTGCTTTTGCCTAAATATCCCGCAGACACTATTAAAATTCTTCGCGCAGAATGGATATATATATATATATGTGTGTGTGTGTGTGGTGTGCGCGTACGTGCGTGTGTGTGTTATCTGTATTGATATTTCTTACGCAATACAGATGATTGAACTATCATGGCTGAAAACTGATCCCCCACACCTCAACCGAAAATCTACCCTGCTTGAAAGTAGCCTACAGATAGTTCAAACAAAATTATTGACAAGGCAATCTGAAAGCCTGTATTTATTAGTTCTTTGGAAATTGAACAGATCGAGATTTATCGTGAAATATGACAGTAACACTAAACTTCTAAGCAAAAATTTCGAGAGCTTTGTAAATTTTAATATAAATGAATTTTATCTGGAATCTTTTGATAGGTATTTCTACTTTGGGTTATTGTAGGATTTAAAATGAGATAACAGCTAAAAATTGAGGCGATGCTCTTATTTGATTAGAGGTAATATTTTTCTTCTTTAGTTTCTGTGATAGGTAAAATTCATAAACAACTTACGTACTCGTAAAATTTAAGCACCAAACGTTATTTATAATTTAAATTAATAGAAACATCAGAAACATGAAACAATTATATTTTATATTCTATTTTATGTTATATTTCCATGTATTTATAAAAAACTATTTGATGAAAATAAACATTTCTTTTCCACATTAATGTGTAATACTTCAATATTATACAACGAAGATACAACAGAAGAAACCGCAATTTTTATGTTTGGCAATAGTTTTTAGGCTAATTTATAATCTCAGATCAATAATTTTGTTCCCTTAATTCCAATCCTGGTATGGAAAGGGTTTATTTAATATAACATTCTTATGTTTGCAATGTCATTTCCCGTGAAATTAGTTGATTTTTTAATGAAGCCTTTTCCATAGGAAGTTGCTGGTTTTGTTAGATAATATTCAGCCAAAACAAAATTGTCTGACCTTCAGTTGGTATACTCTTTTATACTCAAACGATTTGCTATCCCTAAAAATGAATCAAAATGACCTTTTTTTTTTTAAATAAGATTTTGCGGTAGACTACACTGAAACCATATATTAAATCTGGCACCAACCGGACATTCTGAAGACTGAATAACTAGTCATGCATAGATATAAAGAAAACACATACACATATATTTCTACATAGGTGGTGGGGAGAGAGAGAGAGAGAGAGAGAGAGAGAGAGAGAGAGAAAGATAGATACGAGCACGTAGGAATTCCATGTCTCTGGTTTACACAAAAACATTGATGCATACAATAGTGGCAGATCAATACAGCTGACTGGTCTGGGCTTGAAGTTTTCGACAGAGCAAATAATCGAGTGCTATTCAGTGCATCTTGAGGAGAGTCTCCAGTTTTAATGACAAAAGAGGCGCAGAAAGCGCACATAAAAGAAGCAGTAACGTCTGATGCATATTCAATGAAAGAGTGTTAAAGCTGATTACGTGTGTGTGAAGATCTATCACTAACTCCAGGGATGCAAATATAAATTTCAATTTGTTTACTCATGTATATGCCAGTAAAACCATAAAATATATTTTCATAAATTTATATACATAGATTCTTCAGTAAATCCGTAGCTTAATAATGTGAAAAGCATTTTATATTTATTTTTCAAAACAATCTCTTTCTATACACTTAATTCATTGATTTTTCTTAGATTGTATAGACCAACGTTTTCAAAAATTTTTTTACTGCGACCCACAGCAAGAACCACATTTTGCATTGCGACCTATTATACCTATGTGTAATAAATCAAAGACAAACTCTGTTCACTTGGTTCATTTATTTAGCACCGACAATTTTTACGTACATATATTATGATCTGAATTGAATGTATCTATTTGTATTATCTATTTGTAAGAATATAAAATTATTACTTTTAGAAAAAGAAATTTAAAAGAAATTCCGAGACAAAGTATTTGAAAATATTTGTAATATTTGAAAAAAATGTCAGTTAATGAGATATATGTGCTTGTTTGTTCATAAGCAGCTGATTCCAGTTAGGAAGACAGGAAGACAGTGCTACCCACATATCAGATGCAGTGTTGAACCTGTTTCTCTCCTTCGTCTTAAATTGAGTTAATGTCAAGTAGCTAGTTGTAAAAGGTAATAGTAATAAAATAGCCTTTTTACTCAGTAGTGGAAATTCTCTTTTGTTCTTAACCCAAAACAAGATACATAAACTCCATGAGCACTGGATATATATATATATATATATATATATATATATATATATATATATATATATATATATAATAATAAATTTACTAATTTAAAAATATGGTTTCATGTTCTGTAGATTTCCATTGAGCACTGTTTTTTAAAAATAAAAATAATTAATAAGAACACCGGATTATATATCTTACTGTTCTTTTTCTTTATTAATATATATATATATATATATATATATATGTGTGTGTGTGTGTGTGCGTGTGTTTAAAAAATAAAATATAAAACGAGCTTACCTCGGTAAAAAAAAACCCCAAAAAACAAAAACTAGCAATTATTTATGAGCGCTGTGCAATATTGAGAGTTGTTTAGATTCCGCAGTTTGCTCTCACTTGCGTTTTGTCTTCTTTCTTTCTTGTTTGTCGTGACCCATTTTATTTATTTCGTAACCCACTGGAGGGTCAGACCCACAGTTTGGAAAATCCTGGTTATGACTAAATATTATAAACATGATAAATGAAAATTTAAGATCAAAACACACCAGTCTACGGATTTACTTATTAATTCTGTTCATCGATATATAGAGAGGCAGTGTGTGAGTTCACGTCACATAAATGGCCCCGGGAAATGCATAAATAGCGCCTCTCTTCTATTACCAATTATGGGTAAAAGTGCAGGCAGAGCGGGAGCTTTTGATTTGGTTGGAAACTTGTCGAAGTGAAGAAAACCTCTGAATTCAAAACTAAAAGCCGAATTCACTCCCACCGTAATTACTGTTAAAAGATCGGAATGCTGAGCTTTAGTGTGTACACTAAAGAAGAGTTTCCGACAGAAAACACTTGCCAACTCGTCACTACATTTAGTCAATACCACAGTGTCACTGATATCTGTGGGATAGGGATGCAAAGGAATTTATTCTTTCAGGGATCTAAAAAAAGATAAGGATGATTATGATAATGTATACGAGGTGGTTCTGAAAAATTCTCGGCTCGGTCAGTAAACATTAAGTTTGATTTTGGATAGTGGATTATTCTGAGAACTTTTCAGCGTCTCCTTTCTTTTATTTCTCCCTCTCTCTCCTCTCTCTCTCTCACACACACACACACAATATTATCGTATTCATATACATTCCTGCATGTATGTAAATTTATATATGCGTGTAGTTTAAGTTACTTAGCATTTGAATAAATCTTATTAAGAAAATATTGAGTAATTTAGAATCTAGTTACTGTATGGAAATCGGAAACGTCCTGAGTCAGTTTCTGAATGTGTAAACTATTTACGATTAGTTGTAAGCTTTATTTTTTAAAAAAAAATCATTTCTCTGATAAAGTAACAAGACACAAAACACAAGAAGATACGAAGTGCGAAAGAATATGAGAAAAAGAGAACATTATTAAGGAGAAAGAACAATAAAAGTACAGGCATAAAAAGACAGAAGATAACGATTGACATTACACCTTAATTTTTGGAAAGTAAAAAGCCGAGAGAGAAGTGTGAGAGAAGAAAGTGTTAGCATAGAACTTACGTTTACATTTAGCAATTTCAACTGTAAAATGATGAGACCTAGCTGTCAAACTAGCACTTCGCTTAAATTCATAAAGTCAAGGTACTAAAAAGAAAAGCTCACCAGAAAAATTACCATGAAAATATTTATAGAAAATGCACCGGGAAGTTACGTTACAGCAGTGGAGAAAATGACTGAAGTCGAGGTACCAGGTCAGGAGAGATTGCACCTTCTTCCTTAGATTTTCTCAAGAATTTCCAAATAAATAGTAGAAGCACCAGGCCAGATGTGACAGCGATATTCAATGTATGTTCGAATGGATGACTTATAAATGTGTAAGATAGATTCTGACGAGTAAAATTGTATAGAACGACACAGTAAACCAAATTTCCTAGAAACAGACCGAGCAATTTATTAAATACAATCTTTTCACTTCATGTTAGCGGCAAATGTTAATTCAAGAAGGTGCAATTAGTCATTCTCTTGTAGGTTAACTTCAGCCATGCAAAGTCAAAACAGGTTCTCTAAGATGATTATAAAAGAGCAGTTTCGTTTCGGAAGCGTTAAAATTAAAAGCCATTTAGTTCCCCGTTAATCATATATAGTAGGCCATTTTTGAGACCAGCTGCCAATTTGACCTTATCGAACTATTAAGACAGAAGTAAATAATTGTGCCAGCATAAATACCGAGTTTTATTTTTCATCATAATCTACACAGAAAAGACACATCGTAAACATACATAACCTCGACTAGAAACAATCAGCTTGAATGCGGATAGCGACTTTAGTGAATACACAAAAACAGAAACAGGAATACGACAAGGATGTTTTTAAGCGGATTTATTTCTGCTGTACAGCGAGACGATACTGGAAGGCCTAAAAAGGTTTAATATCGATGGGTGTAACGTACATTACACAGTAGATAGCAGATTCAGAACGAAAGCCATGGTAACTATTAGTAACTGTTAACTATAAGAAAACAATGTATAGTTATCAGCAAAAGAGACAACCCAAAGTGCACATTGCGTATCTGGTACGTCAAAAAGGCGCAGAAATTTTGTTAGTATAAATAATAGATGACGAAATGCCCGACACACAAATATAAAGAATTAATCGAACAGAAAATTTCCTTAGGAAAAACAACAACAAAAAGCGACAATAGGACAAAAGTGCTATGCAATATCAAATCTCCTGAACAATTTCCTCACATAGGAAGGAGCGACGGAGACGTGGTTCTATCGACAAATACAATGGACAGGAGTATGTAAGAAACGCTGATGTTTTATGGAGAAGAAAAACTTCAAAGTAACAGTCAAAAAAAGACAGATGAAATGTTGGGGACACTTAATGGAGAAAGAAGGTTTTAGCAATTTAACATACACTGGGTATGTTGAAGAGAAGGGAAGCAGGAAAAACAGAGAATATCCAATTTTAGGAGTTTGATTAAATGGATGAGAAAACAAGGATTACAAAGACAAAGACGGGTGATTAAGGAGCAAGAGTTATTTCGAGAAGAAACGATAGGAAACTGTGGAGATCCATGATCGCCTATGCTCTGAAAGGACGTGGCATATAAACTGATTATTCAACACGCATTATGATCGGCATGCATATAAGTAAAATTATTATTTAAAATATTTTGATATAAAATAAAAAGATACAAAATTATAAGAACATTATACATATAGTATATTATCTCCTTCCTTAACTGTAAAGAGAGTTAATCGAAAATGTTTACATACCTTTTCGCACGCTATGTATATGTAATCATTGCTTAGAAAAGAATGTCGTATAGAAATGTGAGCTATAAGTTTTAAAATCTGTGAGGATGACGAGGGTGACTTTTCTACTGAATAATTCTATTGATATCTTGCGATTGTAACAGACTGTTTTATTGTCATGGATATTCACGCCATAAAATTGTAACCAGTCATTCTCCCTTGACACGCGTATTTATTTATTTTGATTTAGTTATTAATGAGGGTGTTTAGTTTGGAAACAACCATTGAATTTCCATTAGTGATATTTGATTTTGTTGAAAAGGGGTGAGGGAGAACAGATATACGATATTTAAATGTTATTTTAAAAGGATTACTGATAGATTTGATTTATTAGGTTTGTTTAGTGTCGATTATTGTAAGATCCAATAGATAATCTTAGATTAAATATAAAATAATTTAAGAATATTCTTTTTGTAATATTTGAAAGGTTGCTTTTATATTATAAAGCTGACGCAAAAGTTCCCACTTCATCTTTTGTATAATGCGTGTGAAAATTTATAAGTATCTTTTTATGGCTTTTGTATGTGTACTCTTTAAGAATTGCTAGTGAAAAAACTTTAAGCATTATTTGAATGAAAATTATGGTTAAATAAAAACAAGGATAATTCAGCACTGTTTACGGTTTAAGTCTGGGTAAAAATAAAGTTACAGTCAGACACAGACAACTGGGGAAAAGTACAGTTTTAGCCAAGAACTGTCGGAGGAAAAGTAGAATGCGAATAAGGCAGAGGGATCAGTGGAAACGTGTAGTGGAAACCAGGCACAGGTATCGAGAGAAAAGTGCTGTTAAAGCCAAGCAGAGTGGTTTGGGGAAAATTACAATGGTTACCTTCAGATTTTGAGAAAAGAGTAGTTACAATCAGGAATGGCGATTTGAGGAAACGTGTAATTAAAGTCAAGCACAAGGGTCTGGAGAAAGCGAAGAGGCAACTAGAGAGTGGCTCATAATGACAGTTCCTATCATAATGATTTAATTGTTGAAAGTGAGTGTCTGGAATTGTTGGGGAAAATTATAAAGGCATTTTTAGTCCTAGAAATATTCTGAATTAAATCAAACCTTGAAAACCGAATTAGAGGAATTTTTAATGTTAAAAAGTAGCATTCGCTTGCAGAAATAATGAAGGTAAATCATTTAACGTTGTTTACAAGCCTGAACAAAGTTAGAAACTAGGAAAGGAAATATCTGTTAGGGTTTAAAAACTCGCTTTTCTTGTTTGACGCAAAAAACATTTTGGAGCAGGTTTGCCACTGATGCTGCAAGCAAATTTATTACGAAAACCTAAAATCAACAAAATCGTTATCAGATCGAGAACAGTCTTTACAATTTCAATTGAAACAGAATCTACCACAGAAGGATTTTCTGTTCTTGATGCAATTAATAGAGAATTAGTGAGGGGGAATTGCTAAAATCTGTGCAATTTGTTATGCATCATTACATCACGAGTTCAACGAGTTCGCATGACACATTTGGAAAAGAAAACTGGGTAAGAAAGTTGACCGTTAATTTTTCAGAAAAATAACGCCGATTCTTTAAAATGTGACACAAGAAAAACAAAAAAAAAACAAGAAAGCAATAAAACTGAAAATTATTTCACATATAGTATATTATCTCCTTCCTTCAACGCTGGAGAATGTACGTCCTGGCGCATCAGTTTTTCATCGACTGTTTATATTTTATCTCATACACAGTTAGATTCCCGTCTGTGTCAAGGTAAACACAAACTGAGAAATGTCTAGGATGCTGCGGTGTGAGTAGGAATGGCGAAATGCAAAATAAGTAACAGAACTGCCCCCCCAAAAATAGAAATGACAAAGTTTGAATTAAGTCAAGAAAAAGAAAAGAAAAGGTTAAAAAAATAATATAATGCAAGCAAACAATATATACAATGCAAGCAAGCAATATATACAATGCAAATTAAAAACAATAAGGAAAACAATAGTAATATGGAAAAAAGTTCACAAACTAAGAATTGGGGTTGACACAAAAAAAGGATGTTCAGAAAAGCGAACGCAGCGTTCTGATTTCAAGACAAGATTGATTGTTACTGAGTCAGATGAAAGCGAGAACTGGTCTATTTTATTGGCTAGAAAAAAATCCCAACATGCATTTGTGTACTCCTGGCCTTAAAATAATGAGGGGCAAATGTTTTGCAATCATTCCCAGGGACTGAAACCAATAGGTGCGTTCAACAAAGGGACGAAGGTAAAATATCCCCACAGCGAGAGAAAAAAAAAAAAAGAAAAAAAAGAAAAGTAAAAAAAGCACATAAATCATGATTTAAATATACTGTGTTCTTTATTCATGGATTAAACTGGCACTATCAAGGCTTAAGTGACACTGGGGAATCTCCACTGCTGTTTCTGTCTTCTTTTATGATCGACTAACCGACTAGATCTTCCCTTCAGCCAGCAATAACTTTGACTTTCCCTGACTATAACTCTGATTCTCACAGCCACTCTATTCATCTGAACGACTTGTAATTGGCCCTTACCCAAAATACAGTCTTAATATATAAGCCCATGAATGGAATTCCATATTGGCTTTGTAACTCTCGCATCTCGATTTTACAGGTGCCACAGCCGTTAGCCACAAAATATCAGTTGATTCAGGTCCAGATAAAATAATTTCCAATCCATTTGACTACGTGGGTGTCCCAACCAATAGATAATCAAGGCCCATTGTGTCACTACACGTCTTGTCTGCTACTGCTCGATGTTGAAAATTTCATCAAAGAAGCAATCGAATAAAAGTGAAATTATCTTTATAACGGAATGTACAGTTTAGATAAATGGTGACGCGAGATCACATAAAGCAGAAAAAATAATGATATTAATTCATATAAATGAAATATTTTTGTCAAAAACGTTGAAAACTTGTGTTACAACTCAAGATCAAATATTGTAAGAATAGTTTATAGCTTAATCTCAACTTCCTCCTTTCTACACCTTATAGTGCAAATATAACTATATCTTTTTATATTGCTTTCAGCGAATGAACCGTTGTCTTCTTGACATAGACGTGGTCATAAAGTGGTATATATATCTCCTGAGGAGGTGTATATATTTTCAACAGAACGATATAGAACAGGTTGAAATTTCATTAAATATTTATTTCATAAAATAGTATAAACTTATAAATGTCTGTTAAAAACAAATTTTGAGTCCAAATGTCTACATTTTTAAGCGACAAAACATCCTACTTACTGAAATAATGAAAAGCGCTTTCTTCTTAGTGTCTGTGGTACTACACAAGTGCAAAAGGGTGGTTCTTTTTAAAAATATAGATTTTTAAAGCCACCAGTCAACTATTGCTGCTGTTACATATATCTGCTACAGGCAATCGACTCTGTCTGCTTTTGTTATTGTGTTATAAGCTCAAAAAGCCATTTCAACTTCGCACGTAGATATTTTTTATATTATAGATTGTAATTTAAATATGGAAAAATTTGTCAATTCTTTTAAAAATATATTCAATTTTAATTGTCTTCTCCACATTTTGGGATTAACTTTCTTCACAAGTTTTTCAATTATTTCCACGTAAAATAATTTTAACTTTCCAAAGATTAATATATCCGCATTTTAAAAAATTGCTATATGTATTGCATCATTGATACGTTGTTTATAATTTATATTCCAAATTCACATCACTCAGAAATTATCGAAGACAGCATCGATTGAAAGCAAGGTACTACTGATTTAGAAAATCATATCAAGTTTTAAAATACTGATTCACTGTCAAAAAATACAAATTTTAGTCTTCTTATTTCCAACTAAAACCTATGTTTACAAATCAGCTTTTTTTTTGTTTGAACTCAGTCACGATCTTAGAGTTCACAAGACCTTGTCGCAGTTAATTGTGAAGTTCATCATCTTTTCAGTGGTTGTATAGCATGTATCTTACCAGCGCTATATACTCAGTGTCCCAAGTTGAGGAAGTTCTCTTTTAACTCGAGAATTAAGATTTCAATATGCTGCGGACAAAAACAAGAAAGTGGGCCAGAACAAAAGTTGCCTTTTGCGTGCCTCACAATGCATTTCACTATATTTGCATTAGAGTGAGATTTAAGTTTAACTCTTGAATTGATTAGTGCACAAACAAGTTTTAAGGCCAGTTGTCCTTTTCATAAACTGATTGTCAACTACTGATAGTGAGCCTAATTTTCCTTGCAACTAGGAGTAAATTCGGATAATTAAGCAAAATATGAACGTTATATAAAAATCACCGTATTGGCTGGCTGGAGAATATTAAAATCTAGATTCGTTGTAAATGATTGTAACATACGTAATATGTAACGTTCAATATTGATCTGTTCTATATTGGAATATTCTATTTGTGTCTCTATATCACAATCAAACTCAAACGACAAAGCACATTGAGCTGGGATTTGGCACGAAAACTCACAAGGTATCCAGTAATGACAAAGGCTATATGAAATTGACCTTAAAGGTCAGTCAATGTGATCAGAGATGATCGAAGTGTATAGCATGCTATTTCTAGCCAAATGAAGCAATTTCTAACAAAATGGACTAATATATTTTTTGATTTCATGAATGATAAGGCGTTTTTACCGGAGGTCATTGAAGATAGAATTATTTTGTCATCATGATGTCTATTGTAGTCCAATAATTACATTCGTGGAAGTAACCAAACAGAAATAATTTAAAAAAGATAAAAAAACTAGATTTTTTCTGTTGCGTTTGTAAAAGGTTGAAAACCATTTTAGATAGAAATCTTTTTTTCTAAGATTAAACTTATTTTCATTTTAAGCGTAAAAATGATTCAAAAGTACAAAAATTATTAGTGGCTTTGCAAACTAGGTATTATTGTACTAAAGAGTGTTGCATCCCCACAAAATAAATTCAAAGCTTTTGTAATAGGCTGGTTTACTTTTTACTAGTTAATTGTCGCATTTTCAGACACATATAAAGGTTTTCAGAACTCAATAGAATCCTTCAACTCTCTTAAGCTGTCTAGTGTTTCTCAACATTGGTTTCATCTAAAAGTTGGAACCCTCGTCAAGCTTCTCTGAAATTTTGACTATGTAAAGTTTTGCATCTCATAGAGATGTTAGAGATATACTACATAGCATTGAGGCAGTGGTATTAAATGGGTAAGGAATTCACAGGATCCTATAATTCCAACAGATATACCCTTTGAATTCAAGCAACATCAATTCTGAGTAACTATCAACTTTTCTATCATCATCAACAACAACAACAAAAAAAGAAAAATCTGTCAAAATTGAATCTGTTTCCCCCATATGTTTTTAATGGCCAACTTTATGTCTGGATTCACCTTTTCATTAGTAGAAGAAGATGTCGTGTACCAAGAGGTCTTTTCGTTCTAAGAGACTAAAATATTTATTTTCTTTGGTATATTAGAATGTTTGTCAAAAAAAGATACGTTTTATACATAGAGTAAATAATATTTTAATTCGTTATGCAAGCATATATATATATATATATATATATATATATATATATATATATATATATATATATAGTTATAAGGAACTTGGTAAACCGAATTGGTAAATCCAAAGAGGATGAAATCCTGAGAGCTCAATGTTAGGACAGAGCTAATATGTAATGAAAAACAAATCACTTTAATGTACCATTACGATAATTTCTTTCACCTAAATCCTTTTTTAAGGATTCAGGATCATCAGGTAAATCTTCCAACAACCTGAATCCTTAAAAAAGGATTTAGGTGAAATAAATTATCGTAATGGTACATTAAAGTGATTTGTTTTTCATTACATTATATATATATATATATATATATATATATATATATATATATATATATATATATATATATATATATATATATATTCTTTGTTGTAGTATTTAAAGTTTAAAGTTATATTTCTCTGCTAGTATGTATATAATTAATCAGGTATGGTAGTGATTAATAAATTTTTGTTGGATTATTCTCTACGCAATATAAAAGAAAATGTTTAATCAATTTCCCAGAAACCCCTCATAAATGATATCATGTAACCTATAAATACGCATTAGGGATAGTTAAACATTGAATATTTATGATCAAAGATAAAAATGTCCTTGCGTACATACTTTGCTTTAATCTTCTGGATTTCCTAAATGTTTCTTTAGTCGATTTTAAAGTTCTAAACAAAACAGTAAGAGTCAGATAGTTGTGATTTATAGTGGAAAGAAACATTTTTGGCCTATCACTATCTGGTGTATCTACCGACCATGAACTAAATGGAAAGTAGTTGGAGACAACATGCAAATACTGTTTCTAAATGATTCGAGTTTCATGTTCTGCCTACATAAATCATATTCTGTTGGCATTGGTGATGTATTCGGACGATTATTTCGAGAGAAAACTGTATATGAGAAGATAATTGTGAAAATATTAACGCTTTGGTGATGTTTCCAAGCATCGATCAATATAGATTTGGGGCATTCATTATTGACTAGTGTTAAGCAAATGCAGAAGATAAATTGCCTTGAATAATTTATTAATACTTTCTTCTTTATAAAATCTAAGGCATTAGACAGAAAGCATGTATTCTTTTCCATCCTCATTCGAATCTCTTTTTCTATTAAGAGGGATATTCGAAGAACATTTTCACATCAATTATTATGACATTTTTACTGTGTGTTTTATATCTATATAACAGTACTTTTAGGAATAAAGATTCTTTTTATTGTGGTTGATAGATTTTGATTATTGATAACAGATTTATAAACTTCCAAAACTAGACTAAAACTCCACCAGTCTAATTGCACATCATTGATTTTCGTTAAATAATCTTTAATTCCTTAAAATTCTCAAATATTCTTACAGGTCGTGTTATATATGACTCTCAACTGAATGTGTACACTCACAGTCAAAAATGTACTTTTCAAGGATAAGTATAATTTCTCTTTAAAATCACATACTGATTACTTTAGTTCCATCAACTTTCCTTCATTACCAAAAGCATTTGATTGGCTGATTATGCGACGCACAATTGAATTGCAGTAGAACGTCCTAATACCCAAACGTCGTCATATCCGAATTTCTCAGTGTTGCCATCGAGATGTTGTAGGAATATGCGACATTCTAATATTTTTCTTTTCTTTGCAAATAATTGTTAGTTACTTGAAATTTCTCAACCCATAAAATCTCGCACAGAAGAAACTTCAAGTGGAAGAAAACAGAAAAGAAATTCTTTCAAGTTAAGGTTAGAAATTCGATATTATTGAAAAAACTCCTAATCCGTTAAATTTGCAAATTAACAAACAATGATTGCAGAATGTGAACGAAACACTAAAAACATGCGCTTGGAGATGATTCACTGAATAGTCTTACTTTGGATGACTTAAAAGAATGGATAAATGAAGAGGTTAAAGAATTACAAAAGAATCCAACTGTAGAATCGCTTTAAAGTGATTTGGATTATCAAGAAATAGAGGAAGAATCAAATTCTTCCGATAACGGTGAAAATATTAGGTTGGTGCAAAAATAATGACGTAATAATGTCGTTTTCTGACGTAATTTTTAACGTCAAAAAACGACATTATTACGTCATTATTTTTGCACCAACCTAATATGAAGGATGATGAAGAAAATTGGAACTCATTACAGAAAGCTATTGATGAGGTCATCAAATTCATGGAGGAAAAATCTTTGTATAGTAGCGCAGAATATACAAGTGCATATAATTTGCAGAAATGCCTTATTTTTAAAATACTAGAACAAAGAAAAGAAATAAGAGAGACATTTGAAATAAAATTTGTTGAGCATTAAACATTGCAGATTAATATTTACTTTTGGAAGACAATTAAGTTTTCATATATTGCGATAGGTTCTTGTACTTTGTTAAGTTATATTTATATTACACAAGCCACATTATATCCGAACCCGTCCTCATATCCGAACTACTCTGAAGTTCGGATATAAGCACTTCTACTGCATATACTGAACTAAATATACTAGCTGGCAGTCAAACTAAGAGTTATTACTTTCGATGCAACTTCATGATTTTTTTTGGAAACACTTAGAGACGCTTTGTTAAAATCTTCTTTAAGATGTCATAACCGATGTCATAAATTAATGTCATAAAAGATGTATTAAATTAAGAGAGAAGGTGAAATGTTTAAGATTCATTTTGATTGAGAGTTCTTGATTTAGTCAAAACGTTGTTTATAGAGAGAATAAGAGGATGAACTAGTGATGATGTTTCATTTAATTTGATCACCTCCGATAGAATGAAAGGGTAGAAAGATTTGTTATTGTATCAGTTATCTTCAGTTATCCTTTCTGTTGATGCTTATTGACTACTGTGGTTAGCTGATATCTCTTTATATAATTTTCACGCTTAAAGCTACGTAATCATATGCATACTTAAATCACATGAAATCATATACATATTTAATCCCATTCGACTATGTGCAAAACCATGACTTTTGGGAGCAAGTCATGTTAAACATATTGCACTCGGTTTTGTATTCGTTTTCTATTCTGAAATTATATATGGCATTTTAAACTCTTAATTGCTTTAATAAAAAACGATCGATGTAAACATTTCTATTTAACGAATTACCATACTGATAGATGTACATTACATATTATCATTGTACGAGATGCATTCCAGAAGTTTTGAGACTTTATCAGGAGAGACATTAATTATTATTAATTTCAAAGAAGTACAAAACTATTAATCTCCTTCAATGAAGAATTCTCTGACTTCAATGCAACTGTGATAGTGCTTCAGCCACTTTGTGAAGGACCCATGGAAGTCATCCAAAGTAAAGGTGTCCAGGACCCTTATTATAGCCTCCTTAATCTTCTCAATGTCTTCAAAATGACTTCCCTTGAGGTTCACCTTTTAGAGACCAACCAAATGTCACAGGAGAACATGGTCAGGATTGTAGGGAAGATGAAAGACAGTTTTGATCTGTTAACAGACTTCATTGCATATCCAGCTGTGAAAAGCAGTGTTTAGTAGAATGCGTTCAAAGAGGTGTTGCAGTTTTTTTCTTCAATCCGGACTAACAAAAGTTGGCGGGTTAGCTTATTAGATATATGATAATAATATAATAAAATTACAGTAATCTAGGACAGTTATCACTGCATCTAAAAGAGTCTCCAAACTTTTGGAATGCATCTCGTAATATAGTTAAACAATTTAATGGTAGAATAAAAAAGGCTTAAATTTTAGTTCAGATTTAAAAAATAATGTAAATATCAATAAACAAGTGAGTATAAGATGGCGTCAGATTTCAGAAATAACAAATTAAAGAATGGGTTATTCTACGAAAGTGCATAATATTTCTCCATTTATTATTGTTATGATAATGCTTACGGCAATATTGATTATAGTAATACAAGTAAAAATAATAAAGAGAAAACAATAGTAACAACAGCAACAACGACACAACCACCACCACCATCACCATCACCAATAATAATAATAATAAATTAAGCGAATGGACGCCAAAACGAGAACTAAGCGAATGGACGCCAAAACGAGAAAGCTTCTCACTTGCTATCGCATGCATCATCCCAAAGCTGATGTTGATCGTCTGTATATGCCCATATCCGAAGGAGGCAGAGGATTAGTTCAACTGGAACTGTCTTACAAAACTACAACAATTGGCCTTCAAAAATACCTGGAAACCACAGAAAACTGGATGATGATATGTTTCAAAGAACATGAAAGTAGTAAGCGCCTTTATTCCGTAATAAAAGAAGCCAACAAGTTCAAAATTGAGTTTAAAATGGATGCAGAAATACGAGTAAATCACACTGCACCGATTGAAGCTTCAAAATACATAAAAAAGATAGCAAAAACAAATGTAACCGACCAGATACAGAAACAATGACAAGATAAAACGCTTCATGGCCAATACTCTGCCCATACCAAACAAGTTGATGTAGACAAGCCCCGTACCCATCAGTGGCTACGTAGTGCAGGGTTAAAAGCTGAAACGGAAGGTTTTATCCTTGCTGCGTAGGATCAGTGCTTGTTAACCAGAAATTATCAAGCACACATACTAAAATATAGTGTTATCCCAAAATGCAGGTTCTGTGATGATTACCCAGAAATAATTGATCATCTTGTATCAGGTTGCACGGTATTGGCACCCACTGAATATAAAACCCGGCATGACAGAGTTGGCCAATATCTGCACTGGAAAATCTGTAACTTCTACGGGAAGGAAACTGAAAGAAAGTGGTATGAACACCACCCAGACCCGGTTACCGAGATAGGGCGTTACGATTTTATGAGACTACAAAATACACACAGACAGAACAATCAAAGCTAACCGCCCAGACATTGTTATTAGAGATCGCACACAAAAAAGCGCCTCCTTATTGATATGGCAGTCCCTGCAGACTGCAATGGATCTTTCAAGATCTTCAAAAAGCTATCAAAATACAAGGACCTTGAAATCGAAATCTCCAAAATATGGCACATGGGAACATCAACAATACTCGTTGTAGTTGGAGCCCTTGGATTGGTTGGAAAAGATTCCAGTAGATTAATTGAAGGGATTCCTGGAAGCTCGTGCCTGAAAGAAATACAAAAAATTGTTCTCACGAGTACAGCCCACACCTTACGAAGAGCTTTGTCTAAATATATTTTTTCAAGTGGAAAATGTCATGATGCCATTTCTAACCTTAGGTCTCTGGGCGGGACCCGGAAAGAAATGAGTACACATCAAAAATCAAAGGAAATAAAATAATCATAGAGTATCAAGCTAGCTCATAATGAGTATAAAATAGATATGATAGAGTACTAAGAGTGTTTCATTCGAAACTGTTTAAAATACTACATTTTGAGCATAAAACTAATGGTATAAGCATAAAATATTGAGTATACTTCATATCCACTCTAATCCACTAATTCCAACTGGTTTGAAAACTCGGCGAGTTTAAATAATACAAATACATTCACGGTAACTGCTCCGATGAGCTAGTTCCCAAACTGCATTAATTTAAACGTGCTACGAGGTTGGCATCTCAATCCCACCCTTTCACTGTCGAAACGATTAAATGTACCCGTCTCTCTACTCCAATAGCTTCATGTCTCCCTTCCTCTTACTTGCTTCCCTGATAGCTATTATTTCCAACTATCCAAATCGACATTTCCAGATGCCTTGATCTATTCGCCGTCTTTCTCCACATCCTTTCATTTATCACGCCTCTTTAATCTTGCTCCCACACTCTGTAACCCCTTGCGTGCAAGTGGCACTCCCGCCTTGCTTGGGGTGAAAAGCTTAAAATAATAATAATAATAATAATAATAACGATGATGAAATATATTCACAGCAGTTAAAAACAGCACTGCAGTAAATTGAAGAATAAATTGGAATCCTGGACACAAAACGTTGCAGACACAAAAGTGGAATGAAAAACAATTATATGGAGACTTCAGAACCAAATATATAAAGGCCAAGAGAGATAAAAGATAAGAAAAAAGAAAATTTAACTTCGTTGAAATGAAAGTGAGAGTGAACCGCATAATAAGAGAATAAGTAGTCCGAGAAAGAATAAAAAGTAGATATGACTGGGTTGATCAACTGGGAACTGTGCAATCAACTAGATTCTATACAAGCATACCGAAGGTATAAAAACAGAAGAAAATCTGCTCTGGAGAATGTAACATAAAATCTGTGATTTTGCGACTCAAATAGGTCACCCACTCTATATTAAGCAACTGAACTTTGTAGCAGTAAAGACGAAAACATACTAAATATTTCTTTTTGAGGAGAACAGAGAAAGTTGTGAATTATTAAGGTGACACTCGTACCAGTCATTATTTGTGCGCTTGGAACAGTCTAATAAAGTCTAGGTAAAAGGATAAGAGGAACTTGAAATTAAGGGAAGAGTTTGATTCGGTTAAACGACGGCCTTAATGAAAACTGCTATAATACAAAAGTGTTGAAGTAGTGAATAAATTTGCTGTCACTTGATCTCCATTGTAAGCCATCAGTTTGTACTGGCGTGGGCAATCAAAAAATGCAACAAAAATAAGAAAAAAAAAGTGATTGGGACAGTAATTATTGCTAGCAGATAAAGACAAGTATATTTTATTTAAATAGAAGCCAAAATCAGTAAAATTGCTAATGGCTAATTATTAAGAGAAATATTCGAAAATCATTTTCACATTAATTATGACATTTTTAGTGTGTGTCATATCTATATATCAGTCATTTTAGGAATAAAGTTTCTTTTCCTTGTGGTTGATAGATTTTGATTATTGATAACAGCTTTATAAACTTCCTAAAGCAGATTAAACTCCATCAGTATAATTGCACATTATTGATTTTCGTTAAATAATCCGTCCCTAATTCCTTAAAATAATCAAATATTCTTACATGTTCGTGTTATGTATAACATCCAGCATTATGTGTACGCTAAAAATGTAAACTGTAATTGGAAGAATTTAATTTATAAGTATACCTTCTTATAAATCACTGGGTGCGCTTTAAAATACTGATATACATTTCACTTTGTGGTACGTGTGGATTGGGGTATTCTCTTCTCAAAATGTGATTGTCCTCTGCCTGGAGCAGATGGAAGAAAAAGCATTGGATCTCTTGATTGGTACGCTTATTGAATTGAGAATGGAGAATTATACGGGGCAACGTTGCTTGCAGATGTCAGTCAAAGTGATTCATTAACAATGAATGAGAATTGGCAATGAAAACACTTCGTTGTGTCGCATCGATCAGAAACTTGTTTAGTTTTGTATATATGCGAGAAATGTAGCATAGGACATTGTCCTGGTGAAGGCATCAACCATGTTCGATAATTCCTTTGTCCGCCGCTGGAAAATATCGATGCAACCTCAACAAAAACAAAATATAGCATAAGCCTTTGAGAATGTGTATGTGAGCATAATTATAGATAAACAACCATATGTGTGCGCATACATGTTTTTGTGATTGCATGTGCGATCGCTTATATATATATATATATATATATATATATATATATATATATATATATATATATATATATTAAACATCTTTAGTTAAATATGAAGGACAAGGAAAATTTTATTAATTTTTTTATTTAGTTGCCCAGTGTTCTTATTTTTCATTTAGTAGGAGTGAGCGAGTACAAAAACTGTCCATTTCGGCCACTTCTTTAGTCATTTTCAAGGGGGTTGATTTTAGTGTAGTTAGTTTATATATATATATATATATATATATATATATATATATATATATATGTGTGTGTGTGTGTGTGTGTGTGTGCGTGTGTGTGTGTGTCCAGAGATGTTTAGTAGGGATAATTCCAAGGAGAATATGAACTCAAAGAGAGCTCAATGTAAAAACAGAGCAATATAATAATAATAATGAATAAGGAACCTTTCTTTTTGCCCAATCATTCAGACCAAAAATACATTGAGAAATGGAGTTTAATTCATCCACATACAAGGAAAGGGGAAAAGAAAAAGAAAAAGAAGAAAGAAGTGATAAAAAAGAAAAACGGAAAAAAGGAAAGAGAAGCAATAAGTTTTAATATTAAAAGGTAGAAAGAAAGAAAAGAGGGAGAGAAAGGCAGAGATTTCAATATAAGGTTTACTGGTTGAAGAGAAAGGAAGATAAGTATAGGGAGGGGAGAGAGAGTGAAATCGTAGACAGATTGACACAAAATAGGTTATATTTCCAGGTTCCGACAAAAAAGGGGAATATATATTGAAAATATCTGATCCTTTCAAGGAGTGAAATCTTCACATTGTATTATAATCGTCATAATTACAAATTGATAATAATAAAAATAATAATATTAATAATAACAAATATAAAAATCATTCAAATAAAAGTAAAAATAATATTTGTCATCAATATAAGACAATAACATGAATTTTAAAATTTTAATGTAATTTAAATAAAAAAAAATTCCTTTAGAAATTTTTTTTTTAATTTATAAAAATATGTATCAATACTATTAATTAAGAGGTCAATAAAGGACTATAGTAATAAAAGACCAATTTAAGTAATTGAAATATAAAATATGCAAAGATAAAAAGTCTATCCATACATATACATATCCACAATATATACATATACATATATACGTACACAAACATATATATATATATATATATATATATATATATATATATATATATATATATATATATATATATATATATATATAAGCTAATAATAGCTATTATAACCTTACTTCGTCGTCAAGTTTTTTGAATTCTCTTATACTTCTGTTTTGATTGGTCATTCTAGCTTATGTAACAGTGTTTTCCCCTTGCGAAGGATCGTTAATAAATTTGAAACTTTTAAAATCATTTATTCTACATTCAACATCATCACTTGATAAGACACCGGAGGTGTTGAAACAAAATGGCTATTTTTGTAGTGATTTTATAACATATTTATGATATAATTTTTAAATAAATAATTATATATATATATATATATAATAATTTTTTCATATAGACAATATATATATATATATATATATATATATATATATATATATATATATATATAATAATTTTTTCATATAGACAATATATATATATATATATATATATATATATATATATATATATATATATATATATGTATACTAGCACTAGAGCCCGGCGTTGCCCGGGGATGTAACAGTAAGAGATAGATCAAGTATCGACCATCATAAAGACTGAAAAATAAAATTGACAAAGATTATTGTTTAAGGTTGACGGACACGCAAGTCTTAATTAAATTTTTTTTTTTACGAATTGGTCAAACCCAAACTCAAACAAAAACATTGTTTTCAATCGTTATCAGTCTACCGATTGAATAGAATTTTATTATAAACAATTGTCTTGTAAATGGAATTTTTAAAGCATTCTGAATGTAAAAATAAAGAAAAAAGTGTGCAACACAATAAGAAACACTACCTGCCAAAAAAAAGTGAAGTTTTGTTGAAATCGGTTGAAAAATGTAGGAAATCCTATCCGATATATAAACGAACACACACACACACACACAAACAACCTGGGTTTTATAAGTATAACTCGATATGAGTTGTCTCCCTTTCATTCTGGTGATGCCTCTTAATTGTGTTTTCGAATTGATTTTGTGCAAAAACAATTGTGTTTTTCCAATTTTTGGCGCTGTCAGAACCACCGCAAGGTAATTTTACGTAGTCCTATGAAGTTTTGTTGAAATCGGTTCAAAAATGTAGGAAATCCGATCCAATATATAAACGTACAGACACACACAACCCGAGTTTTATAATAAGTATGATGATGTATATATACAAAAACTGACCAACTGTTCTTTCTTTCAGAGCGATTTCGGCTATACATTTAACCATTTTCAAGTTTGAAATATATTAGCTGTTAACAAGAAATAGTTTTTTGTACGTAAGTATTTATACAATGTTTTCATTTTCAAAACACGGTGAAGATATCGTGTCCATCATATTGTGTCCATGCCAGAATAGTAGTAGTCACGCATAAACTGATAGAGTAAGTATGAAATCTCTCTCGGACTGTGCTTCTCCAATTATTAAATGTCCTATGTTGAAAACAAGGTTTTTACTAAAATTATTAAACCTAGAATATATATTCGTTATGTAGACGATATATTCATAACAAAAAGTAAATTGATAATCTGAAAACTATATTTCAACAAAATTCCGTCCTAAATTTTACTTATGAACTTAGTGAAAACAATAAACTCCCTTTCTGAGATGTTGTCGTCGATTTTAGTAATAATATATTTACAACTTCTGTTTTTTTTAAAAAAAAAACTAATAAGGACTCTTGTCATCTTAATTTCTCCAGTGAATGCCCTCTATGCCCTGACGATTGCGTCTAGCATGAAACAGCCTGTCGCCTCTCTAAGTGTTGACTTTAATGTTCACTTTTATATATATATATATATATATATATATATATACAAAATCTTATATATATATATATATATATATATATATATATATATATATATATATATATATATATATATATATATATACATTCATTTCTACTATAACTTTCCCAAAATGAAAGTCCCTACTTTCTAGATCCTGGTTGATATTATTCTTTCATCGCACACGCACACACACACACACACACACACACACACACACAATAGAAACCTATATATATATATATATGTATACACACTTATATATATATATATATATATATATATATATATATATATATATATATACATTCATTTCTACTCTAACTTTCCAAAAATGAAAGTCTCTGCTTTCTAGATCATGGTTGATATTATCCTTCATTCCTTCATCGCACGCACACACACACACACACACACACACACACACACACACACACACACACACACACACACACACACCATGGGGACCTACCGGACACTATTCGTAACATACTTGTCGACAACACACATATAATAGCGTAATCTACATGCAAAAAAGTCTAAAAATAATGGAAAACTTATTAATAAAAACAAAAAAAAACAACACTTAATAATATCAACTATGAACATGGACACAATATATTGACCGTGTTTTGAAAAATGAAATCATTATATAAATACATACATGCAACAAACTATTTCTTATTTGGCAGTTAAAATATTTAATCCTTGAAAATGGCTAAATGTATAACCGAAAGCAGCCGGATAAAAAGAACATTCGGACAGTTTTGATATAATTCAACATCTGAAAAAAATTATTATATGGCATGAGAAATTATATAAAAAACTAAATAAAAGAACTTTGTCTGTCGTATTCAATGCAATGTGAATGAAAGAAGGATTGCTGCCTAAAAACACAAATTTTATTATGTATATATATATATTTATTTTTTATATGTTTATATTTGATTTGTAACCTGTAGTCGATATTAAATTTGTCAAATTTTCTTACTTACACAGCGGCTCTTTCAGTAAATGCCCTTCAGTTTTAGTTTTCCTCGCCCTATCTCTCTCCCCCACCCCTTTTTCTGTTCTTTTCTTTTCCTCTCCCTCCTTCTTCATATCTTTAAGATTAGATCGTCTATTGTGATCGTCTGTTACCCCTCTCTTTAGCTCTAACATTCGTCCCACACTCTCATACTTACACTCTCTCTAAATTCTATTTTTTATTTCCGGAGTTGTTTTTTCTGTTTTCTTTTTGAATTTGTAGGTCTGATGAATTGGATCGTATTTACGATTCCAATGGAATAAATTATGACCATGGAATATTAGTGTTTAAGCCTTTTTATTATATCCTTACTCTGTCCTGGACACTGAGTTCTACCTGGATTCTATCCTCTTGAAATTTTTTTTATTCAAAAAATATATATATATTTATATATTTTGCATATGTATGTGTATATTTACCACTAATATTATCTATCTATCTATCTATCTATCTATCTATCTATCTATCTATTATGTATATAATGAAAAAATTATATATATATATATATATATATATATATATATATATATATATATATATATTGTTTCAAATAAACGCTGTTTTGTGTTCTTTTTTATTTAAGGCGCCTTTCGGACAACTCTTCTACAAGGAGTAACGTTGGAAAAATTATTGTATCAAAATTGGTATGAAAAGATAAGTAATTTAATACATGAATCTGCGACTGAACAACGCCATTTGGAGAAGCGTCCTGAGCATGACAATAAACTACATCCAACAACAAGGAGGTTTTGAGGAGCGTGGAACCACCTCTTAATTGCTGTTGTTCCGCGGACCACCCTAACCCAGAGTGGTGGCACATTTAGGGTCCCAGTTATGGTCAAATAATTAACGGGGGGTCAAAATACTATGAAAGCGTAAAAATGGGTTTAATAACAGAAATACTTTGTAAAATATCCCCCGCAATAAATTTTTTAACGAAAAATTATTACCAGCAATACATTTTTTGAAAAAAATATTACCAGCAATACATTTTAAAAAAATATTACCAGCAATACAAATCTTATCGGCCCTAAATAACCCATTGAGGCTGATATGCCGTAAAACAAAACAAATCAAACCAAACCTTTTGGAGAATGAGCTATGATCTTCCAGTTTTTCTATCAACTCATTTTCTATTTTGCATAAGGCTCGTTCCATTTGTAAGTGTTGGAAGCTGTATATATTAAATTACAGCAATCTTCTTTATGTAAGCAAAAGGAGAATTTTCTTTGGTTACTTTATTTGTTTGGAGGATCGTGAGTTAATTTCTTTCATATTTTATACACACGCTGGAGTATATACAACTTTTGTATTTCCGTATATTCAAATCGTTAATTTACATGTTTTAAACGTACTCCAAGTCTTCCTCTATATTACATATCTATTCATACCAATTTTGATACAATAATTTTGCCAACGTTGGTCCCTGAAGAAGTGTTGGCCGAATGGCGTTTGGTTAAAAAAATGACTCTAAACAGTATTTATTTAAAGCAATTTGTTTTATAAATGCCTGCTTCAGAAATTTTATTGCTATTAGTGTTTGAAGATCTGATTCTAAACATAATGATTTTGGAAGTTTTTGTGATTATTTTAAGATTATTTAGATGGGATAGGTTGTTCTGGATAGTGGACTTGACGAAGTTGTTGGGTAACATTATTCATCTGTTTTCATGTAAATTATTATTACGGATTATGTTATTTTTGTTTCGGTTGTATATTTTGTATGCTCGTCTTGCGTTGTGGATGAAATGATATGGGTATTGTAGGTTTTTGAATGTGTTTTCGATGCATGTTACTTCTTTAGGCAAATGTTGGGGACTGCAGATTCTTAATGCTCCTAGATAGAAACCTATAATATTTCTAGATTTAATTTTAAAAGAGCAGTTTGTGTAGAAACTGATCAGATCATTTTTGCTTGTAGCCTTTCCATAAACGTCAAAATTCAGTTCGTTATTGTTTCTGTGTAACATGATATCTTGGAAGGGAAAAGTGTAGTTTGTTTCAGCTTCAAAAGTGAAATCTATTGTAGGTTCAACGTTGTTAAGTTGGTTGAGAAGATCTGTTAAATTATTATTTTGTGGACATATTAATAGTGAGTAGTTTATGTATCTGAAATAGGAAGAGTTTGGAGGGAGAATGCTTTTAAATGGGTCATTTCTAGAAACTCTAAAAATAGACAAGCAAGAACGCCGCTGAGAAGAGATCCTATTGGTAAACCAAATTTTTGTCTGTAAAGTTGGTTATCAAATGTAAAGAAACAATGCATAGTGATTAGCTGGCATATTTTTATGATTTTATGTAGGTAGAGGTAATTTAATTTTTGCTTTTGTTAGGTGATTTTTAGTAAATTGAAGCATTTCTCTACAGGTACGTTTGTGTATAGAGATTTTATATCTAAACTAGCTATATATTTATTTTTAATGCGTATGTTTTTTAATTTGTTTAGGAGGTCACCTGAATTTTTATGCCGAGGAGTGGGTTAAAATTCTGCTTAGTTTTCGGGATAGTTTATATGGGGCGCTGTCTATCCCTGATATGATAGGTCTCATTGGTATGTTTGGTCTATGTGTTTTAGTAATCCGTATAATGTGGTTGTTTTTGGATGGTATTCAATAAGCTTTACCCAGGAGAAGTCTTCATTTTTAGTAGCTTTTTGATGTAGCTTTTGAGTTTTTGAGTTTCTTTAATGGCTTTGTTTCCATTTACTTTTTCATAGATGTTATCATCATTAATGAGATCTTTCATTTTCTGTTGGTAAATGTGTTTATCAATGATTACAATTCCCCCGCTCTTATCAGAAGTAGATATATGGATGTTTTTGTTGTTAGCTAATTCTTTCAGCGACATCAAAACGCAAAGTATGCAGAATTTTAACCCTACTCCTCGGCACTATTAGTCCATCACACATAAATATTCAGGTGGACTCCTAAACAAATTAAAAAAAAATCATAGGCATTAAAAATAAATATATGTCTAGTTTAGATATAAAATCTCTATACACAAACGTCCCTATAGAGAAATGTTTAAATCTACTAAAAAACAGCTAACAAGAGAAAAAATTAAATTACCTTTATCTACATATAAAATCATAAAAATATGCCAGCTAATCGCAAGCAATGTTTCTTTAAATTTTATAAGTAACTTTACAGACAAAATTTTGGTTTACCAATGAGATCTCCACAAAATAATTTATGCATTCTGTGGTATTAAATTGTTACTTATATATATATATATATATATATATATATGACGCATTGACAGTAAGATTTTACACTTTAATAACAGAAAAGACAAGTGGAAAACCTTAATGTCAATGCGTTTCTTTCCTTGTGGAATTTTATCAAGGCAAGTGTAGAAATCTTATTTAGCACAGTGTATTTATATATACTAGAAGAACGTGAAGACAATGTTATGCTTTCAAATTTTGAATTAGAGAACGCTTATAAGATATTCGAAAATCTAACGCCGTTAACTAAGTGATGCACATTTTTGGCATTTTCAGCGAATGAGAATTAACGCTTTTTTTATTTTTATTACTGATTTTTTGTGTAATGTTTATTTTTATTTTTTGTGTAATGTTGAATTTGGCGTCATGTTTATTTATTTTCTTTTATATATATATATATATATATATTTATCTTATTTGTTTTTATATATATAAGTATCCCAGTTCTAACTCAAATTACTAGCGAAACGATTAGAACTTATCTCAAAATACAAACATTTTTACGACGTTACTTAAATATCGAAAACTAAGAAAGAATATCTGATAAAATACCACCATGAAAATGCAAATATATGCACAATATGCAACGTAGACGATTTAGACAAAGTCAACACTTTAAACTAAACAAATAAGATCTCCCCTAAAATAACCAAATTTCTAAATAAATAAACAAATTAAGTAAATAATAGGCAAATCAACAAACTACGAATGCACGCATAAAAATAAGTAAATGTAATAATAACATTAATCCATAATAAATAATTAAGTAATCAATAATAAACAATGAATAAAAAATGAACAAACAACAACATAAAATTGCTCCAAATAACCGCATTCAGATCAACAATTATTTCTAATCAATAATCGTTGGAATAATTAAAAACATAATCGTTAACACCTACCCAATAACTGTTAGGGCAATACAATAGAGCTTGCTACCCATAATGCATCATTGACCAGCATATATAAAGAGTCGAGCCAAAACAGAACACATTACCTGAAAAAAATGAAACACTGTTGCCGCTTGGTGTTGACCTCAATGTTCACTTATATATATATATATATATATATATATATATATATATGGACTTTCACGTCGATGTAATATGAGATGAGGGATTGATGTTTAAGTTTTAGAACTGGGCCCCTAGATTATCCACACATTTGCAATCAAATAAAATGTGTACTGAAGGTTTTTTCTTAGAACTAATAACATAGATCTGGTGCAGAGTGTGTTACAAATTTTCTAAACAACGCTTCTCAAGTTTTAATTCATAGATTTACTTATCAAGGATTTAGAGCTCAATCAGTTGTGCTATTTAACCCATAGTTGGGTGTGGGAAGAGAAATAGAATCATACATTTCTCAATGGTATTTGTGCAAAAGTGAATGCAGTGAACAGAATTTGATGTCGACATATCGTGCCGATAACTACTACGCCACATGCACATACATTTATAAAATAAAGTTACACGACAATGAAGTGTACGTATGTGTGAATATTAATGTGAAAGGGATGTAGATGTATTCATTCGTTTATATGTGTGTCACGATATTTACTCAGTTTCAGTAAACAGAGCTTTTTCGCTAATCCTCTACTTGACTTTAGTTATTGTCTGTGCAAAACTAAATATTTCTGGCTGCAGGGGAAAAATTGGACGAATCAATATTGAATTTATTAGTTTTATTTTAAAATTTGTTTTAGAAAGTTTCAGTTTTCAGTCTATTGTCTATTAGAAATCAGGAAAAATGGAATTGTCACTCACCAGAAATGATAACAAATGCCATTGAAAGAAACAGAGTGGTCCAAAAGTTACTTTACCGTAATGCTCTTTTATAAACACGATTTTTTTCATATAAATTTAATTTGAATTTTTTAAATTCATAGTTTTTTATTAATTTTGTTTTTGTTTAAACTTTTTTTTTACTTTCCGGTATCACGGTAAAGTCATTTTTGGGTCACTTTGTATATGTAAGTACTTTTCTTGTACACTCACTGACCACTTACTGAAATACAAGTAAACAAATGCGCTTTTATGCAAATTTCTAATCAGCCAATGACGCGATAGCAATTTAATAAATATAAACATTTAATCATGGACATGGCGAACTGCTGAATTTCATTTTATGCATTAGTATGGGAATGAGGTATTTTTTAAGTGAGTAAATGCGGCATGGTAGCTGGTGCTAGACGGGCAGGCCTGTCACAAAATACTGACCTATTAAGATTTTAACGTACAGCCATGTCTCTAGTATTTATAGAGAATAGGCAGTAAAAGAAAAATATTCCAAGTATCGGCAAATCTGCAGGCAGAAGTCTTATGTAGAGGAAAGAGGTCAGAGAAAAATGGTTCAAGCTGACAAAAAATCATAGAGAAGAGCCTTGAAGCAGATGTGCTACAGCAGCAGAAGACTACGTCAAGTGCCACTCCTATCAGATAAAAAAAAATGGAGATACAATTCGCTAAAATGGACAAAAGAAGATTGGAAAAACGTTGCATGATCCGATGAGTATGGATAAGTCCTGCTTTGTATCAACAGTTCAGGCTAGTGATGGTAATGTAATGGCATGAGAAAATATTTTGGGGCATATATGGGTGCACTTGGTGTCAATAAAACATTATTTAAATGCTACAGCCTACCTAGGTCTTGTGACTGACCACGTGCTGACGATGGTACCCGCTTCCAGCAGTACAACGTTCCGTGTCACAAATAAAAAATAGTGTCAGATTGATTTTTGGAATACAGTAATGAGTTTTATGCGTTAAAGTAACCTTCACAGTTATCAGATATCGATCCCGTGAAGCACCTTTGGGGTGTGGTTGAAAGTGAGATGAGAATCCTCGATGGGCAACTAATCAATGTACAAAATTGGGATGCTGTAATAACAACATGGATCCAAATTTTAAAAGAGTGCTTTCAGAACATATACCACATCAGAAGATATTGACCTTTGATTTTTATGACTTCTTGGGATGGTAGTTGAGTAAAAACAAGATTTTATTGCACACATCCGACAAGGAGATAAACTCATATCGGAAATTAAAGAATTTAATTAAAAAAGAGACATTTCTCAAGCGAACACACTGATACTGATAAGTAAAGATATAAATCTTTTGAAACAAAGTACTCTTTCCCAAGCGACAGGACTCCTAACTATAAAACAAATCTAATCTCGTAATAATGATTATTAAGCTGGGAAACAACTCGCACTTCTAGAATCTCTTATTGAAAAGACGAATAGAAATCATTTTTATAAATGTAAGAATTCTTTCGTATGGGTGTTAATAAATCTTGCGAAATCTTTGATTGATACATTAGTTGGAGTATAGCACCTACAACAATAATTTCTTTCATGAGAAGAAACAGAAGGAATAATTTGCCACGTTAGAAATGCCAGTTTTTCACAGCTCCGTGTACATCTATTGCAGTTTAATATCGTTTTCCACAGTTTATCGAGAAACCCAGTCTTGGTGTGTTGTACTGGTGTACAGTCTTGGTGTTGTGTCAAGATGATTTGCAGCTGCTTTTATTTTTACTGGACAGAATTGAAGTGTCTAAGATAGCAGACTTCACTACAACCGAAATACCCTTTTCTTTCCTGGGCCAACATATATGGTTCGATAATTTCTTTTTTATATTACATACATGTGAATCATTGAAGTTTTGGGGATTTCGGGCATGAGCCTTTTTACTAATTTTTGAATGTGAGCAACGCTGTTAAAGTTACTTTCTCTAATGTACTGTGATATAGTCAAGGATGTTTGATAGAAAAAAAAGTGGTATTCTACATTCTGAATATAATTATGAAATTAAGTGACAAGCTGGTGCCATTAAAGTTTGTGTGGAAAGTCAGTGTCTCCAGAAGCAATATGTCTATGTAAAGTGTGATGTTTCTTTTTGAGATTCATGATGTTTTTGATAGCTGCTTCCCAATATTTTAGACATGGAAATCTTCGAATACATAAGAGTGGAGAATAGTTAAAATCGATTACGTAGATTGCAATGAATGATGCTATTACTTATAAGGTTCTGTAAATAATTTTGCATCACTTGGTTCCAAAAAGATATTTTTTTGTGAACATGCCGTAAATTCAATTAGTAACAAAATAAAATAGTTGATTTATATGAATTTCTTCTCGGAGTACCATGGATTTTTACATCTTGGCAGATATTTTGATAAAATAAGTTCATATATATTACATATATCTATGTACAGCTTGATATAAACGGTGACTGCCAGTTTTATGCTTTGAGTGATCATCAGTTGGTTTGATTGGAAAAACGTTGCCTGATTTGATGAGTCTTCATTACTACTATGGCAACCGATTGACAGGCACAGAGTTCGGCAAAAAATGTGTAGGTATGAATCCAGCTTACCTTATATCATCGGTTTAGGCTGCTACTGGTGGTGGAATGGTATATAGATTTTTCCTGGGTATACATTGGGGCCCTTGATATCCATAAAATATCGTTTCAATCCCGCAGTCCAAATAGACATTGCAGTTAACTATGTACCCCTATTTACGACTTCCAAGAGTAAAATGAACCCTGTCATAAATAAAAAAAATAATGGCAGATTTGTTCATGGAATGCAAAAATGTGTCACTGGATCTTGATCCTATAGAGCATGGTGAACTAAATTAACATATATATATATATATATATATATATATATGAATGTAAAAGACAATAAAAAAAAACTATAATAATAGCCGACGCGTTTCGTCCAATGTGAACTTTTTCAAGGCAAAAACGAAATGAGTTTATTAAAACAAATTAACTAACAATAACAAAAAATGTCCTTAGCTACTGGAAGAATTTAGAAAACACTTGCTTGTCTATTTTTAGAATTTCTAGGTGACCCATTCAAAAACATTCTCCCTCCAAACGCTTTCTATTTCAGATACATAGACAACTCATTATTAATATATCCACAAAATACTAATTTAACAGATCTTTACCAACTTAACAACGATAAACCTACAATAGACTTCACATTTGAAACTGAAATCAGCTATACTCTTGTGTTCCTAGATATATCACATAGAAATAATAACGAACGTAATTTTGACGTTTACAGAAAGGCTACAAACAAAGATGATCTGATCAGTTTCTACTCAAACCACTCTTCTATAGTTAAATCTGGAATTATTATAGGTTTCTATCTGAGAGCATTAAGAAACTGCAGTCCCCAATATTTACCTAAAGAAGAAACATGCATAGAAAACACATTCAAAAACCTACAATACCCATATCATTTCATCCACAATGCATGAAGTAAGGCATACAAAATATACAACCGAAACAAAAATAATAACATAATCTGCAATAATAAATTACATGAAAACAGTTGCATAATACTACCGACCAACTCTGTCTCACGTCCACTATCCAGAACAACATATCCCAACTAAATAATCTTAAAATAGTCGCAACCACTTCCAAAACCATTATGGATATACTCAAATCTTCAAACACTAATAGCAATAATATTTCTGAAGCAGGCATTTATAAAATAAATTGCCAAAACTTCCTCCCAATATATTGGAGAAACAAGTAGAAAAAAAACGCATTTATGAGCACAAAAGAGACCTCACAAAAATCAATTTAACTAATGCACTAGACATACATAGAAATAAATTCAACCACAATTTTGATTTTAAAAATGTTACACCCATAAAAAAGAAAATAACTCACTCAGAAGGAAAATCCTCGAGAGTGCCGCCAATGAATATTATCCAGGCTTTTTCCCTATTTCACCTTTCCTAACAGAATTACTGCTTTCCCAAGCAAACGTACACAACTGTATCAAGAAATCAAAAGAAAATGGTTGAATCAGTCAACACAACAATAGAAACAATATTTCCACACGTGGCAGCATTTGACATAATTTCAGTTGACAATATTAATATAATAGCATTTTCTAAATTCTTCCAGTTGCTAAGGACATTTTGTTTTGTTATTATTAGTTATTTTGTTTTAATAAACTCATTTTGTTTTTGCCTTGAAAAAGTTCACATTGGACGAAACTTGTCGGCTAATATTACAGTTTTCCTATTGTCTTTTACATTTATAAATATTGTCTTTTTCTACAGGTTAACTATGAGAAATTTTTCATATATATATATATATATATATATATATATATACATATTAGTAAGTTTCACCTGGTACAAAGCTCGGGACCACTGGAGGTACAGGGTTACGTTAATGGGTAGTTTATATGACTAGCAGGGAAAGATAACTCTATACAGCTTTGTTCGAGTGGAACTTAGTTCTCGCCGATGAGATACGGTGGGAATCTGGGTGACTTTCTATAATGTGAGTAGCATGGCGGGTCTTAGCCGTGAAGGGTGGACCTGGCAAAAGTAAGGAATGTAGTTCGTCCGAACACTTTCCATGGAAGTGGCGATAGATTAGTGAGAGGCTTGCCATATCCTGCCTATGAGAGAATGGTTGGAGGATGGAAAACACGGAGACGATTTTGGACTTTATCAAGACTGAACAGTGAAGTGTGTTTGCGCGTGTGCGTGTCTTAATCAAACACATACGCACACATATATATTATATACAGGGTTATTGAAAAGTAACTTCCCATTTTAAAATACTTATAATTTATTTATTAAAAGAAATGAATATGAGTGGAAAGCGTTTAGCATGAGGTTTTATTTAAAATTCAATATGGGCACCAGATTTCCATACCAGCTTCTAGAGCCGCCAAGGAATCGCGTCAACTTATTTCACCAGAAAAAAACTTGTGGTATGGAAGACATAACTTCTTGTATTCGCCCTTCAAGTTCTTCCAAAGTCTTGGTTTGGTATAGTAAACTTGCTCCTTCAGCCAACCCCAAAGAAAAACGTGACAGAGTGTTGTCAGAACTCCTAACTGACCACACATACATAAAATAGGGAGTAACTTTTCAATCAACTTATATATATATATATATATATATATATATATATATATATATATATATACATGGGACCCGGAATGTCACTACGGTTGATTTGTCAGAAAGTAGACTTCCTGATGTTATCGGTCTGGAGGGGGACGATTTCAGCGTGCGGCATCTTTGGAAAGTACCTGAAAATCATACCACGGGTTGATCCAAAACTTGTGAGTGAAATTGGGTAGACAGAACACTTGGGAGACTGTCGATAGCTGTGCAAGTAATCGTGATCGAGGGTTTAAGTGTGCTGACCTTGTACACTTTGTTGATCACGCTAGATAACTCGCCGTCTCCCAGAAACTGTAACTAAGGTCTGCTCAGCAACTCTCTCTCTCTCTCTCTTTATATATATATATATATAAACAGATTGGGTATAGAAATTAACACTGCATGGTGACTATCATTTTTCATGTTTTAAGCGATCATCAGATGGACTGATTGCGGGAAAACTGAGCCACCATGCAGAGTTGCCCAGACACTTTATATCTACAAATGACTTATTCCGATAGCGAGCACTTTTCCCACATTAATATAGCACATTTTAAGCAAATGTGTGTGTGTGTGTGTGTGTGTGTGTGTGTGTGTGTGTGTGTGTGTGTGTGTGTGTGTGCGTGCGTGCGTGTTTATGTACGCTACTGTGTGCGGGATAATAATTCTAATTATCTACTTTTGACGAAAGAAAATAATTTAAAACAGGTTCGGAAATAATAAATTATCTCATTTGCGCGTGATATAAAATTGAAATATCAAATGCATAGCTTTATATGACCAATTGATAAATTAAAGAGGAAAATATATATTAAATGACGACATGGGAGGCTTCTATGAAGTGAAAATTGTTCCGATAAGAAAACAAAATATAAGAAGACATTTAATAAACAAACGATAAACTATCAAAGTAAACTTCCGAAATGAAGAAAGAACTACAAAAGTAAATAATGAATAACCAGTGATATGCTCGAGAGCAGAACGCACGATAAAATATTATCAATAACTTGAATGGAAATCTAAATTAAATAACGAGACAATCAACTACGTACTTTAAAGTGAACCGCTGGATGTCAGTTTATATCAACTTTATTACACAATAGAATAAAAAGTTTGCTTATCAGTTTTTATTTCCCGTTTGTAGTTTCTTTACTGCAAAAGCTTTTGATAACGTACCCTACAAAAAACTGTCGGAACTACTGGGTAATCTTGACACATTTAGGAAGGATATTAAAATAATCCAGAACCTAGAATAGCAGTAAACCGCCTGCATAGAAAAAAGAATTCAGTAAATATATAAAAATAGAAAGGGGCATAAAATAAGAATGTGTCTTCTCATCGTACTTATTCAACCTATACAGTAAGGCGATGGCATATAATGAGGAATAATGCTTGGAAAATTTGACACTCACATGACTTTGAAGCAAGATGGACAGAAGAAAACAGTGCATAAATTACTTAACGTGCTTATGTGAATGGATGACAGAACAGGATTTTAGAAGAGAGAAAAAGACAAGGGAGCCACAAAGGACAGGAAATTGTGGAGAGTCCTGAAGGATAATAGAAGAAACAGTTTTTTTATGGTTTGTAAAAACGAAAATAGTTGCGATCATTAAATAGTCGTTAAATATTTCAGGCTGAATGGTATTTCTCTCTTGACTACCTTTAACAAGCTACGAATATAAACCAAGAGAAATCAACGTAGGAATGAATCGTGTCAGTCGAGGAACAGGTTAATTGAAAGTGAATAAACTCTATGCTCATTTATCTTAAGTGATTTTAAACAAATATAGCAGCTGTAATTCTCTAAACTGAGAGGTGGGGGTAAATTAATGGAGACGGTACTTAATTTGTTTGTCTAATGTGAATTGTTGGAACTATGTCCAAACAAGTTCAGCATAAACACTTATAGAAATGCGAAAACTTAAATTACTGAGACCGTGTAAGATCAAGCCATAACGACAGAATAAATAGGAACCCTACAACAATATTGAGATGATTTTTGCCAGATATTGTGAAATACCATACATTTTACTATTTCATATCTATCTATCTATCTATCTATCTATCTTGTACAGAAGATTTACTATATATAAATTATAAGAGAATAGGCTGAAAAGTTCTTAGGCTGACTTTCAAGGAATGGTACTAGAACTTTAAAATTTAAAAATCATTACCTTAAACTCTTCTGCATTGTTTATTTCCAGGTAAACTGACATCTGTCTGTTCAAAGAAGACTTCAAATGTAGCTAGTAACGATTTCTCTTGAATATGGACATAATTTGGCATAGTGATGTTATCAAGTGCCTGCAAAAAAGTTTAGGCTACAAGGTTATTCATGTTGACATGGTTGTTGCATTAAGGGATGACAATCTATCTTTATCAACAGTACAAAAGTGGGCAACTGAATCTAGGAGAGGAAAGGAATGTTTGCAAATTGGCCCAAGGTTTGGAGGCCCTGCACCGAGTAAAACATTGATCGTGTTCAGCACATGGTGATGGATGACAAGCCAATTCTATAAATCCAGTAGCCAATGCTATCAGCATATCTCGTGAGACGGCTGAGAATATTCTGCACAATGAACTTGGCATGCCGAAGGTCTCTGCTCGGTGTGTGCTAACGTCGTTTCATATGCAGGGAAGGCGATGGCCGTTTTAGTGGGATGCAAAAAGCACAGTGGCTATTGACTATCATCAAAAGAGCCACATCGTAAATGTAAAGTACTATCTCAAATTGCTGAGGCCGTTACGAAATGCTATCAAGACCAAACACCTAGGAAAATGACGTAAGGGCTCTTGTTTCAGCAAGAAATTGCTACAGCACACAAGTCCTTGGTACCAATGCCTGCAGTGCGTAACTGTGACTGATTGATCACTTTCCCTATTTTCCTGATTTGGTCCCATTTGACTATCATCTGTTCCCCAACATGAAAAAAAAAACACTTGGCTGAGAAACAGTATCGTAGTGATGATTTGTTACTGATGTCTTTTTTTGATCTACAGGATGAAAGCTTCTTTACCAGTGAGATCCAAGCACTGCAACGCCGATAGAAGAAATTTGTGGACCGCAAGGGTGACTATGTTGAAAAATGAGCCTAAATTTGTCACGCCATGACAGTATCTTGGTCAGTTTATGAATTTTTCGTAATGAACTTGTAATATAGTGGTGTGTGTACTAAACAATTACTGTGTTTATGAGGCTGTATTATTATTATTATTATTATTATTATTATTATTATTATTATTATTATTATTAACGTTATTTTAGTGGATACACATATTACAATAGACATTTCAGTTTTTCAAACAGGGAAATTAATGCGTGTGAGCTGTGGAGTAATGGCGCGCTGGTATTTACGTATTATTAGTTCCGTGTAGTGCATTTATAGTAGCTTTATGCTCACACTAAACCAATATATAATATTAATATATGTTTTTTATTTAGCTACTCTATTTCGAGTAAAATGTTATCGTATACAGACAAATACGAATAGAAAATTAAATGTCTCAAACGTAACATTATTGTGTATTTAACACCGGACTTAGTTAATTACTGTCAATGAGTGGGTGTGTGACTTTTGGGCTTTCTTCGAACGTAGATTTTCGTAGTTATGTAAGAGACTCTCTACTATTCTCTTCTCGGGTAGGTGCTTATATATTCCCCCTATTATAGGCCGCCCCATGTATGTATAGCGCAAGCTCAGCTGGTTCGACCATCTATTTGCATGTCATTAA
The DNA here is from genome assembly GCA_963932145.1 of Acanthosepion lycidas. Classification (NCBI taxonomy): domain Eukaryota; kingdom Metazoa; phylum Mollusca; class Cephalopoda; order Sepiida; family Sepiidae; genus Acanthosepion; species Acanthosepion lycidas. Next base: position 78,163,560 of record OZ010571.1, on the reverse strand, counting down.
CAACGATTGAGGCCCGGATTAGAGGTTATCTTTCAGTTAAACATGTTTATGTACTGTCTATATTTCTGAGATGAGGTATTATGTACAGTATTTACATTATGCGGAGAGGGAAAATTAGCAGGAGATAACTGATAACTGACATCCATCAAACATGGCACGTGGAACTAGAACAGTCTACCCCAGGGATCGAAATAAAGGGTTCAGTTCGAAATTCCAACCACCTGAAGAAGGCCGGAGCGTACAACGGCCGAAACGTTGTGACAAATATGGCGACAAAGATGAGGACAATGGTCCGCATAATGTAAATAATGTTTATGCACATGTCTTTTGTGGTGGATACTAAATGCAAATTCTATTCTGACAGCATCTGTGGTGATTCACACACACAAAGACATACACACATACACACGCATACATACACATAGAGACGTACACACATAAATTGCTGATATCTCCTGACGAGTGAACGGATGAGCTATTGCTGGAGCGTCTACAAAATTCTAGACTGGAGATGCCTTGAGTAGCTAGTTGCTACGTATGGCAACCCGTCTCTGCACCATGCTACACAAGCAGGCGAACCCAGTCATGGCTGTCAGACAACCACATCACCCCTACATCTGGCCACCTAACTCCCCAAACTGCAACCCCCTTAATTATTATTTGTGGGGCGCAGTTGAGCAAGAGACCAACAAAACTCCTTGTAATACTAAAGATAAATTGGAAAGGCAAAGATTATGGCAGCATTCACCAACTTAAACAAGGAGATAGTCCAGAAGAGATGTAAGAGATTCCGAAGCCGTCTAGAGGCTGTGGTTGAAGCTAATTGCGATTATATTGAATAAATTTACTCTTTACTATTTCCAGATTTTGTGTAATTTTGATAAATATATTTGTTAAAACGAAATGACAGTATTATTTTCATTTATGCATAATTTAGACGACAATTTATCCATCACTGCCCGTATATAAAAAGGAAAAATTGAATTATGTCTGTATGAGAGAAATTTGAATAATTTTAACAATTTTAAAAGGACAATAATGATTGTCTTTATAGTTACATTTAAATAGCTTATGAAAGAATAGCATAATCTAAAGGGGACATAGAAATAATTTTTTATTTTTTCACATAGATATTTAATGCATTTAAATCAAAGATGGTTTAAAAAAATACGAATTTCAAATTATTTCCTTGAGCACATTTGGATAATTCCTTTACAAAGGTTTTTCGCTATTTTGCATATTTCACAATCATTATGTAAAATGGAACCCAAGGCAAATATTTTTTATTCGATACATATACATATTTAAAAATTGCATGGAAATGAGGAAATAACTTTTAAGAAAGGATTCTTTGACTTGCATAGCATTAATGAAAACAATAAAAAGCAGAGAATTACTTAAAATTTTATGACATAGATCTTTCTAATAAAACCATTCTCAGAAACCGGCAATGAAAGATTTAAGCAGTATTATTAAATATATTATCACAAAAATAACTAATGCACGCTTATAAAATTATTAAAGAATAAAATAATTGCGTGTAAAATACATTAATATATTAAGAATTTGGCAACGAAAATAAAATATTCAAGACAGAGTTAACGATATATTTAGTTGATTCTATGAAGTTAAATTCTATTGAATTAATCTTTAAACATGCTATGGAGGAGACTAATTGAAAAATTGAAGAGAGAAGAAAAATTTAGGACGAAATCTCTTGTAGATGAGTGCGAAGAAGAAATCTGAAAAGCGTAAGAGAATCTGTCGTTATTGCAGCTGAGAACAAAATGATTAGGGCTAATATGAACGGGAAAGTCAATAAATACTGCAAAATATCAGGCGTTGTCTATGTATAGAAACAGAACTTAGCTATATACGAAGAAAAATGTAACAAACTGGCATAGAAAAGAAAAGACATTTCACAAATATGTTATATTCCCTAAGCCGGATATCGACTTAGGGAATAAGAAAAACAAAATAGTTTAGAACTTGAACTTTTCTTCAAGGGAGGAAAATTTAATTTAGAAGAGAAATGATTCTAGATAATAGATCTTTTTGGTAATAAAGATTGCCTAGTGAAACTCAAGTTATAGGGCTAGTTTTAAAATGGTTATTATGCATGAGATGAGATAATAATTAAAGATGAAATGGTTCGAAATGAAGATTATGAAGATAAGGAGGATAGATGACCCTTGAACCTTTGACTAGAAGAGGTTAATATTTTAAGAGGTTAATCTGTGCAGGAGTCTGTTACACAAAGTAGCAATACTTGGGAAAAAGTTATCTGAGTATAACTTTTTCCTTACATTTGAAATACGAAGGAAATGGAACTGATTCGACTCCTTGAAGTAGGATGACATCTTTAAACAATGACAGTCTAAAGGATAGAAATAACCTGGACATTTGCCTTGGAAATAGCGATAGGCTTGTAAATCCTAAAATAAGGCAGAATAATCTGAAAAATATAAAGATCTATTTCTAGCACTAATTGCAGTGAAAATGAAAACATTACCCGCAGTTTTTGGCAAACTCGAAAGTAACTCTGAAAGACTTACAGAAAAGTTTGAGAAGATGATGATTAAAAATAATGTTGAGGCAATACAGATCACAGCACTACTAAAAACTGCAAGAATATCAAACAATTTTGTAGGATTTACTGTCACTCTTAGTGCATAATTGGTTTCTAGATACCTTCGGTGTGAAGATACTACTACTAAATAATATTAAATAAAAGGAATGAAGTACGTACTTGGGGTACTCGGGACACAAGAGAAAAAACTTAAAATCTATAGATCGACAAACCAGAAAGTTAATGATGGACAAGGGAGTTAATGCATAGGAATCCACACCTTCGATATAATACAGGCTGTATGCAAATAAAAAGGAGGAAGCGAACTTATCAACATTAAAACCTTTGTTTAGACATCAAAAAGGGATTTTCAAAATATACACAATAAATCAGTGAGAATATGATGAAAACTGTTCATAACTATGTAAAAATTAATAAAAGGACAACAAGAAAGAAAGAAAAAAATGGTAAAAAGGAAGCTCTCCAAAGAGAATCTAAAATAATAACGTGGGTATAGTTATACAAAGGAAATACAAAACGTGAAACGGGATCTCTTATCATTGGATTCTATATGAAATGCGTCAGGACTAATTATATTAAAGCAAAAACAAAAAAATAAAAAAATAAAAAAATAATAAAAATAAAAATAAAAATAAGACAAACCAAAACATACGTGAATACAGCAAACCGGTTAAAATAAAAAAACAACAAAAACAAGTCTTACAGGGTATCAACAGTAACAAAGTGGGAAATGTGCAAACGATTTGGGTGCGATTTCAAACAGATCACCCTATGCAAGCAAAAAGAACAGATATGATATTTTTAGACAAGTAAAAGGAAGTCTGTCAGATGTTAGACATATTTGTTCCAACAGGCTACAGAACAAAGGCAAAAGAAAGAAAAACTGTAAAATTCTAGATCTTTGAGCGGGAACTGAGGAAGCAGGGGATGTGAAATTAAAATCGTGTTTATAACACTTACGCACGTAGAAGCGTGTCAAAAACACTAATCGAGATGAATTGGATATTCAAGGAGACAGAGAAAGGTACTGGGCATTCTTCAGCAACAGTCACCAGATATCTGCAATACAACTTCAAGAAAATTCATGAAATAATAATAATAATAATTAATAATAATTAATAATAATAATAATAATAATAATAATAATAATAATAAAATGTTCTGATGATACACAAGGCACGACTCTGATTGTTTATGATCTTAAGCAATTGGAGGTGTTAACATGTACATGTTTTGTTTTGATGAATTAAGATGGGTTGCAGTAAATATATCCCGTTCAGTACCATAGATTTGCTTATAAGCTATGTCATAACCAGTTGGGCATGTCACATAAAGGTGGGTGCATTGTGCATCTTTGTTCATTAGCGGGAGTAGTGGCGTAGCAACACGACTGGGTATTGAAAGTTTTTTTTAGTTTGAAAGACAAGGTAGCCAATGCAACGTGGGAGTGATACTTGGAACGGGTATACCCTCAATCAGAGATCGCATAAGCATACTGGGTTAATTTGGCTGTTATGCATGTGCTTCGTATAACTTTATCAGTCTGGGTGTAATGACGGGTTTATTCGGTTTCGTAAATTTGAACCCATTTTGTTGGCGTGCTGCTTTCTCAATATGATGATAATGATGATGATGATGCGTGTAATTCAGAAAAATCAAAGAGGCCAAAACTCTCAGAATTGCTCGGGTAAGATAATGAAGTCTGTCGAAGTATTTCTAAATTGGTCAACTGCAGATTGACTATTATGACTAGGGGCATTTTGTCCTTATCCAATTTTAATGATTTTTTTTAAAATTTGAGATTCCTTGGAATTTGGTGAATCATTAAAAAATCAATATCTTTAGCTCAGGGGAAGTTATGTTCAATATCTGGCACCTGAAACGCCCCAAAAGGCAAGTATCAAGAGGATTGACCTATTTTTGCTTCCTGGTCTCATGGAAGAGCCGAACCTTCACTCGACCCTTTGCCATTATATATACAGATGTATCTAAAACTAGTAAAATCTTAAGTTGGTTTTACTGAATCTTGATTGATTTAGCAAAATAGTAGACCCTTTTGAGATTACGCAGCAAACGCTTTCAACTGTTTGGAAGAAACATTTGTGTTAATTTTATGACCATTATGACAACCTAGGCGTTCCACGAATATATCCTAAATTGGAAAGATCCACGAGAATCCTGTACCTGGAATTTTCATAAACTTTTCTGTGTTCAGGAAACTTATTACTACTCTAATAAGTAAATATTCCCCGTTAACACATTAATAGCTGCATATACATAGAAAGAAGCACATGATGGCTGGGAAGCATATGCAAATATTTCCAATCATCTGGTAATGCGAGGAAGCATAGCTGTTAGGAAACGTAATTCTTTCAGTGTATGTTTATTTCTAGGAATACTTGCTAATGTCCTCCACAAAAAATGAATCTTCAAACGTTCAAAAATTACGATTTATCTTCACTGTAATTTAAAAACATATATCGGAATAGCGGGAAAGAAAATATAATGAAAACATTGGGAGTAAGATATGTTGCAAAATCAGATGAGTAGCTGTTAATCGAAACATCTTATAACTTCAGCATTTTTTAAAACATTTTTTAAAAGTATTATGTATTAAATTGACTATAATGCTTATAAAACGCTTTACATTTTGTAAGAACTTTAATGAAACTTTATATTTTTAAAGAGCTTTTAATGAAAATAATTAGAACAATCGTATAAATAAGTAAGGAAATTAGATAAATCTATTGAAATAAGCTAAATCTTATTTTATTGACTGACTGAAAAATCCTAAGGTTTCGTAGGTGAGTAGAGAAATCTGTCTTTATGAGCAGACGATGACAAAACACACAGAAAAGTTTCCAAAACGAGTTTTTATTAATCAACTGAACATGAGGATAAGTGATATCTATCTATCTATCTATCTATCTATCTATCTATCTATCTATCTATCTATCTATCTATCTATCTATCTATCTATCTATCTCTCTCTCTCTCTCTATATATATATATATATATACACATGTACACACACACACACACACACACACACACACATATATATATATATATATATATATTAATAGATAGATATAGATAGATAGAAGGAGGGAGCATGCATCTTTCTACAAAAATATTTACTTTTGATGAGAATTGACGAAGAAAAGTTTAAAATAAATACAGAAAATTGAATTGTAAAATGACTATTTACACAAGTATAAGGTCACAAGAGTTTGAGAATGTATCAGCTGCAACACTCTTTTAAAATATAAAGCTTTTTTCAAGCATGTTAGTTATTTAAAGGTATAATGCTTTAAAAGTGATGACGTCATAAGATTTATTACCTTCATACAATAAATATTTTTCTGACAATAAAAAATAATATGCATTTCTTATATGCACCTCTTTGAACTTACAGTTCTTAAATTTACTTAGTTTTTTTACTACTGTAAAATAAAGATTTCGTTTGCTTAATGAGGATGGAACACGATAATAATAATATTCTTTGAGGCTAGCTTGCTAACGATTACTTTAAGGTGAGGTGTCTATATATTGTTGTAGAAATAAAGCTTTGTAATTTGTAATTAATGTTTTCTCAATAGCGTGATTCAAATGGTGGTTGCTACAACAAAAACGTTTATCGTTTGTTTTGTGGATAATCCAGCATAAATTATAAAGTATGCAACATAATTTGTCCAGGTAGCAACAGTTCCATTTTAAGTCCCAAGATTACTTGAAAGTAGAAAGATTAGAAAATTATTAAATGTTTTTATGTACCGTATCAGTTCAGGATATGGGCTATAATAACTCTCCAGAACTTTCTATCCTTCGTACCTCTTAGCAATGCTTGTATTTTTGCTAATCACTCCTCCATGCTCGTTCCGTAGGTTACTCGCTGTTTCCTCTGACCCTCTTGACTTAAGTCTATCCTGTGACAGTCAAATTCTCTAATCTGTATTTCTTCATTATATACCCAAGAAATTTCAACAGTATATTCCTGATTTTAAGTACAAATGTCATTTTTGTTGCATTTTCTTAAAACTTTCCACCCATGTTTTAACACCACCTCACGTGAGTTTAGCCCGCCAGCCGTAGGGGTTTATCGGGACATGGTTGAGGGCTAATGATGCCTGAACACACGAAGGTGCAGCGTGTCAGAAATCAAAAGTACTACTTCTACCCACGCCCCACTATGCCCACACATATCTGTTAGCTGAAGTCTCCTCTTAATATGTGAGGAAATAGTCTAGCTATTACTGCCATATAGAACAACGGATATTACATATATCAGCTCTTTTCTTGGTTTCTAATGAAATTTTCCTGTTTCTTAATACTTTGTTTCATATTTGGAAGGCATATTTCCTTATTCCAATACACCTTCGTTTTTTTTGGGTCACATTTGCCAGATAGTTAAGTTTGTATACTTACAATATTTTAGTCACCTCAAATTCGCAACTTGCAATTTGGGATAACAGCCACGAAATGATAGAAAGTTCAGTTTGAATATATTTGCCAAATCTTCGTAGTTAATGATGATCTATGGTAATGTTCTTTTTACCAAAGGCAAAATGTTTAAATCAGTTAACATAATTTTTCTATTTTAGTCAGTGCCTTCTGAAATGTAGTCACTAACATTTGCTTATACATTTCTATTTTTGCAACATTTCATTTCTTCATTTAGAATTGCATTATCATTGGTAAAGACGAGATTATATAATTTCCTTTGAATTATCGAGTCGAAAGAATTATTAGATTCATGTAGATGCTTTCCCAAAGAAATGTATATTATCTTATGACTTGTACATCTGTTTCATTAAGAACACAACAATGTAAATGTCTCGATGCTATCATAGAATATCCGAAGAAGCAACTTTATAATATAAAAGAATATTTATATTAAAAATTTATTATTTACATTTTTCATAAAAATGTAGCCCGGAATAGTAAAACATGACATTAGAAATCTTGGAAAGATATATGGCCAATGCAGGATATTTATTTTATTTCTCGTCCCTTCTATCTATCTATCTATCTATCTATCTATCTATCTATCTATCTATCTATCTATCTATCTATCTATCTATCTCAATTGTCTGTACTTTCAAGAACATATGTATACAGCCATATATATATATGAGTGATCCTGTATGTTGTAATGCATATGTAAACATAAAGTGCATATATATATATATATATATATATATATATATATATATATATATATATATATATATATATATATATATATATATACATATATGTGTATATACATATATGTGTGTATATATATATATATATATATATATATATATATATATATATGTATATGTAGTCATAGGTACTTCTGAAACCATTATGAATTCATGTAAACATACGCTGACTGACGTGGGTGTAAATTCTCTTAGTCCTTGAATCGATCAGTAATTGGTTATCTCATTACGTTCCATCGAATAAAAGCCGTGGCTGCTCGCCTACACACAAACATACGCACACACAGACACACACGCACGCACACACACATGCATATATATTTATATACACAAGATGGCTGATCAATCCGCTTTTTATTCTTATTTCTAGATTAACTTTTCTTCATTTTCCTTCGATTTGCACTGGATGCTCTAATGTGTACGCTTTTCTTTTGCTAATGCTGTCACTACTACTACTACTACTACTACTACTACTACTACTACTACTACTACTACTACTTCTATTGCATCTATTTTCCTAGCGCTACTTCCCTGATTTTTAAAAATAATCCTTTTCAATTTTATTTTTCTTCCCCATTTTCTTCACGCATCTATTTATCTCTCTCTATGTACACGCACACAGACATATTTATGTGTGTATGTATGTGTGTGTGCGTGTCTATTGATACAATGCATTATATACACGTCCGTGTATATTTGTGCGCAGATGGCCCAACAATTAATCAAGATATAGAAGAAGAGATTAGGTGTTGAAAAACAGGTTCTTGTGCAGAAAGTCCTTAGAGCGTGCATGCGCATATTTTCTCATTTCCTGTGTGCGCAGGAAATCGCCCAGAGGAAAGAAACTGAGATCAACAATCGAGAGAAAGAGATGAAAGGGAAAACAGACAAGGAACGTTGGCTTCTGGACATTTTCCAGCGGAATACGAACGTGTAACGAACCAGTAACCTTAGTTGATATATATCCATCGTTCATAACATTTTTTTTATCATCAATTCCTCTCTAGCAGTTGAAGTTTGCCGCCATTCCTCCAATCTTCAATCAAATAATGAAAAATCCATTTTCTATTAAAAGAAAGAAAATGCTTTATTTTTCTCATTTTATTGAATAAAAATACGAATTCTACTTAATGAAATGAACTTTAATAAGATACGTAATATTGCTTCTTATCTGCCAGCTCTTGAAGCACAATGTAACTCTCTTCACCATTGAACTTTTGGCTGTATTTGGTTTTGACAGCAATGGGCGTGGAAAATACAGCTTCACAAAATACGTTAATTCCAACCCTGTTAAAACCCGAGAATTCTGATGAGATTAAAGGATAAACAGGAACGTACTAAATTCTCTAAATTCAGTTCAAATATCCTTTAGCTAAGGAATTGGAATTTAACTATTGAAATATTAGTTACTCCATATTAAAATTGACTCACCATAATTTTCCCGATTTCGCGCTTATCATCGATATCCAAAATGTATTGGTTAGATTCTTTCAACTTACTATGATCAGATAATTCTTGGTTTCGTTAATTCAGAATTAAAAGAACTGTGAAGGAGAGAAAACTAAAAAGTTAGCAAAACTGAGCGTATTTGCATGATGAATTTCATACTTTAAAAAGGTGTGTTTGTCCATTCGATATTTCCAGAACTCATATTTCACCATGTTAGCCCAAAGTTAAGCAACATCGAGCCCGGTCAGCTCGTTTGAATGCGGGACCGTTTAGAAACATCGGGTACTGAAAGCAACTTCGTATAGTCCAAAAATATTTCGGATTTAAATAAGCCACAAAAGTTGATAAGCTGTAGAAAACAAATCAATCAATCAATGGCAATGTTCCAACATTTCTAGAAGTTCACTTTGGCCATGTCATCTGAATTCAACATTTCCAGATGTCAATTTTTGTCATTCCAGTTAACTCAGACTTTTGTGTTTGGCGATATCGGCTCGAATGACGTTATAGTGCCAGAATTCGTTGATGATTTTTGCTTGTTGTTTGAAATTGATGACATTGAGCACCTTCAAAGATGTTCACTAGGTAAAAAGAGATTGAAAAAAATTTCAGATTAGAACTAGCAACGTCAATCTGCTTTCTACGGTGAATGCAGAAATGTGACCACTATTTTTAGTAGTTCATAAAGACGTTCGGAGACGTTTTCCTCTGAAAGCCATCGAAATATGAGTGTGTAAATCCGGAAATTGATGTTCAGATATCATATTAATACAGACCTGTTTGAAGAGACGGTTATCTAATGCTACAGCTTTGGTGAAGTGCATTATATTGAAGGCCATGTTCTTGTCGTCCTTAATTTGAACAGGTAAAAATCTGGATGCCAAGGATTCACGGTGAAGGATGTCCTTTGTACCCAAGGCAGATAGCTAAGCCAAATGTGACTTAAGCTTCGTCAGTACAAACTCCAACTTGCAAGTCCGACGAAAGTTAATTTTACTGGAAGATGTTTAATGCCAAATGAAATTTAACCTTTACTGTTTATTAATTTCCAAAGGATGACCGAAGAGCATTTAATATTTTACGCTATAGCCTGATAAAAAACAAACATATATAACTAGCTGTGAAAATTGAGTAAAATTTTCTCCATCTTGATTGAAAATACAAAAGAAGCTTTCACTTGGTCGAGAAATTGATATTTGATGTTTTTAGACATTTCATCCTTCTCTTGACGATATAGCTTGACAGGATTTGGGGAAAATCTGTTTGTACTAAACATATCAAGAACGCTGTACACTATGAGAGACGCACAATACGCACTAAAGTATCTATGTGCCTTCACCATTTGGAGGGATACAAATGAAAATCCAACATATCCCTTAAGATACATTCACTTTTATTTTGAAATAGGAACTGAAAATTGTGTGATGAGATAAAATGTAATATATTATGTTTATAACAATATTATTCAAACAGTTGCAAAGAGAATTCTAAAAATGAATACTCAATACTTATTTTCTCCTCAGGAAATTGCCAATGTATCGCTTAGGAGGCGAGACATCAGATACATATTAAGATGAAATACATACGCACACGACCATATATAAACATTTATAGACAAGTATTTATTTCAAGAATGATATTAAAATAGACTCATTTGTCATAAATATTTGTATTTGTAGTGAATTGTATTAGGTTGGTGCAAAAATAATGACGTAATAATGTCGTTTTTTGACGTATTTTTTAACGTCAAAAAACGACATTATTACGTCATTATTTTTGCACCAACCTAATATAAATATGTGATGTTATAATGTATTTAGTCACACACGTAATAGTTGGAATATATTATGCAAGTGTTTGTTTATATACACGGATTGATATAAAACTGAAAACAAATGCTAAATTTCCTATTAAAAATGCCTTTAAAACAGCAAAACGCCCCTAGCTTAAGAACCCCCTTGTTTAATTTCAATGAAAATTTGGCACTGCACTCGACATGAGTTCAGGGTACAATATTCCCCTAAATTGGTTTGGGTATTATGAATCGCTTAAACTGCATACATACATACAAGATTAGAGTTTTAGTAGTATATACATATAGAGTATTTATAATTCTAAATTTTTAAATAAATATGTCAGCTGTTTATAAGAGATCATTTATTGTCGATGTTTGTAATGATTAACATTGTATTCCGTACGTTAATTCTTTGGATTTTATGTTCATATTTCAATCCTATTTTTATTGGTATTGTTGTACAGAAAGTTAAAGGAAGTAAATAAGCTCACTGAAATTGATTCTGCTTTGCTAGTAGAGCTGCGCAAATCCCATGCATGTATGTGTGTGAGAAACGACATTCACAAGAAGAAAAAATGTCTGACGAGAAACGTTGGTCGTCTTTTTTTTCTGCAAGTGACTGCATTCATAGCAAAGCGTTATCGAAAGAGTATCAGTGAAATATTCGATCATGCGGACAATTTGTTAGTGGTCCGACACTCTGTGGAATAATGAAGAAAAGTTGCTAGATTCCAGAACTCTTGAAAGGTTATTTCATTCACCTTTTACATTGCTGGATATAGCTGATGGGAAAATAGTTTGATATATTAAATTTGATAGAAGTTCACTGTCTCAAAAGTGTCATACAGATATACACAAAAAACAATTTTAAAGAAAACAAGTGAAATGCTTCTTGGACACAAAGGTAATGGACTTATAACCAAATAATATATCTTCAGTAAAACTATGGAAATAGAGAATTTTATTTTTATAACAAAACTGCATACATCTAATGTTAGGATAGAAGAAGAAAGTAAATCTAAATTCCTCCTCTTTCATCATTTCGCTTAGAATATTAAAACTGATTCTCTATAACAAACAAATTAAACATTTAAAAAAGAAAATGAGTAAAAATCCACAAATGTTAAAGATTAGCAGCGAAACAGAAATAAAGGAAAAGCCATACGAAAGCCATGCTGATCAAAGAGCTGAGAATAAGTGGCATCAATGAAGATTAAATTCCGCTAATTTTCAGTAGGCATAATTTATAAATTGTAGTGTCTATATTTATATTGCAATACAGTTCAGTCTGAAACACTTGTGCACATATAATCAAGGAAGTAGATCAATAAAATATTAAAGAATAAAGAATAAAGAATAAGGAGCAGAGAATAAAGTATAAAGAATAAAGACAAGCGATAGAAATGAACTCGCAATTATCTTAGCCATAAGACAAGCTATAAGTAAATATATACAATAATAGACATAACTGGGAACTAGCGAAACTTGGAAAAGAAAGTATTTGCCGGAGTTATTGTCAAATCGGTAAATAGTAAACTGCATAATCATAGCAAGAGCAAGAATAACTACGTATTTAATGAAATCAATTAAATATTTATATTATATACAATATATATTTTTGTTGTTATTATCACAATGATTCGGCCTTTAAACCCTCTTGCCACCTTCAGGAACCTGTCGATCTGGCTAACCTGGATTTCGAATTTTGAGAACACTTTATTTAATCTACGCAGGAAGACTGTTCTCATTCTGCTGTCCATGCCTAGGGATATCTCGTCTTGTTCCCTTTTTTTTTAAATGTACTGTTCACTGATTGCCAGTTTCTATTGGTTCCGAGTCTGTACTTCTGGCTTAGCGATTGCACTCACAGTTACTATGCCATCAAATTCACAAACAAAAGCTTTAATCTTCTAGTTCATGACATAATCCTGAAGTTAAAACCTAAACCCTTAAACTTAATCTGCTTATTGCATACCTGCATCAGCAACAGTAGCATCTGGGATGCAATAAGATTCTCGAAGGTCGTAGAGCACAACAGCCGAAACTTTGTAACAACAACAAAAACAGGGACATCAGTAGACTATAAATAATGTAAATAATTTTAACTTCTTCATCTTACCGATTCGTGTGCGTTTATCGATATACATGCGTGCACTCTAGTACAAAGCTGATCGGGAAAAAGATAAAAATTGGAACATTAAATCAATTTGTTTATTTAAAACTCATGTAAGATAAAATATAAATTGTTCGGTCTTAAGCTTACTGCAACAGCTTTTTGCTCTTTAAATGTTGCAGGTATACATTTATTCTGTTCATATTAAGTATTAATTATACGCTTCCAATTTGCGATTAATTTGATGATAATCTTAGATTAGGAGTAAAATTTGTGTCGAAAGATTTTCAATGACGATTAAAAAAAATTTTATTTGAAAATATATATTGATTTATGCGATCTAGCTTAGGTAGAATTGGTCGAATGGGAGATAGATATATAAGCTGATGAAAGTCAATTTTAAGGTGTCGAAGTATTTAAAATTTATAAAGATTTAAACATTTATTATCACCTATTACAGAAACATGCCTTTCTTACACCGACGAAGTATGCTTGCGTTGAAAATTGTGAGAACATCAAATTCAAACATATTAATTGTATTTTTGTAATAAATTCACTTGTAGCCATTTAGAGTCATTTCATGTATGAGAAAAAGAGGGAATAATCCATTTTTAGAAAAGCATGAATTAATTAACGTAGTTTTATTGTGACAAAGTGATGAAAGTGGGCGTAGTTAAAGTTGTTGCCAAAGTGGCCATTAAAAATACTATTGAGATTTTTGTATAATATGGAAATTTGCATGAAATTTGTCTTCGGTCGGTGAGCGTGAAACGATCCACAACAGGTTTATGGTGCGAAAATTAATAACAACTCCAACAAAATATCGTACGATTGGCGGTTAGTAACAGTAAAATGATTTGCATTTCTTTTGTCACAGAAATCTAATCTATACCTGTAATTCTCAAAATGTGTGTGCGAGTGTGTTGTGCGATCGGATGTTGTTTATGCGTTTCCACAATTTTAATCCGATTTCGATGAATAATTTTGTTTAGTAGAAAATTCTTCAGTGCCGGTTTCGAGTCTAAATTGTTGGCGACAACGTTTCCCCACTATTTCCTGGCCATTATAACTCTGAGCAACGTTTTACTATTTACGATCTGTTCTTGGATATATAACTTTCATAAAAACTTTAATATAAATAAATAGTTTAAATTATTACAATATTATTTATTATTATATAGTTAAATTTATATAATTAATTATCTATATCTATAATTCTTAAAATGTGTGTATATATGTGTGTGCGTGTGTGTGTACATGTGATCGGATGTTGCTTATCTGTTTCCACAGTTTTCATCCGATTTCGATTAAAGTTTTTGTTTCATAATTCTTCAGTGCCAGTTTTGAGTCCAAAATGGCTGGAAAAATTACAAGCTTGAAGGTAAAAAATCGAAAAAACTGATTTTTTACACTTTGCGCAAGAATCAAAGGCAAAATTTAATTTATTTTTTCACACATAACCTTCCTATCCTAGCTCATGCTGTATAGGCCCACACCTCCACACGTTGCCCATCGGTTGCTGCTGACCTTCAAAATTAGCGCGTGCAGCAACGCGTGTACGTGTGGCCTTGCAACATGCGATGTATCACACGATGTTACACGAACTGACACACGTGCTGATGCACGCGCATACGTATGAACTGCGGAACGCGACATCTGTTCGAGTAAACCATTGGCTGCAAGATGCCCCTTTACAAGTTCAGTCAAATATCGACGTTTCATACTGATTGTCTACGCAGTCCTAAGCTTTAGCTTCTACTTTTGTACGTCCAGCCCTGATTGCACATTCCGCTTCTCTTGGCAAAGCTTCAATCTCTCTCAAATGAAGCTACCTTTTCCGTTGCATAAAGCCTACTACTACAGTTTTAAGGCGTTGATTTCATTGTCATTTATAACCGTTCCCAATTTAATTTTTTTATTGTCCTGCCAGTTTTTGCATTGCATTCACCGTAGTAATAAGCTTGCTTTTTTTTTATTAATCAACATTTCTTTTTCCAACCTTTCCTAAAGTTATTCGAGCTTAGTGATTCCTGTAGCTTTACAGCGTTCTCTTCTGGCATTTGCTTACGCATTCCATTTGACAATTCATACTTGCCTAAAACATGCCACCAAAGACAAGTCGTATAACCGCTGCAGCCAAGTCCGCCATGTAAATAAGAGATAACGAATCGTCTTTAGAACGTTCAGTTCGTCTGTCTCAAAATGCCTCTCGGAATGCTTCAGTCAGAGCCTCTGAGACCGAAGATCAACGTAACCATTAGCTTTTCAGAAGAGCATACCTGAAAACTTCTGAGCGCTAGGTTGAAAAGAAGCGCCTCTTCAACTGCTGTTGTGTGTGAGGCTGAAACAAGACCGAGAACGCAAAAATGGCCCTTTTCAGCCCCCCCCCCATTCAAACTGTTACCCACCCATTTGAAGATGTGCCCCAGTTGCACCACATTGTTGTTACTAATATTGATTTTCGGGTGGGCTGACTTTAAACTTAAACTGCTCAAATTGAAAGGCAAAAATTCCCAGTAATGAAAGATTCGGTCGAAGACGGGCTATAATACTAGTAGAAACATAGATGCACTTAGGAATTTAAACCGAAATGGAAATATAGATATATACTGGCTGAGGTAATTGGCACCAGAATCTCAAATACTGATTTTCATGGTAGTCAGGCTCTTCTTCTTGGCACAACGCAATTTCCTAATACTATTTGCATAAATTTGGTCTTATATATAAGCTAACTCAGTAGCAATAGGATAGAAGGATAGACAAGTATTCATACTGCCTACTTATTGCTGATATTACGAATATCGGTGATATACTGCAGTAAGAGAAAGAGAGAGAGAGAGGCATATTAACAAGGAGTTTTTTCTTTATAGATATTGTATAATTAAAATAGTTATGATAATTGAAAAGGCAGAGATAAGACCCACTGTCATATCACTGTCAGTGAGTCTCACTCTCATTGTATGTCCCTTTGTCATACGAAGTTAACTATATGAACAAGACTATTCTCATATAGTCACATACTAAACGTAAATAGACATAGTTTCAAACAAGGACTTTATTCTATGCTCTAAACAATTAAAAAATTTAGTGTTCAAAGCGAATTTCCATATTCACACCAGTCCACTCTTTGGGCAGTAAAAAAAAACCCGAAAACACTGAAAAATAGGACAAGTGTTCTAACATTTCAACAGATTGTCATATTATCTCATTTACCTAAAGTTTTCTTTGGCTTATTTAAGAAGTTTTCGTCTGGTTGATCTACCATAATAGATCATGTGATAAAGATACTATACAGCTGTTCTTGGGATGATTTGTTATATCTGCCGCCTTGTAATAGGGATTGTTCACGTTAAAGTCTGAAATAAGACACTGTTTTTTTCCTTCACAAATTCATTGTACATGCTATTTGAAGTAATCTCATTAAACTTTAGGTTTGATCTACAATTTGCACCTGGAGTACGAGACATTGTGAAATTATGTTGTCATTATTTCTCTTAAGGTGTTACAGCAAACTGGGTAATTATCGGCGAAAATATATTTTTATTTTTTATATATAACATTGTAATAATTGTATTTAAGTTATTTGGTATGACTTACTTTTTTTTTTCTTTTTTTTTTTATCTCAGTGTGGTTTCGGTCGTTGGTCTTTCTAGGTTTCCTCGAGTGTCAGTTTTTTATTTTAGAATGTTAAACAGTGGCTCCGAGGGAACATATAAATCTCATTTCAGGCGTTATATCCAGCACTTGGGTTTTACTGATGTAAATGCAAAGACAATCACTTTTGAAACAGGTGAAATAAGCCGAGACCAATTTTCTCGAATTATGGTTTCGTATTGCCAAATTTAATATCGTCTTTATCTGTTAATGGCAGCCAATTGCTATTAATTTCTTTTATTAGTATGCAGATCTAATGATTCGAGTACAACACATCTTATGGAATTAAATCAAAATAGAAAACATCTTTCAATAATAAGAAAATTGATACTGTACTGATATTAAGCATCTTTATTAAATGTTTTAATATGATTTTGTAAATGGTAATTGCTTAATCTCCGTGTGCATAATTTGGTGAAAATTACTCATTTTTAAATACTGTTTCTTTCATCTTCTATTTATCGCAACGGTCAGACTACGATTCTACAATTGTTAATAAGCAACGCGGATTAGAAATAAAAACATGAATTCTTATCCTTAGGACCTGCTTTATCATTTAGGCTACCAGTTACAGTCATTCAAATGTAACCACATTGTGTTTCCTTATTTTCCTGGCCGCCTGATATGCTACCACATTATTTATATAGCCTAGTAGCAATATTATAATTGAATAATTTGAGATGAAGTATTATTTATTATTATCGTGTCTAGAACTGACAGTTACGATGGAAACTGAAATTACGATGAAAGGAATAATTGTGAAAAGATTGATAACAATTGAAAATGCTTCAACTAAAACAATTCAAAAGTTAACATTTATATTTGTGGTGAGATTTATAATATTATGAATTTATATTTAAAATGCATGTCATTACGTTGGTTATTATTATAGAGGACGTAGTAAATATTGCAAAACCATGCACCCCTCATAATTCATTTGTTTGTCAGGTAACGAAAATGTCTTTAATTCTATATTTTATGAGTCTGAACCTGTAGAAACATACTTTGACAATCTCA
Source organism: Acanthosepion lycidas (assembly GCA_963932145.1). Lineage (NCBI taxonomy): Eukaryota > Metazoa > Mollusca > Cephalopoda > Sepiida > Sepiidae > Acanthosepion > Acanthosepion lycidas. The sequence continues at coordinate 78,145,732 of OZ010571.1, read as the reverse complement.
TTTCTGATTGATGATTTGCGCAATTAGAAATAAATATAGATATGAGCGTTCGTAAAATTTGGAAGTGGAAAATGGCTGGATCGGTAATACATTGATAATTGAATATTGATATTTGAATGAAGAAAAGTAAAAGAAAATGTGATCATTTAAGTGGAAAACGGACATTTTTCAATTCTAGTTTCCTCGAAGGTAACTTTCTTCAAAATTCGAGAACAAGCTATTAGGTGAATCCAATAGCAACTGGAACCAGCGGCAAATACAACATCGCTGTGTCCACCAAAATGAAAACTACAGATGTCTTTGATTTGTTAAAGTTTCTGATAATATAAAGATAATGATTTGGAACTTACAACCTTTGTCGTATAAAAGTTGTTATATTTGCATACACATTTCGTGCACGAAATATAACAATTATTTTGAGACAGTAGTATATTTATCATTTGTTTATTTGCGTACTGATAAAATACACATTACTGAAACTTTTAATATCTAATTTTCTCAATCCAATTTATAGAATTTCTTATCGGAATCCTGATATTGTTCAGAATTCAAGACCCATTACTTTCAGCAATCTGTGATGTTCATGTAATTTTAGTTCGAATGTACAGATTAACCACCACCATCACTACCATCACTACGACCACCACAAGAGCAGCAACAACAACTGTAAATAAGACAGTTTCTATGTGATAAAAACATTTAAAATACCCTTACACCATTCATCATATTTAGTATAACACGATTCCTTTCCTATTACAAAATCTCTTTGTTATGTCCATTATACATTAAAAAGAACCAATATTACTTTTATTCAATATTGCAGACAGTTTTCTATTTGGTTGGAGATGGGTGATCATATCGCACACTTTCGTTAATGATGAAAAAATATGTAGAAATGTAAAGCAAAATTACCACCAGTAAATAAATGTAACAAGACACGTATTTAAATCCATCATAATAAATTTTAATAGAAGATAATTTCATCGAGGGTGTGAAATTGTAGAACCAGTTATCGAGGACATCGTCGGGTGAACTGACCGAAACTTATCTTTTCTTATTTTCTTCACCACCACCTCATCCGCTCTTCTTCAGTTTTTTTTTTGATTTTTTCGGATTCTGAAGGAGACGTTTATTGATTAGTCGCCCGTGAGACTTGGCTACTTTTAGCGCCTGGCAGTGACTTTGCTACCGCCTCTGCTGTTGACTGACAGGAACTTTGCTGCTGTCTTTGGCAGAAGATTTTGCTGCTACTTAGGTACATCAATAAGTCCGCAGCCCAATGATTGATATTTTTATCATTAGGTTGCGGATTTATTGATCTATGTATGTAACATTTATTGTACACAAAATATTTTTGAACAATTTTTTTCTTCCTTGTCATTGCATTTAATTCAGTGGTGAATATTAATCAGATCTATCGCATACTGTACAATGAATGTTTCGGATCAAAATTCAGCAAATAATACGTATCAACTTGTAGAAATAAATCAGTCTTCCTACGGTTCTTAATAAAGATTTTGCCGTCAGTATTGTCGATGACTTAGCAGTAGTCTCTCCTTCGGCGAAGATATATTACCATCCCTGCTGCTTCGTTGTTTCAAAGGCTCTACTTTTCCTTGTACACTATTCAATCCAACAAGAAGTTTTCAGATCTTGCCCCAGGGTTTTTGGTAAAACGGATATGTTTGCTCCTGCAGCTTTTGTTGTGACTGCTGGAGATGTCACTGTAAGGTAGCTCGCCTGCCGACAATGCCAGTAATGAGATCGTTGTACTGGTTCAAGTTGTCATTATACAGTTCTCGATTTAAGACAACAAACATTGAATATGATTTTTAAGCCGGGGAAATCCCCCCACCAAATCTTGAACTACAACGAATAGTATCATCTTGATACGGTGGTGACTATGACATTCAAATTTTGAAGTGGGTGCGAACGGCTTTGTAGCTTTTACCTAACGTATCAGGATGTCCGAAATTGAAAAGTTTCATTTATATAGATACTAACAGACATTAAAATAACCCACAATATATATTTGGGGCAAACCACCTGCCTGCGGACAGAAAATAAATTGATTAAGAACACGGGCATAAAAAGGGTGTCGGACAAGCAAACGTTTTCTCAGCGGATTTATTATTTAACTCGAGGAAAATCCTTAGAAATCTCAGTTTCACAGAAAGTAGAATACAGGGAATACTAGACAAGGTTGTAAAGGATAGCGGCAAGAAAGGACTAAGCATTAATTGTAAGAAGAGAGAATATACCTGGCAGCAAGAAGAGCAGTTAAAGATTTAAGCTTCAAATTGGATATGTCCAAACCATGCAAGAACAGAGATTTAATTATCAGGAGATTGTTTTAACAGACGACGCCGAAGTTGCATTTGAATAGTGAAATATGATTTTCAAACGTTAAACTTGGCATTTAATTTAACTAAACGTTAAATTATGAAGGTGGAAGATTTTTTTTCATAAACAAGGAAAAGTTTGCTGAACTGCTATCTAATATCAATCCTTCTATGTAGCGATGAATACTGAATGAAAAGTTGATTTTTATAGAAGAGAGCTTAGAATATCATAAAGATGGGATGCGAACAACGACGAAGTTTTAAAGAAAAACTGAATATAATAAGGACACATATTTAGAATGAGAGGAAGGCAGTTAAAATGTTTGGATCATATAGAGAGACGTTTTGGGGAATCTTAGAGGGACATATTGAAGGTAAGGTGGACGGTGGGGAAACAGTGAATAACCTAACTAACAAACATACGTACATTAATAGCAGAACAAAAGCTGGGAAGTAAAGTAAAAAAGCAAACCTTGTTAAGAGCTATAATGGATTGGAAGTTATGGAGAGCCATTTTTACGAACGTCCTGAAGGGACACTCCACGTAAAAGAAGATATTTTCACTAGTTCCTCTGCTTGTGTTGACGAATTTCATTGCCTTTAACTCAATCATAATGATCTACTACAAAGTCATGCTTAATGCTTCAAAGAACATCTGGAAACAATTATTATTAATGTATTCCTTATAATTGCCTGTCACTTTCTGAAAGTTTTTAATTATTTTTTTTTGTTTTTTGAAGACCCTTTACTTATGGGTGCCATTCGATGTTCAATGTCTTCTTCTAACAGAATGCACACATTGTATCATCATTTTCTCCTGCCCGTTTATTATGTCTATTGATAGTTGGTATTCAGTGTTTTGACGGTTGGTCAGCCGTGATAGATTCCATTTTCGTGTGGTCAGTGTTATTTTCGTTTATTACAGTCCAGTCGCCTTTTTTCTTTCGGTGATCATATTGGAACTGTCTGTCCTATTTCAACTCAGCAATTGGACTTGCTGACAGATCACACAATTAAATGAGAGCTGTTTATCTGGGTTAAACAAAGAATATGAAAATAAAGATAAAATACCATCCGTACTTGTCACAAGAAAACATCACCCAACAATCGTCTGCTCCTATATATTTCAAATCTATCAAAAACAGAAATATGACTAAAGAATACTTTCGAGATTAAATAATTCACAAAAGAACATATTTAGTTTAGGATCAGAAGAAAAGACAAATGGTAACTCATCACATTAGCGATCTTACAAAGTGGCTACCTTTTAATCTTCGGTTTAATTTTTTTTTTATTTTAATAAAATTTCTCCTTCTCTTTGGTACTGAATTTACTGTGTATTCTTCTTTTAAAAGTGCGCACAAAACCAAAATATTTGAAACGAACCGAAGAAATAAACTAACAGTTGTTAAAAATACACGCGTTTTCTTAGCGTTAAAAAAAAATTTTTAATCTTTTTTTACATGAAAAATTCAAAATTGGGAATGGTAATTTCAGAAGTTAACGATTTCTGATCAACAGGAAATTTCTGATCAACAGGAAATTTCTTCCCCACCTGTTGTCAGATAACATACAAAAACATATGCATAAACTTTCTCAGATATATCGTACATATTTATACGTACGCAAATATCTACGTTACAACAATGTAGAAATGTAATTATAAAGGAATTATAAATACTTTAACTACAAAGTATTACTTTTATGAACACAAACACACATACCTATATTATACATATATATATATATATATATATATATATATATATATATATATATATATATATATATATATATACCTGTATGTTCGTATGTATGTATGTATGTATATATATATATATATATATATATATATATATATTTGTTACATTTTGTTATGCAAATCAATGATTTTACACAAAAATGATTATTAACCAACCGATTCTGGTACAAATTTTCAGGACAAACATATTTGTATGCTACAGAGATCAGAGAATAATAAAAAAGGAAATAAAAAATATTGGCAAGGTAAGAACAATCTGATTTTAAAACTTAATAAAAGGTGAAATTAGAAACATTACAAGATTAATAAGCAAGGGAAGTGGAGGAACAGCAAGAAAATATTTCAAAATTCTGGTTTTGAGAATGTAAACAGGGAAAAGAATCAGAATATTAAGAATATTGGATGAAGACATAGAATCAATCAAATCTTCACATTTAAGTAAATGTCCCAAAGAAAAAAAGACAACAATTTGGGCGAAATTGATTTTTCAACGGTAAGCTTTAGAAATGAATGTAGTGTTACATTAGGTGAACCTGATGACTAGGTTGGATGTTCGGTCCTTCGTGAAACTATTTAAGCAACATGACAACGGTAGGGTTCATTGGTTTATTTTGTTTTAAGGGGTATGGGTTTGCCTCAATTTGTTATTTAATGCTGACAAGATTTTTACGGTAGGTTCGTATGAATAGAATATGTATTCTTTGTTAGCAATCAGTTTGTAGATCAAATTTCATTGACGTATTTTTGTTAAGAGGGTTTTTCCGAGCGTCAAATGTATTATTGGTAATATTTTTTTCCAAAAATCTATTACTAGTATTTTTACTATAAAAATACATTTTTATATTTTTATAGTGTTTTGACCCCAGTTTGAAGGTTAATTATTTGTCCATAGCTGAGATCCTAACAGGTGCTACCCCCCACTCCCGGGGCCAGGGTGGGCCTGGGAATAACAACAATTAAGAGATGATTGCACGCTCCTCAAAACCTCCTGATTAGAGACTCTGCTGCCGGATGTAGCTTAACGCCATACCCAGGACGCCCACACAGGTGGGGAGTTACAGAAATTGTTTAGGTTAGCACTATAGGCCTTAAAATTATAAGTTCCTTCAAAGTACTGGGTGTGGCATAAATATTAACCCATTATTTTTGCATAAATGGAAATATTTTTTACTCTGTGTCCACTTCAAGATGTAGGCGATCATGGTTCTCCACGATTTATTTTCTTTTATAGCCCTTAGTAAATGTTATCGTTTGATATTTCTCTTAAACGCTGCCATGTCATCCATTAACACAAGCACGTTAGGTAGTTTTTTTGTTTTTTTTTATCAGTCTCATCCCAAGCGAGGCAGTACAGCCACTAACACGCAAGTGGTTACAGGACGTGGAGGAATTAGTAACAAAAACATTAGTAGTGAGTAGAAAAAGAAAAGAGCATTCATGTGGACAGTAGATAGCGATTGGCATTGTATTTAAATTTTTGCAGATTAAAGTTGGCTGGAAGTCATGGAGCCGGAAGGAAGTTCCATAAGCGAGAGGTGTGAAAAAGAAACTGTTAGCGTAGAAGTTACGGCTACATCTACTAGCTCAATTGTTGCGATATCGCCGCCAGTCTATTATTATGCTCAAATTCATACTGTCTAGGTACCATAGCGAAGAGCTCATCTTAACAATTACTATGAAAGTATTTATAAAAAAGGCACAAAGAGGCAACCTTACGGCGGTGGGCAAGTGACTGAAGTCGAGCCGACAGATCAGGACTTGCTGATGCTTCTTTGGATCTTATCAAAGAGCTCCAGATAAATCGCAGGGGCACCGAACCATATATGGCAACAATATTCTAAGCATGGATGAATGGTAGACATATAGATATGCAAAGCTTCAGGAGAGAAGAATTGTCTCGTCCGTTACAGTGAACTGACTTTCTTAGCAGTTGACCTAGTAATGGATTCGATATAGTCTTTACATTTCATGTCAGTCCAAGTCGCAATGAATAACTTTCCTGGGGGATAGCATCAGCAATGCTGATGGAAGGCAGAGAGGAATCTCTCAGATGACTAATAGATTAGTTTCGGAGTCGTTAAAATTGATAAGCCATCTTTTGTCCTAGTTAACGACGGTGTTGAGGTCGTTTTGTACATCAGCTGCCATTTTGATACTGTCTGACTGATCAGCCATAGTATCGAGGCAGGAGTAAATAGTAGTGTCGTCAGTGTAGATGCCAAGTTGAGGGCTGATATCATCGGCAAAGTCGTTAATTAAAAAAAATTAAAAACAGCGTAGGACCAAGCATGGTGCCCTGGGGACACCTACATTAGTACGACAGATGTAAACGAGTGGACGTTCAGGACAACATTGATTTCACGATCTGATAGCAACGATTGGATCAGCTCAAAAATGTGCCCGGAGATACCGTAACTTTTCAGCTTATAGACAAGACCTGAATAGCAGTCCGGTCAAGGGCTTTCGAGATATCCAAAGCTGCAGGCCGGGATTTTTATCTAGAGCACGACAGATTCTTTCCGCAATTATCGTTAGTACAACAGAAGTTGACCTGGAGAAACGAAAACTATATTACTTGTCTAATAAAAGGCCCTGCGATGAGAGATGATGAACAAATTCAGCATTGATTAGGGCCTCTAGGGGTTTCCAAAAAAGGAGTAAAGGTTAATAGGCCGATAATTAGATGGGTTGACGATTCTTAAAAACTAGAACAAGAGACGATGACTGAAATCAGGCCTGAAATCAGGAGGCAGCGAGGCATTTTTTATAGTTTAAAGAGAACAGGAGCCAGTTCAGGAGCACACTCCTTAATGACTATTACTGAGATGCCATCGGGCCAACACGCTTTGTGGGGGTCAATGTTAGAAATGATAGCAGAGACCATAGAATGTGTTAGATGAATAACACTCAGTAGTGAATCAGTTCTAAGTGGGAAATTAGGTAGGGATACTCCAGATGAGTCAAGAGTAAAGTTTGAGGAGAATTTACAGGCAAAGCATTCAGCTTTATCAGCAAAGGATGATAACACCTCAAATTGATTGAAGAGGCGGAGGAATAGAGACCTTGCACTTATTTAGTACCCTATTACAAAGATGCCAGTAATCACGAGAGCCAAAGTTTTTAGAAGCTATTGGTTGTCTCATTCTCTCAGCACACAGGGACTTAGGCCATACGGGGCAGTAGCACATAGGCACCTGTTATGACGTGAGCTGTCACGCTCGCTGGTATAGTCAGCGTTTCAGAATAGTGTTTCTTGTGTATTATGGCGGCCGAGCATGCTGGTGTGAACCATGGAAAAGATCGCGGTTTCACCTGGTATTTCCAAAAAGGAATGAAAGCGTCCATGCCGGGAGAAAGCACATTGGTGCAATTTTCAATTGGGAGGTTGAATATATCAGGCCAAAGGGCACCACAAAGAATATCCCGGAATGAGTTCCACTCAGCAAACTGGTAACGGAAAGAGGTCTTATTGATTGGCAGTTCCTATTTAACGGATACTTGGTAGGGGATATCAATAGCTACCACAGAGTGGTCGGAGTTACTAAGACGGCAGTATTGCGATGCTCGTTAAGAGCTAGTAAAAGAGGTAAGAAATAGATCCAGTAGAGAAGTCTGTTCCTTGGTTTGACTATGGAAAAGAGTGGGGAAGTCCACGATTTGAGTACGGGACTGGGAAATGGAAAAATTTAATGTCTGCATATCGACAAGCATCACCGAAGGCAAAGATGTTCGCAGATGGATAGAGAGAAAGCGCCTTTTCTATACTGTCAGCTATTGCGTCTAATATGCTGTAGTCTTGGGAAGAAGGGGGTCGATAAAGGAAAAAGAGATAGCTAACAGAGTTTAGTAGCGAAAGACGGAAGCACATGAAATAGGAGTCGACGGCCTCAAATGACAGTTCTCTGGACATCAGAAGATTATCCCGAATGTAAACACCAAGACTATGCATGTGGATACTAGAATCTATTCGCCAAAGGGAAGACACCCTGGAGCCAAGAATTAATTCGTAGCAATGGAAGAATTCAAGTTGCTTTCACAAAGGGCAAAGATATCTGGCGACCGTTCCAGGAGAAAAGATTTTACGCTGCAGAAGCTGGAACCGATACCACAAATATTGGAGAAAGAAAGATTGTGTGGTGCATAGGTGTGTTTTTAGCTGGTTTAGTTTTATTTCTTTTTGTTGTGATTTCCATAAGATATGTTTTGAGGAGAGAGGAGAAAAATACCATAATTTTCACTATCTGTCATTAATGGCAATACGGGGCAGCCAGCAGAGAATAATGTGGCCTTAGGGTTTCCCACCGGAAGTGCATACAAGGACACCTAACCATGGGCAATATGGCACTACATACACCCTGATATTATGCGACTATTGATTGGAGCAACGTCTGTAAGCGCTATCAAAGAGTCCGTACACCTAACAATCAGTCAGAAGCAGCAGCAAGCAAACTGACAACCCGGTACATTCACAATGTAAAAACACAGCCACTGGATAATCCGATTACAAAAAAGTAGAGGCAGTTAAATAATTGTGGTCCTGGTAGAAAATAGAGAACAGGTAAATCATATCCTGATCAGGGAACAAGGGATGAACCTCAACTCCTTTTCAATGGACATTGCGGACTGGACAATAGGTGAGTCTATCTACTCCTATTAACTTGAACTACGAACGAACTTATTATCAATGGTGTTTGTAGAAAAATTATAATTGCCATCGGCTTTCCTCGACCAGCACTTTGACTTGAGATGGGACAACAAAAAAAAAAAAAATCCAAAATTACGTCATGTGAGTAGAAATTTTGGATTTCTTGGTGTATAATATATATGCTCTATTATAATAAATACATTGAGCTCTCTTTGTGGATCAGTTTTAATATTTGGTATTACTATAATCCACCTGGATTATATACCAACGGATCTATCTATCTATCTATCTATCTATCTATCTATCTATCTATCTATCTGTGTGTATGCGTGTGTATCTGTGTCTGTGTCTGTGTGTATATGCAGTTTAATGAGCAGATTAAAGTATAAATGAGCAACAAACAACAACAAAAATGAAGAAATAAAATAAATTTCAAAGAAGGGCCGAGACATTTAGAAATCTACAACAACAAGGGGGCACAATGCACACGGGCTTTACAAATACTTCCTTCCAAACTCGAATTATGTACGAATTTCTTATCAGTGGTGTTCGGAGATAAATTATGGTTGCTATCGGCTTTCCTCGGCCAGAGCTTTGATTTGAGATGGTATGGGTGAGCGAGTGATGGTTGGGTGGTTGTGAAGGGACCGAAATCTTTTTCTCTGTTCTTCATGCCTTCAATATATTCTGAAGAGGGAGAGGTGGGTTGGTTGTTGTGAAGGGGCCGAAATCGTTCACTAACTATTGGTGGTATCAGGGTGAAGTGTGTGCGCGTGTGTATGTGTGTTGGGGGGTCCACCTCTCGTTTTCTTCCTCCTCATATTTTTTTACTTTTTTTGCCTTATTCCGAGGAATTGATAGTCGTTCTCCAGTCAAATTTTCCAAGCTCTCTTTTTTCATTATGTCCCCTAGAAATTTCAACTGTCTCTTTCTGATGTTAATGTCTTCTTTGTTTCCATTTTCTTTAAAACTTTGTAATTGCTCATATGTTCAATCCATGATATTCTCAGAATCAGTCTGTAGAACCACTTCACTTTTCTGTTGTCTGCGATGAGATTGTTCACTATTCACTGGGAATATAGAAGGATTGATATTATATAAAAGTTTATTACTGCGTTTCTTCGATTCTAACGACATTTTCGTTTCTTTGTACTTTGCTTAGCTTTTAGGGGCTTCTTTCTCTATCCCAATGCAGCTTCGGATTTCGTTGTTGTACTTTCCGTTACTGATTCGTAAAAATATTTTTGTGGTTGTGAAGAAGTCATGTATTCAATTTGAATTGGTGAAGGAGTCGTGCATTTCAATTGAGAAGAGATTAAGGATTATGGTGAAAGTAAAAGGTAGCGAGTTTGAATTGAAAATATGTGTAAAATATTGCCAATAAATATAACAATCAACTTGTAAACGTTCATTTACCAAAACCTAAAGCTTTTTTTTAATTTTATGATAAAACGAATAATGGGTAAATGTACATGCCGCGCCCAGTAGAAGATGATGTCAAGGTAAATGGAGAGAATCATTGTAAATTCTCCGCAAAGACGTCTTTTGAGTTGTACAGGTCACAAGTAATAAGCTTTAAGCCAAAGAGTATATTCTTGTCGACAACACTCCTTCATCTTGTGCAAAGATGACTCTTGTTCACCTTGCCAAAATGTTTTCAAAGACACCGAATTAATGGAATGGATCAATAAACTTCTTCAAATATTAATCCAGTAGTAAATCGGAGTCTATCATTAAAAGTTATGTATATGAGAACGTTAAACAATATTTAAGCCAAGAAGATCATTTGGAAGCAATAGAAATTACCTCAAGTCGAAACAGTAGGAGATTTAGCAAAACCAATAAATGAAAAACTAAGGAAGTCTATAGAATGTCAATGAATCCATATTAACTTAAGTAATAATCTATTCATTCTTTTCGATTTATTAATAAATAAAAAAAATATGTCGCACTTTGTTGCCATAATACACAGTACAACTTCCACAAGTGTTATTATCACTATATTTTTTTAAGTTTAGATATTATAAGCAGAAACCCATATAAATGTATCCGGAAATATTTATCAACGTTGTTTGGTTAATACAAGTTTTATTGTGAAAACAATGACTCCAATAATAAAATCTGGCATAAGACATATGTATAATTTAATGGAAAGATGTTTTCCACTTTTCATTGTTGAAATTAGTGTAAAAGCTCATTTAGTATTTTCTCGAAACAAATACGTATTGGCCGAGATGGTTATTAACAAATAAAAAGCATCTTGTAGTAATTACAGTTCCGAAATATCTTTTACAACACAACTAACAATGGATGTAATTGATTGATATAATGAATTAATTAAGCAATAAGTAGCAATTCGCCAGTCTTTGATTGATCATATAATTTCCATATTATAAAATTACCAGCGAGACTCACTCCCAAAAGTTGACTATTTTTTCCCACAGAAGCAAATAATCAACATGAAATTTTAAGCGGGCAAACAAGCTAGCAAGAAACACAGTCAAACTGAAACAAAATATTTCATTGCTTTGTTCTCGAACACAAAATTCGGTAATATTCGCATAGAAGTAATGTGCGTATGTTCACGGTAAATGAAAACCTAATTACCTTCATTCGCGAAAGAAAATTATTCTGTGGTTTTAAATTTCCTTCAGTTTAAGAGAGATTTTGACTTTTTGTTTTTATGTAAAGATTAAAAAACACAATGAATAAATAAATTAATAAATATATGTTCCCCAGTAAAGGTAACTGAAAACTATGTCTGCCATTATTAGCCAATTTTAATTTTTCCTTGCGAAATCACACAGTTATCTCAATGTTTTTTTCTACTTTCAAAACAGCAAAGTCATCTTCCAGGATCGCTATCAACTGACCATAATTTATTTCAAGATTTGAATTCTCTTCCTTTTTAACTTTGGAAAAAAAAAAAAGAATTTTCAAGAAGAAAATCTGGACTGCTGTGGTTTGGTGGCTAACAGACAGAATACGCTTTAACGGGCAAACGAGATTTTCAAAGTAGCTGATTATTTTCCGGACAGTCGTCAGAATTTCCAGATCTTCTAATTCTCGGACTATCCTTCGCTGATTTCCTTTGATTACACTACTCTCGCGCCCTACATTTTCGAATGTATGTCTGTTGAAGGACATCCAAAATGTAGATTGCTGTCAACGGATACCCTGCCATGTTTGAAACAGGGGTACCAAATTTTTCCTGGGCTACACTCATTGAATTAACCACGAAATACTTCTTAATTATTAAGATAGTTTCTGCGTGCAAAACAGATGCGTATTCACTAATTTATTCAGTCATTGTGAATGCAATCGGGACATAACACAGGAGATCCCTCAATGGCGTCTTACTACCGATTGAGTAACCCAACGGGAGAGTGTCTGTTCTCACACGCAAAGTAACTTTCTATAGATTGGTTCTAAGTTACATCAAGAGTACTCAACTAATTCTCTAAATAACCAAATTTATGGCTACTTTATTCACAGATTACTTGTATATAGTATCAAGGTGTGTATGTCCATCTACTTGCAAATGTGTGTGCGTGCTAGGACATGAGTTCGATAATTACAAAAAGCAACAAGAGAGCGAGAGGAAGAGTGAGGAAGGGAGAGAGGAAGTAGGAACGTAAAAAATAGTGAGAAATGGGATTCATATGGGAAGTTTCAGATAATTTATATAAACTCTATCAAAGTAATAAGTATTGTATTGGTACTGGAGAACCAAAACAGTTTTCACAGTATGCATCTTACAATCAAATCGCGGTCACGCTTCAGCATATAGGTTCGATTCCTGTCAGTTTTTTTTTTTTTTGGTAGGACTTTTTGATCTGTTCTGGTCATTATTAATTTCACTGCTTAAGAAAATAAAAGCAAGAATACCCAAACCCGTGTACCCAATAAAATAACGCTTATAGTAAGAATAACAAGATGGGAAATGCGACCCAGACATCAGAATACGCATTGGATTAGCGAAAGATGCATTCCAAATGTTCAGCAAAGTGCTGAGAAATCAAAATTCGTTACAAACAAAGAAAAGCATGCGATATTCATTCTCTTATATGGTATTGAATGTTGGACAAGATGAAGAGGAAAGTGGAGTCAGTAGAAATTTGGTTCTATAGAAGGATACTGAGAATTCCATGGACGGAGCGAGTAGACAACAACGAAGAAAATGGAAACAAAAAATACTTATAATCAGAATTAGAAGAAACTGTTGAAATTACTTGGACGCATAATGAGAAAGAAGGGTTTAGAAAACTTTCCCCTCATAGATAATATTTAGGGCAAGACGGATAGTTGAAAGCAGCGAGCCATCTAGCTAATGAAATTGTGTGAATGGATAGTGGAACGGGGTGGGGGTAGAATTAGCAAAAGCAGAAACTTTGCTAAGGACCAAGAAGGATTATAAGTTTTGGAGAACCATGATCATCCATGGCCTGAAGAGACACGATACACAGAAGAAAAATAATATATATATATATATATATATATATATCGTATATTGAGTGCAGGTGTTAATAAAATAGTACTCGATGCAATATAGCAGATATAAATATGTATATATATATATAAAAATTAATCCCCATTTATTTTAAATATAAACCCCGTCTATTTTAAATACAATTTATTAAAAACCAGTAATCCCCGTATAATATATAATGGACTCTACCAGCATTGCGTTATCGAGATAAGTCAGTCTCTACTCAGCAACTCAAGATTGCATTGTGCATGAAAGTCAGAGTTGTGCTACCGGTGAAGAAGAATAATATATATATATATATATATATATATATATATATATATATATATATATATATATATATATATATATATATATATATATGTGTGTGTGTGTTTAGAGGGAATTTTCTCCATATGTTTATATATGTCTTCCAGTTCTTTGTTGCACCTTCACGATAAGTTCGCCCTTGTGGCATTTCGTTACGCCATTCCTCTGCTTAAACTTGTCGAGTAGATTTTTCGCTTCTTGCCTTTCTTTTTTCTTGTATTCTACATATCCTAAAGTATTAGATTTTCCAAGACTTATTTCCTCGGGATATCTCTAGAATTTCAACTCTCTTTTTGAAAGTTAGTAACAATTTCTTTCTAGTTCCGATTCTATTTAAAACTTCCACATGGTAACAAAGACATGTTATTCCCAACGTTCATCGATCCCTTTGGCAATGGAATTGTCCAGCATTATCTTGGAATATAGACATTATATAGCACTGCAGCATTCTTTTGTTCGTTTTTAATATTTTTCAATTACTTAATACTAAAAAGTAAATCCCTTAATACTTTTTTAAATCCCTTAATACTTTGGTCAGTATAGTCAGTAATGGATATCGTCGTGGAAAGTGGTATCGGCAAGACGAGTTTAAATTTTGATTTGGTCTAGTGCGTTGAATTTCGCTATAATGCGAAAGGCATGAATCCATGTCTTCTCCTACCAGCTACAAGTTAATTAGCAAACTAGATTAGGTTCTCTACTCACGGGTGGTGACCAGTCTTAGAAAAGTAAAACTATCCATTCCAAATCGTGGAGAAGGCACCGGAAAACAACTCCATTCTCTTCCCTTCTAATGTATTGGTAATTCACAGATGCGAATTAGAATGGGCTTTGTGGTGTAATGGATATCGGCTCGGGGTGAGAACTTGGAAAGCCGAGTTCGAATTTCACTTATGTACGTTAGATTCAATCCATCTATTCTAAAGATATGAGTTGAATAGCAAGACAGACTGGTTCTTTTTAGCCTTGGTTGGCAACCAGTCTACCTCAGAAAGAAATGGCAACGTATTGCCGGAAAAATCTGCCTCGTCAGTTAATGCATCGAAAGATGATCGTCCAAGCGTTTATCACGTATGACAATTAAATGTCTGACTGAATTAACAGATAATAAAGGAAAGTAATCTGTTGAGAGTCAATTCTATAAAAGTTTAATTTAAAAATGACTGACAAGTTATTGCTTTTATTCAATTCTTCTTGTGTTCGTATAAATTATTTCTTTCCTGGACATCAAGTGTGTAAAAACTTTTCGAATGTTCTATATATCTGAGCGCTTTCGGTTATTCTATTAGCGAGGATAATTTTTATTTTTTGTTTATTTTTAAATGATTTAAATGTGTAGATTTTTATACATGTTTCTAGAGTGACATGGATGTGTTTTTCAAACACGGCCAGCACAACTAGGCAGTGTTCATAGTTAATGTTACTGACTCAGAACATCAACTATGAACCCGGCCACATTGTGTTTGGAAAATAAAAAAATCCCATCACTCTATAAACATATATAAAATTTTACGCACTCAATTACAAATCAAAAACATCCTTGATAATGACTCGTAGAATAACCAAAAGCGCTGGAATATACAAAACATTTCGACAGTTTTTACACACTTTATGTCGAGAAAAGAAATCATACAAGAAAAATTGAATAAAATGCTTAATCGCAGTACCTTAAGTACCTTATTAGTTGTCTTTAATGAAACTGATATATATATATATATATATATATATATATATATATATATATATATATATATATATATATATATATATATATATAAAAGTGAACATAGAAGTCAACACTTAGAGGCGACAGTCTGTTTCATGCTATATGCAATCGTCAGGCCACATATGCTGTCATTTTTCTCGGCTATTTATATATATACGGGTTAGTGGTGCATTGTGGGTATTCTATTATGGCGGTTATTTTACCGGAAGTCGTTTGTTTATTTATTTGGGTCAAATTTTATTGCTTGTTTTTATTTTTTATTTTTTTGTTTCTTATTTTATTTATTTATTAACGTAGTAAAAATTTGTTTATATCACTTATTTAACAGTTCTGTTTTGGTTTGAGAATTTAATTAAAGCTATTTGTTCAATTTTGGGGTTGATTGTTGTAGTTCATTCTAAGTATTATTTTGGCGGGAACAGTTTTTAATTGATTATCTTTATTTGGGATTGGTTTGTTTATTTATTTACTTGGATAAATTTAGGTCAATTTATTTACTTGTATATTTTCTCTTTTCGGTTTTCGATTTATAATTAACATAGTATTTATTTATGTTTTATTTCTATTTTTTATTGTTATTTTGTTTATTAATATATTTATTTGTTTTTATTTTATTTTTTCCTTTTTTTTAGGTTACGTAGTAAAAATTTATTTTCATGTCTGCATTTTGAGATGAGCTCGGATCTTTTGTTTAATAATTTATTTTGGTCGGGGAAAGTAATGATAGCTATTTTTTCCTCCAAGTAAAGTTTGCAAGTTTTTGATTGGTTGTTGTAGGCTGATGATTTTTTCCTTATCTTCCAAGATATTTTTGGTGTGGTGTGCGTTTTGTTTTTAATTTCCCAGATATACTTAGAAAGCATTGTACTGTTCGCATATTTACTATTTGTGAAAGATGTTTTGTGTGTATAATTTCTTTGTTTCCAGGGTCCTTCAGTTACTCCTATGTATACTTTTTCTTCATTATCTGGTGATTTTATCGTGGCTTGGTATATTACGTTGTTTTGTAAAAAATTTCCGTTTAAGGGGCATTCGTTCTTTATTCTGCAGTTGCACGTGGGTTTAATTTGTTCGTGTGGTTTGTTGATAATTTTCCTGTTGTGCTTTTTTATTATTTGTGCCATGTTCTCGGTGCAGCTGTAGCTGATTTTTACTGTGTTTTTGTTGAATATCTTGTGTAAGGTGCTTGATTCTGGGAAGTGTTTGTGTAAGAGTTTGAAGAATATTTTTCCTACGTTTGTTTTTACGTTCTTGCTGTACGGTGGGTTGAACCATATGATATTTCTTCTTCTATGGTGAGTATGTGAGTATTGCTGGGAATCCGCTATCTTTTAGGGCCGTTTCATAGTCTTTCTTAGCTTTGTTAAATAGGAATTCATTGGAGGAATTGTCAGAGAGCCTGCGGTTAATCGATTTTGATTATAGAAGGTGGATGGTTGGAAGATGTGTGTATGTAGAGTGGTTTGTCATTAGGTTTTCTATATGGTTTATATGTACCTTCTCTTAGGTTGAAGGTAACATCTAGAAAATCTACTTCGTTTAGGTTAGTTTTTATATCTATGTAGAATCCGTTATTTTTAAAAATCTTTATTATTGCTTTTCTAGTTTTGTCTGTGTTTTGTTTGTTACAGTTTCTTAAGATTATGAGACCGCCGTCCCTGTAGAGTCCTGTGTCATTTCTATCTATTATTTTGCTCAGTTCGTGTAGTAAGTAAATGCCTATGATTTCGCATGCCTCTGCACCGTCAAAGCTTCCCATTGTAGTGTCAAATATCCCATCTTTCTTTATCCATGCTTCTTCATTGTGGAATAATAATGATTTACGAGAGTGCTTAATGATGTTGATTTCGCTTGGTTTTTATTATTATTTGTTCCTGAGCTAAGTTGATGGCCTTATCTAGCATACGTTCTGTTATGGATGGGTAAAATTCTTTTATGTCTAATTGTAGGAATTGGCGGTTTTGTTTGTTATTTATGCTGTGGAACCAGTCAATAGTTGTTTTCGTATTTTTCCACTGGTTTACTCCTAATTTCTTCCTAAGTTCAGAATTAATTCTTTCTAGTATTGTTTTACTTATTTTACCTAGTTCGCTTTTGGTTGGGTTTATGAGTCTACACGCAGGATTTGGTTTTGAAATTTTCTTTATGGTCTTTTAGGGTGATAAAGGCTCCTGCCTTGCTAATACAATTTATTCGGTCATCTAGGTCTAATTTTTGGGCGATTGTTTTAGCTTCCTTATTGATATCGTGTTCTGTTGTTTGGGGTGCCTTTTTGTATGTTTTGGTTATGTTGTTCTTGAGTAATTTATTGTGTGTAGGAGGACTTAGTTTGTATAAATTTCTTGTTTTGTCAGCAGCGATAAATACACTTGCTGAATTGTTTATTTTAGTTATATCTGCTTTTAGTTTTTTTTGGAATGCATCTTGTTTTTTGTGGAATTTTATGTTTCTAACTAGGTCAGTTAAGTCTTTCTCGAAATCGTCTAATTCTTTTTGTTGTGGGGGGCATTTTCTTGTTTTGAAGCCGTATTTTTCCTTAAGTGTGCTGTTATTGTGAAGGTCCCGGTTTAAAAAGTGGACTTTCCATCTCATTCTTTTTAGGAAACTTTCTATTTTTTCAATTAATTTTAGTTTATATATAGGAGGGGGTGGGATGGGTATGTTTTTTAGGGAGTAGTCGAGGTTAAATTTTTCCATGTCCATACTGTGTTATAAATGTAGCGAAAGTGCTCTACTGTTTACCAGGAGCTGAATATAAAAAAATATAGTCTTAAGGTGTGCTATATTTATGGAATAAAGTGCTCAATATCAGAGATAGAGCGTGTGTAAATATAAAAGTGAACATAGAAGTTAGATATAAAAAAATTTTTACTATGTTAATAAATAAATAAATAAATAAAATAAGAAACAAAAAAATAAAAAATAAAAACAAGCAATAAAATTTGACCCAAATAAATAAACAAACGACTTCCGGTAAAATAACCGCCATAATAGAATACCCACAATGCACCACTAACCCGTATATATATAAATAGCCGAGAAAAATAACAGCATATGTGGCCTGACGATTGCATATAGCATGAAACAGACTGTCGCCTCTAAGTGTGGACTTCTATGTTCACTTTTGTATTTACACACGCTCTATCTCTGATATTGAGCACTTTATTCCATAAATATAGCACACCTTAAGACTATATTTCTTTATATATATATATATATATATATATATATATATATATATAATTGATTACAATTTTACTGTACTGAGTGTAGCAACAAAATTGTCCAAATTGTGTTACAGCATAATTGTCCATCCTACAAAATGTTTAATATCTAAAAAACACTAAACTAATTGAGTTTCTTTTTTCTAGGCTTTCATAAAAGATGTTTAATCCTATTGATGCCATTTGTCGTAAGAATTACTGAAAACCCCTTTGAGTTATTCAGCTAGGAAGACTACAGATTAAAATACTTTTGTATCAGCCCCACTGTCTTCTTAACTGAGCAATGGTGAGAGAAAAAAGATCATCCAGGCCTTCAATAATGCTACCAACATTCATACCCTGGCTTCCATCTTCAAAATCCGTTCAAGAACCATGAAGAAAACGGTGAATAAATTTAAAAAAGAGGATCAGTAGAGATGAAACTTGGATCAGGAGGTCACATCAGGAAGAACTATCATCATTCCAACTTAGAGCTAAAGCGATCAACTAGAAAAGATCCAACTCTATCCATAAGACGTTTGGCACGTGAGAAAGGAGTTTCACCTATGACAGTCCAAGGAGCAGTGAAAAAAGACATGAAAATGAAATCGCAACTGAAACGTTTGAGGCACCTTGTAACTCCAGGATAGAAAGTTAGAACGTTAGAGAAGGCGAAAATCATCTTGAATAAGTTCCTGGAATAATATATATATATATATATATATATATATATATATATATATATATATATATATATTTGAAGTTTATTTCAATCCTTCATGAGTTTCCGATCCTTAGCTATAATTAATTTGATGGTGAACATGTCATTTCCGTTTATGATAGATTCATCACAATTCTTCTGTTAATTTTGCTCAAAGTAGTGTCCATTAGTGTTATAAAAACCTCGGTGAATTCCAGTAAGATGTCTTATTCATTTCCAAGATACAACGGTTCCAAGCTTAATCTAACAATTGGATAATTTTACTGTTACACAATTTGGACAATTTTGCTGTTACACCAGTAAAGCTATGGTAATCAATAAACTCGTTAATAATTCTTGCGTTTCTTACCAACAAAAGTACAGGACGAAAATGCTGAATGGTATAGAGGGTTAAAAAGTAAAGGAAGGAATAAAAACTAAGCCTAACGTCTCATTTATTCAATAGAACCAATACAAGATAAAATATCAGATACCATGTTTTCATGAATAAAAATATTCTACGAATTAGAAAAGACTGAGTACTTTGACTAAATATTAATATATACGAAATAATTAATTAACTCGACAATAACATTTATTAGTTTAAATTTTTAATATTTTCCAGTACAAGAAAGCTTTCTGAGGAAGTGTATTAAAGAATATAATATATCAGGAATACAAACTGGGAATATTTGGAATTAATTCCTATATTTTTTCACTACTGTTACCATGTTCATTGTTCTGAACAGAAAGTTGCAGTCGATATTTTCTCCAGCTTTCGTTAGGTGTATATTTTATCCAATTTTTATAATTCGCTTATATATTTTTTCTTCTTTTCATTTGCCTAACCGGAATATATAATTCCAAAAG
The DNA here is from genome assembly GCA_963932145.1 of Acanthosepion lycidas. Taxonomy (NCBI): domain Eukaryota; kingdom Metazoa; phylum Mollusca; class Cephalopoda; order Sepiida; family Sepiidae; genus Acanthosepion; species Acanthosepion lycidas. The sequence continues at coordinate 78,125,686 of OZ010571.1, read as the reverse complement.
AATCACGAGACGGGGTATTAACAGCTCGTGTCAGCAGCTACGTGAAAACAGGCGACATTGAAATATGTCCTTCGGTTAATGCCAGTAGTAAAACAACAGATATATTTTGAGCTTTGTTTTAAAAGTCAAGAATAGTGTGGTTTCATTAAAGGGACTGAAACAATGCAATATTTATGATCAGAATGATGTTAGAAAGAGAAATAAAAATGCAGAAGGACGTTTACCTGTTTCATAGATTACGTAAAAGAATTTGAAAAGTTACGAAACAAAGTTCTGTATTTCTGGTTCTGGGAAAACTTGATTTATTCGGAAAGATTATTTAATAAACTTGGAAAGATTAATACGGATAGAAAAGGAATTAAGCAATTAAACAAAAATATAAAGTGGCGTATGACAAGAATTTCACAGAATTTAATTAACTTTTACAGTGAGGCGAATTAAAAAAAAAGAACTAAAAGTTCTACCAGGATTTATTATTAGTGGACACAATCTAAACAACATAACATACGCAGATCTCACCGTGTTGATAGCAGACAGAAAAAAACTGCAGGAAACCTTGGACATGACAGTAAAAGAAAACGTCAATTGTAAGAAGACAGAATGCATGATTGTTATCGAGATGGACAAGCACAATTCCGACCTACGAATTGGAGACGTCAGAAACAAGCTTTAAAGAAATTATCTGGAATATGGGAAGAGTTTTAACAGACGAAAATATGACACAGAAATCCGGATACACGAATAACTAAAGATGCCTACCAAAAGATAAACACAGTATTAAGAAATAGGAAAATTTCATTATAAGCAAAGAAAACAGTATTGAACTGTAATATGAATCCTCCTATATGAATGCTGAATAGTTGCGCACAGGCGATGAGGATAGGTGATGCAAGAGAGACGTAGTTCTATAGAAAGATCCATGAGAATACGATGGACGGAACATGCGAGAAATAAGGAAGTTTTTAGGAAAATGGGAGCCAAAAGAATGCTTATGCCTAGAATGAGAAAGAGACAATATAACTTTCCAGAATACATAACCAAAAAGGAAGGTTTGGATTATTTGAAACTCACAGGACATATTGAAGTTAATCAAGATAGAGGAAACAACGAATAAACTACCGAACAAGATTATATTAATAGATGAGAGAAGAAGGACTGAAAAAAATACTAAGGAGACACAATACTTAGAGATACAAAGGATAGGAAGGTGTAAAGAGTCATAATCAGTCAGGTCTGAAGAGACACTTCACATGAAAGAAAATGTCTGACACATACACTGAAATATTTGGTTTAAGATGATATTTTAGAGCATACATTTATTCCCATAGTTCATAAAATTATCATCGTATTGAAGAGTGACTTGAGGTGAGTCTATATGAGGACAGTTACGTGTTTCATTAAATTCGGTGGCAAATAAGCCTTCTCCAGCGAATTGGCTAAATGCTAGTAAATATATTCATGTCCAAACACACACACACACACACACACACACAGACGCACGCACACACACATAAAACAAACGTATAACCAATGCATACAAAAAAAAACAAAAAAAAAACAATGCTTCGTCTTGGTTAGCAAGGTAATTTTGCAGACCATCATTATTGAGTAATGAGTTCACTGCGTGGTGTATACATTTGACTTTGTGCCAAAATTAAGCAAAGCTTAGAAAATAACAAATAATTACGCACACAAACACATACACATGCGTTCACACAGACACATGCGTTCACACAGACACACTGAAATGTATTATGATGTTGCATATATAGGTTACATGTATTGATGATCTTGAACAAAAACATCAATGTTCTATACCAGAACTTCCAAGAAGTAGAAGATACAACTTTCCGAAAAGAAACTATGACCTGGAATTGAAGCAGTGATGACACATACCTTAAATCGATGTTAAAATTTCAGATAGTCGAAATAATAAATACTAAACATTTTAAACACCTCGGTGTATAGATCAGTTATAAAAAAAAATAGTATAGGACATAAGAGAATTGAACACATGATATATTGTATTAGGGGTACTTTTGCCAAACACCATTAAATGCTACAAAACCACAATATTGCCATCAGAAATAGAGTCATTCCTTCAAAGGCATGATTCTATTTCAGCGTCAGTGTAAAAGTTGAATAAGTTCGGAGCGAAGACACATTCTTGTTTTATGCCTCTTTCTTTTTTTCTATATGCCCTAGAAATTTCAGCTGCTTCTTTTTGTTCATTTTGGATGTTATGCATAGCGTTCATCTCATTAGGAATGTCCAAATAATCATCGATATACCAAAAGTTTCTCAGTTCAGTGATTAAAAATAACTTTAAGCGAATTGATCCTTGAGGTTTTAAAGAAGACACTCCTTCATTAGACCCTATTAAACTGGCGCTAGAAAATCACATAACAAAAACCGCATCAGTTGAACATTTCCAACAGCATCAACAATCAACAATACGAGAAATGTTATATAATGAAGACGTTAATTTTCCACACTACATTAAATAAAAGCTTTGCAAAGAAACTCCGTTAGTACAAGAAAGAACAATATCAGATCTTGATAAGTCTAATTTCCTGAAATGCTATTTTACGAATTTTTAAAAGATATATTTCAACCGATAGTAACACTTCCTGTTCTGTCATGTTTCCAGTATGAATGATTAATATCACTATTACCATATATCTAGTCCATTAACTATAGAACACTTGAGACATGTCCCTTCAGGACGTAGGCGACCATGGCTGTCCACAACTTCCTATTCTTTTAACTCTTAGGAAGGTTTATATTATTGTTATCACTACTAATACCTGTTCTGCCAACTATTTATACAAGTTCGTTTTCTCTGTTCTCTGCTTTCCTATGTTCCTTTTGGATTTAATATGCCACCTGAGTATCAAATTCTCTAAGTCCTCTTTCCTCATTATATTCCCTATAAATTTTAACTTTCTTATTCTAAGTACAAATGTTCTTTTCGTTGCTATTTTTTAAAAACTTATTAACTCTACAGGCCATGGTATTCTCAACACCTTTCTGTAGATCCATAATTCCGTTGCCCAAAGTCTCTTTTTCATCTGTGAAGAGTTTGCCCAGAATTCATTGTTATATAGCAGGATATATATTGCATAACAGTTCATCACCCTTTTCTTTGCTCCGAATGAACTTTTTGTTCTTTAATACCTTACTTAGCGAATTTAAATAGCGAAATATGCCTTCAAAAGTAGGTATGTTTTTCAATTGTAATGCCTTTTCGGATTTCGGATATTTTCCGTCCTCTGTTATAGCACTTCCTGCATATTTAAACTTTTTTATTTGCTTGATTTTGGTGTTTCCAATTTGTATTTCTAATCTTAAACTGTTCTTATTGCTAAGTGCTATACATTCTATCTTAAAAATTATGTTTATTCCTTTCTTATGACTTTTCCTTTAGTACCATATGTAGGAGTTCCTTTAGTTTCCTTTTTATACCATCAACACTGTGCTATATTCATGTTTTATGTTGTTAATATTGTAGCCGCCAGTAATGAATCATTATAGGACTTCTAATTTTCTGATTATTGCTTCAGTGTAAAAGTTGAATAAGTTCGGAGAGAAAACACATTCTTCTCTTACCCACCTTCTTTTTTTATGTGCCTACCTAACCCATATCTGTATGCGTGCGGTCTGCTCCAAGTGTAAGTTATGGATTATACCTATATATTCCCAAATCAAATTTACCTAGCAGTTCAAACAGTTATTTGATTCGCAAATTTATGAAACGCTTTTGCATAATTTATAAAACATCTTTCTGTATTTGTATTGCTCTTTCTGAGCATAAATATCGCATTCCTTGTTTCAGAGTCTTTAACGAAACCGCAATGTTCTTGTACTATTTCCGATATAACTCTGCTACTGTCTCTATTGGTATTCGGATGCTAAGTTTCGTTATATGGCTCATTATGTTGATTATCCGATGTAATTCACATATATTTATACATGATTTAGGCAGTGCTATGAAAATGAATCTATTGGGGTTTTCCAGTATACCACCACCGCTGCATATTTTATTAATTATTTCTATACTTTCATCAATGCCAAAATCATCTAAAGCTGGCAGATTCTCGATTACAATCCGGATCTTGCTGCTTTGTTCTTGTTCAACTTGACCAAAACGAATTATTCTAAAATATGTTTTCTTGCATTTACGTAAACTCATTCAATGGACGCAACACATTCGCAAATCGTAAAGTAGAAACTAACATAGATGTGAATTCCATCTGAGTGTCACTAAAAGGGTATACAACATTCTATCACCTGCGTCAAGACACTTATATATTTAAACCATCTCGTACAGTTCTAACACTTGAGGACAGACATTAGGTTTAAGGTTCCAGAATTTCAAATACAGATTGTCTAATATGGCACAATAGATTAAAGCATTGGTTAAAACATATCTGGTTCCCTGTTTTGAGTTCAATCCCTGGGTCTAGCAGTTCTCAAAATTTACTGGTTCAGTTGAAACAAACGGACAAACAACACAAAATTGAATAAGACGGGTGAATATTAACTGATATGAAATATACTCTAAATATGAAAAGCAAAAAGGAGAACAGACTACTCCTGTGAATTAAATAGAGTGTGTACTGTTCGAAATTTCAGTAAGGTTCTTTCATTTTACGTGCCATGACCTTTCAGGATGTAGGCGATCATGGCTCTCCACCTCTCCCTATCCCTTGCAGCTCTCAGCAAGCTCCTTCCCTCTGCTTCCTCCACCAGACCACGTTCTGTCATCCACCTGTTCAAGCTCGTCGGGTATGTCACGCGCTGCTTTCCCTTGTCTCTCTTTCCCTCAGTTTGACCCGTGAGTATCAGATTCTCCAGGCCCTCCTTCCTCATCATGTGTCCTAGAATACGAACGTAGACACATGAAGAATTCCGGAGGGTACAACGGTCGAAGCCACCATGATAAGCATGTTGGTCAGAATAGCCCAGCCTATAATGATCACATTTAATCACTTTTCTTCTTTTCTCTCAAACAATATATATTTCTGTTACCCATACTTAGATTTGTCCCCGAATATAAATTATTTTGTTATCGCCCCCGTAATGTGCATATGTTATCGATCCCAGGATGTGCATATTTTCTACCGAAGCGTGGATATCATCATTTGATATAATCATAAAGTATTGTCTATTTTGTTATTTTTATACAGATTTGGATAAGATAATACCATATTCAAGCAGACAGTCAATCACGAAAGCTAACAATGTCTCTTCTCGTTAGTATCAAACCAGACGTGATGTGCAATTACTTTAAATATGTATAACTAGACAGAAGCACATTATCATCTATTTACGTCGTCTTACATAGTGTTACATATACGAATTCAAATTTGCTCATAAATGATGACAGCACAATTAAGGTTATAATTAAGCTAACAGAACAGATGCATGACAATAATCATAACTTATCTAATATCCAAAGATGTCTTATATATGATCACATTATGCACACAAGCCTATGTAAATACAGAGTTTCACAGGCACACACACACACATTGAGGTGCATACAGACATATATAGGCATATATATTTCACATATTAGGCGGATTAGTCTGAAGACTGACAGCTGAATTTTGATCTGAGAATTTCCCTTTATAACTATGTGATTAATATTCACCAACAAATTAATTGTATTGAAAAGAAGGAGATTATGTTGAAAAATAAATATTATTATGTAAAAAAAATGCTTTTTTAATCATTAGTCTATGGATTTATTGATGTAGAAAGCAGTATGTTATTTTCAATAAACAGACAATGATTAAGAAATGTTATAACCATTTCTTCAAATTAAAGTTGATTTAATTTCATTAAACACGATATCGAGATAAATTGTATTTTCTTTTCTCATTATACGTAAAATTCAATTTTCATGGCCGATAACCACGTTGACTTTAAAGTAGGTTTAAACTTTATCATTTGATCTATTCGTAATATTTTAACTCCTGGTGATGAGGCAATAACTATCATCGCATATTTTTTGGTTTTCCACTGCTTGAAAAACGTGAAGATTTTTTGGTTCTTTCTTTCTTTTTTTTTTTGTGACTGTTTATCTTGCGATGCCGATTACCATGAACCAAGCATGACAATGTCACGATTCAAATTTCTCGTTTGTTTACTTCCCATGAATGCTTGATGAATTCTGGTGGAAATTCATTGCTGAAAAGAAAACCTTTTATTATATAAAGAAATAAAAATCAAGCAGTGTTTTTATAAAAATATTACTTTATTCAATCAAATTGTTTTCATATATATATCGATATTTTTCTTTCATAGCGTTCGAAGAAGATTTTTTAAACAGGCCATTCACTGAATGGCCGAGAACATTTTGCTCGAAAAGAAAAATTGGAATGAATAATAGAATCGGATTAAGGGAAAAAGGAAATTGATCAGATATATGTATTATCTGTGTGTATATCTATGCGTCAGTGATAGTATCTATCTATCTATCTACTCGCGGTTGTGCTCGTTTAAGACATAGTCACCATTGTAATGGTGTAAATTTGTTCAATAAAGTTTGGCGATATTTATGTATGAGGGATGCCCGAAAAATCATTTACTAATCCACTAATTTACTATATAAATAAAACTCTGTGCCTATGTTACCCTTACTATTTTGTTACTTTTCCAAGAAGTCGCCATCAAGCTTGATGCAATTGTCCGATCTGTGCACGAACGCATAAATATTGAAAAATAAATCATATTTTTTATATTATAAATTACTCTCGAGGTTCGGTTCATGTTGCTTTTTATTTAGTACCTATAGACATAAAATTACGTATTTTTAGACAACGCTGAAGAAAGGCGATCTTATATGGTTATCATCACTGATGCAAGTCAGCGCTACGAAACCCGTGACTGAAATATGAATTCAGCTTTTGAAAGTCGATGTAAAAGAAAGTAGATTGTCACTTAAGGTATTTGCGTCAGTCATTCATAAAAAATAGATTTATGTCAGGTTTATCTGAACTAAGCGAGTAACTACAGAAATTTCGACATTAAAAGACTTTCACAAAAATAATATTCAACGTGATAAAAATCGTTCGAGTGAACTCACAATTTTTTCTGTTATAAAAATATGTCAATTAAATATTGAACCAATAAACAGAAATTCAGGGTTAAATCAAAAATAAATTGTCATACGCACATAGATATATTTGCGCTGTTATGATTTTAAAAAGTGCATCCTTTGCAGTGTTTCTAGGTAAAAAAAAACGATTAGTTTTTATAGTCAATATTTTCTAAATGCTCGACTTTAAAGCATGCAAAAGTCGCCCCCCCCCAAAAAAAAAACCCATCAATAATATGAAACATTTCGTTCTGATCAGAATTGTATTCTGTTGTCCCTGAAAACTTATGTTATTTTAAAGGACACAGATTCCGAAATATTTTCTAAAAGATATGCTTTATTATATTGTTAACGATTGGCTGATATTCAGTTCAACTGAAAATTTGGCTTTGTTAACGTCTCAATTTTTGTACTACTTGCATATTTTTAAAAATTTCGCTTCTTCTTTTTAGAAACACGACATTAAAAATGTTCTTTTGATAGCTTCAATGATTCCTTTTAAAAATTAATACTACATTATAAAAAGCAATTAAGAAAATATTAATATTTAGAAGAGGAACATAAACAGTATCTTTTTTTTTTCAGAAAAGTTTAGTATAAAACCAGTTTATTCTGCCGAACTCTTTTACAAACAAGGGATACTTAATTTTCTATAACAAGTTTCTTGCCTGTTTTCTTTTTCTTTTTAGGCACTCAATTGGATAAGAATTAATGTATGTCTAATAGCTACTTAGAAGACACAATCACTTTTCATTGACAACTTCTTGTTTTATGTATTAATTTCTGTCTATATTATGTATTATCTTGTTTTATGTATTAATTTCTGTCTATGTTATTTATGTAATGGAAGCAAAATAATATAGACAGAAATTAATATTTTTTTAAAAATAAATTAGTATTATTTATAATTGCAGAAATTAGCCTTAAAGCCGTGGAAAATCAAAAAGTTTTAAAAGAACTAAATTACTACTTGCTAATTGGTTTTTATTGATGTTAGCTACCAATAGTCGGAGAATAAAAATAAACTTGTTAGGAAATTCTCCTTACTGTCAGTTGTTTTCAATGTCTGAACAAAAAGGAGTGGCATCGGTTGATAGATGTATCTCCTTCTCCTTCTTATCTACGCACTTGAGTTAATTTATCATGCATATATTCACAGTTTACTTGGAATACATGCCAAAAAAGTCCCGAAACTTTCACTTTTGTAAAATTAATGAAATATTTTAATAGATTTTCTCTGAACATAATTTCGCAAGATTCAGAGAGATGCGTGAATTATTTATAATTAAGTTTGCATTACTCTAATATTAAAACGCATATCAATTTTAAATGTAAACACGATAATTAAATTTGCATTACTCTAATATAATAAACGAACTAGAAAAGTCAACAGTAGTAATTATTTACTAGCGTTGATGTAAAAGATGAATAAAACGCTTTTGTTTGAAGTTCATAAATGTCTTACCATTTTCTGAAAAAAAATGTCTGCATTTGCTTCCTAAATATATCTCTATGAAAGATGTTTACAAAACAATGGTAAAAGATTTTCCTCTAGAAGCCATATTTATCTCCCTCTCTCTTTCTCTCTTCTTTTATCTACCGTGTCCTTTCAGGACATAGAAGATCATGGCTATTCACTTCTTTTCTTTGTTGCATTAATATTTGTTTCCTTACTGGTCCTCCTACTCACCATTCTGGCATCCATTTACACAAGCTCATTAAGTTCATTATTTGCTGTTTTACTCTGCCTTTCTTGTGAGTGTCAAATTCTCCAAGCTCTCTTTCCTTATTATGTGTTTCAGAAATAGGAAATGTTTGTTTCTAATTCTATGTAAAAATGTGCTTTTCGTTTAATTTTTTCGTAAAACGTCCTAATCGCTAACATGTCCCGTCCATGGTATTATTTAGTACTTCCTTGAAAATGGTTCATATTTTAAGAAGAAGTGATGCCTATTGGAAAATTTAGTCTTGGTTATTGATGCTGGATATGTGAGATGGTTGTTAGAACTTATAAAAGTTGAGAAATCTTATTTGAAATCCAGATACACATTATGCATTGATATAACCTCACTAGATATTAGCACAATTGCCCCGCTCCTGATGAAGTTTATTCAGTAACAAGTATATTTTTATGAAACTGAAAATTACAACTTAGCGTTAAAATACTCCTATTAATCAACAAAAAAATCAGTTACTTAAATATGGTATTTTACAGTATGACTTAAGGTATCCAATAAAAGAAGATGGGGATATTTTCAGTACATTTTCAGCACAATGTTTTTTTAAATAAGCATTTACCAAACATAGTTTGTTTGGCAAAAAGCCTTAAGTGTGAGACAGCCAGTGAATATCTAAATCACTGTAGTAGCATTAGCATGAGATATCCATGACATAAGTTTGCTAACAACTACTCTAAAACGAAGCATTCGAAAACATTTACATAGTTTAATCTAATGCAAAACCATAATAGTGAGGCACACAATGAAACATCAGCTAGCAATACTAGTGGCACAAACATCTTAATGGCCTCATTATTATAACGACTTCTATGTTCCTTGTTCAGAATGTGGGCGACCATGGCTCGCCACAACTTCCTGTCCAATGTTTGTTTTTAATTTTTATTACCACTTCATGTTTTGCCATCCATTTACACAAGCTTTTTGGTAAGTTATTCGCTGTTTCCATCAAATACCTTTGCCTTCAGTATATCATATTAGCGTCCATTTCTCCAACCATCCTTTTATCATTATGTGTCTCGGATCTGTCTTATTTTAAGTGTAAGTATTTATTTTGTTTCCATTTAACTTCACACTTCTTCGTTGCTCAAATGATACGTTTTTTTAAGCTTCTTCTTCATCCACGAGATTAGAATCAGGAAGAATACCGCAGAGAGTGAAAGGTTATTGAGGAAAATAGCTACCTAAAAAATGTTATCCGCTTTCCGACTTTTTCTTTTACCAAAATTTATACAAATTTCCCAATTGAAAATATGCTGATATTAATATAAATAAGTTAATCTCTAAAAATATACTTGTTCAATTTGCACAAATCAGATATTATTCTACTGAGATCCATTTCTGCCTTTTAATAATTAAAGCAAAAGACTAATCTCGGAGACCATACTATTGGAAAATCTTGCAGTCAAAAGAAAAAAAAAAGATAACGTAAAAATAGCCATTATATGTTATTTTCTTATTTCATTATACAATATCCAAGTATTGAACTGTCGCTTGTTGAAGACAGAATTTGATTTAATCATAACAGTCGTCTTCTCTTTTTTTTTTTTTTTTTTTTTATCAAACTGTAGACAAATCGATCAATGAACAGCCAAACCCAGAAAGCTTCTTGAATTTTGTTCACAAATATTCTACACTTATAGGATTGCCCATCTGTGCGTTAAAATGGATATCAGAAAATATCGAACTGAATCAATTGATTAGAATGAAGAAGGCAAAAATGAAATATATAGATTAATTTATTCTTGAATACATTCATTAAAATGTATAATATTTCAAATCCTATCAGAGAGATGACAAGCAGTATGACAAATAGTCGATCCAAATGGTTAAATCAATAATATTATTAACATACTAAATAAATAGTGGATAGAAACTTGCAGAATAATTCCTAAAATTTACTGTGGTAAATCTTAACAAAAACAAACATAAACATTTTTAATGATTTAATTATTTTATGATCAATATTTTCTATATAAATAACACTTTAAAAAATTAAAATAATGACATTGATCATAAAACTGTTGTAGAGTAGGACTCAGCGTACTTCCTTCCCTTACCTACTACTTTGACAATGGACTGCTCCTACTTATAAATATGCCATGTAACCACATTAGAGTAGGATTTGAGTAGTATTTAACTTACTCAAGTGTTTCCGTTCTATGCATGAGTATTTAATTAATCTCTTCTTCTTTGTTTCCTCTACCTAGTTTTCTGTTCCTTCCATACGTTTTCACACAACGACTTTCCTAATTTTCGTCTATTTTGAACAAATTCAAACAACATTACAAAAAAGAAAAAAAAAATCCCAAAAACACATTTACGGACATAATTATATGAAATCAATCAAAAGATAAATAGTCGTGATTACACCGATAATGATAATAGTAATGGTAATAAACATAACATCGAAATTGGTATTGCAACAATAATTTTAACAAAAACAATATCAGTCATTTTGTTATTACTAGTAGTAAAAATGTTGGTGATAATAAATAATGGCATTAGTAATGTTGCTAGAAATAGCTGAAATTGTGGCATTTGTTGGACATAATTTTAGTAATAGCCAAAATGAGGATGGTCGAAACAAGAAAGCCAGTGTTTGTTTACTTCACCATCAAAGGACTTGCGAACAGATTAAATAGAAAATAATCCTGACAATAAGAAACAATAACAAAATATCAAAAAACAAAAACTATATGTCGAAAGTTGGAAGCAAAACAATTCCATTTGTCAGAAGACAAACAAAACAAATTGTGGATGTTATTAACAGTGTTAAAAGTCACAATTTTGGTACATTTTCTTAAATAATTTTTTAACCATGAAACCAGGAACTTTCAAATTCTTATATTGGTGAGAACTAACAAAGTTCAGGTTAGTGTAGATTGCGTAATTAATTTACATAAACTATTTAATACTTAAAAAGAAACATTAATTTTTTGTCTTGCTGATTAAGAAATTTTGCGGAACATGATTATGTAAGACTATATTTAAAAATGATTTTATATACTTACTGCATATATTTTTAGCTGCACATTTCACATACTGACAATAAGATTCATGAATATTGTTTATAACAACTTCAAATTAACATGAACTATTTTATCCATTAGAATCTTGGTCATATCTCCAGTCAAACGGACAGAGAAAAATTGTAATATTTTTCTAAATATAATTAGTTGATGATTTTTTCAACCTTTTTGTTTGAATACAATATCTTTAAAAAGTTACAAGTCAGGATAAATTATTTGTTTAAACAGGAAATAATTATTTTCAAGTGATATTTCTTGTTTCATTGCCAGTATATTTAAATTTTCGAATTTGGTTTGCATAGCATCAAATAACTATCAAATACCCAACAGAGCTTTTATTTTTCCAATTTTTATGACTTCTGAAATTTCAGTAAAACATTAAATGAGAGTTTTTGTCTTTTCTTCTTATTTTAGACCATTAATGTTTTCGATGCTGTAGACGTACTTATACGTCTTTAGGAAACTTACATCACCAGATGCCGATGCATATTTTCGCTTTCAGGATATTGTGAAATGTCGGTCCTTAGCGTTTGTGTTATAAGCTAACTAGCGCTTAGTGCTATTTTAAAACACTTGTAGACATATAGCAACGTACAATGCGACTTCTTTTGTGATATTTTTTATTATATTGTGTGTTGGGCGTGTCATTTAGCCTAGTCTGTACTACAGAATATGCGCTCAAACCCCAAATGCTGGCACCATGAAATATTGCCATTTCCAGTAAATGGCAATTTCCTATTTTGCCCAAACGAAATGAAATAATGGTATAATAATGCATCAGTAAAAGTGTTAAATTTAAAGCTTAAATACTTTGCCAATGTATCGGTGTCGAAAGATTGAAAGGAAATTCAACATGAGAAAATTGCATTCTGTGTAAAAAAAGTTTAAATGGAGAAAATCTAATCTTAATGATCAAAATCAGTTAATAAAATGTTTTCCTAGATGTTTACAGATGAGAAGCGTTTTCAGACAAATATTTATATAAAGAACTCTTTTTAAATTTGTAGGCAGATTATATTCTGATTGTGAAAATTCTGCTTACAAAAATATTTGTTTACGCGAAAGGTCATAAGCTGAAAGTTTTTCATTAGCTGTAGTCGAGAGAAATCTTTCTTGTCGATATGAATATTTGGATATGTGGACGATATATCCGCCTACAATCTCTCTCTCTCTCTCTCTCTCTCTCTCTCTCTATATATATATATATATATATATATATATATATATATATATATATATATATATATCATTGCTATAAACGTTACAAAGCGAGGGGATTCTAAAGAAATGTATTTGCATCTAACGTAATACAGTTCGAATGCCGACTCATTTAAAAGTTACGAAATGAAATCTTTCAAACATATTTTATTGTACATGAAAGGTCAGGATTTTTTTTCTATCTTTAATTTTTATTTTTTACTTATTCACAAATCGCTCTTTGCTAGAAAAAAAAACGAAAAATAATAAGATCTTCATAACTAGAAAACATTAATCAACTGCAATTTTTCACAGTATCACTCTCTCTCTCTCTCTCTCTCTTTCTCTCACGTACACACACATATAGATTTCTATACGTCGATGCGTATATAATAATAATAATAATAATAATATTTATAGCTAAATTCATGAGAAATATTCGTGAAATTTTAATCCTATCTCACGAGTTATATTTTTGCTCATGTTTTTGTCACAAGATTTGGCCCGGTACATTTCTTTTCAGTTACTGGGTCTGCATTTTCAGACCCTGAAAACAAACGTTATGTGTGGATCTGGGATCACCAGAGAAACATTAGTTCAGATTTTAAACAATAAAAAATAGTGATTTTTTTGTTACATAAAGAAGAATCAATTATGATTTTCTTTCGTCTGTTATTTTTTCGCTTTCATTTCAGTTGTTTCTTTACTATAATTCTTGAGACAGTCATTCAACAAAACAAAGTCTATTATGTTTATTCCATGTCCGCGCTGTTTGCAACCATAGAATAATTGTAACAGAAATTGTAATTGCAGGAAATTACGATATATATTCGAACTCCCGAAAAATTCTAAAGAAGCTATTCCAGAAATTGACACTCTATATACCATTTATTGAGCTAGAATTTCGTTGTTTGATCCTGGGAATAAATATGTCGCAGAGGATTCCAAAATTAATGTAATTTCACTACATTTTCACTTTAATAAATTGTTTTCTTAATCAAAATTGCATTTTAAGCCGAAATTATATAGTCAAACCCATTATTATGAAAAATCAATGTATCAAGTTTATTTTTCCTAAAAATACTTTTTATGACCATATAATCTTTTATTTGAATTTGCGGGGGGTACTGGGTAAAAATTTCTGCAGTCTATTTTGGAAATTCTCCTTATGGTAAAATATTGTTAATATTTTATGTTAATGAAATTCTTTATTGTTTATTAAACCAGATCATAACAAAAGCTAACATTAAGCTATTCTGGTAGCATATAGTGTTCTAATGCTAAAACTTTGTTTAGAAAGCGTAAATTAATTTTTAAAAAATTCCCTCATTTTTATTAGGTTATTAGGAAAACCAAAGAGCGCACAAAGTAGCTGAAAAACTGATACAATTTCTGTGCCGTTTTTATGGACACGACAGATTTGTAGGCAATAAACTGTGTAACATCTATTATTGAATTTCGGCACATGGCTCTGGACATCTTTCCCCTTCATCAGCCAAAGATTTATATAGAATTAATTTTTAAGTTAAATATAGATATATAACGAATACTACTACTACTACTACTACTACTACTAATAATAATAATAATAATAATAATAATAATAATAAGAAGAAGAAGAAGAAGAAGAAGAAGAAAAGTGTTTGGGGTCGTATAAGATAAGATTGTTACAATTCTACAATATCATTTCTTTTACATCTTCTTATTTACTTAAATAAGTCTCCCTTTTAGCAATCCAGAATCCTTCTTTAGTATGCTATATCCATTCTGCCGATAACAAAAAAAAAATCTAAGTTAAATTTTTGTTTATATTGAGCGTCAAATGTTTGATATTGAAGTTATTTTTATCTAATGCCACAATCTCCATTGTACGTTTATGAAAACGTCGAGTCGTCTCACCAGTATAACTAACTTTACAGTCAGCACATTCAAATTTATATATAGTTTTTGACTAAAATTGATTAAAGCTTATTAATCCAAAGAAGCATATAATCTTTTTTCAATAGCCTGTTCCACTGTTACATGTAAGATCGGTTTGTTCAAAAAAGATTTACACACGAGGGATAGCAAAAATGAGAAGTATTAATCAACCCAAAATCCAAAAGGATATTCAGAGAGATATAAAGAACGCCTAAAACAAATGTACACGTATCAACTATTTGAAGAATATTGAACCAGTGAAGATTGCAAAAAAAACAAAAAAACACCCCAAAACAAAACAAAAAAACAAAAAAAAAAAAAAAAAAAAACTACCGCTGAAGTCAGCATAAAAAGTTTGTTAAGCATTAGCTAAACGAATTTATATCAACAGTATGATTGCTGGAATAAATTTATTTGGTCAGATGAAACATGCATGTTAACTTTTTGACCATACCCAGCAACATTCCATTTGCAGATTAGAGAACACAACTAAGAAGTGAAGCATGGTGAAGATCATTGTTATTCTTCTTAACTATATCTCTTATTACACGCACACGCGCTTACACACAGAGACACACGCATACACACACACATACACATGTGTGTGTGTGTGTGTGTTAAAAATTGCCTTAAATCATTCGTGAAAGATTATTTACATTTTTATATCTTCGAAGGATATACATGAGAAAATATAGGATGTATCTACGATATTAATAAATGAATAAAACATCTCGATAACTAAAATTTCCAGTATATGAAACAAAAGGAAATGACAAGTAAATTCGTCCTCTAATGTCATTTATTCTTTCTCTTTTAAGATACCAGTATTGATTATGGTTGTTGAATTTTTAAGTTGAGGGAGCCACGGAGTTGCCTATAAAATTTCAAAATGTCCTTATTTATTATTATTTACATTATTTACATTCGGACCATTAGAATAAGACCGTTGTTAAAATGTACGCTATTGAAAATTCTTATTTCAGGTTGGAAGTTTTTAAAACGATTGTGATATTTAAATCTTTGGAAAAATAAGTTCGGAATTATTACAGTTCGTATTCAGAATTTTCTGGCTCATGTATAATAATGAGTTGTATAAAATTCTTCATAATAGGAAAAACAGGTTTATTTACATTATTCATGGTCGAAATAATGCCCTCATCTTTGTTGATATTGTAAAAAAACTCGGCCGATGTAGTCTGGCAGTACAGACTCAGACTGAGTGAAAACAAGGTGAGCGAAGCTTAAAAGAAAAAAACGAGATATCCCTTAACATGGACAGAGGAACAAGAATAATCTAATATCGTAGATTAAATAAAGTGTTTAGTTAGAAGTTCTCTGAAGGTTACTCGGGTCGATAGACACTCGAAGAAGGCCAGAGAGCACAACAGCCTAAATGCTGTGATAGCAACAACAAATATGAAGAAACTAGTCCGACTGTCAATAATGTAAGTAATGATAACTCTTAATTGCAGAAATTCTGATAGAAATTAAAGTAATGAAATATTTGTATAATGATATACTACTTTGTATGTATCTAGCAAACCGTAATTAATACTAAGTGAATCAAATTCTATATATTGTGTGTTCACTGCCATTGATGATGCTTTTCATCCACACCATACTGGGTTATAAAAATCGCTACCATAACATAAAACTATAAAAGAAAAAACGAGATAATTGTTTGGTAGAATATTTTGACTAAATTATCTCAGGGCATGCATTTTATCGTACTCATTCTGATATAGTTCACACGATGGCAAATAACGAAAGGTCAAGTATAGTTCATTGAAAGGACAAATTATAACCTATAATAAGAATCTAAAAGTTGTTCTGACGGAAATTGTTTTGCTCGCATATTTTTGATTATATCTGTTTATGTTTGCATGAATTCTTGTATTTATCTAGAGTCTACATGGTGGTCAAGTTGAAAAGCCATGATTTCTCAAGATGATTTTCAAGGCAAATAGGCACACTTTATTCATTCGGAAGATTAACACAGAATGAGCTCCATGATTCATACTAGGTTATTGTTTTCTTGTAAAATCTGAAATATCTGTTATGAAAATCTATCAAACAATACTTGATAATTTAGGTTCTAGTATAAATATTTTGATCACCTTCGGTTGGAATCAGTCTGCTAGACAGCTCCATTGTAGTGTTGTGCCTTCGACCAGCACCTGATTGGGTTTTTGATGCAATTCTTGGGTGATCGCCCTGCTGGATGCAGAAAAATTGGCATGATCGAAAAGTGAATTCGTTGTGCAAAAATCACGGATAACGAAAGACATTTGAAAGAATCATTCTGGTTCATACATTTTCTTCAACAACCAAATGGAATGACTGCTACTAGAATTTTGAAACTGAGAAATCAAAGAGTTAGGGGTTATTCTTCTTAGCTTTAGCTGGGACAATCTTCGGCTAGCTGGCTAAATCCTCCTCATTTATGAAAGTTGAACTCTTCCTTCCTGCCAACTTAAAAAATGTTATACATCACAACTCCTCGCAGAGACTCGTCCCAGGCCAATATATTTTAATCGAGATTTATTTGAAACAGATAAATGTCACCTAACCCACAAATGCTTTGATGTATCTTACTCGATTAAAGGGCCATTCGTTTAATTCCGCTTTGTTTAATGAGCATAATCGTATATCGCTACTACTTTTTTAACGCACTCAGCAGGAACTGTATTCACAAATGTAAAAAACTTGTAAGGCCAACTAGTATTTAGCTGCACAACTAAAGGTTAAAATCTGTTTCAATGTTTTGTTTTTCCGCTACTGTATCGATGAAATATTTTACGAGTAAGGGCATTTTCTAAGAATTATTTTACCAGATTTGTCATTTGGTTTGTTAGTCAATTTTCTGGGATTCCTAAAGAGACAAATGTTAATTTTGTTAATTTTCCCAGAGTAGACAGAAAAATGCAAATATACATGGACTTAACATGGGAATATAAATGTGTATTAAACTATTACGCAAAGCGTATGAAAACTGGTTAGATACAGCGTTTACTGGCGCGGAAAGTGGAATCTATAAATCAAGTTCAAATTCTACTGCATTCATTTTCGCACAAATCCTCTTGGAAAAGGCATGAATCCATCTCTTCTCTCAATCTGGGTTAGGGTTAGATATCAAGGTAAGTAATCAGTCTATGAAAATTCTAAATACGACATAGAACGAGATACTACTATATGTCTATATGTCTCTAAAGAAATCATGGCAATACACAGATAATAGAAGAAGAGTCTATGGAGGGCCATGATCACCTATGCTCTGAAGGGAGATAGTATTTAAAAATAAATCACCATTTGTCAGTAGGAGCTCATCTTTTTCGCTTCAAGTCTTTTTTCATTTGTGGAGAAATTCTCATGAATTCAGAGACATTAGCGATTCAACATTAGATAGAAGTTCTTTTCAGGAAATTTGCCGATCCTTTAAGAATTTACTTAGTTCTTTAAATAATTTCACCCCAAGCAAGATGATAATACTAATAGGACGCATGGGTCACTGAGAGTGAAAGAGAATGAGAAAACTTTAGTAAGGAGAAGTGAGGAGAAAGGACAATAAAAGAACATGATTCAGGAAGACAGAACGTTAAGATTAGCGTCGCATTTATATTTTTGCAGATTATAGGTGGCAGGAAAGCAAGAAATCGGATTGGAGTTCCACAAGCGATAAGTGCAAGTAAAGAAACTATTCGAATAGAACAGACGGTTGCATGAAGACAGTTCAACAGTGAAACTGTGAGACGTAGTTGACAATCTAGTAGCACGCTTAAATTCATACAGTCAAGTCACCAAGGAGGAAAGCTAATCAGAACAATTGCCTCTGAAAAGACAGAAGGGAGTCACATCATGTCGCTGAGAAAGTGACTGAAGTTGAGATGCCAGGTTGGGATTAATTACATTACAGACCCTTCTTTGAATTTTGGCAAGATGCTCTTTGCCTTCAGATTTCTATGTATATGTTACACTTTCTGTCGTCTGTTAATGAGAGAGAGAGAGAGAGAGAGAGAGAGAGAGAGAGAGAGAGAGAGACACTATTTGATATTAATTCGTCCGATATATTACTCACTTTCGAGCTTACCTTTTTGCTGATAACCATTTCGTCCTATAAGTTATGTTTTATCATTTCGTCTAGTTTCCATCGTCTTTTTATCGCACGTTACGAAGCAGGACATTTTCATTACTTTTAAGTAGTGAGTCAAATACGGAAAAGCCATCAAATATGTTTTTATTATGTCCAAGCCACACGTCAAAGCTAATAACAAAGTGCTACAGATGATTTTTAACGCTTGATTTCAAGATTTTAGTTATAATAGCGATCTTCCAAGTTGTATAACATTGATTATTATCGATTACTGACACATTCAATCATTCATGATATTGAGTCAGGCCATAGGTTCGTAGCAGTTTTTAAGCGAATTTCATAGACAATACTTAGATAGTTGTACATAGATCTATTCAACTACAGATGTACCATTTTCTCCAATTACTTTTCATTGTCTTTGATGAAGTTCTGTAATTACATACTCCCAGAAATTGTCATCTTTTCGTGTGATGAAATACTCTAAATGGTTTGTACAAACTTCCAGATAATTGAAGTTCTTCCCATTCAGAGAATTTTTAGGGATTGAGTTAAGCGGTAATTGGAAGATGCAAGGTCAGGCGACTATGGCAAGTGGAGCCGGACATACCAGCCAAGCTGTACCAATTTCTGTCAAGTTTGCATAAGACGCGAGTCTGACTTTGTTCTGATGGAATACGTCACTCTTTCAATTGTCCAATTCCAGAAAAAAAGATTTTTTATCCTACATTTTTAGATTCTACAATGTACACCTGACAGTAGTTGGACTTTTCGATCAGTAGGCCGGTTGGCATTGATTTCAATTTTTAAAAATAACAGTGACGTCAAATCAGACACGTGTACCCACTACATATAATATTTATAGCAATAAAAGATGATATCTGATTTAAAAAATCTATTGTTTTAAATTTATTTATACATTAATTAATATTATTTTTATTTGTTTAAAATACTTTTAAAATTTAATTAACTGCTTAAAATGTTATTTTCAGGTAGGAAAATAAAGCTAGCAGTCATAGACTTTGGAAGGAGCCGACGAGAGGGTCCAAGTAGAAGTGTGCCGTTCTAAAATAGATAAGTGAAGCTTGTTTTATCCTTATGGCTGTCACGTAGTCTAATGAAAAAAGGGAATATAGGTTCGATACCTACCGGAAAAGAACATTTTCCATAGTAGGACTTTTCGATCTCTAGGTCGGTTAGTATTAATTTCACACTTCAATTTTCTAAAAATACGAAATGCGTACAGTCACTAATATATATATATATATATATATATATATATATATATATATATGTGTGTGTGTGTGTGTGTGTGTGTTATGTCTTCCTTCCAGTGAATGAAAATAACACAATCAAGAAATATAATGTCTCTTGGTGTCGGTGTAATTTTAGTGAATTCGGTAGTAAGCAGATAAGCCAGATCTCTACCAGATCTCTCTTTCTTTCTCTACTGACGTTTCTTTTCTTCAGTATATAAGTATTTGGACGAGTCCAAGTCATATTGTGGAGAGGTGTGTTCATCTCTACAAAACCCTTTTTTTAGACATTCACTTTCTTTAGTCGATACTTTTTCCGACATGAGTCCACTCCCAACGTTTCAGTCGGATCATATTTTCGCTTACCCTGGAGTTGCATTATAATTTCATTTTTCGGAATAGGTATTTCAAAGGTATCGTAAAGTATTTTCACCGGTGAATTAAACTGTAATGGTTGCTTATTCTGTGCATATCTAGACCTGAATTGATTTATATGTGTCTTATGACGAAATCGTCTCACTTCGACAATGTACATCATACTACGAATAATTTTTCCTTCCTGCCAATTTTCCTTTCCTGCCTTAAAGCTTTTAAAGAAAACTTTATCGCTGATCTTAAATGATCTGTTAGTTTGAAACTGTTGAACTTTCTTCTTATTCCCTGGGAGTAATTTGTCAAAAATGGATCTAACTCTCCTAGCAAACATGAGCTCTGCAGGTGACATTTTCGCGGTGAAGTTTGCATTTGACATCACTCGATACATGATCAAAAATTCTTATAGTACCGTTTCTTCCAATCTTTTAGCTTTACTTAATGGCCTTTTGAAGGTGTCGCTAAACTGTTCCGCTTCACAGTTCGACCTCCGGGGATAAATCCGAGTTATCAAATGTTCAAGCGTGTATTTTTTTCAGATTTTTAAAAACTCACTTGAAGTAAATTGAGTTCTATTATCAGATACCTCACTGTCAGGTACTCGAACCTTGCAAAATGTTCGCGCAAGACTTTAATCATTATTGCGGTAGTGGCTCGTTTACGCTTTAATATTTTGTGAAACTGTCGACCATAATTAAATAGTATGAACAGTTTAGTGATGCAGAAAAGTCTTGTCCACAGTTTATCAGTGCTTGGTCATGCCTGATAATTTATAGGCGGTAATTTTTCTGCTAAATTACAACAATTACATTTTCTAACTGTATTTTGAATATCCTTGTTTAACTTTGGCCAATAAACGTAGCTTCTCATTAGGGACTTCATCATCACCTACGCGGAAATGGTTCAAAATACTTTTTTGTGGTGATAACAGAATTACTACTCTTTCCGCGTACAAATTACTCTATCACAAATAGAAAATACAGTATTATTATGGCGAAGTTTAATTTTAGTTTTTCCCCATTTCGACTTAACGTCAATCATAAGTTTTTGAATAAACTTATCCTTTTTAGAATGAATTTTGATATCGTCTATCGTGACCGGCAATTCTTTAAATGTGTTACACACCAGGCATTTAATTTAGTTTTCGGTTTCCAGCGAAGTAATCACAGTATCTTCAAAATTTTCTTTACATTTCGATATCAATCTTGACAAATTTTTTGACGATCTTGAAATCACAGTTCAATAAAATCGTAGCTAAACGCTGTAGCCTGTTTTCAGTATGTGTTGGAATCCCTTTCTTAGAACCGAATATATTAATAATGGACGAAGGTCAGTTTTCAATATGAATTTTCTTCCTAATATCATCCAGTGAAATTTCTTTACAGCAAAAAATATAGCAAGCGCTTCCTTTTCAATTTGACTGTAAAATTTTTCCGTATTTGTCAAACATCTTGAAGCATGGCTGACTGCTTTCACTGTACCGTCTTCGAATTTATGGCCTATTACCGCTCCAATGCCGTATTCGCTTGCGTCCGACGCTATTATTATCTGTCAGTGCGGGTCGTAATGTGTCAGCGAAGTTAGTAGTTTTTAATCCCTTCGAAAGCTTTTTTATATCCCCTCGGCTAATTCCATTTCATACCCTTCTTAAGTAAATTATTCAGGTGCTCGCAATGTGTAAATATCTGGCACATAATTATGATAATTCGCTAATCCGAGACGTGATTATAGGGTCACCAAATTTGTCGGGGTGGGAGAATGTCTTTAATGACACTTGCTCTAGCGGTATCTGGTCTTCTTCCTTTTACGTCAATTATCTGACTTAAATATTTAATGTTATCCATAAAGAATTAACATTTTTGTTCACTGATTTTGAAACTGTAATGATTTAGTCTCTGAAATACTTCTTGAATGAGTTTTACGTGTTGTATTTTCGTAGCACTCTTAATAAGTATACTATCTATGTAAAAGACGGTACCGTCAAGTCCAGCCAGCGCCCTATCCATTATTTGCTGGAAAATACCTTTTACACCAAAGGGTAATGTTTTAAACTTGTAGAGACCTTTACGCGTATTAATAGTAAAAGATTTCTGGTATTCCTCATCCACTTCGATTTCAAGATATGTCTCAGACAGGTCAATTTTTGAAAATAAATCTTCACAAAAATAAACGTAAACGAATCTTATTACATTTCTTTTAATATAAACCGTTGACGTAGCCCATTCTGAATAATTTATTTTTTCAATAACTTCGCAGTTTACTAACCTATCCAGTTCAGTGTTGATAAACTCCAATGCAGCAAATGGCTTTTAGGCTCAAACACTGGTATCACATTTTCTTTTAATTTAAAAATGCCATTCACTTTGTACATTTTCTTTAAGAAAATGTTCGTGAATTTATTTTTTAGTTTACTCAGTGTTTCTTTAGCTGTAATTTTTTTCTCTGGTGAACAATTCATTTTTCCACAAAATGAATTAATCGGCCCTTTCCACACTTCAAATAATTCTAGCCAATCGACGCCTAGTAAATTCGAGTTGGAATTTTTTAATACGTAAACATTTGCTTTTTTAAAGATTTAACCACAAGAGCGATGTTACACGTGATTTTCCCAAGAAAAATTAATTTTTTGTCCAATATTCTCCTTTCAACGTCGTCGGTTTTCTCAAGTTAGACTTGACAATTCTTTTCAAAGTTTGTTCATCAATAATTGTAATATTGCTACCAGTGTTGAATTGAAATCCCACCGTAGCGTTAAGCATTTGTACTGTCACAAATTTTCTATTATTTAAACTATCTAGTTTTTTAGCTGGTAGTATTACTTTCAGCAAGTTAATTTGTGTATTTCTTTTACTTTTCGCTTGCAGGAGGTTCGTTTGTGATCTATTAGGCATTTAAATCTCTGAGGATAATTCATCCAATTTAAATTTGTCACACTCACGGTTGACTTTACCTTCATATGTGACAAAATCTTCATTTTCGTCCTTAGTAATGCATTGCCGACGTGTATAATAAGTGAATGCTTTTCACTAAAGATTTTTGATAATATCGACAGTGTTTCGGTAAATGACACTTTTTTTCTGGAGTATTCGGCAAAATGAGATTCAGATATTTTTCATGTTCAGCGGGGTACAATTTTCGTAGCAGAAGACGTACTTTTTTTTCATACGACCATCCTTGACATTCTTCTTTGAAAATAGTCTCCTACCTTCTGAAGTACGATAGGAATATACTGTTTTCTAGGATTTAATTAAATTCACTACTTGAATTAGCGACTGATCTGGCAAAAGTGAAATTGACGCAATGTCTGTTCCTTGCTTTTTCAGGATTGCTTTTATCTGTTCTTGAGATTCAATACGCTTCCGTTGCATTTGTTGTAATAATTGCTGAATAACTATCTTCAGTTCTTCCATAGTGTATTATGATCGTACAAGTAGTTCTTAACTAGGAAGAAAAAGCTTTTGTGTTTTCCTAATAACCGTATATCATACAACTTTATCGACTTACGCGTCGCGCTATAAATATACACGAACGCCATAAAATTATTTTCCGTGAATTTTTAATTTTCTTCACTAGCTATTAAGTTGGTGCAAAAATAATGACGTAATAATGTCGTTTTTTGACGTATTTTTTAACGTCAAAAAACGACATTATTACGTCATTATTTTTGCACCAACTTAATATTTATGCTAACCGAGAGGAAAAAAAATTCGTGTGAATTCGAATCCTCGTCGCCATTGTTATATCTTCGTTCATTTAATGAAGGTAACATAATCAAGAAATATAATGTCGTTTGGAGTCGATGAAGTCTTCCTGAAATCGGTAGTAAGCAGATAAGCTAGATCTCACTCTTTCTCTCTCTATTGACGATTCTCGGCATCAGTATATATGTATTTGGACAAGTCCACGTCATATTCTGGAGAGGTGTGTTTATCTCCACAACAATATGTTTGTGTGTGTGTGTGTGGGTGTATGTGGGTGTATGTGTGCGCATGAATGTGCAAATGTGAATGATAAAATTATTTTACACGATATTAATTTATCAGTATAATCTCCATTCTTGCTAACGGTCTTTGTATTAATTCCATCGATCTAACCCTATATAATGAAAAGTTTAGATCGGAATTCAGCTTGTAACTACAGCAGGGTATGAGCTTATTGATTCACAATATATATATGTAAAAAGCATCCGATGCTTAAAGTTTCTTTTAAAAACCTTCAAAGTCTATAAAACCCGGTCATCCAAGCACTTTCGCATTACCGACAAGTTTCACGATATAAATCGATTTTCAGATGCCTGAATAGATGGTAATTGTCCATTAATTAATTTGCAAGGACCGACTGTGACCAGAACTCCGTCCACCCTCGTGGTGGAGACAGTAATAATCACACACACACACTTAGATATACACGTGCATACGTATGTACATTCAATTATATATATATATATATATATATATATATTTATGTGTTAGCATGTGTCTGTGTATTTGAAAGTGTACAGAAATATGAAAAATAGACATCTCTAAATAAAGTTAAGCAAAATTTGATGCAAATTGATACTTAGTGGACTTGCCATTAGCAGATTTTCCAGTTTTTACTCTTTCAGGCGTCGAATTTTTCGTCTTTGCATTCAAAACACGAAGCAAATCTTTTGGAGAAGATTTTCTGCTCCTTTTCCTTCTTTTACGATCTGAAATGGCGTAGACATACGTAATCGGATTCCTGTCAGGTGACAGCATTGGGCATAAGATTCGCTTAATCCATTTTTGAACTTGCTATTCCTGTGTCGTTTTGTGCAATATAGCATGAACTCTATCGTTCCTGAAAAAGAGGCTACTTTTGTCAAATAACCGTCAAAGAATATTGGCAAAAGTCCCTCCCGCAAAATGGAATCGTATTTTTGTATTCACTGCGCACTTCAGAATCTTTAAACAAACAATATTCCAAGTAATTCCTCACGCAGTAATCCAAATTATGTCATGTTTAGTAGTGGGTTAGGGATGGTTCCTAAAAATTATCGGTTTCATAGTTTATAGATCCATACACGTTCGCTGTTTGAAAACAGAGGAAATGAGAACTTATTTGAATTAAGAAAAATAACAAAAATTCAAGATGTAGTGCCACCTGTATTATTCTCAATTTTCGCCTCTGAATGTTTATCGATTTAGCAAGTAACTAGTTCTTCTTATTGTTCCATCCTCATCTCAGTGATTAAGATATTGTACTGTCGTACTTGGGATGATTTTGTTATAGATATTTGCTATCATCAATCGGGCATCGTTGGGATATATATAGTACCGGATAAGTGATTTATATAGGTTACTGAGTGTTATGTTAGAATACACTTGACCAACAGCTATTTCATCCTAACTTTAAAATACCTAGTAAATAATTTTCTGGTTAATAAAGGGAAAAAAACTAAATGAAAATTAAGCAACATTTCAATGAAACACAGTAGTAAAATAAAAGTTACAATTAATGTTGTCTTTATTTCTTTATGCCATGAAATTGAGACAATGCTGTATAAATCACACAAGCTTTGCACAGACATACAGTTGTCAAGTTTCTTTCAAATGTCATACTTTATATTTTATGGTCAATGTATGGCGTTTGTGCTTCACACCTCAACAAACACTTCCTGTATTCATTGAGGCCATGGTTGCGCCTAAATATAAGCAGGTTATAATAAAAACACAAAAGTTAGTATTTAAAAACAGCTGATGCAGCAGTTAGTGCCACCAAACAGTAGCGCTAAAACCGTTCGGTAAACCTGGAAATCTGAAAGTGGACATTAATACCGGATTACTGATTTAAGCGTATTATTGTTTGTCGGATTGATGGTAAATCTGAATTCGACTTGCAATCGAATGTTTTCCAATTTTCAGTTTTCTCAGTCTCAGTTCTCATTTCATTGGTTCCAATTAGCCTGAAAGAAACGCAGTAGATGTCCTTGAATTTCGCTTTACACACCTTCAAAGCCCCCAAAATCCGGTCTTTCACATAAATTTGCTTTTAGCTTTTAAATCTGACAATCCCCCTTGTTTCTTGGAATACGAGGTACTGTGAAATGATTGCAATATTTTCCTTTAAGGTTTTTATTGTAAAATGAATAATTATCAAGCATTACTTATTAATTGTCATGATATCTTAAATAGATATCATGACAATTAATAAGTAATGCTTGATAATTGTCATCTCTTCGTGTTTGTAAAATCATCTAGATCGGTCAAAATTACATAATGTTCATAAATAATATTAGCGATTTTAGCAGTTCTTATTAGCCTTTTAGTAATACCATATTAATTCCTATTACTGTGTAGACACAGAAATGTATCTATAGTCAACAATTAGAAATTAATGTTTTCCGTCAACATCAATGCAATCAAAGAAACTAGCGTCTAAAAGAAAGACAACTTTAGGAATACTATGTAAATATGTTGTAGACTATAAAACGTATCAATATTTTCATCGTGTGTAAAACAGTAGAGTTTATATCGTTGAAACCAGCCGCATTTCTCCTATGAAATAAAATTAGTATTTGATTTCAAATTAATGGCCTTATTAAACGCTGCTACGTTCTGCGTCTAAGTTGGTTAGAGACAAGTAAAAATTATTGAATGAAATTACTAACCTCTGTGTGAAAAAATATGCATCTCGTAACAGATTCGGAAACGAAAGTCCATGGGAATAGATATAGTTCGATATTTCAACAGACAGTAAAAATTGTGCATACGCGGTATGATTGTCTGGCGATTTAATCGCCTGACTCACAGACACGTGGACGACTAAATAACTGATCTGGAATCGTTTCAGAAAAGTATCCACCAATGTACCTATCTTTGCCAGTTCATTTCAATACTTTTGTATTTTAAATCTTGGTATCTAAATTTAAAGTTACGTGTTAAAACATTTATAGAATCTCATACGGACAATTCTTAGCGTAAATGTATCGCACCACTGTAATTGTAATGAAATGGAGGGGTGTGGGTTAAATCATAACACGAGACTTGAATCTTCATTACTTAACATTTCATGGACCTTATATTCTTTAAATAAAAAGTATTACGTCTGACAATTTTAGTTTATGCCTGATGATGTTTATGTACATGAAACTTTAAGTAGCATCAAACGACGAGGAAGAAATACATAATTATTTTAATACACCCATATATATATATATATATATATATATATATATATATATATATATATATATATATATAGTAATGATACAATAAGGTCATCCGAATGAAATTTTCAGGAGGATATAGATTCAAGGAGAGCTCTATGTCAAAAGACAGAGAAAAATTATAATGAATTAACGAATATTAAACAGTTCCATAGGTAATAATTTTTATTTCATGAGATCTCTAAAAAAAGCAGCCCTCAATATTCAAGACCTGCAAATTTTAAAAAATGTTCCTTTTTAATATTATTTACAAATAATTTGTTGAATGAAATATATCAGCGTTGAATTTTGGCCGTTGACAGGACCAAACGGAATTGTTTCCAATTCACACGGAACTAACTACATTTTATGCCCATCCCACTTCCTCAAATAACATCCTAATGTTAAATGTGAAGTCAGTATATCAAAAAAGGTCAACACGGTGTCTTTTCCCACTCTCGAAATAAGATAGCAATATCTCTTGATTTTAACCCGGAGTATTTATTTATTTATTTATTCCGTTTCATTTGTGATTTATTTGCAGGTCTTGAAGATTGAGAGCTGCATTTACATATGCTATATCCCTGATATTGAGCACTTTAACCCATAAATATAGCACATCTCAAAACTATATCTTTTATCATATATATATATATATATATTTGTTTGTGGGTGGATATGTGTATGTATTCCGTGCTTATCGAAAGCTGATAAATATATATTGGCAGCACAACTGCTGGAATTGGAGGCCAGCAATCATGGATCTCGCTTGTACGATTCTTCCTTACGAAAAGTTGTTAAACTCTGTTGAATACAATCACGTGCACACACTAACACAGGGACACAAACATACTCATATATATTTAAATATATTTCAATTGGCATGTGCATACACAATATTTACATTCATGTCAATTGGCATGTTCTCAGTGTGCGTGTGTATGTGAGAAAGTGAGAGAGATAGAGAGATAGAGTTAAATTGAACAAATTGTGATTGATATTATAGAAATAAATTAATCTTCAAATATTTAAACAAGAAAACAAAATATTACAAGAGAACCTGGTTGTCGCATGAACTACAGATCAGATATGAAATTAATTTAAGAAAAAATCGATTGACGAAGATCATAGATTTGAAATATGAAGTCTTTGCCCATAGGCCATCAGAGTGAAAAATAATTTTGATGTATAGGATATGCGCATATACAAATGTCCATGCTTACATGAACACACACACATTCTTGCTTTCACACGCTTATACATATTGACACACTCAAAACCAACACCCACACGCATGTTGTTTACATATGCAAATCATCATTAAACTGCTAACTCTTCTGTAATGTCATAAAATACATTTTATGCAATAAATTAATAAAGATTTAAATCGTGTTTTACAAGGAAACACACTGTGATCCTATTTGATTACTAAATTTGTTGACGATAAAATATTCTTCATAATCAATTGTATAATTAGAAGTAATTGAATCGTTGCTTACGAATTTAAATTAAGTGAATTTGACATAGTGCAAAATTTTGTCATGTCGAACGTAGGAACATAAAATTAAATTTTCCGCTTTTAATTTATTGTGCTTTTAAGGGTTTTTTCAATTTATTAATATAATGAACGTGCATTTTATGTTGTATTACTTACTCAACATTCAAATTATCTCAAATCACATCATGTATGCCTTTAATATTCAGTATAGAAATTGCTTATATTTCATATCACCCAATTTCTACTTTCGTACTAAAATATCTACTCATTTAAAATAGGTTATTTTGTTCTAATGGTTTTACCTCATTTTTTTATCCCTTGACCCCCGTCTGTAGAATCCCTATCTGTTGAAACTTGACTAATGCATGGAATAATAATGCAACACAAAATGTACTTAGAACAAAATGTATTGAAACAAGAAAGTGTACACAATATTTACATATAGTCTTTTGTCTATTCCTGGGAAGACCGTTCCTGGAATGTGTGTTGACTGAGTCGCAGTCGGGCAGAGTATCTGGAGGATTTATTGTAAAAAAATTTACAATTGTGGCACGTGGCCAATGAAGGGGAGGGGTAAAGGCTGGTCCAAACTTACTATCCTATACCTAGCTAATCAGATTCACGACCCATTCATACATTACAATTTACCCATTCACCACAAGAACTCGTCCATCCCCAAACAAACCTCCAACCACCATAATACCACATCCTCTCAAGGGGAACCTACCAAAATGCGCCCCACACCATAAAAATTTGTTGATGAAACACATAATACATAAAATTCTAATAATGATAGAATGAGAGGGGAGATGAACCCAATAATAACTAAAAGGTAACACAAAATACAAACTAAACATAACATATGTTAGTAGGGAACCGCCCAACCCTCAAAAATAGAGAGGCCGCTGTATTCTGCCCCAAGGACAAAATCACGAGGCAACTCTCGCTAAGGGAGTGGGAAGAAGGCTAAAATATTATGCGGGAATGGGAAAATATAAAGCTGACCCAGTCGAGATAAAAGGGGTCCAAAACAAACTGGGGAGGTTGGGAATCTCGACTTGGAACATAACCAAAGAGTAGCCGGGTAACAGGCCAGGAACAACACTTTAACTAGGTACACTGAAGCTTGTCTAACCTAACCAAGGGGAGGGTTCCACAGGAAGACACCCCGATGTGCAATAGGTTGACCTAGAAGAGAAAATCAAGGCTAGCCCCGGTCACACGAACCAAGCTCGCCTCTTTTACCCCACCTTTCGCTAAAGACTGTCGAATGCAACCGTTTTCTATCAGATCTAATCTTCATCTTGAGCTGATGCTCAAAGAATTGGATTAGATGCTGATGAGAAAGACGGTTGCCCCGCAAGACTTCCTCCTTTCGCGACGTCCAAATCACCATTCGAGCCGTGGCCAGCAGCGTCAGAAACACCATTCGTTTCACCCCGGAATACGGGGGCGACACATTGTCACACGCGTATGCGCGATCAATGGACACAAGCTGTTCGGGAGCGAGACGAGCGGTCAGCTCGCCGACATGGTCCCATAAGGGGCGGACCCGGGAGCAATGGTAGAAGGCGTGCGAAGACGTTTCTTCTAAGCCAAGACCACACCGTTCACAGTCTGGCAAATCCGCCAAACCCCATATGAAAGCCTTGTCGTTGAGAGGCAGCCGATTCCGAGCCAATCGCCAGGTAAGCGAAAACTCACGGTTACTGAGGTAATCTGCCGCTGGCGCCCAAGACCAGTAGGAGCGATACTCCTCCTCCGACAAGCCGAGTGTATCTCGTAGGGAATCCTTCGCGTGTCCCTCCACTAAACCACGATAGAAGACCTTCCTAGGCCGTGAAAGGTCACTGGACCAGGGAATGGCCCTCAAGGCCGACCGACACTCGCGAAGAAAATCCGACTCGTCCCGGGGTTTACGACGGCGCTCAACCCTCGAGATGGGGGGACTGATGGTAAGGCTAGGGAAGGCGTCCCTAACAATCACCTCCAGAATCGGATTTCTTCCAGTCAATGCGCGGCGTAGGAAAGCCAACCTAGAGGCACGGATGTGACTCAACAGGTGCGGCATTCCCAGCCCCCCAAGACACGGACGTTTAATGCAGACTCGTCTGTCGACCCTTTACACGCGTCCCCTCCATAAAATGGAGGATAGCGATCGCTCGAGCGCCTTCCGATGGGTCTCACAAAGAGGAAGTACTGACAATCGATAAAGAATCAGGGGGAAAATGTATGTAGCACACACCTCCGCCCTGCCCTTCACGGGCAACCGCCGTCGATTCCAAGTCTGACCGGCAGAATCGACCTTTGCTCGTACTTCAGACCAATTCTTCTCCAGCTGGAGGTCAGGCCCGTACCACACTCCAAGAATGCGGACAGGACTGTCCGTCCAACCGAAGAGGCCCGGAAGAGCGACCCCCTTCCAGGCACATAACCGCAAGCCGGACGACTTGTCGCGGTTTATCTTGGTCCCTGTCACCTTCTCGTACCGATCAAGCGCTTTCTGTACCGCCTCAATGTCGCTGCGGGACGACACGAAAGCAGATACGTCATCGGCGTACGTGGAAACCCTGGCTCGAGACCCTCCAGGAACGGCAATTCCACGTAGGGCCGGACTGCCGGTCTCGTCCTTCAGCCGGCGAAGGAGAGGCTCCAACGCCAAAGCATAAAGGAGAGGCGACAGCGGACAACCCTGACGAATCGACCTAGACAGCACGAACGCGTCCGACAACCTTCCGTTCACCTGTACCACAGCACTGGGGGAGCGATACAGGAGGCTAATCCAGCGGCAGAAGTTGGGTGCGAATCCAGCGGCCTGCAGGACAGTAGCAAGGTAGCGATGGTCGACCCTATCAAATGCCTTGGACTGATCCAAATTGATCAGCGCGGCTTCCTCATCGTCTTTTACACCCTCTATGATCGTGCGGATCAGATGCAGGTTGCTCTGATTTGTTCGGCCCCTCACAGAACAAGTCTGCTCAGGTCCCAACAGAGACTCGGCAACTGACTGCAAACGCTCTTGCAGGATCTTGGCCATAATCTTTAACTCTGTGTTTAGCAGAGTTATGGGCCTGTAATCATCTAGCTTCCCCCCACCACCTTTGCCCTTTTTCAATAGAGTGATCACGGCCCTGGTGATCCGGTTGGGGATGGACCCCGACCGAAACCAGTTCATGAACACTGCAGTCAAAATCGGAACAAAGATGTGCGACAGCCTCAAGTACAATTCATAGGGCAAACCATCCAGACCGGGCGACTTGCCTCTGCCGACCTTCTTCAATACCTCGTAGACTTCGCCCTCCGTGATCTCTCCCTCGCAGCGAAAGCCGAGGAAAGTCAGCCAAGTAGCTGCGAAACTCCTCCTCACGGAGACCAGGCTCCTTGGTAAACCGTCTCTCGAAATGGCGTTGAAACGCCTCGCACATGTCATCAGTCGCCCGAAGAGTACGCCCCTCCGGGGATATGACCTCACGAATGTAACGATCGCCACCTCGACGGACCTCTTCCCTGCGCAGACCTGCGCCCAAATTCACAGCTTCGGAAGACATCTTGCTTAACTTATGTCTAATTACCTGGACCATGCACCGCTCGCTATTCGAACGATCCAGGGCCTCCTTAGCTAAGGCGAACTCTAGGGGATCCCCCCAGCCACCGCCCGGGAATAACTAGACTTGAGTGTCTTCACCTTATCAGCTCTATCTAGAGCGAGCCGTTTGTTGAAATCAGTGGTGAAGGACCTAATCCTACATTTAAAGCGTTCCCACCACTTATTCCCGATAACCGCCCCCACTAGCTCCCGCTGCACTAGTCTAATTAGCTGTTCCCGGAAGTCCTCCCTGTCCAGTAAGGACAGATTGAACTTCCAGTATCCAGCCTTTCACCCGGGCACAAACGAGTTTGTTGTCCGAATAGCCTACCCAGTGGAACGTAGGGCAATCAAGTAGATCTATGTCGGCTCTTCTAACTAACATTCTGGCAAGGTAGCTAACTACCTTGTCAAAAGGCCAATTAACGAGCCCACGTCCACATTTTTCCCCCCGGATGATCGACTCGGTATCTATCGACAAGCCCATAATCGTCGATCAGATGAACCAGGCTACGATTGCCCCTTCTCCCGCTAGCTCCCCGCCCCCTGTCTAACTTGGGGTCCAGGATGGCATTCCAGCCCCCCATTAAAACTAGGCGCGTTGAATCCACTAGGAACGGCCCCAACCGCCGAAACAACGAGACCCGCTCCTCCCGGTCATTGGGCGCATAAACCGCAACGACTCGGAACGAACCACTTTTCACGGCAATATCGGCCACGATCAACCGGCCCTCGGCATCGGTATGCACAAGGTCCACCTTCGCATCAAGAGTACGCCTGACAAGCAAAGAAACTCCTCTGGCAGAACGGTCCCCGTATGCTGAATAGACGACAAAGTCATCCTCCAGCACACACGCATCGGAACTGCAAACAAAGTGGGTCTCTTCGATCGCGGCAACATCCACATCAAGGGACAGAAGGTCCCGGAGCAGGCGGGCAGCCTTACCCCGATCCCTTAAGCCCCTCACATTCAACGTAGCTATCTTTATTTCCATCTTCTAGGCCTGCAAAGAGAAAAAGTGTAAGAGCAAAAAAACTACTCAGATACGGGGCGGAAATCTGAGCGTGAAAGGACCCCAACGGATTGTCCCAGGCTCCCTGTGCCTAACTCCGTCGTCATCCGACCATCCAGGACAATACCGCCAACGTCCATAGGGTAGGTTAGTTTAACTGCCCTATATAAGGAGGGATGGAGTAAAACTGGGACCCTCCCTAGCACCATCATCCTTATATTTGGATGTGCTTGTTTAGCCTCAAAAAGGTGACCCCAGACTTTCAAATAACTGCCAGTGTCACGCCCACAGGTGATTATTCCTGGGGCACCGGGGAAGTTTTGAGGGTCCTCAACTGATTTCCCGTCGACTTTTTTTAATTTTAGAAGGGGTTTCAACAGGTACTTTTTCTGTTTCGACAGTACCTTCCTAACCTCCTCTTTGTCCACTTTGCATATGTCCTCCGGCCCCGGGTAGAATTTTTTCCTTTCCTAGCAGGGTGGGGTGGGGAAGAAGTAGATGGGTGAGTGGGGTGGATACAGAACTAATCGAAGATCCGGAGAGAGTGGGGGAAGAAATACGGGAAGGGGAAGTAGGGAGACTTCTAAGTTGGCTTTTGCTTCTTTCCGGCGAAGTAGGAAAGGAGCGCGCCCTGGATCTATCCCTGGCACCCTCCTCCCTACTGCGTCCAGTGTGTCCTTGTTTGGGCTCCTCTTCCTCTTCCTCCTCCCTGCTTCTCTTGAGGGAAGCTGCTCTAGGAGGCGGCATATTTTCTGTCTCTATTGGCGATTCCCTTTGTTGTTCTTGCTCTTGCTTTGTTATCTCTTTATGCTGTTTATGTTGTTGGTGGTGTTGTTGCTGCTGCTGCTGTTGTTGCTGCTGTTGTTGTTGCTGCTGCTGTTGCTGCTGCTTCTGCTGTTGTTGTTGTTGCTGCTGTTGTTTTGGGGCCACCTTCTCCTGTCCCATCTTTGAAGGCTGTACCTCTTTTTGTAGTGGTTTATCAGGCTGCCTCTTTGGTTGGGGTACATCGTGCGGGGACGAGACATTGCTGGTTTTCCGTCCCCTTTCCACCGTCTTCCAGTCTCCCTCTGATGATTTTGAGGTAGACCCTTGTCCAGCTTGCGTCGCGGCCACTGCTGTTACTGCTGCTGGAGGGGGTATGGGTTGTTTTGGGTTTTTGCTAGGGCACTCCTTGGCCATGTGCCACGACGCGCCACACGACCAACAACATGGTCTCCTCCCCTCGACTACAACCAACATTCGTTTTTTCCGGCAAACCAGGATATTCGGTATATCTCGGAAGTTGTCCTGGTTCACTGTCACTTGTACTTCCATATCACCCGTTAGTATCCCGTTTTTACTTGTGAGAGCCTTTACCTCGTGTACCTCTCCGTATTTGGCGAAAAAGGCCCCCATCCTGTCCTCAGGAATATTTACCGGGACCCCGTGAATGGTGACTTTCGTCCTACGGGTGCCCATGTATTCCGTCTGTAGACATAAATTTTTGGTTTTTAATAGACTTCCCGCAAGTTCTTTGGCTTGTTGCTCTGTGGATAGAAATATGTCCCACAGAGCATTCGATCTTCGCGCTAGTACTTTCGGGTTGATTTGGAGAGTTTTCAAGGCTTCCTCCATGACCTCCCTTCCAACTCCGATTAACTTCCGAGTTTTCACATCGGAAGTGGGAAGGGAAATCGTTCTAGTGTTAACGGCGTTGAGGGCTTCCTGAATCGTTAGAAATTCATTTCCTTTAAAGGATTCCTCAAACTTTTTCCTTTGGTTGATATAAAACGCTGCATCTTTTTTCGGCGGCCTGTTTTTTACCCAGGCCGTTTTCTGGGGTGACACCGGTTGTTAAGGCGGTGTATTGTTTTCATCGGTGTTGTTGTCGGCCATGATGGGATTTTTCGGCCCACCACGCCGAACAATTAGGCTTATGTTACTTCCTTTAACGTGTATATATTTTTTATAAAAAATAATAATAACAAGAAGAAACGTACAAACTCAAACGGTAATAAACAACTCAAGGAAAAGAAGAAAAATGTACTACGAAAACAAGGAAAAATCACAAAAAGCTGAAAGAAAAAAGCAAAGTAAATAAAAAAGCAAAAATAAAATTCAAACAAAAAATAAAGAGAATAAAAAATTAGACAAATGCAAAAACAGAACGAGGAAAACTGAAAGTCAAAAAAGGTTGCAAAAATTTAAACTTAAAGCTTATCTTTTAGACGCAAAGGAAACAGGTCAATAGCAAAAATATACACGAGGGTCGGGCAGAGTCTCTGGTTGAATCCCTTGATTCCTGTATTTATCAATCCACCCACGAGGATCGAATGTGGCACAAGGCCGTTTTAATGTGGGTATCCCCGAGCCCGTAGGCTCGGCCAAAAATATGGCCTTTCTGAACCCGCCTAGACGGGTTCAAGCCCTGTCAACCTCCCCGGACGAAACCTTGCCCTTCGGCAAAGCCTCGTCCGGGTTCCCCTCTGCTAATGCAGAGAGTTCGACAGTCGCCGAGAGTCTGTCTCTCGGTCTCAGAATCCCTTGATTCCTGTATTTATCAATCCACCCACGAGGATCGAATGTGGCACAAGGCCGTTTTAATGTGGGTATCTCCGAGCCCGTAGGCTCGGCCAAAAATATGGCCTTTCTGAACCCGCCTAGACGGGTTCAGGCCCTGTCAACCTCCCCGGACGAAACCTTGCCCTGCGGCAAAGCCTCGTCCGGGTTCCCCTCTGCTAATGCAGAGAGTTCGACAGTCGCCGAGAGTCTGTCTCTCGGTTTCAGAATCTCTTGATTCCTTCACTCTCTTCCCGGTACCAACCATATTTATATGGTCGGTACACCACTATGCAAATTAGGTGGATCCTACCACAACACTATCGTAGAAGTTTCTAAAACAATTTTGAAAAGTCTAATCCTACACAGTATATTTTGTGAAAACAGCATATATACTTTTTTTTTGCATTTGATTAGTAATTCTACCTTTCTTAAAATAAAAGATCTTTTCATTTAGGTTATTTCCATCCATTTTCAAAGATACATCCAATAAATAAAATACACTAATTCGGATAATTTTAATAACTGTCACAATATAATCAAGTTCAATCTTCTTGAATGAAGTTAATAAAAAATAAAGCCTCTATATCCTATATCTATAATATTATAGTGAATGTTGGACAATCATTTCACAAGTGAAGAAACTTGAAGTAACAGGGATGAGGGTTTACAGACAAACATGGAGAATATCATGGGTAAAACATATGAATAACGAGGAAGTTTTAAGGAAAATGTGAACTATAAGGAAATTTATACATACAATCTGAAAGAGAGAACTGAAATTTCTAATAAAGAGGCGATCGAGAATTTAACACCTACAAAAAAAATTGAAGACAAAAGAAGTAAGGAGGTAAAACTAAAGACAATGAGAAATGGCATAGCTGAGTGAATGGATGGTAGAACAATGTCTGGCAAAGAGTTAAATATTTCTCAAAAGACAAGGAGCTGTGGAGAACTATGATTACTCACTGCATGAAGGTACATGATGCATAAAAGATGAAAAAGAAGAATGCCATCTAACGACAAAAAAATGAATGAACTTTAAGTAACTAATCTAATTATTTGGAATCAGTAATTTCTAACCTCCAAAATAATAATAAAATAAAGGGTATATAATAATAATAATAATAGGAAGAAGAAGAAGAAGAAGAAGAAGAAGAAGAAGAAGAAGAAGAAGAAGAAGAAGAAGAAGACTCGGGAGGTTGGGATGGCAGTCAGATTAGGAGAAGGACTGCACCGAATTATAAACCATGGTGAAGACACACTATTCTTCAAAAGAAACCATGGTAATTTAATGACAATAAAGGAAAATGAACAATTGGAGCCCATAAATATCTACGCCCTAACACGGCATTTAAAAATGTCTAAAATCCATTCTACTACGAAGGAGGACGAAGGTTTGAATCCTGCTGGAAGGCATATATTATTTATTAATTTTTCGAATATGCAGGCCAGTAGATAAAATAAACACTGTTTAAAAACGAGATTAAAGTAGAACAAATAGGTTGGATCAGTTCTGTAGCAATGGCTTTGTTTATGTTTCGGATACAAAACTGAACACATATGGCTTTCTAAGAAAAATCTGAATGAGATTTACATTAAGGCAAATAGAAGCTTGTTTGTGAGACACTCCGTAGCTGAATGGTCTAAAGGAAGACGGGTAGACGGTACTTCCTCCTACGAAGAGAAGCGTAGGTTTGAATTCTGCTCGAGAGCATATCTTATTTATTAATTTTTCTCGAATGCGGAGGCAGGTTGACGAAAGACACTGTTTAAAAAAGGGACGTTCTACTCAAATACGGGTATCCATCAAAAATAACATTTTAAGTAATATATATATATATATATATATATATATATATATATATATATATATATATGATAGTATGATCATTTCTGCATGATTGGTAAAACGAAAAAATTTTTTTAATTATATAAATTTTGTGTAACTATTCGTGAATATATAGTTATGATTAAAATGAAAATTTGCTAAGCCACAATTTTCATTTTAATCATAACTATATATATATATATATATATATATATATATATATATATATATATATATATATTTATATATATTACCTTTAAATCTTGTTTCATTTCGAAATTTTTTCAATTATATACATTTTCAAAATTTAAAATTTGAATCTTTAGATTTTAATTAAAAACTTTTACTCTTTAATTGTTATTCATAATATTAATAATCTTAATAATAGTAATATTTTTGTTTATTTATAATATATTCACATTATATTTATTTCCTAGTTTATTTTGTCGAAAAATTTTAAATGCTTAAATTAATGTCAAACGTTAACTGCCAAATATATAAATCTGTTTTTTTCAAATTAACCGCAATATGCCCATATATGTTAATTTATTCTTCCTCTTTCTTTTCTTTTATTTTTTACACACTTTCTATTTCCCCTTTCTTTCCTCAAATCCCAGCTTCCACTTCGGCTTTCTTAAATCTTTACTTCTCTTTTTTCACTTTATCTCGTTTCCAGTGAGATGATGAATTAAATAGGCCAATGTCTGATCCTGACACTACTCCCTTACTCTTAAATATCTTAATAAAAATAGATTTAAAATTATTCCTATTTCTCCCTTTCCTCTTTAATTTCGACCATATCTGTCATACTCACCCTCCCATCTATCTGTATCACATTACATCAACTTAAAAATATCCCTCAAAAGTGTATGAAAATTATATGTAAATTTAAAACATTTTTTCACCCTTGGAAGTGTGGCCTGATGAACCAAGTAAAAACCACATATCTGGGGAAATAAATTGTAACCAATGGACCCTTAAGGTTGTCTGTTTTCTATTTAAATTGAATTAATATATATATATATATATATATATATATATATATATATATATATATATATATATATATATACTATTAGTAATAGTAGTATCTGAATGCTTTGCCTGTAAATTCTCAAACTTTATTCTTGACTCATCTGAAGTATTCCCACCTAACATTACAGTTAAAACTGAGTCTCTGATATGCATGTGAAACCTTCCATGGTTTCTGCTATCATCTCTAACCTAAATCCCACAAAGTAATTGGATACGATGCTATCCCTGTAATAGTAGTTAAGAACTGTGTTCCCGAACTGGCTTCTGTTGTTTCTAAACTATAATAAATGCCTCGTTGCTCCCCTGCTTTCTTGCCTACTGGAAGTCATCATCTGTTGTCCCAGTAATTAAGAATTCTGGTGATCCATCCAACCCTTCCAAATATCGGACTATTAGCCGTCTACATCTTTTTGGGAAACTCCTAGAGGCCCTAATCAATGCTGAATCTCTCATCACATGACCTTTTCTCAAACAAACAAATATAGTTTTCGACTCTCCAGGTCAACTTCTGATGTACTGATGATAATTGCGGAAACGGTGATGCCCGGGCTGTAATATTGGACATGCAGCTCCCTGATTTCTAGCCACCTTAAATCTGCAAAAGCCTAAATGCGGTGTCAATCGCTAGATACCCACCTCCTGATTACTCTTTTCTCTTTCCGCTCATTATTAATGTTTCTGTTCCTAATTTTTTTTACACTCCGTAATCCCTTGTCTTTTAGTGGCTTTACTGCCTTGCATGGGGTGATACCGATTAATACATACATAAATACATACATACATATATATATATATATATATATATATATATATATATATATATATATATATATATATATATAAAGACAAAAGCAAAACTTATCTAAGCCATGTTTCGTCCTCTGAGGAATTTACCGGTGCATTTACCTTATTCACATTATCCTTGTACAGATACACAGACACATCCACACCCACTGCACGTACACACACACACACACACACACACACACACACACATATATATATATATATATATATATATGGGGTTTTAGTAAGGTCCTTAGCTATTAGCTGAATTTTCATCTGAGATTTTTCACTGCATAATATTCGATCTATTTGTTATCTGGTGAAGTGTTACGTTAAATCCATTGTGAAGGAAAATTATTTTGTGTAAAGGAAATGTTTTTATCTTATCTTTACGTATTCTCCTGTTCATATCTATCTATCTATCTATCTATCTATCTATCTATCTATCTATCTATCTATCTATCTATCTATCTATCCGAAAAAGGAATGGTGGCAATTAATTTACTTGTAAATGAGATGCGATTTAAAAAAAATTGTGTTAAAAAAGGTAAACGTGTAAATATGCGTGTGATATTTTAATATGTAAAAAAAATTATTTTTGATTTGTAACTCAAGAAAAAATTCATGCGGCTGCTGAACAATTGAATGTTTTCGTTTATAAATGCAACTGTAAAAGTATAAAACAATAGTCACTTCAGTTTCCATCATCAAATACATTGATAAATTATAACACAAATGTTATTTTAAGCAAAATTTTATTAAAGCTGAAATTCCGCCAAAACATTTCGGCCATTTTCATATCCATTTACGTCTTTGGCCGATCAAATGAAAAGAAGGAGCAAGGATAAATTATTCTTTTAATTGTTTCCTATTTTTATCTATGTAGATAGCATAATAAACTGTATTATTCATCTAAGTAGTGTTATTTCTTGGTTGATTTGAATACGCCTT
The DNA here is from genome assembly GCA_963932145.1 of Acanthosepion lycidas. Lineage (NCBI taxonomy): Eukaryota > Metazoa > Mollusca > Cephalopoda > Sepiida > Sepiidae > Acanthosepion > Acanthosepion lycidas. Next base: position 78,084,575 of record OZ010571.1, on the reverse strand, counting down.
TACACACACACTAAACAAAGTTGTAAGGCTAATGCATATTGTAGTTATAGCAAGGAGAAAAGGTTCTCATCTCACTCAAAAACCGAGAGGAATTTTTTACAGATCCTAAATATGAACAAAGACTATTTCACACTGAATAAGTATAGACTGCTGACAACGTTACACCAAGCTGCCACATATTCACAAACTTGGTATTCCGTTGAAACCTATAGTCAGCCCCAGGAGCTCGGAATGTTACTCGTTGAGCCGATTCCTGGCGGATATAGTCAACTCATTAACAGGGAAGTTCTCGTCATATATTCGTCAGAATACTTCGTGTAATCAATCCGAGACGATCCCATCCGTAGCAATGATATGGTATACTTTGATGTGATGACTCTGTTCACTAGAGTCCATGCGGATGAAGCTCTATCGGTGGTTCGAATCCGTTTGGAATCAGAGAACGGAATATCATCCCGGATACTGAGAAAATTCTTCCAATTAGAGTCTGTCATATGTTTTGACTGGTTGACCAACGCTAGTGTGCACGTGTTTTGGTGTTCACAATAGAACGTCACTGTAAAGCTTGTCCTTTATTCTCTAGTAGTACCCACTAAATCTTGTTCGCTGCTAAATAATTTATGAACTGGGAGGTAGATGACCATATATATCTGCTTTTATGTTGAGCAGTGTTTCCAGGATAGATCGAATGCCATGCGCAACACATTTGTATACCTGCCATATAGTTTTTCCAATCGTTCTGTCAGTGCCTACGCGATACTATCATACAGCAAGACTTGGCTTGGAAGAGGTTATGTTTATTTTATTAGGTAAAGAAGATTTCCAGTCTCTTGTCAGGTTGTCCATTGCAGTCCAAACTTTGCCAATGGGTATATTCAGATCACTTTTAGTGGAAGAGATGTTACTTCAAAGATAGATGAACTGATCAACCATTTTAATGTCTTGCCTGGAGATGGAGCCCTCTTGATTAAAGTACATGAAGTATGATTTGTCTATATTTACATATAGACCGATTCCTCTTACTGCTTTCTCTTTATTGTGTAATAGTAATTCAGTCAGTGTGATTTTATCTGCAATTAGTGCGAGGTCGTTGGCAGAAACTGTCTTTGTGATGATTATGTCGGATATCTCTTCGTTCTAACTTGTGTAAATGTATGTCCGTTTTCCTTGATTTTCCTTGTAGAAATCTGTCATATATAATTGAGATATATAATAAACAAGTAAACTGTAAGCGTGTCTCCATGCAAGAACCTGGCAACAATGTCAAAAGCCATTGTCTTTATCAGGATATCGATCTAGCCTTTATATTTTTGCGCAGTATTATTATGGCACTGAAAATTTCGTTTGGGATACCATAAGCCAGTAGAAATCTTCCTCTATGTATCGTCTTTTAAATGATTTCATTTAAGTATTTACATTGTGTTAGAAGGATGTATATATAATGACGAACCAAAGCATAATAAGGAGTTATTTATTCATGTGATTACAAATGAACTCTTATCTTATCAGTCAAAAATTCTAGATGATCTCGAAAATTTTGGTTTCAAATCTGATGCCAGTATGCAAACAGCAGGCTTCTTTAAGCGTTGGTCTAATATTAAGTGATTAATAAGATGGAAATGTAGGATATTTATTTACCAGAGCAACAAATCGAAATCTTCATGTTCGTGAAACCAATGAAGGGAGCCATAGCGTATTACACAGTTGTATGGTTTCATTACTATCGTAGAATATTGTTACCATAAAAGGAAGTACCTCTTTTCAATGATGTGGATGGGATGGCACAAAGTACCTTAGGTATAAAAGATAGCACCAAGTGTTTCTCAGCAGAATATCACTCAAAACATCAAACAAATTCTACTAGTTTGTTTTCCTACAGTGCATTTTGGGGAAATCGATCCTTCATTATAACGTCGTAAATATACCTAGCCATTCACTTTAATTAGTAGAAGTTGAGACTAGTCAGACCAGTAAACTTGTATACATTGATATAGTTACAACTGGAAAAACGCTTTCGGTGATGACCTTTGGTTGGCCAGTGTACTCTAACTGGTGTGCAGCTACGCAACTTTGTATATCTGCTGTGACGCGCATTCCTTCCTTCACTTTCCTTCACTTCTTTGTCGAAGCTATTGTGTTAGCTATTAGTTATCAGAAAAGACTCAGTACACTTCTCACATTAATATGTCTTATGCACTGAATACTACGTCAACTCCTGATGATATTCAATTCCTTAGAACTCTTCTATTTTGTACGCGACACAATTGAATATGAACTCCCTAGAAAATGTATCGTTGTTTTTTAAATGCTCTGACCTAGTCTTCTGGCCATAAAAATTCGGACACTTAAATTAAGTCACTTGAATTCTTTTTATTCGTAACTTCGTTCATCCCATCACAATAAAGTACTTAAGGTGGATCTACCTACTTATCTCTAATAATGATATGCACAGTTGTTACAAGAAAGAGTTGATATTCTTGCCACATATGACTATTGACAATCATTTTGACTCATCTGTGTATATTAAAGATTTCTTTACCTAGTTGAGATGAGAAAACAATATATATATATATATATATATATATATATATATATATATATATATATATATATATATATATATATATATTTGTATATGCATGCGAACATTATTGTTAGTATTATGACAAAAAATACTGATCGAAATTCTGTGTAAATTTATCTTTTGAAACAAGTGTTGACTTCATTTTTTTTGACAAAATTAATTTTCCAATTTAATGCCAGTTTGACAAACAGTTATTTATTAAACTTTTTGTCATGCACAACTTAATCCACTAGTGAATTAGACGAGATTATTAATTGTCACACTACACCCTAGATTTGCATCAATTTCTCCTTTTCTTCCTAAAGAATAATCTTAAGACTGAAAAAATTAATCCAAATGCTTTCCGCACATTGCTATACTTATTTATATTATTGCATTCTTACTTGTAATATTAAATACAAAAATAATAAAATATGATTTATTTTTTATTTGGTTTTGTGGTTCCTTTAATGTCTGAGAATGTTGTTTTTAGCCGTGGGCATTTTGTTACTGAAATGATTACTTTAGGGAGAACAACGATTTTCATTATTTGGAATTCAAATTATTTCCTTCAATTCTGAGAGGGTGTGTGCGCGCATGCGTGTGAGTAAAAGTTCGTTCGTGTTAAAAACAGATGCAGTGTCGAGAACAGACATTATTAATTTTGGTCAAGTCATGAGACAGAAACAGGAAAAAAAAAAAATTGAAATTTACATGTCAAACTGAAAAAGATAATCGTAAGCAAAATGTTATATGAATAATTCAAATACAAGCAAACAATACAGTAAATCATTCAAGTACCAACTCCGTTTTCGCACACTGAGAGGAAGAAAGTGTGTGATAACAGGAGAGATGTTTTACTCACTCATAAGAACCGTATATGAAGGTACGATTTGCAAGCTGTATAGTAAGATTTACTACAGGTGTGCCCTTATAGCAGTCTTGTATCAAAGATAGGTGCTCTTAGTATATTTATATATATATATATATATATATATATATATATATATATATATATATATATATATACTTAATATATATATTGCTTAAAAGAAACCAATAAAACACCGACAGTAAAATGGAAATTAATAAGAAAAGCTAGAGCTTATAGGTCTTTAAATGACCCATATCGTTTGTGCGTATATGAAAAATTATACATTATTAAGTTTCTGAAAAATAAAAATTTACTAAACCAAAGAAATGAAATAGCTATTTTTTGTAGGCACTGCCAAATATTATCCCTAAGTAATAATTAATTTTTTAATAATAAAAAATAGAGATAGAACATATATTTTTAATTTTGATCTTTAATTAATAATTAAATTCTAATATATATATTTGTAAAAATACCGTATAGTCTATTAGTTATTAAAAAGCAAATGCTACTTTAAATCTATAAGAATAAAGTTTAATTAATAACATTTAATTAATAATAATATGTCTTGCACATATTTAAATGACCCTTTTAGAAAATCTTTGTGTATAAAAATATGAATTAAGCGGATGAATAAAAATGCCAAATTTTTTTTCATTGAAAACCCAGATGACTTACTCAATAACGGAAGTATACGTTTGTTAGCAGAGACCCCCACCCCACCTAAACTTAGCTTGCTTTTGTAAGTTACATATATTGAATACATAAGCTGTCTAGGGAAATTAAAAACAAGTCACTTCTAAATTAAAATAGATTTTCCTTAACCTTGACAACTCATAATATCAATATTGTCTGCACTTATAAATTAAGTAAATTTCTTTGAAAGTTTATTCCTAACATCCCTTTATGCTGACGACGTTTCGGTTCTTGTGTCGAGCAGAGCCGAGATTAACGAAGTCAGCAAAGAAATCAGTGGTTATGAGATGGTGACAGGGGCCAAGATCAACTGCGATAAGTCTGTTGGCTTGTGGTTGGGTGCGTGGAAAGGAGTTTCTCTTCCCGGACCTTTCCACTGGACGGATGGGCCGGTCAAGATACACGGCGTCTGGTTCGGTCCTGATATCCAGTTCGGAGGTACAGGAGAAGGCCGAGATCGCAATTAATTTGTGGTCTCGGAGAAATCTTTCCTTGAAGGGGAGGGTGGAAGTATGTGTTTCACATATCTACCCGATTATCCTTTACCGACTCTCGCAACTTCCACTTCCGTATGCCACTAGTAAGGCTATTGTTCTCTTTCTTGTGGAGAGGCAAAGCTGCTAGGGAGATCTGTTGCCTTCATACATCTGAAGGCGGTCTAGGTATGCCTAGCATGAGATTCGTCTTGATTCGTCTTGATATGCTTCGTATCGAGTTCCTAGGTCGTTTGTGTCGCGAATCGGATGAGGAGGGCATCTTCTGGAAGGAAGACGGCCACAGAAATTTTCCATCCTTGAGAAGTGTGCACTCGGGCGAGGAAGAGGCCCACTGTTTACCCCGAGCCGAATGCTCCTTCTACCGTGAAAGTCGTCTTGCTCTGAAACACCTCTTACGGTCGTCGGATGGCCTCTCCAACGTCCAGGCGTTATCTTGTAGGACATTATATCAAGTGTTAGTCAGGGAGTCCGTTCATGATGATCTGATTGATGAGCTCGGTCTTACGAAGCTGGAGACTCGCTCGATCTGGTCTTGGGTGCCCGGGTTGAAATGTCTCAATAACGATGAGGCATCCCTCACCTGGCTGGTGATGCGTGGGGCCCTTTGGGTCGTCAAAAAACTTTGCGCAGCGGGCTTGGAGAAATCTCCAAACTGCCGACGCTGTGATGGGGAAGTCGAGACCCTTGGTCACGTCTTCTTTCATTGCAAGTTGGTAGCACCGTTGTGTAAGTTTGTTGAAGGCTTCTTGGTTCGCATGTTGCAGGGAAAGTTCTTTGTCCTAGAGGCCTCTTCTGTTTGTAGCTATGTGGCACCGCCATTGACGAAGGCTGAACTATGTTTTCCACTGCTTGCTAGGTATTATGAGAGTCGTGATTTGGTCGACACGTCAGAAGGGATTCTATGGAGATGAGAAGTTCACTTCTTTCCAACTGATCTTGTACTTTAAGTATCAGCTTAAAGTCAAGATTAGGACGGAAAGGCCGCGACTCCCTTCATTCTGCAAAAGGTGGGTAAATCTTGGGCGACTGTGTAGAGTGAAAGGGGCTGACCTGGAGTGGCACTTTGATGCCGGTTAGGTACAGGATTTTGTCCTTCCTGGATTGAACAGAGGCAACCCGTCCCGATATTAGGCTAGTTTTGGTTTAGTTTGAATCTTTAGTTTTCCTTTTTCCGGTTAACTTAGCTCGGGTATGTATGCTCATTGGCCCCTTTTATTTCTGTCCCAATTTTTCTTTAGTTTAATTCCCTATCCTCTCCCTCGTTAGGAGGTCAGTGATGTCAGTTCTCTGGTAGATGCGGGTTGCCTTTCGTTTCGCGTGTTTTTTCGTATTTGTTGTTGTAAGTGAATGAGTGCGTGTTTGTGGGAGTGTTTTTGGACAGATGACTCTTTTTATACGATTATAATCCCGCAATTATTTCGTCCAGTTAACTGATGTTTATGCCACATTTAGGGATTGTGGTTTTTTTTTTTATTACTAACTATATTTTGTTTTGTTTTATGTAAATAGTATTAATTCATATTGTAAATAATCATTGGCGTTTTTTAAATTGTTGTTGTTATTCCCCTCTCCCTACAGACTTTGAAATGTATATATGGGGACTAGTTAGGATTTCATAGAGACATTGAGGTATTATGGTGGATGTAGTAAGAAAGGTAGGAGAGAATGTGTTGTTTTGTTGATAGGACTAATGTTGGTATGTTTGGGTCAGTGTTTGTGACTAGCTAAGTTTAGAATTTAAGACAGAAGAAGACCGTCCTTTCCCCCAACCCCCTTTTCGGCCCTGTCTCACATTTTGTACTATTGTACGAATAAATATTATTCCTAACACCGCTTGACAATGGAATGAGACTATAGATTAAGTTTAATCTTTATAATTAAATTTATATATTTAGTTTCAGTTTTGAAACATGTAAATTTTCTGTGTCGCGATGGAATCATATTTTTAAAAAGAAAATAATTATAATATACATATATCCATCTCACATAACTAAGTTTATTCTCTTGAATGGAATAGCGAAAGGTGTCTACCTACAACTAAACATAATATTAAGAAAACTTTCTCAAATGTTATCTAATATCAATCTTCCTATAGAGCGGTGAACGCAGGACAATTTCCTCACAGATGAAGCGGAGACATGTGTCAACAGTGATGTGGTATTACAGATGGATGCTGAGAATGCCACGAACGGATCATATCAGCATCGAGGAAACTAGGAACAAAAAGATTCTTTAAATTGGGATCAGAAGGAGGCAGCTGAATTTTTTTCAAAATAGAAAGAGGAAAGTGGGCTTGGAGAATTTAACTCACAAGACAAACAGAAGGCAAGTGGAGCAAATGCAACCATTCAGTAATTTGTCTAATGTATTTGTGTAGAACAGGTAGTGGAGGGAATAGTATAGAGCTAGGAAGAATAGGATCTTGTAAAGAGTCATGATCTCCGACATCCTTAAGTGACACGTCACATAAAACTAAAATTATAGTTACTCAAGTGTATATCTACTTACTTTTATGGCAAAGTGTCGTTTTCGAAAAAGAAGCCATAAATACAAGTAATATTCTATTTAGTAAACTGAAAACAGTAGTCAGTTGTCCTTGATTTTTGTGCGTTCTACTTGAAGAAGAATAGGCGCCTAACTGGAACAGCGTGACTCTACAAGGCTAAGATAAAAATAAGTAATAAAAGAATACGTATAATAACGAGAAATGTATGATCACCGTTATTGTCGGTAATTAAATAGATTTTACAACTAGGACGAAGATCTATCAATTTTTGTTTAATGTTTCAGTGTAATAAAATATTTAATTGCTTTCTGCGAACCATTATACATACTTGTTATTTCTAAACTGATTACGTGTTTCCGCATGTGTATTCCCACGTTAAATAAAACTATAACAACTACATCATCTGCATACCGACTCAGTTGATAAATCGATATCAAATGGGGAATACACGCACAAGAGTTTACTTGCTATAATTCTGATTCGCTCTCCAGGAATGTGTAGCGTTGCATCTTGGATCAGCACATGGTTGGATTTTAGATGTCACGTTTTGGTTGATCGCTGGATGCAGTGAGGTGAGCGAAGACTAACACTCTTGTCGAAAAATGATGAACGGCAAAAAGCGGTTGAAGAACTCATTCTACTTTATTCATGTGCTTCCATATCGAGACGAGAGCGGCTGCTACCAGACTTTCTAAAATGTGGAAAGCGAAGAGTGTCAGATAAGGTTCATTATGTCTAGCGTTCACCCGGAATGAAATGCCGTTAGCTGGCTGAACGGTTCCTCTTTTATTGGACCTGGAACGCATCTCTCCTGACAGTTTAATTATGAAATGTCATAAAGCACAACTCCCAGCTTACACACGTCCTAGACAGATCGAGACCGACAGAAGATATGTAAAAGTGTCACCTCTAACTGCTTTGTGCAGTCATATCCAATTAAAGGGTCATAATTCTACTCTGAGCACGTTTAAGTACGAAGTAACTGAACCCCTGATTTTTCCAACATATGCTGGTAACAAAGCTTTCTTTAAAAAAAACAAAAACAAAATAGTGTACCATCCGACTTCTCACTATTTTCTACCTTTTTTTATTTGAGGATGCGATCAGAGAATTGCGATCTGATACACCAAATTCATGTACTCATTGCACTATGAAGATTAGTATATAAATATTCTTTCTATATTAAATTCATTCCAATTTAGTAATAGGAACAGTAAAAACCTAGCCATCTGGCTGTTACAAATTTACGTTTTGCGAAAGAAGATTCCTTTTAAATTCTTCACTCCCAACGTAAACCTCATAATTTCATTAATATGACCATAACGTTGTATTCAATAAATAATGCTTATAAGAAAGCTGTCTGGAGTGTATCCTTTTCCAATATAAATATGAATTATAAAATATATCCTACTCTTATTTCTATATAACTATAATTCAGAAAACTGATTATGAATTATAATGCTATTATTTGCTTACAAAATGATAAATTCTAAAACATCTCGTCTTAGCTTATCAAAATTAAAAAAGAAAACATAAGACAAGAATTTCAACGTAGTGAATTTATTTAATGATTAAAATTAAAAGTTTTATACAGTAGGCGCTAAAGATAAAATGAATAAAAACGAATTAAAGAAAAAGTAAAAATTAAAAAATACAGCTTCCTACCTCCCGTAGCTGGATTTTGAATCTAAAAATACGTCGAGACACGAACTGTTTTGCTTTTTTGGCTTGGCTAGGTTCAATGAATAACATCGAGAAAAATGGAGTTTTAATGATATTTCTGTGCAGATATGAGTATTGAATGTTTCCATTCACTGGTCAGTGACACGAATAAAAGCCTGCTAATTTTTTATGGATTTTATTATGTCAATTTAAATTTTTAATTATATTTTCGAATGTTCCAACGCCATTTTAACATATGCAATATGTTCACAATTCCAATGGCTTGTCAGGAGCGGATAATAGCAACATTTTCATATTTGACTATTACTTTTTAAAAAATGAAGTAAAAATTATATTTTTTATATAATTTTTAAGGAATATTAACTTTTAAATTAAAAAATTTAAAAGAAGGAATTTTCTTTAATAATGTTCTGATTGCTAAAACTATTCAAACGCATCATAGGAAAGATAAATTTTAGGCATTTCTCGTCTTTCTTGCAAAGAGGTGATTTCGTAAAAAATAAATGACAGTAAGGTATATTATCATAGTTTTAGCTTCTTGCAGCTTCATAATTTGTACTTAAGAAACATATCATGTCATTACTGTATTGGGATTATAGACAAACAGAGAACATGAAAATATGATAGACGCAGAAAGAGAGTGTGATAGTGGAGAGCAAAATATTGTTTGAAAAGAAAACATTTAGTGGTGAAAATGAGTAGTAGTGAAGAACTGAAGGTAAGAAAAACAATAGAATAAAAAAGAGGAGGATGTAAAAAAAATAAAGGGTAGAAAAGTATTAGTGAAAAACTTTAATTAAAGAAAGAAAAAGAGAGGGGGAGAGAGGAGAGGGGGAGAGAGGAGAGGGGGAGAGAGGAGAGGGGGAGAGAGGAGAGGGGGTTAAGATTGAAGCAATGAAATAGACAAAAATAAAACGAATGTTAATGAAAAAATGAAAGATTGAAAAAGATATAAAAATGGACTGAAAACGAAAGAAAAGAGGCACTTAATAATTATAACAGAAAAAAGGAAACAGCGAGTAAAAGAGAATTCAAAGAGTGTAGAGATGGTTTCGTATATATTATTAGGGCCTCAAGTTTAGGTAAAAATTCAGGATTCTAAAGAAAATATAAACGCCAAAATTTTGAACGCTGGCTTTCAAGACAGGTAGGCAATCAGTCAGTCTTTTCCAAAAGTAAATTCGAGACAATACAATTTTATCCTTCTTCTCCATCTGTCCGTGTGGATGGTGTAATAGATAGCGGCTCGGAGAGTCACGTTCAAATTACAGTCGGGTTGCTTACAATCATTTACGCACAAATATCCTTGGGAAAAGATATTAATCCATCTCCCTCCCGACTCCCGCTATAGATTGAATGGTAGGACTTTTATCACGAAAAGTCATTGGTATTTTCCAAAATTTGTTCACTCGCAAAAATAATTATTTTAACAATGCATAATATGGTTCGTCTTTAAATAACCCGCAAAGGGTTGATAAGTTTTAAAATAATTCAAAACAAATCAATGTCTTCTTTATTGTTTTTTTGACATAATTGAAGGTTATTATGGTAGTTAGTGTTGGATAGTTTCCTCACAGTTGAAGAAGAGACATGTGGCTCGAATGAAGTATGGTAAGAATACTATGGAGGGAGTACATGAGAAACGAGGAATTTTAAGGGAAAATAGAAACAAAACGGACTTATACTTCGAATCAGAAAGAAATTTCTGGGACATATGAGGAAAGAAGGACACATACAGAAAGATTTTCAACTCCTAATTCACATAGAAAGCAAGAGGGAGAGAGGGAAACAGTGAATAACCCTATGTTATGAGTTTGTGTAAACGGATGGAAGAACAAAGCGTAGGAGAAATATTAAAAATATAAACATTGGTTAGAGTTATAAAGAAGTAGAAGTAGTGAAGAGTCAAGATCGCCCACAGCATATAAAAGAAGTATGAATAAAATAAGGAGAAACTGTTCAATATAATGCTGGAAACAGAAATAATGGCGATAGGAAGTGAAAAAATTTTGAAAGTGGAGGCAGAGAAAATGAGCAGTATATTCAAATAAAGACATAAACTGAAGTAAAGAAGAATGGCGTCTAGAGGGAACAAGGAAAAGTGAGAAGGAACAAAACAAAAATAGAGGAAATAAAAATTTAGAGAAAGGGTAATGCGAAGATGAGAGAAAAAGAAGCAAACCAGTAAATATAGTAATTAAATGAGAAAAAACTTCAGAAAGGTTTAAGGTTAATATATATATATATATATATAGAGAGAGAGAGAGAGAAAACGAGAGAAGGATCAATTAAAATTATTTATAAAGAGAAATTACATAACAATCTCACAATCTCCTGATTTTTATTTCATAAAAATACCAGCAACAGTGTCTGTCAATTCCACTCAAAATGGTTCTTGAATAACTTTTTATCATTTTTCATCGCAGTATAATCATACATATTCATTTCTTTCTCAGATATAATTGATTCAACCTAAGAGTAATGTAACTCATTACTTTGAGATTTCAAGGAACACAAAAATATCCGAGTAACCCTAATTCTATTGTCGTGTTAGTTATATCTGAAATAATTTCAGATAATATTTTTCTTGCCATAAGCACATCTCCAGTAGCTTCACTAATACGACATTTCCAGTCTCAGCATGTTTAACGTTAATGGCCACTCGTATTTGCGGCTAGGTAATCCATATTGCAGACACTTGCTCAGGCGTATCTTGTGTTTGTTCAACACCCACAGAGTCCACCCTGTGGTTTATACTGTAACTATGCTGAACAGACCTTAGTTACAGTTTCTGGGATATATATATATATATATATATATATATATATATATATATATATATATATATATATATATAAAGTAGAAAAATCAACCGATTTCGCTACCTTGGTTTCAACCTTTCGGTATCTGCAGGCGATTTATACTTAAAAACTCTACATGTTAATTTTTTCTCTTTTTATATGTGTATTGAGCACTTTTTAATACTACTTTTTCCTGGTATAATTTAAGTCTGACCATTAACTGTAATATATATATATATATATATATATATATATATATATATATATATATATATATATATATATATATATATATATCGCGTATCGGTTTTTGAAGCAAAATGTCAGATATCGGCGTGAACATTTCAAATTTCAGTTGTGTTCATTTCAATCGCCCGTTATCATCCCTCAAATTTGAGATAAGTTCGAAACTAATGGAACTGTTCAGGATGTCCACAAGAAACGTCTGCAAGCCTGTAAAACAAAGCAAGAAAGGGTGCGAGAAAAGTATTGCCGATAAAATCTTAAAGAAATGTTAAAGAAAATCTATGCGGCAAACAAATCGGGTAGTAGGAAATCAAATATCAAACATTTTAAAACCCTGTCATTGAAAAAGGTCATATATATATATATATATATATATATATATATATATATATATATATATATATATTTGTAATAGAGGCGATTGGAGTCAACACCAGCGACAAAGGTCTGTTTCATGTTTAAACGCAATCGTCAAGCCATAACGATTCAGCATGAAATAGGCTGTTGCAGCTGGGTGTTGACCTCAACGTCCACTTTTATATTTACATACGCTATATCCCCGATATTGTGCACTTTAACTCATAAATATAGCATGTGTTAAAACTATATTTTTAGCATGTATATAAATATATATATATATATATATATATATATATATATATATATATATATATATATATATATATATGAAAATGACAATACAGTACTTCTGTTAAGTTTTGTTTAATAGTGTTCGAACAAAGGCTTTCTTTAGGGGTATATTTAAGAAATTGTTCAAATGATAGAATCTAATAGTCATTTCTAGAATTTTGGTTGTGATTTTGTTAATGAGGTGTAGGGCAAAATGTGCAATCGCGAATTTTCCCCTTCAATCTTCTTTTATATACCGTGTCCCTTCAGCACATGGGCAAACATGGCACTCCACAACTTCCTGTCCTTTGTAGCTCTTAGTAAGTTTTGTCTTTTTGTTATCTCTCTTAATCATTGTTCTGCCAACCAACTACACAAGGTAGGGTATTATGTGTCTTCCTCTGTTAATCTGGCTTTCACTAAATCATATGAATGTCGAAGCCCACTTTTCATTTTCCCCTAATACTTCCTCGTTACTCATCTGAACTGTCTGTGATATTTTGAGCATCCTTCTATAGAACCACCTTTCTGTTACCTTTAATCTCCGCTTCATTTGTGAGGAGGATTGTCCAGCATTCCCCTGCCGTATAGTAAAACCCGTTGTTCAGTAATTTTTCTTTGTTTCTAAAGAATTTTTTTCTTTTCTTTATACTTTTCTTAACTTTTAGAAGACACCTTTCGCTATTTCAATACTCCGTCAGATTTCGGTGTCACATTTTCCATCGTCTGTTAAAACGCTTCCTAGATATTTAATTATTTTTATATATTATTTATTATTTTTGTAATTTTGTCGATGTCGAAATACTCTAAAGCTGTTAGCATCTTTTAACATAATCAAAATCATTGAAAATGTTTAATAATTAGCTGAAAGCACTAGCAACGAACAATAATTTGAACAGTTTCTTACACACAAAGTCCACAAAAAGAATGCTCTTGTTTGCACACAAGAAAAACAATGAAAACGGCAGAAAATTGTCAGTTATATTCAATGAAATATAATGAAATATATTTTATTATCTAGATTGCTGCTTAAATACATAATTATAAATAAGTTTTTTTTTTAAATATTTAACTAAGATATATCTGTTTAATATTGCTTATGATTTTTTTCAATTTCGAATAAGATTTATTCATACAAATTTTGGATAAACTGTCCAAAGTTCATGTTTTGTTCATTATCAAGAACTGGATGTTGTCACTATAGTAAAATTATTTACAGAAGTGAATGTCTTCACTGATGCAAAAACAAAAACAAAAAAAAAAAAAAAAAACATGATTGACCGAGCTAAAATGATTTCTTCGTTTGAGTATTTATTTTCTAAAAAAAAAAAAAAAAAGTATTAGCAACATCATTCCAAAAAATTATCAGCGATAAAAATAAAATTGGATTCAAAGAAGTATACCAGACACAAAAAAAAAAAAAAATGAATCTGTGGCGAACCATGATTGCCTACGTCTTGAAGGGGTATATCATTTAAAAAAATGTGTAATTCATTTTTTTAATATCCGAGTTGATATAATTCTCTATGTTAACGTCTCGTTTACCTTCCGCTTTCATTTCCACGTGTAATTTTATCAACGTCATCTCTAGAGTGCAAAGTTTAATGGATAGTTATCGATTATTTTTTAATTCTTGAATCTAAATTTCGTGGGTGTACTTCGAATACCTTATTCATGGATAATGTCCATGTGTTTATATATTTGATAAGATGTCTTCTGAGCCTTGTCATTACAATCTTGGTTCTTCGGAGATAATTCTTCATTCAATTTCTTTCCGTTCAACCGAGCCCATTTCCAACATTCCAAAGTGTTTACAGTATTAACCTTTCCATGTCCTGGTGATTTCTTTGTTGGGTAATTCGTTATTTAGGTTTCTGTTTTCCTTTTGTGCGTTAACTGCATTGGAAATTTCTCGATACTGGATTCCGTTCCATTATCCCAAGAAAAATTCTGCTTCGATCAATGTTTTCAATTAATACTTATTTTCATAAGTTATTATCAAGTCATCCATATATATTACAGTGTGTTTTTTTTAGTTAAATTGTTAGATTATAGACGTCTTTATAATTTTGCAAGATATATTATTATTTGTATTCATTGAGTTTTTAAACCATTATTATTATAAGCATGATAGTAGCAGCAACCACAGTGTCATATGCAGGCAAGAAAGAAGATTAACTTTAAGGTTACAAGTTCTATGCTTAGGATTGGTTCCACGAAATATCGTAATCGATTAAAATCATTGCTTCGTGAATTTGATAACATAGCAATAGATTGGCCCGTCGTTACAGCATCATTCACTGTTTATAACATACTCTATTTGTTTCTCCATTCCCTATGGAGTCCAACTGCAAAGGGCTTGTGAGAATACACTGCGGTTTCCGCATAGCATATTGCACCCGAGATTGACTTAAGGTGTCCCACTAGGTCCGCTGCCTTCCCGATACATAACTGTTACACTACGACTACGAAGGTTTTTCTTTCTTCCAGTATTTCGGCATCTAAAAAATATTTTCTAAATTTCTCCTTTATATTTAATATATTTTCTTTTGCCTCTCGAACATTGTGATATTCAAAAGAAAGATTGCAGCTAATGGATTATTTTGGAACATCACAGCTGATTTAAATAGTTAAGTGATGAGAGAGTGCACTTGTAAACATTTGGGGGTCCATGGCGGAAAGAAGAAAGTGAAACCGACAAGAAATCAAATCAGGTATTTACTGGGATTTTTCCGTTTCCTTGCTTGTCTTTTCACGGCTAGGGTCCTCTTCTCACGGCTGGTGTCGTCGAATCGCTATTTGCCGTTGGTCACGCTACCAATAATAAGCTTGTAGCGTTGCTCAAACCAGACACCGGACAAATAATTGTCTGACTGGATCGTTACTCAAGAAAAAAAAATGCGACGTAATTGTAGCAGTCAGCAAATTACATTCAGTTGTAACCTTCTCGTAAGGGCCGGTTGTAGTCCTGTCAGCTTTCGCCTAAAATCGTCTCTCAAGTCCGCTCCGCTCAGCTGCTTTCTTTGTTATGCGCGTTTGGTATAGGATTTGTAAGATCCGTTTTCACTCAGCTGACCTTTTTGTCAAGACAATAATTGCGAATGCGATTTCTGTAACATTCTGCAGATGTTTCTTAACAAAATCTCAGCAGAAAACGAATATTGCTACACCTGGTAGAAAAGGACAAGCAATAAATAGGCAGTACTAAAAATTAAGACAATATATCTCTAGACATAGACAACGGAACGAGAATAATCTACCTCCGAGGATTAAGTACTAATTTAAGTTGGAAATTCCATAAAGATTACCAGGATTGACAGACAACCTGAAAAAGACCAAAGGTCATAACAGCCGCAACGTGATGATAACAACAAACATGAAAAGATTAGTTCATATGTAAGTAATATCATACCAAAAATTCAAACAGAATGTGGTTGCCATATATAAAATACATGATGTTTGAATTATTAGTTTTCGGTGAATCTTCCAAAATAAGTTTTTCATCGTTGTGATTTACATGGGTTTTCAATTCCTCATCTGTATTGTTCAAATACTTTATATTCGTATTATTAAAATTGAAAATATGTCCATCCATGCTAATACTTTTAATGGAGTATTTTCTTCACAACATTTCAAATAATAAAAAAAAGAAATGCTATTATTTTTATGTAATTGTTTTGCCATTAGAAGAAGAGATATATTATTCATTCGTTTCTGCCATTAGTGTTGTGAGTTGCCAACTGATCAAGACTTACTTACGATTCAGATATATAACAAAAATATGCGGCCGGTTTTGCAAAAAGTATATTTCTTTAAAATGAACCAGGAATAAAAAAAATAATAAAAAAAAAACAATTTCCAGACGATATATCTAGCAAGCTATCAATTGTGAGAACGACAAAAAAAGTTTTCTTCATTTATTGAAACTTTAGTGCACAAATTCTTTTGGGGAAAGCACATATACACATAAAACTATACTTATATATAACACATTTTTAACAAAACATTTGTTCAACATGGAGGGTGTTCTTTTGCACAAAATAGCGGTAATAGGATATTTTTGCATTACAATTCATCACAAATGAATTACATATTTTGATTTTTATATATTACATTGTTACTCAGTTTTTGCGAAGTTCAGTTGAATAAAAAACTAACTTTGTTTTTGCAAAAGCTGCCTTCCAAAAGGAAAACCATATGTTAAGAAACTGGGAAATTTATTAAAAAATGACTGCTGAACTGCTGTTGTAATATCTATTCTTCTATATGGCAGTGAATGTGGGGCAATTTCTTCAAAGATAAAGCGAAGACTTGAGGCAACAGAAATGTGGTTCTACAGAAGGATGCTGAAAATACTATGGACGATGAAGTATTAGGGAAAATAGAAACAGGACATTTTTACTTAGAATCAGAAAAAGACAGATGAAATTTCTGAGACACATTATGAAGAAAAAATTTGGAGTAGTTGACACTAGCAAGACTTAGTGAACACAGGACGTGCAGAGTAGAACAGAAATTAATTTACCTAACGAGCTTGTTTAAATGTAAGACAGAGTAGGGAGTGAGAAGGATAGTAAACAGATAGACACTACTTAGATCAAGAAAGGATAGGACATTGCGGAGATACAAAAATAAGTGTTATAACCTGATAAACTCACCATTTTGTTGTAGTTATGGAGTGAAAACGAATACCAATTTATAGTTCGAACAGTATAAAGGAAAACCCGAAGATCTTTACCGGTAAACGCCAGTAATTTTATTTTAATATACAATTTCAAGAAAACATTTCTTATGCAAATTTCTGCTGCAGTAATAACACGTAATAAGAAACCGATGGTACTGCTGCAAATTTAGCACATTGAAAATGCGCAAGATTTTATTCAGACAGGGTTATGGATCTTTCTTATATGATAACAATATGTAAAGGCAGATGGACGATGGTGTCACCGTACGTTGACATCATGGAAATGACCATACAAAATTCAGTTGTGCTCTGAAATCTAGTAGTCAGAGCGAACAATTGATAAGATGCACATATGAAATCAACGTGAATTATCGAAATTTGATGAGTCGGACATTCTATTTCTGAAGCTGCAAGGACATTTGACATCCCGTGATCTATAATATCACGTGTGAACCGGGAATACCTAACGGTAGGCATTAACTCCCACCTCTTAATGATCGTGACCAGAGGCATCTGGCTAGAATTGGCTTTAGTAACAGACAAGCAACATTGGCTCTAATCACATCCATGCAGGAAAAGCCAGACGCATAACCACCAGATTAGTTCACCGTTCTGTGGCTTTCATGTGACTCCGAACACATCGGTTCACCTGGACAACTGATGTCGCTAATTAAACTCTGCAGGGTTTGTACTTGAGTGGCGTTGTGTGGTTAAAAATTATCATAAACTTTGCATTATTTTTATTCAAATAATTATAACTGTGTTGATATCAGAACAAGATTCTAAAATTATTCAAAATATAAGTTCATCTATTTATTCAACAAATAAAAATATTTGAATGTTTCTTGAAATAGTTAATCCAAATGATATATGGATATACTGTACATTTACTTTACTATATATTTTTAAACAAGTTTTATTAAATTCCACCGACAAGGTCTGTCTATTAGTTTTTTGATTATATCTTTCCAATTTCTGAATGAGTGAAGTTTTGTACATAGAGAATGAACTTGTGAATAAATTGTTCAAAATTCATGTGTTTTCTTGTTATATTCAAGCACTTTCGACTATCAGTCATTGTCAAAGACGGCTGTTATCACTACGGCAAGCAAGATTTATTTGGATAAATTGAGGCGTTATATATATATATATATATATATATATATATATATATATATATATATATAATGGTTGCACATTCTTGTCAGAAGAACGCCATGTCTTAACTGATCGCCGCACACTAATGAGCATGTACATGACTATTCAGCTCAGCCTCAGTATTGAATGATCGTTTGAAGATGTGGCACATAACGTGAACCTCTTTCGAGGTCACCGGCTAAAATACATATTTGTATATTTCCGAATGTCTGGCCAAGCTAACAGTTGATTTACATATTAATCCAGATGTAGAACAGTGGTGGACGTGGTGGAAAAAAACTTCTTCGAAAGATGCTTGATGCCTTCTTGGCCTATGTAACTTTGGGTGGCATACCAAACTTGTTCTTGAGAACGGAAAACGTGGACACATACTACATTTCAAATCGAGAAACAGTTAATTCTGAACCAGATACGTTGGACCGGTTGGTTGATGAGACTCTTCCGAAAAAGATATTCTGAGGGAGCTAACGAGAGAAAAATGTCCACGGGATGCATATGTATGTATGTATGTGTGTGTGTGTGTGTCATAATTATTATTTAAAAACATGTATTCATCGCGGCACAGAAATTAACATATTTCGAAACCAAAACCTAAATTTTAAATTAAACTTAAAATTTGAAGTTCATTTTCATTTTCAAGCGATGCAGAATAACATTCGAAAAAATTGATTTACTCTATTTATAAGCTAAATAGTATTACATGGTTGGCGGTGGTGGGGGATGAGAATTCAAAATTTGTTATTAAGAAGGTGTTGTTTTTTTTGACGAATCAAGATACAAATATAATTTTATATGGAAAAGTGAAAATCGGTTAAGGTTAGGTGTGTGTTTGAAATTTCTGTCTGTAGATACTGACTTTCTTTTATACGAACGTGTCATCACAATTTGTTTCCTTTTTCTATTTTGGGTTACATTACAATAAAATTGGCATTTTTATTTATTTTTTTATTTATTTTTTTTATTTTGTTAAATACATCGAGATTTTCTTAAAGGGGTTTCCAAATATAATAAAGTCATATTATTTATATTCATATTTTTAGTTCAAAAGATCTAAAATACTATATTTAGTATATTTACTAATAAACTATATATAGTATTGTAAAATTAGAATATTAGAATTTAATTACGCATTTTTAAACTATTTTATTTATGATCAAATAGTAGATATCTAATTATGCAAATTATTTTTATAATTAATTATTTTTTAAGGAAAATTTCTTTGATTTAATAAATTTTAATTTTTCAGAAACTTAATGATATATAACTTTTCGTGTAGGCACAAAGGACATGGTTCATTTAATGATCTACATGCTATCGTTTTTTATTAGTTTCCATTTTACTGTGGGTGTCGTATTTGTTACTTTTAAATGCCAAAAATATTTCGATTGGATTGTTTGGTTGCGATACTTAATATTATGGAAGGAAGTCAGATGTTGGCTCCATCTTAATTCAAATTCATTTTTAGCACATCGAGTATAAAATATCACAATATTAGGATTCTCAATAAATGAGATAGTGCATTGGTAAACTACAGATTCTGTGAGACATTTTTTATTCAAAGGACAATTTTCAGGATTCCTAGAGTTACATAATTTTTCTTTAGTATTGTTTGTTCTTATTTCTTTCATTCTGGCTTAAGTATTTATGTAAAATTTTATTATTATGTTTTTTTTTTAATATTTTTCTAAATTTTCAGTACAACTTTAACTATTTATTAAAAATTTTGCTAAGTGTATGATTTCTAGAAAAATATCAATTAAAGCAAGAAATTTATGCCCTAACTTACTATTAATCCTTTGGTTGAATGAGGGTGTGTACCAAATGATTTTTCTATTTATTTTCTTCCGGTTTTTATTATCTTTTTTATATAATTAATGTCAGGGCAGTTGTAGCCGCTATAAAACTTTATAAAAATTACTGTGTCCATAGAATATTTTTTCCTTATCAGAATTTATACTTATTCGTTTTTCAATAGATGAAGGTACATGCTTTATTATAGATGGGGGATGATTTGACTTCGGTTTTATATATAAATGGTTAGTATTAGGTTTTTTTATAAGTTTGGTATATATTATTCATTAAGTCAAATGTTATATCGAGGAAGTTTACCTTTTTTAATTTTGTATTAACAGTAATTTTCAAATTTAGGTATTTAAATTCTCTAATCTTATCAATTTTAAAGTTTATAAACTTTCTCATAACAATAAATCCATCATTCCTATAAAGTCCAATGTCTTAGATATTAATTTCACGGTGTGAACTCAGATTATAGAAAATAAATAGACCATGTTACATCTGTCGCCTTTCCCGCCGTAGGTTTAACTTTCGCTACGAATCCCAGGTGAGAATTTAGTTTTTATTCTCGCTTTTCAGTTTCCATAAAATTTTAGAGAGGGCAGTTCTGTTACTATATTTGATACTTCCTAATATCATTTGTTAGTGATAGAAGCGCGATTTTCAATGGCTTTCCGTAGAGCCCATATAAAACTTGATCTCGTTGTCATATTGATTTCAGCTTTATAGACTAATGATTTGGTCATACATCTGCCATTTAATGGGCATGGTTTGTTGTTTCAGCAGTTGCATTCCTTAGTTGCGGAATGTTGCTGTTTTGTAGTTTGTTGAAGTGTTTATTTAGAATGGAACAGTTGTACTGCGATATATACTGGTCGATGTTTTTGGTACAGCTGTAGCTAACTTTGATGTTTTTGTTGAAAATCTTATTTAGCGTTGGGAAATGACAGAAGTGATTATGGATTAAATTTTTAAACATTCCGATATTAGTTTTGATATTTTTGCTGAAGGGCGGGTTAAACCATATTATATAGCGTTTGGGAGATTTTGGTTTCTTGATGTTATTATTGCTATTGGCTAAGAATTCGAGGTTAATTTTATGGTTATTATGTTCTAGTGCTTCGAGATGCCTTTATGTTTGTCAAAAATATCCGTATTGCTAGAGTTGGTAGACAACCTAAATTGGACTATTTTTAGTATTCTAGGATGATGGTTAGATTGTGTGTTGATGCATTTGTTGTTGTATAAATCTTTAGTATATGGTTTATAAAGGCCATTAGATAGGTCCAATGTTATATTATTTTACTATTGGTGGTGGTGGTCTTTGAAGAATTTAATTAGATTTTTTCTTAATCGGTCAGTTTTTTGTGCGCTTGATTTGCGTGAGAGTATAATCTCGTAATCCTTATAAAGGCCTGTGTTATTAATAATGAAGATAAACCTTAAACGCCAAAGTAATAAAATACCACTAGTTCACAAGCTCCCACTGAATCAAACACACACATAGCAATACTAAAGCCAGGATTGCTACGGTTGGTCAACAGGGAATCTTCATAGAACAGGATCGGTTTCTGGGCCTGTTTTAATAATGTTAATGACCTGTTTGCTTATGGTGCAGTAAAGGTAGGCCAGGTTTATTGCATCCGTTAACAACTTGTCGCTGATGGATGGGTAGATGTTGCGAATATCGAACTGGCGAAAAGAGCATTCTCTTTTCTTATTTATTTTAGTGAACCAATCAATGTCATCAGCGGTATTATGTCACTGGTTGATTTCTAAAGCTTTTCTGGTGTATTTTCAGGCTCTTTCGATGATTTTCTTGCTTATCCTACCTTCGATAGTTTGATTAGCCCGGTATTGGGGGGATGTGTGGTAAGTCATCCTTGTGGTATTTCACCGTAATGAATGCCCGCTGCTTGTGCAATTTTTAGATTCTATCGTCGATTTTTAGTTCTTTGGCTGTCTTTTTGGCCTCATTATTACTGGAAAATTCCCAGTGTTTGGGTGTTTTTCTGTAAGTCTTATTAACCACTCTATTAATGGCTTTGTGATATGCGTCGACATCGACCTGTTAATGGTTGCCCGTTTTATCGGAATTGATGATAATCTTATCCGATTTCTTGATAGTGGTGATGTCTTCAACGGGAAAGACGACAGATATAACTTATATCATTCTGAAAAAAATGTTGCCTCATCCGTAAACAAGATTGAAGAGGCAAATAACGGATCGGCAATTGGCGTAATTAAGCATCGGCAAAAGTTCTACCGTGCGAAAGACCCTGCACACGTTGCAAATGATACAGACAGAGGAGCTGCTCTTGAAGTACCCTCAATGCGTTGAGATGTATGACATGCAAGGACCACTTGATGTTTACTTATATCTGGATAGTCTCCGACAGTCATTAGAATGTGTTCTTGGTGGTCAGGCGTACGAGCAGATCTCAACTTCCCCAATCCATAGTTTGTGGTGCCACGGATCCTGCATCAGCAAAGGTCGGATGACTCGTGTCCCTTCAGTCTGGAAACGCGATCGGATACAGCTGCGCAGCCTCGCGTCCGTTACCATTCGAGCGGCTGTATGTAAAAATCATTTTTGCTTACTCACGATATGGATATCCTACCATTATTAAACGGAACAATTCTCGGTTAATTCAATATTACACGGATTAAACGTTGAAGACAGACTAGCCACAAATATACACGAATGACCAATGTAACTTAGTTTACATGCCAAGACAGCGCCATCCACCGTAAACTTTCTTTAAACTTAATAATTAAAAAAATGAAAGATTCTCGGACATATGTTTATGTTGTCTTTTGTCCTTGTTTTGGTATGACGAACCCGATCCAAAATTTGTGAAAATATTTTCGATACCCTATATATATATATATATATATATATATATATATATATATATATATACTGTATATATTACAATACGTATGAACACTAATGGGTATGTCCCAATCCTCATAAATACGTTGGACACTATTGTAAGTGGGGGTAACATGCTGTCTAAGTAGTCCACCACTGGCAGTGGTTTACATATTTCACGCTGCTATTTTGTTGATGCTATAAATATTACAATTTCATTTCCGACCTCCGTTTTGGTTATACCACATTCAGTAACCCTTTCTAGGTTATAACAATATATATATATATATATATATATATATATATATATATATATATATATATATATATGGATGTGGGCATGGCGTAGCGGTTGTCGGCGTAATATGTCAGATTGGTGGGACCATTTCAAATTTCAGTTGTCTATTTCGTTCGCATGTTATCATCCCTCAAGTTAGAGATAAGTTTGAAATTAATGGAACTTCTCGAAATGTCCATGAGAAACGTCCGGAAGTCTGTTACACAAAGCAAGAAAGGCTGCCAGAAACGTATTGTCGATAAAATCTTAAAGAAAAGTTAAAGAAAAATCTATGCGGCAAGCAAGTCTTTATGTAGGAAATAACAAATTAAGCATCCATTGCATTTTAAACCTTGTCGTTGAAAAAAGGTTACGTTCCGAGATTAAATTGTAAGGGATTTCAGGTGCCGAAACTGCTGGTATTTTCCCCATTGTCTACTGGTGGAATGGTATTTTTGGCAGACTAATTTCTGTCATAAATGATCGATATCAAAAGATAAGGATAGAGATTTAATAGAATTAATGTGGAAAAACTTATTAACTGTGTTATTTCAGTAGTGAAATAATATCACTCACTTAACTGATAAATTTTCCCGTTTTAATTATATATATATATATATATATATATATATATATATATATATATATATATGAAAAAGAATATACGGAAAAAACAAACAGAAATCCTAATATGCAATTATGCTGTTTTAATGATAATATAATGTCAACGTCGGACGTTTCGGTTCAGTAGACCATCTTCAGGACATATTCATAAAACATAATTAACATTAGACTATATTTAATTCAACATGAAAAGACGATGGACATAAGAGTAAGACTAATCAAAACAGACAACTGAAATTTTTCAAGATCAGCGTTCCGTTTCAATATGATCACGTCGGCGTCGCGTGGGCGATGTTGTGAAAACGTATTCCTAAAATATAGTATTTTGAATGCAAAATGAAAAGAATTTTATTTTAATCTAAAACTTATATGTACGTTTGTCGAGCATTAATCTTGCTAGAAAAGGGGAAATATTAAAGAAGCCAGGTCTAGTATTCACCGTGCGTGAGATAGATATTATGCCTGCCTCATAAATCCGCCTAAGATTTTTATTATGAAAATATTTTAAAATCTTCACAGAACTACTAGACCGAAACGTCCGACGTTGACATTATATCAACATTAAGACAGCATAATTGCATATTAGGATTTTTGTTTGTTTTTCCGTATATTTTTCTTCATACTGTCGGATTTATATCCATATATTTGCTTACATATATATATATATATATATATATATATATATATATATATATATATATATATATATATATATTGTTTATACACTCTGCTGTAGCTATAAACTGTTAAATACGTTAAAATAATAAGTACTATCCAATAGCATCATTAGCAAATTGAAAAATAAATCTTCTGCAAATTTGCAATTTTTGTTTATTTGTAAGGGTGTATATAATGTGATAATATAAACTGTTAATTGTGTTAAAGATACATAAGTATTATCCAATTACATCATTAGCGAATGGAAAAATAAAGCTCCTGAAATATTTAGAATCATAATAGTTCTTTAATTTATTCTTTTAAATGTAGTTGTAGTTCGTACTACATAGGGAGAACGACTCAAAGGCTGGATTTCAGAATAAAGCAACACGTTCCAACGAAAATGTACACCCATTCAATATGTATTGGGTCATCCATCACAGAGCACCTAATTAATAGCCATAATTGTGCTACTAGTTTCAGTGTGGACTCATTTACCATTCTTAGCAAGTCCCACTAGAATTACCACTTAAAATTGTTGGAGGCCATTTATATTTTATCGTTGAAGGCCTCATTGTGTAAACAGAAGGACTTGTTACTGGGCCTCCAACTAATTTCCATCTAAGCAATTCTTCTCCCCACTAATACATATTGTCTATCAGTTTTACTGATAATTCTGTTTAATTTATTAACCTCGATTTAGTTCTGTTGAGCGAGGTTCGATATCGGTTAGATTGCCCGTTTTTCAGTTTTACTTTTTATCTATTATGATCATGAGTGGTAAGAAAAATAAATTTTGTCTTTCCATAGCGGTCATAAATTTTGTACCACAAACCATATTGTCACGTGTATATATATATATAATATATACACGTGTATATTGTCACGTGTATATATATATATATAATATATACACGTGACAATATTACTGAAGGGGAACATATAGCCCTCGAGACGCTGACACATAGAGATGACCTAATCAAAACACAGGCTGACAAAGGGGGTGCGACAGTGATCTGAGGAATCGAAGAATACATTAAAGAGGCCAACAAACAGCTAGCCGACAAATAAACCTATAAAAGCATACCTACAGATCCCTTCCCGAATACCAAAAAGAATTAACTAGCTCACTAAACATAATGCTTCGCAACAATCTAATCGACAAGGAAACGTGCACAGCACTTACACCCACAAACATTACACCTGCTCGTTTCTATCTCCTTCCTAAAATACACAAAAGCAACAACCCAGGAAGGCCGGTTTTTTCATCGTTCAACTGCCAACGACAAAAATTTCCAAATACATAGATCATTACATACAACCGCTAGCTAAGGAAGTAAAATCCTACATCAGAGACACAACAGATCTACTGAACAAAATTAATCACATACAAACAGTACCAGAGAATGCTATTCTAGTAACTATGGACGTTAGGTCACTCTATTCAAACATTAAAAACATCGAAGGGTTAACCGCCCTTCAGGAAGCACTTCCTAAAAGAAGAAAACAAGACGCCCCCCCCCCCCCACAGAAGTCATCATAAAACTCATGGAGCATGTCCTTACATTGAATACTTTCAACTTCAATGGAGCACACTACCTTCAAATAAGAGGTGCAATGGAGCTGCAATAGTGCCCATGGCACACATGGGCACCATTGCAGCTCCATCATATGCTACAATATTCATGGGAAAATTTGAGGAGACCCATATCTATCCAATCATTAGTAGCGACTGCGTATTCTATGCAAGATATATCGATGATATATTCTTTGTATACGCGGGTAGTGATGACAAACTTACCCAATTCCTTATGACCCTAAACACAGTGCACGACTCAATTAAGTTTGACTATGAAAAATCCACAACATCAGTAACATTTTTAGACACCCGCATTTACATAGATGAAAACAGGAAACTACAAACGACACTACACACTAAAATCACCGACACCCACAACTATCTACACTTTAAGTCTTCCCACCCTAAACACCTCAAAGAGAACCTTCCCTATTCACAAGCACTTAGACTCAGAAGGATATGTTCCAATAATGAAGAATTAAATAAACACATTGAAAATCTGGAGCATCAATTCCCAACACGTGGCTATAAACGACACCTAATCAGGGAACAGATAAATAAAGCAATTTCCACACCTAGAGAAGACACCCTAATGTACAAGATTAAAAATAAATCTAGCCGCATCCCTCTAGTAACCACTTTCAATCCCACTCTGCCTCCATTATCCCAAATAATCAAACGTCGCTGGGAAATACTACATCACAAACCAGACCTAAAAAAACTGTTTAAGGAACCCGGCCTTCTTGCATATCGTAGACCTAAGAACCTAAAAGAAATCATAGGTAGTAACCACATTTCAGGGGACAAGGTAATCTGTAATAAACTAAGAACAAAAACAACAGGATTTTCCCAACCATGTAACAACAAAAGAAGTTTATGTTGCAACCATATTAAAAACACGAATTCATTCACTAGCTCAATCACTAAATCTACTTTCAAAATCTACCACGATTCTAACTGTAGAAGTCATAATATAATTTACCTCCTAGAATGCACACTATGCCAGAAACAATATGTAGGAAAATCTGAATGGCCCTTTCACTACAGAATTAATAATTATCGTAAGCGAATTAAGTCGACTCCCCATGAAAAACTATTACCTGTAGAACAACATTTCCACCTGGAAAAACATGATTTCAAAACCCATGCCAGATTCACTATAATTGAGAGAATAGAAAAGTTCAGAGCAGATAACATTAGAAAGATTTTAGAGTCCCATGAAAATAAGTGGATACAACGTCTAAAAACAAAATATCCAGCCGAGCTAAACCATAAATTTAACAATATATAGATAGTACCAATATATAACTCAACAAATCAAAACCTACCCACATTTCTCACCCACACAAGACAGACATGCTTACGGAGGTGTGGAGGCCTCACACTTATACACACACCCACACGAATATACACACTTACACACATCATACTCACTCACTCCCTAATGAGCCAAATGATAATACACACGCTTACACATATCATACTCACTCACTCCCTAAGAACCAAATAACACACACGCAAACACTAAACAGAGACACATCCCCTCACCAGGTTCAATAAAACTGTCAAACTGACCAGAGAATTCAGAGCTAAATGTATCTATCCAGCTCTTATCTCAAATAACAACTTAAAAGACTGTTTGACCAACACAAGGAATATTAAAAGATTCATGTTGAAAAGATAAAAAAATAAAAAAAACAAAGAAAACTACAGACAAAAGTTCATTTTCTCCAGCAAAAAACTCATTTCTGTAGTTTAGTGCTACCAACAAGCAGAAATATTTCTCCTCCCGATGATGGCCATTTTGGTCGAAACTAGTCGAGGAATCTAAATGGAATAATAATAAAAAAAACCCAAAGAATATTAATCTACAACCCAGTGTGTCTAAAGATTTTAACTTTTTAATTTTTTTTATTGTTCAATATATATATATATATATATATATATATATATATATATATATATATATATATATATATATTTTTTTTTTTTCATTTGCTTTCAAGTTGTCTTAAGATCGCGGGAATGTGAAACTCGTGTTACGATCCTTTCATAGGAATTAAAGTTGTCAAGCGTTTTTGCTTTGTCTAGGTAATCTAGGCATTGAGCACTTTACTGATTAGATAGGTGTTTGCTTTTAGTTCATTTCTTTTTTCTTATTGCTGATCATGTTCAAGATTTTATCTTGTTTAAGGGTATTAAGTCTTTTGACAAGTTGTCGGTTGGTTCCACCAAAATTTTGTTTTTTCTCATACACACATCTATGCGTGAATATGTGTTTGTTTATACTATGTGCGTGACGCGAATACACATATTTTAGAATCTGTAATAATGCACGTGAACAGATTTAATCTGTACATACATATATACTTAAGAACGTCAATAGGTCCACACGCTAATGACTAAAAACCCATTTGATTTACACAAACATTTAATTTTGAATATAATTAATCTCATTTTCAATCATATAATTCAGTATAGAAGAGTAACTACACTCATAAGTCATTATACAGATAGTATACCAGATCAAAATTCAGCTAATAGCTATGTGATAATTAAGGACTTATCAATTCTCGCTCGTATATAGTAGAATATATAGGAGAATGTGTTACAAGGTTATCAGCCCAACCAACTTCCTAAAATCTAATCTTATGACGAAACATCAGTATATATATATATATCGTATGTAAAGTATATATATATATATATATAATAAAAAATATATCGTATGTAAAGTATATATATATATATATATATATATATATATGTGTGTGTGTGTGTGTGTGTGTGTTTGTGCGTGGCTAGAGCGCTCGTTTTCTGACCATGTTAAAAATAAGGCTAGTATTATAAGTATCTATTAACAATGGAAAAAACTGAATTAACACCCTATTTGAGCGATTGATGAAAAACAAAAAAAACTCAAAACATGATGTCAAATAAGAACACCCCAAGTGAAAATAAAATGCCAGAATTACCAAATAAGAAACTGGAAAAAGCAAACATTGATTGAAAATTTGAAAACAACTTTACTTCCTGGAGATGGCTAAAGTGGCTGAAATTACTTGGAGAAATAATATCGGAAAGTACATCTGTAATTTGAACCGCCATGCATTTGTAAGAAAACAAGAAAATGATATAAAAACTATTGCGAAGAAGATATATGTCCGTGGTTTTCAATCAACGATTCAAAAAAGAGAATTTGCTTCTCCCACATATAAATTAATATATGAATGTCTGCATGCACTTTTCTATTTGTTTGTAGACGAAAAAGTGTAGTAGTTAATGTGTATATTCATGCTAAAATGCATTATGTGACTGGTATGAGTGGGTATGTAAACATTCACGTATATAGGTTTTCATATTGTTAAGAATAAGTATAATATTCATGTGTGTTCATAACTATACACACACAAACACACACATATATATATTGATTGGTTTCGTGAACAAAGGTTTTGGAGGGCTTTCCACGTCTAATGCAAGAGCGTAGAACATCCCTCAGGCCTGTGCAAGTTTTAAGGTGACATGCGGCGATGAGTGCACACATATATTTGTCTGATTTGAGACTTTATCAGTAAACATATGTTTATTTTATGTACATATAGTTTTGTGTTGTACTCATGAATACCTTTTACTTTCTGCTTATCTCTTTGAATAAACCTACTCGAACGTTTGTGTGGATCTATTTGTATTTGCATGTACGTGCATGTATTGGGAATGCATACATAAATATAGTACTGTTGGATTTCCTGCTGGCCTAATCTAATGTTTTGGATAAAAATGTAACATTATCGTTGTACAAAGAATACAAAATTAAATTCCTCATACATAAAAGTATTTTTTATTAAAATCTTCGTCAATTTATATCGCTAAGTAGGTGTGCGGCTTTGAGGTTTTCTTCGAACGTAAATTTTTTGTCTCGTGAGTATGTGATTTCTCTTCTTCCTTTTCTGGTGGGTGCTAGTATATATCGGAAAAATAATTTGGAGGTTGACACCTACGATCGCGAACATTTATGGGGTGATAATACTAGAAACAAAAAAGTGGTGGCAACTTGAATGTTTTATTATCAAGAAATTCATCCCATTATGAAGGTTAACAATGTAAACAAAGAAAAGAAAAACAACAAAAACGCTCGACGTTTATAGAATTAAGAAAAACTTTATTTACAATATATACAACAGTTAGATATAGACATAAATGAATAAAATATAACTTGCACTAATAGTAGCTTTAAGTGCTATGGGATTATCTCCAGCCATTTAACATGAAACATGTAAATAAAATGATTTTTGTAGTTACTAGTGGATCGAAAATTTTATCTCTTGTATCTTTTCATCAGAGCTGTTGTTTTTTTATTAAATGTTTTATGCAACCGCTAAGGGTCTTAATAATGGATTTAAATTCAATCCTTTAAAAATTCGGCTTTTAATCTGCCGAATATTTAAAGAAGAATAATTTTGGTTCACACGAGAGGTTGCCTTGAAATGTGCAGAAACCGCTTTCTTCGTGAAAAAATCTTTCGCTCTGTTCTGTGATTGGCGGTCGTCATGGAGACATTGATGACACCTGCTGTGCTATTGCTGACGAACCGTCATGAGTTTAGAGAGGAAGGGATGATGGCGTTACTGTCCGTTCTGGCTAAGGTGTAGACCAACGCCCCCGGCTACTGCCAAAAACAACTCTCGAACACACTCTATTATGTGCATCTCCAAGGTGTGTCTAAATTCAAACGAGTGAATTTGCATACGCACAAAAAGACCCTATATGAACAAGATAAATTGATCAGTTAGTTTTCCTTTTCCCCTTAGTATATAAAAAATCATCACTAAAACAGACAATGTCTGCGATAAAAAAAAAATCATTAAACTAGCAAACAACGCGTGTGCTAATAGCTTACATTTGGATACACATTTGTTTTAATCTTAAAATAAAATACAGCGTATCTACAAAATAAGTGTACATACGAAACATTAACAAAATGTGTTTTTTATTATTTTAGTTTTCAACATATATCTTTTATAACATCGGCTGTCCTACGCGTGCACATTCTAAGTACAGCTAAATCGATAACTTACTCATATATCGGAGGCAGCTACTGACAGTCTATGAGGCTCGAATCTACACCTAGTAGCTACGAAGATATCTTATCAATCTCTGATGGTTTGGTGTGATCATGAGTGCAAAGTCTATTCTCAGCACCAGCTAACGTGATTCGCATACTACAAGAAATAATAAATGGATGACTTCAAAAACTTGATAAAAAAAGAAAAGAAATTTATTTTAGCTCGGGAATTGGCATTAAGTGTTCGTTAATAAGATGGGTCAGGAGAATTCGTGTTTATTTTGTTCTGAGATATTTCTTGAGAATATGCCAAAATAGATTTAATAATATGCGTGTATTTCTTCCAAATAATGGCCAACTAAACCGGTCTCTGTGCACTTTTTCGGGGAAAGAAATTATCCATTAACGTGTGAATATATGCACAAAGATTCATGCAAAGATAAAATCGAAACATGCATCCATTAAATAAGGACTCATAGGAGGTGTTAAAATATTCTTAAAATATTTTATTAGACACCTAAGATGAAGTTGTAAATTTTGAAAAATAGATTTCTTTTCCATATTGTTTTTTTTTTAACTGCATTATTACCAATCATAATGAATATATCATTTGTATGAAATCTTTAAATTATTTATTCTCTTCATCTTAACATCTTAAAAGGCCAATATAGCCTCATTGTATAACATGTACGTTTATTAGATTAATCTAAAGCAAGATTTATCACATCAAAATGCTTGAAAATGATTGTTAAATGAGAATAATTAAGTTTGAAAATATACGTCAGAAGCAGACAGCCACAATGAAAATAGTAGATATTTGAGTGTAGTGAAAAGAAACAAAAAGAACGAAAAAAGCGAGAATGATGAAAAATAATGTCTTTTTGAAGTTGAGAGAAAAGAAGTAGTAAGATTGAGACTGCGTGTGCGTGAGAGAGAAAGAGAGAAGCAGCTGAAAAAGAAAGTGAAAATGACAGAAAAAAGAAGGTGCAGCAAAAGAGAAAAGGGAGAGACAGTAATGAATAGTAGAGTGAAAAAAAAGAAAGAAGAATATTGGAGAGTAAACGTGGGAGAAATAAAAGTGTTTTTGATATTTCAGATTGAGTAATGAAAATGGCATACTTTTAATGAATAGATTAAGGGTATCAGTTTGCAAAGGCAATAACCTTGCGCTTAATTATATATATATATATATATATATATATATATATATATATATATATATAATATTAGTGGTAAATATACACATATATATGCAAAATACACAGGTGCATATACACACATGTATGTATTTTGAATAAAAAATTCCGAGAGGATAGAATCCAGGTAGAACTCAATGTCCAGGACAGAGTAAGGATATAATACTTAGAAACTACCATACTAAGAATACTTAGAAACTACCATAGTAATGTAACTCACCCTACCTGCAATTGTAGGAATAAGGATCATTGTCCAATCGGGGGCAAATGTAAGTATGAAAATGTAATATTCGAGGCAACAATCTTTCCCGAGGAAAATATAAACGAGAAAAAAGATATATAGGTATATCCGCCGGTGATTGGAAGCAGCGTCTATACAACCATAGACGCTCTTTTAGATATAGATGCCTCAGAAGTCAAACTTCCTTATCCAAACGCTACTGGGATCTGGCGGATAAGGGATTAACCCCACTTTTGAAATGGAGATACCTATCAAGAGCCAGAACACCTAATAACTTCCGCGATCGGTGTGATCTGTGCATGGCGGAAAAAAATTTTTATCATCAAAGATAAGAATCAAGATGAACTGCTGAATCTTCGTAATGAGATATTTTCTAAATGTAGACATAAGAAACGATTCAAAACATAAACACCGTTTTGTAACATTTTGTCACTTATGTCAGTTGCATCTTGGTTCAAAACATCGGGCATGGCATTTTAACGGAATGACTATTATGTTTATTTCGTTTATCTCTATATAGATCATTGTGTATGTTTATGTGATGCACTATGTATTTAACTTTTTTCTTTTTTTTTTTTTTACCCCCAAATTGTTGAAATTTTACTTATTTAGATTTTAAATTCTAATTTATATGTATATATATGTATGTATGGAGGTATATGTGTATGTGTGTGTATGCATGTATATGTGTATATGTATGTATATATGTATGTATGTACTTAGCTGCGTGTGTATGTGGGTATATATTTAGGTGTGTGTGTATAGGCATATGTATGTATATGTATGGATGTATATGCATGCGTATGTGTGTATATGTATATTCGTGTATACGTATATGGATGTAGGTATATGTAGATGGATGTATATGTAGAGATGTGTGTATATATATGTGTGTATGTTTTGGTATGTATGTACCCATATATATATTGTATATGGGTGTATATGTACGTATATCTGTATGTATGTATAGCTAGACGGATAGATACAGGGATACATTGTTTATTTGTTTAAACGGGTGTATGTAATTTTATAGAAATGTAGGGTTTTAGGTATATATGTTTAAGTGCACGTATGCTTATGATCGTATGTATATATGTGGGTAAATGTGTAAGGACTGGATGCGTATGGATGTATGTGTGTATATGTAGGTATGTGTGTGTGTATTTTTGTATGTATATATATATATATATATATTTGTGTGTGTGTGTGTGTATGTATATGTGTATATTTGTGCATGTGTATGTATTTATGTATATGTATGTGGAAAAATGTGTGTATATGGGTATAGGTGGATATATGTGTGTATATATATGTGTGTGTGTGTGTATATATATATATATGTATATAGGTATATTCATATATATATGTGTATGTGTGTGTGTATATGTGTGTATATATATATGTGTGTATGTATGTGTGTTTATGTGTATGTGCATATGTATATATGTAGGTGTAATTATTTGTATATTATATGCGCGGTACTTATTAGAAAGCGCATAGTATCAGAGATAGAGCTAAGATATTGAATCAGATATATCTATATGTGTGTGTGTATGTATGTGTATGTGTGTATTTGTGTGGATATGTGGATATATGTGTATATGTGTACATGGGTATATGTATGTGTGTATGTAGGTACACGCCTATGTGTATGTATATACGTGTATATGTTATTGTTTATGTATGTATTCGCATGTGTTTTGAACATAAAAATATAAGTCCTTGCTAGATTAGATAATCGTCATATTTATTCTTTATATGTTTATATTTGATTTGTAACCTGTAGTCGATATTATTTTTGTCAAATTTTCTCAATTACACAGCGTCCCTTTCAGTATTTGTCCTCCAATTTTAATTTCACGCCTCATCTTTCTCCCCCACCACTTCTTTCCCTTTCTCTCCCTCCTTCTGATCTTTAACATTAGATCGTCTATGGTGTGTGTATGTCACCACGAAATGTACCTTTAATGTATTAGACATCCGACAACATTCATATTTCCCCCTTCCACTCACCTCTAGTTTTAAAAAAACCCTCTCTGTTAAGTTTTAATCTCCCAAATTCTCTAGTATGTTACCCCTCTCTTTAGCACTGACATTCGTCCCACGCTCTCATACTTACACTCTCTCTAAATTCTATTTTTATTTCCGAAGTTGTTCTTTTCCGTTTTTTTTTTGAATTTGTAGGTCTGATGAATTGGATCATATTTACGGTTCCAATGGAATAAATTATGACCATGGAATATTAGTGTTTAAGCCTTTTTATTATATATATATATATATATATATATATATATATATATATATATATATATATGCGCGTGGCTAGCGTGCTCGCTTTCTGACCCTGATTCGAATCTCACCACGGTTGATTGCTAGGAAGGAGACTTCCTGGTGTTAACGGTCTGGAGGGGGACGATCCCAGCGTGCGGCACCTTTAGAAACCGCCTGAAAACCATACCACAGGTTGACCCAAGTCGCGCGAGTGAAATTGGGTAGACGAAACTATTGGGGGGAGCGTCGATATCTGGGCTAGCACAAAGTAACAAGTCATCGTGACCGAGAGTTTGAGTGTACTGATGTTGTTCAGATTGTTGATAACATGCTAGATAACACATTCTTTCCCAGAAAATGTAACTAAGGTCTGCTAAGCATAGTTGCAGTATAAACCGCACGTTGGGTCTATGGATGTGGAACAAATACAAATGTGCCTGAGCGGGAGTCTTCAATAGTGATTGTCTAGCTGCCCTAGTAGACGGGTATCCTCGAAAATGAGTAGCCAGCTATTATATATATATATATATATATATATATATATATATATATATATATATATATATATATATATATATATGCACGTATGTATGTATCGAGGAGGAGACATTATGAACATCTGAATCAACACGACATAATCACCAGCAGTTTCACGCTTAAAATCGATCTTCAGATAAAGTTAAACCTGTTTTGAGGATTATTGAAGCATGAAACTGCTAGCTAGTAAAAAGTGTTGATTCTTATGTTCACACGGACTTAGACACACTATACACGCACACACACACACACACACACACGGGTAGTTCTGGCCAAATGATAAAACATAAGACATTTTTGATGTCGAATGTTATCAGTGTTATTCGTAGAATACAAAGATTATATTGATGCCGAAGAAGCGTATCAAAAATGTCGAAAACCGAACTATAATATAATTTGATTTATTCAGCTGAATAACCCAAGAGGATTTTTATATGTTCTATAAAAAGAGAGGTATTTTATTTCTTAGCCCAAATCACTACTTTTATAGAAATATTTCAAAATGATACACTTATATTAGGTTGGTGCAAAAAAAATATCGTTTTCTCACATATGTTACTATGTGAGAAAACGATATTTTTTTTGCACCAACCTAATACTAACACTGATAGATACTTTACCTTGTTATACTTGATTTTATACAACGTCCTCTTTTGAAAGGTTTACGCACCGGGTTAGGATTAAGAAAAACAAAAATGAATAAAAACAAACAAAAACAGCAAATTAAATTACTTAATGAAAAAATAAAACTTGCTAAAAACACAGAAAATTTCACTAGACATGTCAGAAAAGGTACAAAATTGTTCAAAATACAGAATTCTAAAAAATATTTTATTTATTCAAAGCTATTTAGACAAAAGCAAATTTCCAGAATATCAACGCTACATTTGAAAAAAAATACTGTAATTGAAACAATGATTTAAATTGGCTAAGAAAATTTGAAGCAAATGATTTACTGTTATTAGACTAAACATAAAATACCTTGAGTATTATTATATTTTCACCACAATTGATATTTTTTGCCATATGGAAGTTGAGACGATATGGTGTAGACAGGGATTCAGAATATATAATTATTCAAATAAAAGGATGTTCTTGTGATATTCATTCTGTTCAAAACAGACTAACTAAAATGCATTTTGTTACGTTATAATGAAGAAGAAAATGTTATAATAAAGAGAAAATAATAAGTTGAAGAAAAAACAAGACAAGGGCAGAAGACACAGAACGAATGATTTGCTTCGAATATGTGGTAATTATATATTTCCCACTGACGTTAGTGGTTAGTGTTCAAACTCAGATGAAATAACTAGGATTTCAAATGAAGATTTTTATGACAAATGATGAAGAATATAATCACATATTAACTATGCACGATACAAAATTAAACTTTGTTAATATTAAGAATAAAAAAAGAGGAGTGGGAGAGATAAAAATATAGCAGAGAGAGAGAGAGAGAGACAGAGAGACAGAGACAGAGACAGAGTGTGTGTGAGAGAGAGAGAGAATTCCGGAAGATAAAAAGAGAGTCGAGAAAGGTTTAAAATGAAATAGGAGGAGGATAGTATTGTGTAAGGGAGATGATGAAAAAGGACAAGATTGAAATAATGCAGACAATGATCGCAATAGAAAGACTTAAGACTCGGAGAACTGGCTATAGATTTATTTTTTTAAATTATATGACTCATGTATTCTTAATAAGTATGCCCTAAACAATAATGTGTTTAGAAAAGATATTTTTTAGTACTGGTATCTTATTGACAATTGCATCATTTGTGTGTTTTTTTGACTGATTTCTTTCTTGCATCTTTTAATTGATTGCCGTGTCTACGGCATATTCGTAAAACCTGACAAGTGATTCCTGCCAATTATGAACAACTTTTTATATTTACATAGCATATTGCGATCAACATTGCCCCTTTTAATTAATTTTTTTCACATTATTCCTCAGGGATTCTAATTAATATTATGTCAGTATAGGAACAGAAAGATTCAGCAATTTTTAAAGAATATTGATATATTTTACAAGAACTTTAATTAAATAGATGCACTTCTTCTAGTTTAAGAGAGACTTGTAGATGTTTGTGGATATGTGGCATCATCTTCGATAATGGGGAAAACCTGTTTTTAATTTTATATTAATAAAAGTATCATTCCCATGTTTATAAGTCTAGTCAGCTGCTGACTTTGTCAACGGGTATTTTAATATTTTCTTCAGCATCTATTCTTATTGAATGTTGTTGTAAAACTATTTATGCCAACTTCGTCTGAGGCCTAAAGAATACGCTACTTGTTTTCTTAAAACATACAATAATATATTCATATATACGTCGTATGTACAATCGCTTTTGCTTGCATTATCTGAGCATATTTTCTGCTTGTGTCCAACTTAGCTAAGACTATTGTAAGCCAACAGAGCAGGAAATTTTTATCAGTAAATAATATGACATATACATGTGAACCAAAATAATAAATGAATCAACCAAAAGTTGATATTGAAAAATAACAAAAACTACCTACATATCGATATGCAAGGCTTTATAAACATACAGAATCAGTGTCACATTGCTCAAAGCAGGAGAAAGAAGGTAGATTTTGGAACAAACGAATCTGTATTTATCTGCTGTTGCAAGAAAGAGAAATATTCTTTTGTCTTGCATCTAAAATTTAATTCTCAGGATCCATGATTGATATAAATATAGTGATTTGACACCTCAACTGACCAATAAAAACAGTTATCTTTAATATTAAAGATGTTTTTTCAATGTAGCTGTTAAATGAATCCTATTTTTTTCTTTTGGTCCAGCCTCACTTAAAATGACCATTTTCTCGTGAGAAAAATGAAGATAAAAGACGTTAATGTTTAGTGATGCTGAAATTGCTACATTTTTCAAACATATTCTACTAACAAATAATAATCATATCAATCTATATATATGTACATACGCACACATTATATCTGTTACCCTAAATATACTTAATAAAAATGACACGATAAAACGAACTTCCACGTGAAGACGCGATATATTAAAAAAAATCGACATAACACGTAAAAATAAAATATTCGAAAAATTTTGAAACTGACATAGCATAAAGAATTCTTATGGATATAAAAGATGAAAGTGCTCAGATATTGGTCAATTTATGTTTAAAAATTCACTG
This sequence comes from Acanthosepion lycidas, assembly GCA_963932145.1. Taxonomy (NCBI): domain Eukaryota; kingdom Metazoa; phylum Mollusca; class Cephalopoda; order Sepiida; family Sepiidae; genus Acanthosepion; species Acanthosepion lycidas. Next base: position 78,045,959 of record OZ010571.1, on the reverse strand, counting down.
TAAAGCAAGGTTGTAGTCTGAAATATAGGAAAATAATTAAAAATAATTAATAAAAAATAAATAAAAAATTGCTATTCAAATAAGCACACATGCACAAATATATATATATGGAATTATGTGTCTATGTGTGTATGTGTTTGCATAAAATGTTGTTTCACAATGCGATAAATATTCAGTTTTCAATATTCTTACATCTAATAATGTTTATTCAGTTATTATGAAATGACAGACACTCAATCGGTAAAGATTTTAGATATGTGAAATAAAATCTGTTCTTTACATGTAAGGTTGAGAAAACGTGATGGGTATGCTTTCTAAGAAACATGTTTCCAGCAGACACATCCAACGAATTCAATAATTTTGACAGGTTTTGTCAGCCTTATAGAAAGCAATTTTAACAGTAACATTCAATAAGAATATATTCTGAAGGAAACCTAAAAAGAACCCCGTTAACAAAATTCAGCAACTGACTGGACTTGTTCAGATATGAATGACACACTTTCATTAATCAATCACTTCAGACAAATAGTGAATTGAATGTTTGGAGACGAAGTAATGTCCTTTAGAATGTAGCAATCAAAAACACCAAGGTCCTTAACAACAACGTAAGAAATTAGTTAATGGTGTGGATCCTAACATCGTCTCGCCAGCAAACTTGGACACAAATTGTCTTGTATTATCGCAAAGCAGAAAATTACGCATTCATACATCAATAAAATTGTTAATACAAACTAAAGTGTACAGAGATAAACGATTATATATAGAAACCAACATTTGAAATTATGTTTATTTCTTCTTTAGTATTAGCTTCTATTATCTTATGTCATCATCAGTACATTCACAAAAGGTTTGAATTATAATAAAGGGGAAAATATTTGTTTATGAAAAGTGTGAATGGCTTCTCCGTTTAAAATACTTCGACCAGACTGTGCTACTCCTGAACGTATTCCATATGGTGATTTTCTAAGTGTAGCTTAGATGTGACACAAGCCGAAAGTATGGGACGCCTAGTGAGGAACGAACTCACTATTCAGTCATAATTGATCTAGTGAGACAAGATTGCTAGCTATTACACATCGAAGTGTCCAAATTATTTTCTAGGCGCAGCTTAGATATGACACAAGGCCGAAAGTATGGGGCACTCAGTCTCAATTGATCTCGCAAGACAAACTTGCTGACCATTACACCACGTGAAAGTACCCTTGCACGTATTCCATATGATCAAGGGAATTCGTCACTAGATGTAACTTTGTCTTACGTTATTTATACCGATTCTTGGAATTTAAGCTTATGTTCATTTCAGAACAAAAACCTTAGATTAGAATATTAACGTTTCGGTATCTGTCATTTATTTACAAACAAAATGTCTTTTGTTACATGCACAGCCTTATAGGCATTTTCACAAGAAAGTAAAACAATCTAATTAAAATGTTATCAAATTCAGGAAAAAAACACTAAATATATTTCAATAAAAAATCGTTAACATGAACTCTCACGCGAAGAAGGAAAGCTACGATGTTTGAAAATGATGAAAACAACATAGCACAACAAACAAAACATTTTTGATAATGGCTTATGAAAGCCGAAAGTATTTGCCATTGGATAGTTTATATTTAAATATATATCGTAAATTAAGAAAATGGTCTGAAATATAAAAACAATAAATAGAAATATATTCAACAAAGAACATTCGTTGTTCTTTAAACAACGTTATATAATTTATATATATGTATTAAATAGAAAAAAATGTAAGCGTTACAAAAAATTTCACACGTACTTTAGGAGCATGGTGTATATATATATATATATATATATATATATATATATATATATATATATATATATATATATATATGTGTGTGTGTGCAAATAATGTATTTTTCTATTGAATGTCTGTTTTTTTTTCTTGGACGTTACATGGCGCGCTTTTATTTTACACTCACACACACATATATATATTAGTTTGTAGCTAATGAAAATTTATACTAAACTTCTGCGAGAATAGTTGGTATAGGATTTTTATGAATTGTTTTGTATTTGATGAGATTATTTTCATTCTCAGGTAAAATGTTTTCAAACTGCATTTGTCTCATGATTTGAAATTTATTTAGCATCACTGTCTTATAACTTGTAATAGTACCATTGATTTTCTCAAAGCAGGAGTTGATTCTTTCTTTAAGCAAAATATTTTTCTGTACCTCCACAAAAAGCTTGAGAGACATTAAAATACTTTTTCTAAATAGACTTTCTTTTCTCTGAATTTCTTGGACGCGAAGTTATTATTTATACTCGGGCTATTGTCTAGAAGGATTAAAGCGTTGATCCGTGAATTTGGTGATATAGTAATTGGTTTCAAATCCTGGGCCAGAAAGCGTATATTTGGAATCAGTGGAAACAGGCGAACAATAATAGATCAGTACTAAACATAGGCATGAGACAAGATATCCCTAGACATGGGCAGCGGAACAAGAACAGTTTAACACCGCAGATTAAATGAATGTTTCACTTTCAAATTCCCTGTAGGTTACCCGGATTGACATACACCTGGTCAAGGTCGGAGGGCACACCGGCCGAAGTGTTGTGATTAGAAAGATGAGGACAATATACCGCGCGTAAATAGTGATTCTTGTTTTTAAACGATCGTTTTTCCTTTGTTTCAATTGTGATTAATGCTTTTATTAGATTGCGTGAGATTAGCTTAAGATTAGGTTTGGGTGAGAAGTGAGAAGAGTTTTAGGCTATTTAGGTTTTAGTTTTAGGCTATTATTTTTTTACACTTGATTAGGTTTGAATAAAAACTAATTAACGTTTAAGATTCGTAATCTAATGACTCATGTGCAGTGAGAGATAACCCCCAAATAATCACAGTAGTTTGGAGTAGTTAATTACAAATTAAGTGAATAATAATGGTTCCAATAAAATTATACATTCATATATTTGTAAAGAAAAAAGTTTTTTCGGTTTCTTCAATTATCAAATAACCCAACCCTAAAAATGTTGGAAAATAAAGTACAAACGTAAGATTTTATCATTTTAACCAACCAATTTATTATCTTATCGAATAATTATAAAATGACGAAATTCCATTTATTTGTCTTTCATCTAATCTGCAAAGCAGAGTAAATATTTTTGAAGTTATAAAATTAAGTTTATTTGTAATTTATTTTATAAGAAAAAAAAAAATCTCCAAATTGGACATTTATAAGTTTGTTTTATTTATTTAGATTTTGTAATTTATACAAAGACATTAACTGAAACATTTAAAAGTAATTCAAGCAGTAGCTAAAAAGAATTTAAATATTTGCCCTCCTATTTTGCTTTTAGCATCTGTATTTAGCATCGGAAAAAGTTAACACAAAACTCCAAATTGGATTTAAAAAAATCTGGTTTTGCTTCAATGTCTGTTTTATTCACTTGCATTTTATATTTCATACAAAGATCAAGAAATACATCAACAGCTAAAAATGAGGTTTTGCAAGCCTGTGCATTTGTGACACTATGATTGAGAACAGTCACATAGAAAAAAATGTTATCTGATTTCATCTGTTTTAAGCATTTTGTATTTTATAATCATCGATAAAGTCTGTTAAATGAAGTTTTCAAAAGCAGCCAGCCAAGCTTGACCAAAAGTTAATAAATTGAAAAAATAAATTAATTATTGGGAACAAGTGACAACAAGCCAGACGCTGAAAACTTCCAGTTGCATGATTATATTAAAAGTTACAGTAGGAATTGAGGTAGTGTCGGGTTGCCTTTTACTGAGTGTTCGCTGTTTGCCGAGAGAGTTGACAGCCGCCCGTTGTGATGAGAATTGGAAGGAGAAATTGAGTGTTCTCGTTGGTTGATGGGAACAACTGATCCGTTGGTCTGAGATGTCAAACGTGGCAGAAATAGTCACTTACATAGATACCCAGGCCGTACAAGAAAATCCCCGAAATAAACAACGAAATATATCTTAGAAACAGGGTTCGAATGTGAGCGTGCTGCGAGTCTTTCTCAGATTATGCACACACTGAAGTGGACGAGAATAGAGATGCAACGTGGGGTTTATGGCCCGATTCAACTCTCAAATTTATTATTTCAATTACCAAACATCAGCATATTGTTTTGGGGAGGTGGCTCCAGTCGAGAAGTTTTCATAACGCATATCCTATAAGAACGGCTACCAAACGGACCCCGCGTCGGATAACGTTGTTCCGTATGGTAACCCGGTGGTATATGTGTGTGTTTTGTCAATTCTATCTTTACAGACAGTAAGATTGGGGTCTTCCTGAAAAACTCATTCTTACCTCAGAGTCAAGAAAACAAAGGACACACTTTGACATGGTTATAGTTTTGCAGCGGTTTCTTTTAAGGAAAACAATATCATATGAATGCTAGAAAATAACATTTGCCCAAGGTAGAGTTTAAAAGATTTTTCAAATAGAATTCATATTTGTTTCATGATGTGCAATTATATCGAATTCAGAAGATTCGATTTCTTTTTCTTGAACGCTCTAAGCAACACAAAGCTGGCTCATTTTTCTAATATGGAAGTCTTTTTGCGTTACATTTCCAAAAATATTGTTTGTTACTTGCACAGCGAACACAGTGATTCTCATTGAATCGATCAACAATTCTCCAGTAGTTTTTTCCTAAGCAAGCCAAGGTAAAGCATTATCAACAATTCAAATCCGCACATCTCCGTCTTTCTTAAAGCATTGAATTTGTAACATAAACGATAAGTAGGAAATTTGTCAAAAAATAATAGTTATTTTTAGGAAAAATTCGAAACTATTTAATTCAAACAAAATTTTCATTCACAATAACTAAAAAATATCCGCGAATCAGTGATTAAGCAAGAAATAAACAGTAGCGACATGTCTTTGATTAATGAGACTTGACAACATTCTTAGCTCAAGTTAATATTCTTCTCTGTAAAAGTCGTATACATTTTTTAAATAATTTCATCCCAAGTAAAGCAACAACGCCATTAAGACGCAGAGGGGTTACTAAGTGTGAAAGAACACAAGAAAAAGAAAATATTAAGGAGCAAGGACAATAAACGAACAGAAATGAAAACAGAAGATAATGCATGACATTATATTTAAATATTTGTAGATCAAACTTGAGTGGAAAGCAAGAAGCCGAAAGAGAGTTCCACAAGTGAGAGAAATTTCATTGAGTTAAACCATAAAGCTAGACAATTCCATTTCGTAATGATCTTTGGTACCTCGACGATTTTTGCCTATTATACTACAATAGTAGTGTTCTTTGGAACTTTATTATTTCAAGATGCATCAACCACAGGGTTTGTATTTCTTTGAAATATACACATAAAGAAAAATAAAAAGCAGCCAAACAAAAATTTCTATCGTTTTGAAGCGATCAAATTCTAAATATATTTACAAAATTTAGTATAGAGAGAATAGGACAAGAAGTTTGCGTCGCGATAATCCCCAATGTAGAGAAAATCTAACCTGAAGAATTATCATTTCAGCTTCTACATAAGCTCGAACACTGACCACTGGGAGTAAATATGCAATTATCTAATAGAGTAAACAGGAGTTACATTTATTTGCCCAATTAAAATTAGTCTGATATATAACTACAATAGTAGATTACTTATGGATTGAATCGACTACACTTGCAAATCGTATACAAGGCTAACTTACTTTCTGTTATGCTACAACACACGCCAACATAACAAGTTTGGTCTGATTATAGTGACATCTTTATTCGATTAAATCGTTTTAACTTTAGGAGTTCTAAAAAGTTATAAGAAGATTTAGTGGATCTAAATTTAGTATTTAATCAACGATAAGTAATGTCCTTTGTGTTACAAGTTTTATCAAAAACATTTTGGCACTTTTAGCGGAATATAATGCAAACAACGCAAAAGCAGTGTCTGGTTCATTGCCTCGTTGTTTAGGCAATTTATCTTTAAAAAAATGTTCTTGTCAGTCTCAGTTTTATTATATTCACATAAATACGTCTATTTTCCCTCATTTATAAATTCGATATTTATGACTTTTAGATCAAAGGAGAAATGAGACATTCTTACTAGATATTCGAAAAATTCCATTAATTTATTATTCATTGCCCAGCAGTTGATATAAGAAATATATAATTATGGTGTAGTTAAAATCCTGCATAAGAATTATTCTCAACTGAAAAATAATATTCAAAATCGGTTTTAGCAATTTTCGAGTTAACCAGTCACTATATAGCTAAATATAGCTAATTCAGGTTAAAGTAATTTTCATTACCAAATTAGAAATATGTACTCACCGTCTAACTTTGAAGTTGTTTTGGCCCGTTAAAGTAGACAGCTCCATTTGTTATATATATATATATATATATATATATATATATATATATATATATATATATATATATATATATATATAGAGGACTCCGCTAACGGCGAGTATTTAGTGAATTCTGTTGCTTGCAAGACGGGCTATCTATTCTCCCGAGTCCTTCTCTGTGTCTTGCACAGGGCACGAACCAGATTTCACTTGAACATTTTGGAGTCGGTTAATTAATATACATCGTCCTACCCTGTATAGGAAGAGAGAATTAAAAGTTGTGCTTGTTCGGGTAGCTGGTCGCCAATCCAACGCCTAACTAGAAAAATGGTATTTTTCTTGTTCCCATCACTAGTTTTGGTATATTTTAACACTAGTTTTGAAAATAATTTTTCTTTTCAACTTTTTAGTTTTACATACCGACGATATTTTTTCTGGAGATGTGTCGACCGAAAGGTACCTTAAATTTTAATCGCTGTGATACTTTTCTGTCGTTTTTTATTAATAAAATATTATCCCTTTCTGATAGATCACACACACACACACACATATATATATACATATATATATATATATATATAAATATAAAAGTGAACATAGAAGTCAACACTTAGAGGCGACAGTCTGTTTCATGCTATATGCAATCGTCAAGTGGCTTGACGATTGCATATAGCATGAAACAGACTGTCGCCTCTAAGTGTTGACTTCTATGTTCACTTTTATATTTACACACGCTCTATCTCTGATATTGAGCACTTTATTCCATAAATATAGCACACCTTAAGACTATATTTCTTTATATATATATATATATATATATATATATAGGGTGTTTAAAAATTGATATATTAGGTTGGTGCAAAAATAATGACGTAATAATGTCGTTTGTTGATGTTAAAAAATACGTGAAAAAACGACATTATTACGTCATTATTTTTGCACCAACCTAATAATTATGAGATGTAAATATTTGAGTAACTACATAGGCTAGGCAAATGAAAGTAAACAGGTTTATTGATGAACAAAATAAAATTTATTCATCTAAATATGAATGAGAAATCCAAAAGTATGTGGATCTCATGAACGTTTTCACAAGTTTTCAATATATGTACGACCTGTGACACAGAACACATCAAGTCGGTAGTTCACCTCCTGCCAAATACGCTGCAGCATGTCCTTGTCTAATAGTCTCCAGTGCGCCAGTAATTTCATGCTTGGCTTCGTCTAGGCTCGTCTAGGCTCGTCTAGGCTCGTCTTCAAGTTTTTCTTGCATATCTACACAGAATTGCTTGCGCTTTTGCTTGTCACATATCTTTAAGGCCTGAACGATCTGCAGTTTATAGGGTATCATTCACAAGTCTTTCTTTGCGACACACCAAAGTCTCGTTGGAGGAATCTTGTTTTCCAGACATCCTCTTCTTATAGGCTTCCTTAGGATTCGCAAAAATGTTTCTCGACCCCGCTCAACCATATCTTCCGACAGTGATGGTCGTCCAGATACTTTTGCCCTTCAACCTTTCACAAATGTATTTTTGTGCGATGTCCAAATCTGCATTGCAGGTGGTACATTTTAGGGAATTCTCTCATACTGCACATTCGAGGAAAATCTAATACAGAAAACGTCTTTTCTCTGCCAGTGAATGGTATTTCCATAACTGAAATAAAAAAAAAACAAATTATTAACCAGAATTTCGAGTTGTTTTTACAAATGCTGTTAAGATTTGAGATTATTTGAATGATAATTGGCCAAGTTATTAAATTATGAAATGATATCAATTTTTCTGAAACCCTGTATATTAAAGCTCTCGATTTACAAGTGTAGTTGTTATTGGAAAACATGATGCTACAACCGAGTTTTTAAACCACCTCGTGACAAATTTCTCCCTTGATTAATATGCTCGCTGACATATATATAAGATTTAGGCGAATCATGCAAGGGGATACTGAATCGGATGTAATTCTTTTCAAATTCTCTACTGCATTTGCATTTCTTCTACTTGAAGATAATCTCTACATTAACTCTAACAAAATAAATTTCTTTCATAATGTGTGTCCATGTAGAAAGTTATCTGTACGATCATTGCACACACTCGATCTTCACATTTCATAACAAAATATTAATCCAGAAAAAACAACTAGATATTAATCATTTATATGAATAATGTTGGATTTTGTCATATCTGACTGCTTCGTTCAGTACTTGTATCCTCGTCTTGATATATGCCAAATATCAATATTTTAAATGTTCTGGGCATTAATGTATAAATGAATTTTGTCTAATTCTTATTTTATATTTTGTTATTTTCTCTCGTTTAAAAGACATTGCTGTAAGGTAATGAATTACATCCCCTAAATTTAATGAAATGTTCTCATCAAATGGATTCGTTTCTCGTATTGTCTTCTTTAAATGCTTCATCTCTTTATTTGCAATGTATATTACAAAGTGATTCCTAATTTTAGTGATTTTGACTCATGGAGTCTGTCGAGGAAGGTTTAACGTTATTTCCCTGTTCCCTAACAAATGAGCGAATAAAATTACTTAAATAATCTAGGATATTTTTTAAAAAAAAGAAGAAGAAATAGATAACATCAGCGTAACTTTTCAGTTTGTAATTTAGAAAACAATTGTGTCGAATTTTATGGCAAGTATGGTGTCTTCCTCTAAAACATATCCTTGTGTTAGAACTGCTGTAGAAACATTCAAGCATTCACCTAACAGTACGAAACAAGTTTACTGCTAGTTTCTTTTTCTTTACGATTAGACTCCTCTAAAGAGTATAGAAGCATAGTCTCACAATTCTAGCTGTTGCTGCGGTGGCTTCTGTAGCAAGTACATTTTTATGGGGAGGAATTGCTAGCGCCATACACAAATAGTTTTGAATTCAGAGTTATTCTTCGCCTAGACTGGTTATCACCCAAGGTCATAATCCCAGACTGTTTGACTATTTAATCCATAGCTGCAGTAGAGGAAGAAGAGATGGATTCATATCCTTTCTAATGGAATTTGTGCGAAAGTTGGCCCCCCAAAACTAGGTTGAAATTTGAACTCAGCACAGGGATTCTACTTTCCGCACCGACAACAACTACACTATGTATACAGCTCGTTAGTTTGCAAAAGTATGAGAAGTTAAAAAATTGAATGGTAAAGAATTGAAAGTCGGCATGATCCGAACGTTTTGCTAGGAGAGTAGAAAAGAATCACGTAGCAAATAGCTTAGATAGTGAGTTTGGTCATCGCTTATGACGCCGTCATTTTGGTTTTATTTCCAGAATAATCTAAGCTTAATACTAGAGATGTCTGTCACGTGAGGTTAGCGGGTTAGTCACGCATATCCTTTGCTAATGTAATGAATTTAATCCTTACTCAAGTAGTCTGGTCTTGTGCCAGTATCAGTTAATCTGTAAATAATCAATGAAGACTGGATTTCGATTTCAACGTTTATGAAGAATTAAAATATTATATCAGCAAATTCAGCTATTTCTTCGTATAAGAAACAGTGTTTTAACTTTTGTTTATACTTCCTAAAAAATCAACTCATTCTGATGTGATTCTGAATCATAATTTATTCAGGTTATTGTCAATACTGTATACATAAGCATTTCCCCAAAAGGCACTGTATAATGAATAAAATGGATACGTGTAAAATGTTTATTCTGAAATGTTTATAAAAATGTTTATTAGGAAATGTTAATGTTGGACTTGTGCTAAATTTTTACCACCAGAATCCAGAAATAATCGAGTTTGTAGTCATTTGTGTGTGTATCTTCATGCTAGTAGACTGTAAGAAAGCTTTCTTCAACTGACAATAAATGTATATTGTCGATTTAAATGTTTGTGACATTGCGCAGGACCAGAATCGTTAACATTTAACCACACAAACAACATTTACTTCTGACGCACAACTAATTGTCCTAGCCACTGAAAATGATGTTGTAAATATATCAAAAATACTGGGGAAAATAAAATGAATAAATACAATAATGGTTCCTCACTTAGAAACTTTAATCTCGAAAAAAAAAAGTTTATAGTTCATTACGAAAGGATATTATTAAAAATAATTTCTAAAGTCTAAATTGTTTAATCAGACATGCTTATATATATATATATATATATATATATATATATATATATATATATATATATACATGATATATGCATATATGTATATCATATATATACATGATATATCATATATATATACATATGATATATATCATATATATTATATATATATATCATACATATATAATATATATACATGATATATATACATATGATATATATATATATCATATATATATTATATATATCATATATACATATGATATATATATCATATATATATTATATATATCATATATACATATGATATATATATCATATATCATATATATATTATATATATAATATATATTACTATGATATATATATATCATATATCATTATATTATATATCATATATATATACATATATTTACATATGATATATATATCATATATATTATATATATCATATATATACATGATATATATATCATATATATTATATATATATTATATATATATTATATATATAGTATATATGTTATATATTATAGCATATATATAGTATATATCAAATATATAGTATACATATCATATATATGCATATGATATATATCATATATATATATGATATTTATCATATGATACATATGATATATATCATATATATATTATATATGATATATATGCATATGATATATATCATATATATATTATATATATCATATGATACATATGATATATATATATATATATCACATATAATATTATATATATCATATGATACATATGATATATATATCATATATATTTTATATATCATATATATACATATGATATATATATATTATATATCATATATATACATATGATATATATATCATATATATACATATGATATATATATCATATATATATACATATAGATATATATTTTATATATATATATATATTATATATATATAATATTGTGATATATATATATTATATATGATATATATATATTTTATGCATATATGATATATATATTTCCTATATATATAGGTATATATGCTATATATACATAATATATATGATGCATATATATAAGCCAACAATTCGTGCAAGATTCTTGTCTCATAGGAAACATAAGCATAAAAACTGAACTAAAAGACACTCATACGTCGATATACATATATCAACAATAATGTATGGTGACACCTTGAACAATGTCGTTAAGCCTTTATCAGAGTTGACCTTATCTTTCCTGAAAAAGTACAGCACATAATTCTCTTTTGGATGTTGTCTTTCGATAACGCAATCTAATTGTCTGGCTAATATGGTGATTATCACTATGAATGACAAATAACTTTTGGAGATCTCAGTAAATATGTTTTTGTGAATTCATAACTGATTACAAAGGTGTGAATTGATATAGCTCATTTTATGTCTGAATTTCTGAGACGAGGACTTATTTACTTTCGGACTAATATCTAGATCTTTGTTGCTATCTCAACGTTTCAGCTAATTTGCTATTCCAAAAGTAACTAAGCAATACTAAATAATAGACGGGGCATGAGCAGCGGAACGAAAACAATATTCCACGGGAGATTCAATAATGTGTTCATTTTGAAAATCCTTGAAGTTAATCTGGATCAGCAGACCTGAAGAATGCCGGTGAAGAAAACGGTCGAAACGTTCTGATAACAAATTTGAAGACATTAGAGGTAGTATAAATAATGATATAGACACAATTAGAAAGATGTAAAGTAAATGTTGAAATTTTTTAGGTGTAAATTTGATATGAACACTATCATATTTAGCTCATTCCTAAATAAAAAAAAATCCTTATCTCTTTCAGAATTAAATATTATTTTTTCTATCTTACTAATTGGAGAATTCATATGATGTTTGAATGATGATTATGTGAAAATTTTTAGCAATAAACATTGCCTCGTGTATAGACTATAGGAGAAAAAAATAGAGTTCTTATTTTGGACATCAGATAAAAGAAGTGTAGTTTACATAAAATCTACCGATTGGAAGTAATATTTCTAGGTCATGTTTTAGTTCTTATGTGTTCAATATTCTATAAATGTTAATTTATAACATTTTATATTTATCCGACTGCAAAGAATGTACAAGGAGAAGTCATATTGGTGTCTTCAATTACAATTTCCGACTCAAACTTTTCCAATAAAAAGATCAGAAGAAATTGAAAAAAAAAAAACTTATCTAAGAAAATATTACAAATATCTCCAAATACACAAAGCAAAAGAAACATTGATATACACCAAAAATATCACTCGTTATTGTGGCCAAAACACGAAAATTTCTATTTATGTTCTTACAGAAATAACTAATACCTAAGCCTGAATATTTTACTCAAAGGCAGTTTCCATTACACACGTAGAAATTTCATGGAACAATGATTTCTCCCAGATTCTAGGTACTAAAAATACACTAATGTTAACCAATTTCTAAAATTCTGGTTAATGTAATGTATTGTAGTCCTACTGATTTATACAAATGCAGATTTTACATCAAGTTAGCCAATAGCCACGTTTTGCATATACACAGGATACTTTATTATTTCGAAGTTTGCTTTTGGTTTGGTTCATGTTGCCGTTGATCTACATGTATGCGTGCTTGATAAGAGAAGAGGGATAAAGAGCAAGAGAGAATGAGAGAATTGTATGAATAACAGGAAACGAACAAGAGGAAGAAAGAAAAAAGAACATTTAATAAAGAAATAAAATATACTGGTCCAGACAGCTCTCTTGCCATATTTGAGAAGTCGATGTGTGTGTGTATGTAAAAATTCATATATATATATTTGTAAAAAAAGAATATGTGTAGACAAAAGGAAAACCTCTTTACCAATACAATTTTATTTTGCGACATGTATTTATACACAGAAGTTAGGTTTTCAAAATTTTTCAGTTTAAGAACACACAAAAACATTCATAAGGTGAATTATGAAACTGAAGAGAAACTATGGACGATGCTAGGTGATGTAAATTAATGCTTAGCAAATGAAAGTGAGTAAATGTTTTTAGTTTCTTATTTGTATGTATATACAGTGAGGGGAAACATATTCGTACATATAAAAAAAATTAATTTATTGTATTTCCAACTAGTGAATAAAAATATTTTTCATATAATTAACTGTACACAGATACATAATAATTAAATACGCATAGAAAACGGAAAAAGATTTTATCTAACAGAAATAAATACTATTTATCCAGTTTAACGGGTGAAAAAGTATTCGTAAAATGCAAATTTCTGATTTTAAAACTTTTAAATTGCTTTAATACTCTAAATTATTTAAATGGAATACGCTAGAAAGTTCCAATAATGTTATCGGTAGTTATTCTTAGCCTATACAATACAAACAGAACATTCTGTAATTGATATTCGCGCAAGAAGGTTATCATCATAGCAAGAGGTAAAGAATTGACAAATTCGCGAAAAGAACTGATTGTTAAACCCTGGAAAGAAGGTTACAGAAAAATCTCAGATAACCTGAATATTCCATTTATTACCATTAGTTCATTCATTACAAGGTATAAAAACTCAAAGCTGTTGAAAACCAAAGAAGAACAGGTGCTCCAAGGAAGATTTTAAGATTGTCGAGGAAATTAATGCGTCAATTTAAACAAAATCCGAAGGTTACTCGTCAAGAGTTGCAGGATGATTTGCTTTCATCAGGAATCTGTGTCACTAAATGGACAATAAACAGTGAAATTCATAGGAACAATCTAAAGTCACGCTCCACTCGGAAAACTCTACTATAATTGAAAAGACACAGAGATTCCGGGTTGAAATTCATTCCTGAACATAAGGATAAGGAAAAATCGTATTGGGAAAGAGTATTATGGAGAGACGAAATCAAAATTGAATTGTTTGGACGTAATTCTAAAAGTCATGGTTGAAGGAAAGATAGCGACACCTTCAAACAAAAGAACACAGTTCCAACAATTAAATTTGGTGGTGGTAGCATCATGGTTTGGGGAAGCTTTTTTTCTGCAGAAAGTCCTGGCATCATATCAGTAATAGATTGTAGAATGAATGGTGCATCATATCAAAATATTTTGAAAGCAAATTTAATGATTTCGGTTGAAAATCTTGAACTTCCGCCTGATGGGATCTTCCAATAAGATAATGATCCTAAGCACACAGCAAAATCTACGAAAAAATGGCTTAGGGAAATGTAAATATCCTGAGATGGCCAAGTCAGTCCCCAGATTTAAACCCAATCGAGAATTTGTGGCGTCATTTCAAAATTCAAATCCAATCGAGAGCTCCAACAAACATCCCGGATTTGAAGACCATATGCGAAGATTGGAATAAAATACCAACTAAAATTTCCAAATCATTGAGAACAACAAGAAGAGATTGGTTGCTGCAGAAGTGAATAATGCATATTCTACAAAGTATTAAATGAAGATTATTATGTATTCTTTTTTGTATTGTACGAATACTTTTTTCACCCATTAAAGTATATAAATGGTATTTATTTCTATTAAATCAATTTTTGTTTTCTAAGCATATTTTGTTATTATGAATCTGTGTACAGTTAATTATATGAAAAGTATGTTTATTCATTAGTTCGAAATACAATGAATTAAAAATGTGTATGTGTGTCATATCTCGTGTCTGGTCTAACCTAGCTAACAAATTTGTGCAAATGGATGACAGAAGAGGGAAGGGGAGGGGCAGTAAAAAGCAAACATTGCTTCGAAGCATAGGAAGTTGTGTAATCATGATCGCCCACGTCCTCCAAGGACACGGCACACTGTATATGTATGTATATATATGTAAGAGAAGGATAGAGGGAAGGGAACAATGCAGTGTCGACAAATCGATTCATATTACATCGAATCCACCATTATTAGCGTGTTTGTGTCTTTCTTGGAATATATGACAGTACATCAGTAATTCCGCGGCCTGACACAGAGTTATTCCTTAAGTTTTGTTCATGGCGTCAAAGGCGAATATTGGTGGTTTCATAGTAGAGGTTTAACCTTTCTGACAATAAGTCATAATTATTTTATTATGTTACATATAAAAACTGAGCAACAGGCTGGCAAAATAGCGTCTAATATGTAACTGTGTACGAAGCTGTGCTACTGAATTACTCTATGCAAAAATTGCACCTCTTGAAATTTATCGAACCTTGCTGAACATTTACAGAGATAAAACAATGGAGTTAAGTAAAGCGAACAGAAATGTACTGGTTCCCTTAGCTGATGTTGATTTTATGAATTCGCCGGTGGAAATAATGTCTTTTAGCTGAATATGTTCTCTGAGCTCCTACTATCGGTTATAGATACTGTGGAAATAAATTAGAGGTATTATTTTCGAAGCGTCCTCATCTCTTTCTCATGCGCATACACACGCGTGTGTTACTAAATGAATGTATGAGTAGGTGATACGTAAATACAGACGTGTTACAGACTTACGTAAGCTGTTGCGACTATTTCAAATAATTATAACATACCAAGAATATATTTAATGATTTATATTTTATCAACTTGTCACGATTTGTCATTCAAAGCTGGTCAATAAATTGACGCACTGAGGATCCTACATTAACAAAACAGACTGACGATCGATAAAAATAAATAAAAGTAACCAGCAAATTATACATGAGTCCATATTATGAATATATTCTAATCGATAATCAATAAATATACTTGTGTTGTTAACATTGCTTTATTATAAATGATTTTAAAATGATCATGTTCTCTAAAGCTTCAACAAAACGAAAACATTCTGAAATAATTATATATATATATATATATATATATTACCGTCTATTTTATGCTATTTTCCTGTTTCTTTTACCATCATTCCTCTATTTATGTTTTCTAATCGATTGTACACAGTAATTGAGGTTGTTAGTGCCGTCAAATTCATTTAACCTGACTCAGAAGGTTCTTTTATCTGTAATTAGTCTGAACAGCTGTTCAATTGACAACTTGAATACAAATTTCTATATATTTTCTCACAGTCTCCTCTTTCGGTTTTTAATTGAAAAGTTTTCACCTTTATTTAATGTTAAGGACGTAAAATGATTCGCTGAATTT
Organism: Acanthosepion lycidas; assembly: GCA_963932145.1. Classification (NCBI taxonomy): domain Eukaryota; kingdom Metazoa; phylum Mollusca; class Cephalopoda; order Sepiida; family Sepiidae; genus Acanthosepion; species Acanthosepion lycidas. The sequence continues at coordinate 78,029,550 of OZ010571.1, read as the reverse complement.
AGTTTTATCTCATGAAAGAATCTTTGAAAATAAAGCCTCCCATTTGCTTTTCCTTTTTTCCAAACCGAAATGTCTCTAATATCACAAAATAACTTAAAATATAGTGTAATTTTCTTTAAGAATTTCATTCTCTTAACATTGAGAAAGGTAATTTTATTTTAATTTGAAAAATAAAGATCAACCAAAACAAAGATGTATTTTCTTTTTTTTCATATTTTACTAGTTTTCTTTTTCATATTACTTTTGTTGATTATTTTTATATTTTTACATTTTATTTCTCTTATTAAATCGGCATAACTCGGAAAATAAACAAACTTTGACGAAATCTGAACTTGTATCTCATATCTTTAAAAGCCTGGGTGAAATACAGTGCTTTTGCGAGCAGAGTTAGAAAGTTAATCAGGTTTTAATACTATTATTTCCTAATTAGCGGTCGTAGAATTTAAAAACAATCTCAGGCATCCAATAGAAACATCTATAAAAATGAAACAAAAAATGTAATGGAAATTCTTCATCTAAGAAATTCTTATAAATGAAATCAAGTCTTATTAAAAATATTATTCAAAATGTTATTACACGTTAATGTCACACAACTAAATGCATCAAGCTGGATTCGATTTAGTTTAAGAGATTGTAGTATTTGTGTTCACATTAGAAGGTTACTAGTGTGTATAGGAGTTAGGAAATGCTTTTATAGGGAACTCTGGAATTAAAGCAAACTGACTCATGGTTTTAAAATAAATAATATATTTTATTTATTTTCTTTAGAGTGATGAGTTTGTCCTTCGGTATTCAGCGCAACAAAATATTTGTTAATAAGGCGGGTATTGGTAGCAGTCTGGAGAAAGGTCCGGTAGTGGTGCTTTGAAGTAAGACCATGATAGGAGTAGTAGTGATATCAGAAATTAGGTCAGTGTTAATCTACTGCCTTTATTCTCGCCCCCGAGCAGGGCGGAAATATCAGTAGATAATGACCACTTAATTGCTTCACGCATAGTTGGTTTCTACTCGGTAGCGTTCTTTATTTCCGCCCTCTCCTCGTCCCATCTGCCTCTACCCTGAGGTGTCAGGTTTATATCCTTTTAATCGAAAATTTGGCGCAAACATTGGTTTCGGATAACATCAAAAGTCTCTTTATGCCATTTTTTTGACCGACCAAATTATTTTATTTTTCCGGAGTTTCTTTCTTTTTTTTTATGACAGAAGTTATGCATGGAGCCTTACAGATTTTTGGTATTTTTCAGTCACAAATAAATAGGCTCTTCTCCTGTAAACTGCCAGTGTTTTTGTGGGGTTCAGTCTTCTTTTTTCTTACTCTTTTTATTTGAGGGTTTCCTTCTCGTTAGTTGAGAGAGAGAGAGAGAGAGAGAGAGAGAGTGAAAGAAAGAAAGAGATAAGGGTTTTAAAGGAAAGTGAAAATGCCTTATTTTAATTCTTTTTATTTATATATTTTATTTTTATAATTTATTTTTATCGGGACTCGCTAAAATTTTTAAAAATCAATTTCTGACCAAATATATGAAATTCAATCTTATTACCAAGTATAAACATGCCAGAAAATAAGATGATGGCTTAACTTATTATTTCTGTTAAGTTTTAGAGTTTCTCTTAACGATTTGATGCTGAATAAGTAATTGATGCATTGAAGCTGAAATTGAATTTGTAGTTAAAGACAAAACGAATATTTAATAGTGTCAAATGCTGTAACCAGTATATCGGTCTTTAAAGCAACAACTACACTGTTTTCGTATCAGGTAATTTAGCAGAGCTTCATTATACTACACATATTCTCAGGTTTGAGCTGTATTTCATACTTTAAACGTTTAAACAAGAAACAAAAAAGACTGCTATGTAATATCAATTCTCTTATATGGCAGTGGATGCTGCACAATTTCTTTAAAGATGAAGACTGGAATGGAGGTAACAAAAATGCTTAGAATACCGTGTATGAAGCATGTGAGCTAAGAGGAAGTTTAAGGCGACAAAAGGGATACTAATACATAGAATTAGAAAGAGACATTTGGATGTTTTAGGGACACAAAACGAGGAAAGTGGAATTCGAGAATTTGATACTCACAGGACATGCTTATGGCAAGAAAGGCAGAATTGTCCTAAGCTTTCGACTTACATGCCTAGTCAGGGGAGGGAGAAAAGAAAATTGTGTTTTTTAAGTCTATCTTCGTCATTTATGCACTATGACGAGGAAATCCTGACTTTCTACGACTTCCTATCTTGTGTCTTTTTCATAAAGTTGCGATGTAGTTTTTCAGGCTACGTTTTTCAATTTTGGCTACCAAGGAGAAGGACAAATCTAAATTCAAAAACCGATTGGACATGTGGCTAGAAATCCCATCTCGTAAAAAATCTTGCTACAAAAACAACCGCAACGACGACTAGCATATTAGGAACCGAACCTCCATATTCCTCAGTTGCGTATACGGTACTTAAAAAAAGAAAAAAAAATCTTAGCCTTCCTTCATGCTTAAACTATACTTCATTTTTTTACTAATCGGAGACTTCATAAGCTTATACGCATTGTGCGAGTGAAAAAAAAAAACACCAATTTTTAAAAACTATATTTGGTTATTATCAATTTGACATTTTTAGAGGTCAGTCATATTTAGCGTCTATAAGATATATATATATTGTCATATTTCTTAAGTTATCCACTTAATTCATATCCAGGTTTTAATTGTGTCGGTGGATATTGTGAGTTTCTCAAACAAGAGCACAAACTGACAACAGGCTGGGATTTCATTTTTTTTAACTATATGGTTTACAACCAGTCTGCGTTCTTAAAAAAAGAATTACAAACCTCATGTACACGATATAGAAAAATAGTTCTCAAGTATATCGTACGAATCTCGACAATTAACTTATATTGACAGGTGCCAGGAACAGTTCTTTAATCTGCCAAATGATTTATTACTAAAAAAAACAAAAACAAAAAAAAAACAGTTTATAAACAGGATATGAAAATATAATACTCTTGAAGGAAATAATATCAATTTTAATAACACGAAAGAATCAAAGTTGATTTTTTTTAAAAAAATCTGATTTTATCACACAATAGAAGTTCAATTTATATAGCGTTTCTTTCTTTTGTAAGAGCTTCAGAAATATTTGTTGAATTTAGTCGTAGTGAAATCTTTAATTTCCAACATCATCTAGAAGACATACCAGGAAAAGAATGCTACAGGAGACAAACAAAAAAAAAATATGACGAAATTGGTTTTTATTTTTCCCTACAAGTCAGTCAAATACAAATATTAAACAAAATAAACATTGGCGAATGACAGTTTTTTTTTTAAAAAAAAGAAAGAAGTAATTCATTGAATAGATAATATAAACCTATCACTTCAGAAAGAGAGCAAGAAAATATATATTAACTTTTTTGGGGACTGTGGTGTCAGATTTAACATTTGGCAAATAACTCACACAGTTCTTAGATTCTATTCTGCGTATTTAGATTCCTTCTCGGTGTTCGCTGCCGCAAAGTAATTTTTCATCTTCAATAACATTTTATTTTTTACTAAAGTAACTTATGTATATCAGGCCTGGTAGTTTGCTGTCTTTTAGAATTTTGGATTGAGTTTTGACAAAAACAAATGCGAACTGACATCTTCAGTGCACAAAATCATGGTAGTATTATTCATAAGATGGCAGGAATGAATATTTCAGGTATAGTCAAAAAAGAAAAAAAGTCGTGAAAGTCGTAATATAAAATGAATTTCATGTCCTAAAATGATTCGTTGTTGGGAAGCGCGTTCAGGTAGAGGCGAAAATATGTATCTAAATTGTGATTGCCTGTGTTCTGGGATCGTAGCAGCAGCAGCAGCAGCAGCAGCAGGAACACACATGTGACATTATTCTTTCCAGTTCGCTCAGATTGAGGTGTTAAGACACGCACGCAAATTCACGCACTTATTGGCACAATATATATTTACACCAATTTGTTTGAATATGCAAGAGAAAACGCGCACACAGAATCGCGGTTTATCATACAACCGTTCACATAAACATCACTGAGTTGCACACATTTTCACAGCGATATTCAATACACGGATATGCATTAATACACTACGCATGCAATGTTGCTTGCCTGATCAGCCAAATATTCACAGATCAAGCACAGCGTGTACCGAATGGTCGGTCATTGGAGAATTTAAAGGGCTGTGAATGAATCGGTGGTGTATAACATGTGATTCAAAACATGTCATCGTGCCATTTTCTCTTGCGATCAGTCTAGCATTTTCCAATTCTGCAATGTGTTCACATTCACAGTAATCTGGTAGTGAAATTCAAAGATTAATTGACAACTTATATATATATATATATATATATATATATATATATATATATATATATATATTATAGAAATTTAGGAAATCAGCCGATTCCACTACCTTGGTTTCAACCTTTCGGTATCTTCAGGTAATTTCGGTCAATTGATTCCCTAAAGCTTTATTTTTAAAAAATAAAAATTTATGAAAGTTATATTAAAAAGAAATAAATGAATAAGTGCACGACTTGAGGTGAGGTATAAAAATTAAGTGTATTGGAAATGTATCGGTGACTATTAGATGAAATATACATATGCCCTTTTTATCCCTTTCCACATGAACTCATTATTTGTTTTTTTTTTTTTAATACAGCATCGATAAATTTTTATTTTTAAAAAATAAAGCGTTAGGAAATCAATTGACCAAAATCGCCTGAAGATACCGAAAATTTGAAACCAAGGTAGCAGAATCCGCTGATCTCCTAATTTTCTATATTTAAAGCTCTACATGTTAATTTGTTTTATCTTTTTATGTGTGTATTGAGCACTTTTTAATACTACTGTTTCCTGGTCTAATTTAACTCTGACCATTAACTTTTATATATATATATATATATATATATATATATATATATATATATATATATATGAGTGTGTGTGTGTGTGTAGTGAGAGAGATACGCTAATTTAATGTATTTGATTTAAATTATCGGTGTAAAATGACAAAAAAATAAACGCGAAGGTATGAGCATAAAAAGCTTTCAAAATCTACACTATCATATAAAACATACCTTATTGTATTTTATGTGCTATGTTCTGTCAAGACGTTGACGATCTCCTCAATTCCGTATCTTTTGTTATTATAAGTAATCTATACCTTTTACAATTCCTCTGTATGTTTTACAATCCATTTATACAAACTCCTTAATTAGGTATCACTTGTCTTCTCTATATCCTGTGAGTGTTAAATTCTCCAGATCCTCTTTCATCCTAACCCTTGCCCCAGAAGTTCAGCTTTTCTCTGGCTGTAAGTATAAGTTTTCTTGATTTATTTTTTATTTATTTTTTTATTTTTTACTCAAGCCTTCCTTGTTGCTCACATGTTCTCGCTATAGTATTCTTAGCATTCATCAACAGAACTACATATGTCGTTTTAGATGTTTTAGCCTCTTCATCTGTGAAGATATTGTCTAGCATTCACTGCCATATAAGGGGAAAACAGATTTTACAGAATTTAATCATGTAGTGATCTCATTAAACTTATTTTAGTTAAAAAAATGAGCTACATCAATTACATGACTATTTCAATTGTCTTTTAATTGTATTTAAATTCGAGTTCCATTTGAACCACTGAGTTTATGCTTAAAATTCAAATAATTGGTAAAAATTATATAAATTGATAAGACACCTGAAAATATCGGGAATAAATATATTCATAAAGTTTCACTAAAAAATCAAATTTTTAAGAAGTCTTCATATTTTTCTCTTATGTAGTGTTGAAATCTATATGACGTTGGTGAAGCTTTTAGATAAGAAAGAAATATTGTATGATGTTTTTATGGACAATTGAGATGCTTTTAGTTTAAACGCTCTCATCAATCTCCAGCAGCAGGAATTTTTACGGACGCTTAAGACAATAAATCTTCCTCCAAATGTAACACTGTCGCTAGCTACAGCAGTAAAAATCAATCACAGGAGCCTTTTATTGTTGTCGTTCTAATTTTTGTTTGTATAAAAATTCTTTTTGAATTTTTATCCGATTCGCAATCCAATTGCTATAAAATACCTTTAAACGCGTTCATGTCAAATCCCCACTGATTATTTATCGATTGTGGGTAATCTTGAAATATTTATAAATCTCATAGAAAGTTTAATTTTTCTCATTTACCGTTTATATTTTAATATTATAAATAACAGTAGTTTTGTTAAAAAGTAAGATATCAAGGGAAAAGTGATATTTTTATATCAAAGTAAATCGTAACTGATTATATAAATAAAGCAATATCAATCAAATAGTTCCTTACTCATAAACATTCCTTTTGACAGACATTCACCAAAGTTTATTTCACCGTGTGAACAAAATTTATATAAAATAAAACTATAAAGTAAACGAAGTAAATTTGTATTAAACAGTTTGAGAATTTTCAATCAGAAAGAAGTGGCTTTCTACTGAGTTTTTCTAATTGAAAATGAATCCACAACTCTAAAAAAAACAAAAAACAATAATGGAAAGAAAATATTTAATTTAAGGGGAAAATACGAAGAAAAATTATGACATGAAAAAATATTTTGGCGACAAAATTGATCATAACACTGAGCGAAAATGACGTAAATATGATTAAACATTATTTATTAAATAATCTGTAATCTAAAAAAAACATTAACGTTATAGAAAACGTTTTTAATACAGGATCCATTTTATAATGCAGTCGAGGATTTTCATTGATTTAATATGTGTATGTGTGTGTGTGTGTGTATTAAGATTCCCGTACTCATGAATCAAGGAGTTTCGTTATATTGTTAAAAAAATGTCTGCGTGTGAGTAAAATATTTATTTTGTTTTATTTATCCATTTGCATCGCTGTTTCAATGTTCCCGAGATTTTTTTTCATATTTTAAAGGAATATGTCAGTGTACCGACAATTTGTAATAATTTAATTCCTTTTATTTACCACATTATTCACATTCTTAAATTTTATAATCCCGAAGTTTTCGTCCACGTATAAATTCCAATATTTTTCTTTAAAAAATAATATATATTCAATTCTTCTAATGGAGTTTTCCGTTTTAATTTTATGTTCCATATGTATTCTGACAAAAAAGTTTTACACCTGTATATTTTGCATTTAAATATCAAATGATATGTGTACCTATATTTGAATTATTTCCCAGTTAGTAATATGTAAATTCTTTCTTCATTTGTATCGTTCTTTGTTACTATTGCCTGGTAAACTACGTTTTGATCTCTGCAATTTTCCTTGCAGAGAATGTTTATTATATTTCTCCAGTTACACCTTTTATTAATGTTTTTTGCATTTTTACCATTCAGTATTTTATTGTTCTGTTGTTTTTATCATTATTATTTGTTCAATGTTTTCCGTGCCACTATAACAACTTCATGGTGTTTCTAGTTTCCAAGATCTGAACAAATGAGATTTGAGGCTAAGTTTCTTGGCCGAGCCAAGAAATTCTCGTATACATACATATATACATACACACATATACGCGTGTACAACCTAAATTATGTTTTGCTTTTAAACAATGTCTAAACTCCTGAACGCACTTTTCTAATTCAGTCTTAAAAAATGTAAACGAAGCTATCATTTATTTCTGTAGGTTTTTTTCTTATATAGGTATTAAGTAGGTATTCCCTTCAATTTGTTCCTCGTATTTTTCAGAAATAATTTGTTGTGTAATAGGATATTTAAATTCATTTTCTACATTGTTTCATAATATAGTTCTTCATAAGGGCATGACTATCACTGCAACAATCTTGTGTGTGTGTATACCGATACGTATATTTCGATATTATGCATATATATAATATGTGTGCATATAGCAAGAATATGCAACACAGAGAAACAGTTTGCATAAATGTGTGGCTATCATATTTAAAGGAATATAGAGGGTGCGACAAAAAAACAAAAAACAAAACAAACTTCCATATAATGGTAAGACATTAGCTAGATGAATATACCATTGTCACTAATGTCTTACCATTATGCAGGAGGTATTTCTGGAGCTATATGTGGGGCGTATTTCAAACTTATCCTGTATGAGACAATTTTGAAAACTTCTATTTTGACATATTTGATGGTAGTTTTGTTTTTGTGCTTTCAATGTCGGCGGAAACTGTAAATATGACAATTTGTATAAGTTTTTTTTTTACTGATAGTTCACCTAATACAAGCCCAAGAGCCACTCAAGGTAGATGGTGACACAGTGAGATTGTAAAGGAGGGGAAGTAAGGGAATATTATGAGGATGAGTAAAATAGATATCAGTTAACTCTGGAATGAAAGAGACTAAGATTGGAGTTATTAGGGAAGTATTTTCTGGAAGTTTGTTCCACAAAATAACAGTTCTGGGAAAGAAGCTGTCTGAGTGGAACTTGCTTTTCATCAAAGCATTATGAAAGGAATGGGGGACGGTTTGCCACCGGTAAGTCCAAAACTGTGATGGTCGTAGTGGCTGGTGGCACTAAGGAATGCAACTCGTCCGAATATCTGCCATAGTAATAGCGATATAGTAGGGAAAGGCTCTGTCAACGTTTCGTCTCTGGGACAAATTTTGCAAGGTGGAGAATAATTAATCATCAATATGACTGTGTAAACGCTTTTAGACTCTGTCGAGGCTGAACAGTGAGGATTGGACAGCTCCATCCCAGATATGGCAGCAATACTCTATTCTTAGTCTGAACTGGCGTTTATGAAAATAGAACATGGTATCAGAAGTTAAATATTTTCTGGAGCGATACAATGAACTGACTATTCTTACAACATTTTGCAATGGTATATACGCTTTCCATTTGAGAACGGGAGTGAGCTTTAGACCCGGTAGGCGTTCGAGGCAAGGACCCTCTTTGAGGGTATGATCACTCATCAGGGTTACTGCAGGTTTAGATTCTGCTTGGTGGTGGCGAAATGTTACGACTTTCGTTTTGGATGTATTGAATGTTATCGGCCAGACTTTTCCTCACTGAACTATGAAAGTCACATCAGAGAAAAATAAGCCTTAAAGAATTGGTCATCCAAATATTTGGAGGTGTAACCATACATTATAGTATCATCTGCATATATACTTATTAAGGGTACTAGAGTGTTCTTGAGCAGATCATTGATATAATACAGAAATGGGATAAGATCAAGAAAAGAGCCTAGAAGCACACCAATATTGATCTCATGTGCATCAGTGTAATTTTATTATTATTATTATTATTATTATTATTATTATTATTATTATTATTGCTCTTCTCTCTCTCTCCCTCTCTCTCTCCCTCTCTCTCTCTATCTAACTATATATATATATATATATATATATATATATATATATATATATATATATATGTGTGTGTGTGTGTGTGTGTGTGTGTCAATGAATGGAATAGATTTATCTTATCTTGACGAGTGGGACTAATTTTCTGCGAAATGGCAAACTGCAAAATATATCATTTGAACTAAATTGTATTCTTCACTTTTAACGGTTATGGTCATCTTCATATATTGTCACTGAAACTATTCTCCAAGCCAATACATACCTGTAAGGGATTCTTTCATAATAGCACATGACCGAGAAGTAATACCAAAAAAAAGTAATTCCATTTGGATCCAAGCAATATATTATATCCAACTCTCTATATAATTCGCTTTCTCTTAAAGTTAAGACAGTTAACTGAAAAAATTCGAGTTAAGCAAAGAAAGATTATATAATGAGAATATTTTTAATTCAGGGACATGAAATTTTTAGAGAGATAATTCTGTCGAAATCAATATCCAAATGTTCTCTTTTACTTTCCACAGTCAGTTGGTCCCAAATAAAATGCTAGTAGATAAAAGAATTTTAGTTATGAACTTATTCATAAAGAAATACGATCGATTTTGGCATATGATGTTTTTAGTGATATCATCATGAAATAGTGTGTGATTGTGTATCGGTCAAACCTTTTATTATATACAGTGTATAAATTATGCCCATGGCATTATAACTAACCACTAACCTTAGTGTAAATAAAGCAGATTCCTTCTGAGAATAAATTCACACCTTATTAAATTGTCCATATAATAGTATTCAACACACTGAAAGCCACAGCTATTGAGTGAAGATCATGAAGGCGCCAGCTTCTTTATATCGCAGGATATATCGGATAGTTTGATAAAATGATGATAAATGAGAGGCAGTTTCATACTGTCCAGAGACAGAATAATCGCTAAACTATGGGTGGCGTCTGATTTAAGTCTCTGTAGATATGTTTAAGTATGTTTCATTGGAAAGTAAGATGATGCTGTCAATCTCATCGGATTCGAAAAGAAAGTTAAAGGTGACAGCTAAGATATTGGAATCCTCAAAAGTTCATTATTAGGACTCAGCAGGGTAAATATTCGTATCTGTCTATCTATCCATCCATCCAATACTAATAAATGAGATTAACTGTTCACTTATCAGAGTTTCGAGGAGGTAGTATCCACTCACAAGCAGAATTGACAGCACAATTGAATTCATTCACAGAAAACTTTATATTCCGTAAATAACATTCAATTTTAATTTGAAGCTGTCTGACGAGTAGATACTATTTCTGCGGAAAGCATAATAGGGACAGGTAAGGGAAAATTCTATTTAATGTTACTATTAATGCTCTGTATTCTGATATTGAGTACTTTAATTACTGCTTGTGTTAAAACTTTATCTTCTAGAAATAACATGGTCGACCGATTTTCATTATATATATATATATATATATATATATATATATATATATATATATATATATATATATTTCCGTATAAGACAACCTTTAAGTCCCCAAAATTACCCTTAAAATTAGAGGGTTGTATTATACTACAATTCTAAAAATGAAACCTTAAATTCTGAGTGATTTTTGTCGGTGGGTTAACTACTGCCTTGGTGCAATAACCAATAACATGCATGAAAAGATCCACATTATCAAATAAGCTGATAATAAAAGTAATAAAACAATTTTATATTACTGGCATAATTTCATAATAAATTGCCTATTTGAAGAATAGTTCCATATCAATGAAATCAACTTGCAAGCTCAGCTGAGAAAATGAAAACAGAGTTATGATTGCGTTCACAACAATGTAATATACTATTATCGCACATGATCGCAGTTATTAGCGGTATTTTGTGATTATCAATGAGGTATAAGTAAATGACCATTAGCACACCGAGGTTGTTTGTACTTGTTTAGATATAGGAAAAGAAGAAGTATCAGTATACGCAAGAGATCACGTGATGAAACGAAAAAAAAGTTTCCTTTTTTAGGGACGTGCGTAGGAAAAACATGATATAAAATCGGTTTTGTAATTTCGTTTATTTTGAGTTTCCAAGTAACATTTCTAGTAACATTATCTTTATATAATCAATAAGCAACCGTCTTATAATACAGGTATAGGATACATTCATGAAAAGTTGCTATATTTTTCTCATCTAAACGTCGCCTTATATAAATGTCGCCTTATACGCGGAAATATAGGGTTTATATATATATATATATATATATATATATTTACTTGGATAGAAAGTTATCACAGTGTGAAGAATATTAATATTAAAAATCCACGAGAATTTTCTTTTCAACCAGATGACAGTGTACCTCATCTTATCATTTCTCATGCATACATATTAGATCATTGCAAAAGTTCGTGCCCGATTAGGAAATTAAAATCAATGAAAATCGGGCACGAAATTTTGAAATAATTCAATATTATTTTTATAAGATCACACTGACGTATTTTTAAGAAGAAAACATTTGCTAACTTGACATCTAGTAGCTTCAGAATTCGATACTTGCGTAAAATGTTAGTTACGGATGTAGAATAATATCGAATTAAATACTGTAAAGTGCGCAATATATATCTAGGTATAGAGCTATTTCTTATCTCTTATATAAATATCACATAGAAATTTCCTCCGCCCTACTAAAGAAAACATAATCTGGGGGGTTATAAGTGAATCACGATTTGCTTTCTCAGCAAAATTTTGTAATAGAAAATGTAGAAAAGTTATTTGTCTAGTTTCCCGTTTCAGAATGACAAAGAATGAAGGAGAATTCGATGGAGCCATCTGTGCCAAAATTGGAATGATTGCGGAAACTAAAAAACCGACATAGCACCAGCATCAAAATATCAATGACTAACAAACAACCGAAAGAGTAGTGAAGACATAGACAACCTTGTTTTCATTGAACAAAGTAACTTAAAACTGATTCGAAATCTTTGTAAACAAGAAGTCTTTTGAGTCTGCGATATATTTGTCAGAATGACAGATTTCTCTGGCACCACCCATTAGAAATACTAAACGTATTACTTGTTTGCAATGATCTGATAATGCACATTTGAGTTTGACTTTCTCAGAAATTTTACTAGATTAAGATTTTTAGTGTGATTTTTACCTATTCTCATCTTAGAATTTATACGATTTTAAAAGTAAATAACTGTATTCATAAGCTGTTTGGTTAGAAATTTATATTTCATGTGGCTCAAGGCCGTCTGTACTCATAAACTGTACTAAATTTTAATTAACTCTACAGCTGACTTTAATTTACCTTAATAAGCAAGTAAAAAATAAAACTAGGAAAAGAGGAAAATTAAGCTAAAATGAAAAACCACCTAAAAAAAGGGAAGAATAGGTTATAGGATTAAGATGTTGGTTTAAGAATTTGGTATCATAGTAATTTTTAGTTCAATCTCTTGGCCTAAAAGTACAGACTTATACTTAACTGAGTAGTACTAATTAAGAACTAGAGATATAACTTGACATGTTTAGCAGATCAAGAACAATCTATCACCGCGTATCACTGGTGTAAAAGAGTAATATATTTTTATGTGATAGCTTCTAGTAGAAATATTTTTTGGCAGCATGAGGATTTTGTGAAAGGAGATAATGTAGTGTATTGTATGCGATATGACACCTAGTACGGTTGGGACGAAGAAGTTTCCCAAGAGAAGATAAGAGACATGTCTTCTCAATCCGGCATCTTGTGCTTGGAGAAATTGAGAGAAAACAAGATTGAGGGTTTGTAATTATTTCCTTTCATACTGATACAACGGCACCTAGCAGGCGTTAAGAAGATAAACTAGAGTAAGCCCACATAGATAAACACACAAGTTAGAATAAAAAATATTTGATTAATACAATATCCCATATACCTAAATAATTTATCATTTTATTGTATTACTTGATTTATTATCCTTGATATTCAATAAACGTCATCAATGATTCGTTAATTCTTTTAATGTTTTATACTATTTTGAGTTTAACATTAGCTGCAACTGTTTTTATTGATTCCCAGAGGCTTCTCTGTTTGAATATTAGCATTTTATAGTCATATGTACCTCTTGGGTCTCAAGTTTTCTACTGATGTGAAATCTGAAAATCTTAATTTGGCTCAATTATCAACTTTGAAGAAACCTATAATTTTTACTCCACCTCCTCCTTGCTGTTTTGTACGCATGATATTTGACTGCATGAAGGACCCAACCTCTACCAAAGTTATCACATTCATCTAATATATCTCGACATTCATCAATAAAATCCGTTGTCATGCGCGTCTTCACTCAAATGACTTATTTCTCTTTTTTATGTTTACTTAAATGTGATAGTTTCGTTCATGTCATTAGCATATATAATATTAATACTAGTTTCTAGTATATTTTCTTGTTCAATTCATTTTCTTTGCTTATAAGCATTTTAAATATTCTCAAATCGCTTTGTGACATTAAAACGTCCGTTTTTAAATTATTAACAAAATTTACGATTAGTCTTTATTATTTTATGATCGCCATTCAATTTTTATCCCAACATTGTGTTCTAAATAATTAAATAATTTTGCAATATATTTTTTACTTTTTGTAGTTTATATTTTTTAAGGCCATGAATTCTTATATACCAGAAATTTAAGAATAAATACTACAAACAATATAAATTTATTTACAGTATGTTTTGCATCATAAAATCACAAAACCAAATAAACTATTGTAAATATTTCAAATAAAAACAGATACTATAAGTTGAAATGTACTTACTATATAAATATATATGAAAATGTTATTGCTGTTGGTTGGTTAATACTAGTATAATTGTGAAAAAACAAACAAACAAAACAAACTCGAAATCAAGCATAAATAAACACACAACACAAATATATGTGATTGTATGTTATATAGAATTTCTTAGAAATAATACGTGGAATGGCTTCTTCAAAGAAAGCAAGTGATAGAAAATGAGTTTTCATTCGCCGTGGGCAACTTATATTCACCGTTTTTTCTGTTCTAAGCCATTCCTGATATTTGCTTTCGTTTAATATATTCTGTGATGAAAGGATATTTAGGTAATACTACGTCATGAATGTCACAATTGTCCCCATCACTTTGAACAATTCGCTGGGGTCAGGATAGCTATCGGAGATAACATTTAAAAACACCGGGAACACTGCTTCTGATGATGAAAGTTTTCTGAGTGGCAATAAATGCAATCGGTGTTGTACAAGGGTGGGTAGAAAAGTTAATTCAGCAGAAAATGAAGGACTGATGGTAGAGTTGTGAAATGTTTCATGCATTAATTTCAGCTCTTCTTATTAGTAACTGCATTATTTATTTCCAGGTAAACTGACTGTTCAAAGAAGGCTTCATCTTGTTGGTTAAAAAGTTAGCAGCAGCAGATATGGCATCATCATGAGTGCGATACTAGTTCCCAGTCAAGTGTTTTTTTCCATGTTAGGGAACAAATAACAATAAACCAGGAGAGTAGAGAGGATGGCTGAGCAGTGTCATGTACAGCAGCCATTGAAAAGAAGGAGTTGTTTACTAGTGTATTGTCCCGATGAAAAACTCTTCCGTCTGTTTCCTTGGGTGTTTGGTCTTGATAGCCTTTCGTAATTACCTCAGCAAGTTGGCATAGCACTCTCTATTGATGTCCTTTTTTAAAGAGTTAATAAACACAATACCTTTTGCATCCCAGAAAACTGAGGCTACTACATTCCTAGCAGATGAAACGACATTGGTTTTCTTTGAAGCAAGTGAGGAGGGGTGTCTCCTGCATGGAGTATCTCTTTGTCTGTGGTTCAAAGTAATTTACTCAACACTTACCCTGAGTTAAGAAACGTTCAAGGAAACTAGCTAGATCTACTTCAAACAACGCCAGATTTTCCCGTGATGTGATCAGCTTGGGGCGCATTTGATCACGTGTCAGAAGACGTTGCACCCATCGAGCAGAAACTTTCGTCATGTCAAGTTCATTATGTGCAGAATATTCTCAACTATCTATCGGAATATGCTAAGAGTATTGGCTACTTGATAGACAGTCAATCGCCTGTCATGTTGTGAACACGATCAATGTTTTCTTTGGCGGAGGTCAGTTGCAAGATGTCCAAACCTTGGGTCATATTCAAGACTCCTTTCCCCTCCTAAATTCAGCTGTCCACTTTTGCACTGTTTATAATACAAGAACTTCATTACTTAATGCAGCAACCGTGTTAGTATGAATGTCCTTAGAGGCTAAAACCATTTCCTGCACGTTCTTAATAACACAACGATGCCAAATTTTGTCCATTTTCTAGTCGCTACTAATTAAGTTTGAAGTCTTCTTTGATAAGTCAGATGTCAGTTACCTGGAAAGAAACAATGCAGTTATTAATACGAAGATTTGAAGTTAATGCATGCAAGATTTCACAACTCTAGCATCATTTATATATAATCAGACTATGAATATATCAGTAGATCCTCGTAGCACAAACACACACAGACACACACAGACACACAGACAGACACACACACACACACACACATATATATGCGTGTGTGTGCGTGTAAAATTGAATATGAACTAAGTAGGAAAATTTGTTTCACTATTTAGCTTCAGAGATTTTGGGAATGTCGAATAATGCGGTGTTGCTTCGTTTTTAAAGTCCGTGTTGTATTGTTTTCATTGGTTGTATAGGCGTCACATATGCCGTCTACACAACCAATGAAAAACAAAACAGCTTATTTCTCAGCTATTGCTTAAATAGCAGAGCAAACTGGGTTCTCGAGACATGGTTGGCACCCAGTCAATGGTAGGACAACTCTGAATTCATAGATTTAACTTGTGAGCCCTCATTTATACCGTCAGTGTCTCTGAGCCAGGAACTCTGTGTGTCATTTTTAAACTTGCAAACATCATTTTTATTTAAGAGCAGTTAAATCTTTTGATGCTGATGTTTATTTTTTTGTTCAATGTCTTAGTTAATTAGTAACTGTGAGAAAATTTTGCCTTGTGTTTCTGTCCGATTAGAGTATGTTGAATATTTAGAGTTCGGTTAGGGCGAAACAAACAAGGAAGACGGAGCGGATGGCTTTGTCCCATTCACGAGACAATCAAGCTATCAACCTGGATCACTAGAATGTAGAGGGTGCATGCATTCTCTCAAAGCTAGTGGCTTAGCATACCTTAGAGTTGAATTTGAGCTCGTTGGGTGCAAATTGATCGTTACATGCATACGATTTCAGATTGAACTGTGAATGCACACACGCACAATGAGGTGCTATTTTGCAGATTAGAGGAATAGTCCGAGGAGTACCAGTTTCCTGTATAGCAGTTGGTTAGGGATTAAACGGATGCCAAATTCAGTCAACATACTGTTTAAACATTTGGCGAAGAGACACAGGGAGACTAATTCAGTTGTCATATTGCTTTCTGATGAATCCTTTTATTTTCTTCAATTATACGATTTATTCAGTTTGGTTGGCCGTTGGTTTCTGTGAGTTATGTACATAATATTGAAAGTACGTATTTTAAAAATATGTTTTATTACTGTTTGTAGAAATATTATCTTTATCACTAATATTTATTCTCGTATATTCAGACTTCATAATTTTGATCCCACGGTAGATGGGCTTCAAGATTAGGGCCGAGATGGCAACTCTTTGCACATGGACCCCCCCCCCCTGCAATATGATGAAGAACCAAAAAGGGTTGGTGGGAATGTGAAGTAAAGTTACTGGTAATGATATATTGAAACCTACCCTGACAAAATATTGATACAAATTCAGATTTGTTGCATTTTCACTTGTCTGTTTCTACACTACCAAGATAGGTAAATTCTGTGCTTGTTTGATTTTGATATTTCCAAACCAAAGCTAACACCTTTGTGTCTTTCTCGATGACGAAAGTTTGTTTTTACACTACTTCTCGATTTTATTTATTTATTACCTTGTTTACGAGTTCTTGTACTTTAATTCTGAGTCTACTATCAACACAATGTCATCCATATTTTTTTAAAGATTATGTCTGCCGATAATAATTCCTATTTGGTTTTCTATTATATTGGTGCAAAAATAATGACGTAATAATGTTGTTTTTGACGTTAAAAAATAGGTAAAAAACGACATAATTACGTCATTATTTTTGCACCAACCTAATAGTTGTTTTAGTAATGTCTCGGTATATAGGCAAAATAAATCAAGTGTGAAAATGCGTCCTATTCTTACTCCTTTCTATATTAATTTAATTGTTTTACTCGTTTCATATCCGATTTCAGGTGGGTTGTTTTCAGTAAATGTTGCGGATTATTCTAACATCTGTCGAGTATTCGCAGCGGGGCAAGTAAGTTATTGTATCAAATGCTTTATTATATATTATATTTTTAACAACTAACATGAAATTTAATTTCTGAAATATTTATTTTTTTAAAGCAATGTGTATAAAAATAATCTAAGTTATCAATTTTTTCTTTTAATAAGCAATATTCCCAGAAGAATTTACACAATAACTAAAATGTATAGCACATGTAACTCTAAGAAAAAATAATGACAATTAAGATGTCGATGTTGCACACGACATCAAGATTAAGAAGGAAATCCTCATGAATATTGGAAAAAACAATAACAGTTAATAGACTTGTGAAAACTATTTTCTTGAAAAGAAAAAACATTTGAAGAGATATTTTATAAATTTCAACCAACAGTTGCTTCAGTAGATCATTTAATGAATTCAGCCATTTCCATATTAGGAAATGGCTATTATTATTACACACACACACACACACACACACACACACACATATATATATATATATATATATATATATATATATATATATATATATATATATAATATATTTATGTATGTATATAAATATATGTATATATAATATATATATATATATATATGTATATATATGATTATTTATTTAAAAATAATTATATCTGCTCTACTCTATATTGAGCAATCTTTTAAGAATAGTAATTGTTGGTTATTGGAATTCATTCCGTATACACCAATCATATACTTGGTTAATACATATATATGTATATATATATATGTATATATGTGAAATATATATTATGTATATATTATATATTTAATATATATGAATACATATATATATACGAAAAGTGTATGTATATAAATATATATATATATATATATATATATATATATATATATATATATATATATATATATATATATGCAATATATTATATGTATTATCTATATATTATATGCGCGGTACTTATTGGAAAGCGCTCAAAAAAGCCACTACAAAAAATAACAACCTACAATAATGCAACCAAGGAACCTCAATGCAACTGCAGAAATAGAACAACATGTCCACTCCAGGGAAATTGCCAACAAACGTATACAATATACAAAGCCAAGGTAAGTGTAAACAACAGTACAATGTACTACATTAGTGCCACTGAGGGTGCATTCAAGAAGATAAAAAAACAACGACAACCTTTCATTCTCCAACAGAAAATACTCGAACAGTACTATACTACCCACATACATATGGCATCTAAAAGACAGAAATAAAAAAAACACCACCACATAAACCACCAGTGATCCTATAAACATGAAAAGAGAAACCCCTGATACCATAACGCCAGCAATTACTCTCTAGTTCAAGCTACCATCATAATAATTGCATTTATTGTTATTATCATTCCATCGCAACATTCATGAAAATTATATTTGCTACACAATCCACCATTGAATTCAGCAATCAAATGCGTATGTATGTACACAACAGTACACATATACATATATATGTCAAGTCCCATACTGTTCACATGTTTATGTTTGTGTGAACTCCGGTGGGCGAGCGCGTGTGTATGTGTGTCTGCGTACCTCAATGGGTGTACGGGCGTGTATTTATGTTTGCGTAAGTATGAGTGGCATCACGACGACAATTTTCCTTCTAACTTCCATAAAAACACCAATATACGCAACCCTATATAAATCCAAAATTTACAAAAATAAGTTTGTCTGACGATCGGAAAAGCGTGAAACCCAGAGTCACAAACTCAGATCAATCCAAGAAAATATAATAATAATAATAATAATGATGAAAAAAAAAAAGAAAAATCTTTTCTGTTATTAAATGTGGATTCAAAAGTAAACAGTATATCAAGGGGATAACTCTTTTTTTTTTTTTTACATAAAAAGCCCCAATTATATCAATTAACTTAAACTAGAACACAGGGTGGAAATATAATATAAAAGTGCAAATATAAAAACATAAAAAATAATATGTCGGGACTGCATATCTAAATGTACTTATGATGGTGAAATTATATATATATATATATATATATATATATATATATATATATATATATATAAATAAATCTAGTACAGTAATATAGTAAGAAATGTTATTAATGATGGGTCCTAAGAATATTAAAAGTTTTTGCATATTATATTAATATTTATAAAATCTATTATGCAATCTCTTTTAATCGGGGTCAGTATGTTTGAGCAGGTGCTTGCATTTATGTATAAATGTAGTCATCAATTCGGACCTCATGTTCCGCAAGTTAGGGTTATTTAAGTGTTTTAATATAATAAGATACTCCAACAAACACAAATTACATCTATCTCCTTTTCCATTGTATGGCTTAGCTTCCGCGATTATGTCCCAGATAATCGTTGATCTCTTACGGTGGTTTTTAATCACCAAACATACTTTGAAAGTGTTGTTCAGTTTTTCTATTTAGGAAATTGCTATTAGTTGCTCATGTAAAAAATGAGAATTATCTCCCTTAATATATTGTTTACTTCTGAATCCTAATTTAAATTTAAATAATTTAAAATATTTTTTTTATTTTTTTTGTTACTTCTTCACCTCCCAAACTGAAGAATTTGAACGATATAAATTATTAATACTTAATTCTAATACTTTACGCAACAATAATTAAACAAACAAGTTTTAACACACGTTAGAATTATCACCACAAGAACGCAAACGGTCAGAACATATTTGCAGATTGCAAGAACTGCATGAAATTCCTAGTTGTACTATCGACGTTGGATATTATGCATATTCATTAATATATACTTATTGCTCTGATTTATAAACAGCATTTGTTATCCTACCCATTCCAATATATATATATATATATATATATATATATATATATATATATATATATATATGATAAATTATACTTTTATGATATGCTATATTGATGAGTTAAAGTGATCAATATCAAGGATAAATCATATGTAAACATGAAAGTGGACACTGGAGTCATCACTAAGATAGTCTGTTTCAAGCCTGACGATTGCGTTTAGCATGAAATATATATGGTTCAACAAAAAATAGTTTTTGTGGGTGTAATTAAATTTTAAGATAAATAAGGTAAAACAATATGTTGATAAATTTACTCCGAGTGCATTGCATCGAACAAAAGTTTCTGAAAATTACTTAACTAAAACCCATCAACACAATATCATCCACGTATCTTATATTTTTTTAAAGATTGTGTCAGCTATAAAATTTTTAGTAAGGGTAAAATTATTAGCACGATTATAATTTTCTCATTTTAAAACATGAAAATTCATGAATTTAAATAAAGCTTTTAAATAGATTCTAGAAGATGTAAAACAGTTTAACAAGGAATTCAGTTTTGTCTCTCATGCCTACAACAACTATCCTCATGCAAAAGACATAATAACGTAGTGGATCTATTAGAAATGAAGTTGCCTAATGTAACAAGAATAGTGAAAGGTATGCCAAGATTGCCGGTAAGTATCATCTTTCTAAGTCAACTGTACGTGTCATCATTAAGAGCTTGGAGACAGGTACTGTAGAGAACAAGTGTAGAAGCCAAAAACTCAAAATTCTACATGATACAACATGCAAAAGAAACAATACACATTAAATAAAATATATTCCTCTACAGGAAATAATATAGTGATGCGTGTTCAAAATATTTAATATGTATACAATAACGTATAAATATTCAATATATGCTCTTCCTTTTAACCCTCATACTGGTTGTAACAACAAAATTACCCAAGTGTTAGATTAAGCTTTGAACTATTGTATCTTAGAAATGATTAACGATATTATTGTGAGACCGGAACTACCTACACAATAGACTCTTCCAGGTGTATATTAAGTATGCGACACAACACTCTAGAGAGAGAGACAGAGAGTCAGAGAGAGCCGCGTACGACTACCAGTATTGGACACTAACATATAGTAAGCTCCGCTTACACTATCTCTGTAACCTGTTGTTAATATATCTTTCTTACATCTAATCCGTGTTCCGTGTTTTACTTCAGCCAAATATGGAAGATTTTCAGAAAGTAATTGCCCAAATGCTAAAAGTACATCAGAAGAAAGACAACAACAACTATTTTTGGAATTACATAAACAACAAATGGAATTCAAAAAAAGTACGCTTCAGAATGCTGAACTACAACAGAAACAACTTAAAGAATTACTCGTAAATGCATTAAAAGGCTCAAACTCTGAAAACGATACAATATTCCCCCAGAGTACAATCTACAATTCAATGGAAACCTTTGAATACGTACCAGAGAACGACAAAACGTTCGAGGCTTTTTACAGGCGCTACGAAGATATTTTCAACGTAGACTGTGAACAATGGCCCAGTAAAAAAAAGATACGTCTACTATTGAGAAAACTGGGAACTACAGAACATAGTAGGTTCGTAGACTTCATACTACCCAAGAAAACCACTGACTTGGATTTTTCAGAGACTATTAAGCTCCTATCGGAACTATTCGGGCCTAACACAACCTTGTTCCACAAACGTTGGAAATGCCTGAACAGAGTCAAAGACAACCAGCAAGATTTTCTAACGTTTGCAGCATCGGTAAACAAGCTCTGTAATGATTTTAAACTAGCCGAATTGACTGCCGATGATTTTAAGTGCTTAATTTTCGCACAAGGTCTAGTATCAGCAGAAGACGCCGACGTCAGACGACGGGTACTGACCAAGCTTGAGAACGAACAAGGATTGACTATCCAAAAACTGACAGAGGACTGTCAAAGAGTAATATCTGTAAAGTGGGACTCAAACATTATCGAGGAATCAGGTGTGACTCAGATTAATAAAATCAGAAGCAAGTCTACCTCCTATTCTCTTCAAAAAAACAAAAGGCAAATCTCATGTCCTAAATTACGCAGTAACCAAAACCCAAATAGGTTAAAGAAACCGCCCGGACCATGTTACCATTGTGGTAAATGGCATTGGATGAAATTATGTCCAGTTAAGAACAAAAAATATTGCAAAAATTGCAATAAAAGTGGGCATACTTTAACTTCGTGCTGATACGCCAACAGAACGAGAAAACCCAAAAATAAAATTAGGCAAGCTCAATCTGACAATATTGTCGATAGGAATTTAAGAAAATATGTAACAGTGGATATTTTCAGTAAGTCCATTAAATTCCAGCTTGACTCGGGTCCTGATCTTTCAACCATTAACTGGCGTACTTGGCGAAAATTAAACAAGCCAACCTTATTAAAAACGGATAAAACAGCAAAATCCGTAACTGGCGAAAAGATTAACATTTTAGGCGAGGTAATACTTACAGTAACACTAAATGGAGTTACCAAAAAGCTCAAAGCCTATGTATTGAAAACATCAGATAACTTATTTGGAACAGATTGGATAGAAAAATTCAATCTTTGGGATTGCCCAATGAGTACATTTTGTCGCAAGATACAAAGTACAACGTCCAATTTGGTAAATCTAAAAAAGGAACTCAAACAACAATTTCCCCAGGTTTTTTCTGGCGGCCTTGGGAAATGTACTAAAATGAAAGCTAAGTTCAAGGTGAAGGACGGTGCACAACCGGTATTCAAAAAGAAACGGAATGTCCCTTTCGCTGCTCTAGAGCAAATCAATAAAGAGTTAGATAGACTCTAACAAGCAGGTATTCTGTCAAAAACAGATTTTAGCGAGTGGGCTGCACCTACGGTCTACGTAAAAAAGAAGTCCAATCAAATACGAGTATGCACAGATTTTTCCACAGGGTTAAACGATGCCTTGCAAGATCACCACTATCCTCTCCCAAGCCCTGAAGAAATTTTCAATAAACTCAATGGTGGAAATTTTTTTCTAAAATCGACCTCTCGGACACATACCTTCAGATAGAGGCGGAAGAAGAAAGTTCCAAATTGCTCTGCATAGACACCCATAGAAGGTTGTACAAATACAACAGGCTGGCTTTTGGAGTAAAGGTTGCGCCTGCAATTTTCCAGCAGGTCATGGACGCCATGCTGGGCGACCTTGACTACGCAACAGCCTAATTAGATGATATACTGGTTACTAGTAAAACTAAGGCTGAGCACCGGAACCATATAATAAACGTATTCGAAACAAGAATACGGATTTAAGGTTAAGGAGGCAAAATGTGACTTTTTCTTACCAGAGATTAAATACTTACGGCACATTATAAATAAAGACGGTCGTCGGCCGGATCTAGAAAGAGCCAACGCGATCAGAAACATGCCGGCCCCGGATAACGTTCAAGCGTTACAAAGTTTCCTCGGCCTAGCTAACTTTTAACAAGGGTTCATTAAGAACATGCAAAGTTTGAGAGGGCCTCTCAACCAACTCTTAAAAAAGGACAAACCATGGTCATAGACCCCGGAATGCCAAGACGCATTCGAGAAGATCAAGAAAACTCTTACTTCAGACCTCACCCTCACCCATTACGACCCTAGTCTCGACATCATAGTCGCAAGTGATGCAATCTCGTACGGCATAGGTGCTTGCATACTGCCAGATGGTTCGCGAAAAGCTGTGGCTCACGCATCAAGATCTCTACTTCCAGCTGAGAAACAATATGCCCAAATAGAGAAAGAGGCTCTAGGGTTAATATTCGCTGTGACAAAGTTTCACAGATATCTCCATGGTAGACGATTCATACTGCAGACGGACCATAAACCTCTAATTACAATTTTTGGTTCTAAAAAAGGTCTGCCAGTCTATACTGCAAATAGACTACTTCGTTGGGGAACGATTCTCTTAAACTATAATTTCAAGATAGAGTTCCTAACATCCAAAAATATTTGCCATGCAGACAGTTTATCGCGACTTATTCCAAAAAATACAGAAGTTTTTGAAGACGCCATCATTGCTACTCTAAGGACAAATTGTGAAATAAAAAACATGATCGCGAGTACCATAAGAGAGCTCCCAGTTACTTTGGCCGACATAAAAAGGGAGTCTCGAGAGGATGAATTCATTCAATCCATAAAAAGCAAAATTCGCAACAAAGACTCGAATGTGCCTGAAGTTTTCTCCCTCTACGGTGATGTCCTACTGTACAATGACCGCGTAGTGATTCCAAACAGCCTACAGAAATATCCTCAGGGATTTTCACATGGGACATACGGGGAAGAACCGTACGAAAAGCCTCATAGCGCTGCTATGTTTATTGGCCAAACATGAACAAGGACATAGCAGACATTATAGAATCATGCAAAGGATGCGCGCTAGCAGCAAAAGCTCCAAACACGACGTGCAAACCATGGCCCAAAACAGATCATCCATGGCAAAGAATTCATATCGATTTTGCAGGGCCTATAGACATTGTTGTGGATAGCCTCTAAATGGCCTGAGGTCCTACAATGCAAAAGACCAATCACAAGCTGCACGATCGGATTTCTACACGAGCTATTCGCGCGTTTTGGCGTGGTAGATTGTGTAGTTACAGATAATGGCACTCAATTCATATCAAGTGAATTTAGAGACTTCTGCAAGTCATATCAGGTGGACCACATTACAACGCCTCAGTACCACCCTGGGTCAAATGGCTAGGCCGAAAGTTTCGTGGACACTTTAAAAAGGGCTTTAAAAAGGCACTAGGCACACCGACAGATAGAGCATTGCAACAGTTTCTGCAGGTGTATCGGATAACCCCTAATCCGAACACGCCTATGGGAAGCTCGCCTGCAGAAACAATGTTCGCAAGGAAAATCAAGTTTGTCTTCGACAAACTTATTCCACGGCAAGCAAAGTTAAAAAAAACCGTATCGCCTCATAAGAAATATTTCAATCCTGGCGATAAAGTCTTTTTCAAGGTTTACAAAAACAACATAACATTATGGGAAGTAGGCACCATAAAACAAAGAATTGGCGAACTGGTCTATATTGTCCAAGGACCGAAAAACACTCACAAACGCCATTGGAACCAGCTCAGAAAATGCCGTTTGAAGGAATCGGAGAAATCACTACAAAATAACTGTGAAGAGCCGATCGACGTAATTTTCGATCACTTCTATCTCGACACGCCCCAAGTCTCTCTTGAAGTGCGACGCTCAGGAAGGAAAAGTAAATTTACTCAACCGCTCGACGTAAATCCCAAGAGTAAAAAGTATTAACAGTTTTATTTTTTCTCTCCTTTTCAAAAAGAAAACTCTTGGAAGGGTGGAATTGTGAGACCGGAACTACCTACACAAAAGACTCTTCCAGGTGTATATTAAGTATACGACACAACACTCTAGAGAGAGAGAGAGAGAGACAGACAGACAGAGAGTCAGAGAGAGTCGCGTACGACTACCAGTATTGGACACTAACATATAGTAAGCTCTGCTATCTCTGTAACCTGTTGTTAATATATCTTTCTTACATCTAATCCGTGTTCCGTCTAATACTTCTGTGGTCCCGACTTTGGCCCCACATCAGATATCTTACTGGTATTCTTCGAGATTTTCATAAAACTATTGGAATCTACTTAAAACAATAAGAATGTATTTAGCTCTAAGTTGAGATGATGATCCCTCTTGCTTTTGTAACTTCCTGATCCATTTTTCCTCTCTAATGTTCCCTCTTTTTTTAAAATTATTCACCGTTCTCTTGATAGTTCTTGAACGAGCTTTGAAGATGGAGTATGAAACTTAGTACCATTACTGATGGCCTGAATGATCTTTTTCGTCACACTATTGCTCAGTGAGGAAGGCATAGTTGAGCTGAACAAAATGATTTAACCTGTTCTTTTTCTAGTTGAATAAAGGGATGCATGTTGTTACACGAGTTGGACAATTTTGCTGTTACACCCGGTATATAGCGTCATTCCATTTCCAACGATCTAAAGAACACCAGGATGCAGTCAAGGAAATACTTAGAACAAACAGTTCTTGATAATAACTGAGACAGTCGAAAGAAAAAATGAAAAAAAAAAAGAAGACTCGTAGACATGACCAGTAGAACGAGAACAACCTACCCCGTAGATTAAAAAAGTGTTCAGTTTAGAATTCCCTGTCGGTTACCTAGATCGATATAAACCTGAGGAAGGCCAGAATGCACAACGGCCGAAACGTAGTGATAACAGTTACAAAGATGAAACAATAGCTTGAATATAAATAGTGTAAACAAAAATGTTTTTTGGACACTTTATTCCCAAATTTAATCCCAATATACATCTTTATTTGAAAATTGGAAAAATAGAATAAATCATTAAATAGACAATCGGTTGAATTTAAGATTCTTTTGTCAATCCGAAGGATGTATAATGTTTGATCTATATAATTAATATAGAAATGTTAGTTTAACTGCTTTAAAGGGGTGGAAATTATATTGGAAAATATATGTGCAAGAGTAATGCTTTTTTTTATCCTTAAGCTTCAGACGTATTGAAGTGTCTATGTATATGCACAAATGTATTATTGTACACGCTTTACCGGTTACGATAACATAAATAAATATATATTGAAACATATGATAATCATTGTGCGCATATAGATACACAGTCGTGTATAAATCAGTTTTACAGATAAGAACGGAGAATGAATTTTAAGGGAAAACGCATGTAAGATGAGGTACGTTTTTCTAATCAGACTTCAGAAATTGTTTTTGACGTAATTTACGCGTAAACAATTCTTCCTGACAGAGAGAGAGAGAGAGAGAGAGAGAGAGAGAGAGAGAGAGAGAGAGAAAGAGAGAAGCTATTTTTTAAAATCTTTGTTCAATTTACGAGCAATTCATGGAATGAAATAAAATATTACATGAATCAAATGTTATGCAATAACAATGACGCATTTTAGGAAAAAGAAAGTGTTCAATGCTTTTGCATTCAGTGTTTCGTATTCTGGGTTTTGAAAAGAGAAATTCTTTCATGTTTATGTTCAATTCGCCCCAGATTATTTTTAACTCTTTCTCTTAGAAAAACATTACAATTGTTTCCAATATTTTGATTCACAATTTTTTAAAAATCTCAGTCTGTATTTCTACAAAGTAGATAAAAGCAATCCATTTTCAGAAGTACTTATGCTTATTTTTTTAAGTCAAGTTTCTGTTTTGAAACCAAGCATAAAAAACACAAATCTAATTGAAATCTGTGGTTAAACAAATGTTATTGCAAGCACTTTTTAAAAGATTTAGATAATTAACTCTTATGTTAATATATTTAATTATGAATAAATTGAAACTTAAATTGTATCGTCAAAAGTACTTCTATTTTGTAAACGTATTTATTCATAAAGCTACTAAAAACAGTTTGTAACTCTGTAAATTGAATAGTTTTGTCTAAAAAATTCAGTAGTTGAGCTAAGTCGAAGATTTTATTTAAAAAATTCAAAGAAAACTCTTCTAATAAACAACATATAGAACAAAGATCCAAAGCATTTTTTAATCATCGGTGTTTGAAATATCTGCTCAGTATTAGGCACATATTTCTTATTACTATAAATATTATATTTATTGTCTATAAGTGTTTAAGCAGACATCACTTCATTTTTAAACTGTGCAACTAATCTCTACCGGCCTAGAGATCGAGAAGTCTTAAAAAGCAAAAATGCCTCGCAACAGAAATTGAATTGGAATACATTACAGGAAAACTACTTTTGAGGTAAGTTTGCCTCACCATTAGACCAGTAGAAGCCATTAAAACAAAGCAAAGACTTCTTGGTGTCTAGACCGGTAGACAAAATTTCACTGTTTAAAAAACAGGCATATATACCCATATATAACACTTACAGTATCCAACAGTTACTTAAAATATAAGAACAGAAGAAATATTAATCTTGCACAAATCACTTAAATTTATAATAATCTAATATGCCATATGATATTAACCGACTTCTTTTATCTGCCACGTTTTACCTAGCTTGATCGACTACAGCTCTCCCCCATAACTGTGTCTCCAATTCTAACTCTTTACTGTCCTTGTTCTGTAATTCGTTCACACAAATTCGTTAAGTAGATTACTCACTGTTCTCTTTGCTTCTCTTGCCTTCAATTCGTGCTGTGATTAACTTTTCTGGAACATCTTTCGTTATGTGTTGCAGACATTTCTCTGTTGCTCCTATTGTCTTTAAAACGTCTTCCTTTTTTTCTGTCCATGATAATATTAATATTCGTTGATAGAACTAAATCTCTGTCGCTTCAGATCCATTTTTCATTTGTGAGGAAATTTTCTAACATTCACTGCCCGATAGGATATTAGATATTACATAATATTTCAGTACTCATATTTTAACTTTTTCTTATATCTTAATTGTTTCTGCAAGGGATCTTTCGCTATTCCTATATCCCTTCGGATTTCTGTATTACTTTTTTCGTCGTCTCTTACTATATTTTCTTATTAACCAGCAATAACCAAAAAAGATCCTGTTTTCTGTGTGAAATCATTTAAGAAAACTAATAGAGAAAATATCAGCTAAGAGTGTCCTAACTGATCTAAAAGCAAATTTGGGAATAGTGGTCTACTAAGTGCTTGGTCTTCGCAAAGTTGAGAATAGGAAAACTAGTTCTACGGTGTCAGTTTTGTCTGTTTGCTTCTCTAAAGCAAACCTTGTATATGGGTTTACTTATCTCGAGACTTGTTTGAATATCAGACATTCTTTCTGTTCACAGGTCATTTTAGTCACGTGAGTTCATGTACATTTGATCCTAAACCAATCAATTTTCTTTTCTAAGTTTGATCAGAATGACATCATACAATCCGTATACATCTTCATGTATATGGATTGTATATCATAAGTGGTCTAGTACGCTATTCACCTATGGAGGTAAAACAAATTGGCACACCTCCATATTCTGTTTGGAATGTAGTATATTTTTTCAAAGTGTCGTCGTGAAAAGCATCTAAAAATAATGTAATCACCTTATTCTTGTTATTTCTTTTCTTTCCTACATCTTTCTATCTCAAATTTATGGCGGTATTAATTTGAGTCAGCAAACGCATATATTGCATTATTAAGTTCAAGTCAAAATGAAGCTGTCGCGATATATAATTTGCAATTTAAAATTTATAAACAAATGAAAAGAATCACAATCACAGAGCAATGGGAAGTGAAACATAATTTATAATCGTTTTAAAGCTTTCAATAAACATCTCTTCATATTTCAGGTATATTTTATGTGCTTCATATTCTGTGTTGAAAAATTGTGAAATAAAATTTAGTTTAAAAAATATTTTCAATCAATCAAATGCGGTTCTATTTACATTTCTGATTGAGTTTTACAGTTGAACCGAAAATGAACTCAACGCCATCGTTCAAAGGCAAGAAATTGATTTATGAATTCATATTTTTCTATCTTTGCTGATCACATTCACACACAGAACGTTTTGTTTTCCATTACTCCGTTTTATTTCAATTTTTCCTTTTTTCTATTTTTTGACCCTTTTTATTTTTATGCTTCTATTCTTTTGATTTTTCAAGAAGATTTTCTTAATTTTCATCTCTTTATTCTTCTTAAAGTTTAAGTTTTCTATTATTTCTAGATTTATTTTTCTTAATTTGTTCGCTTAATTGATTACTTTTTGTCTTCGTTCATTTTCCCTTTCAATTGTTTTTACTATTTGTCATTTATTTCTCTTAATTATCCTTGCCTTCCATCTATCCCGTCATCCTCCCTTTTTCTTCGCTCAATTTTTCACATTAATTTGCGATTAATCTTTTTATATTCATTTTTGCGTGTTCGATTCCTGTTTCCTACATTTTTTTCTCTAACGTTCAAGTTTCATTTTAATGTTTCTACATTAAGACACCCTTCTTGTTTCCCTGAATATTTCCCTTTTAGGAATTTTTATTGACATGTTTATCTGATTTTTCCTTCTTTTATTTCCAGCTTTCACTTCATTTATTATCTTTTTTTTTACTTTAGATTTCAAACCATTTTCCCTATTTCATATTTGTTTTTCCCTTGTAAAGCGTTGTTCTCTCTGTTAAGATCTTTTCACATCATTGATCTCGTATTTACGAGTTTTTCATTAGCTTGGTACTTTTCACGATGTCTTTAAAGCTAAAAAAGACAACTGCGACATACCAGATCGGTGGTCCCTTTTTGTTTTTCTCTCATAGCCTACCTGGTTACTCAAGACATGCAACATATGTTTGTCAAAACGGGCGCATCCCTTACTGAACTTATGTTCAATCTTGGGCAAGGATTACTAAAAACGAAAATTAATCCTTATTCTAAACATCTTTTGGAAAACCGAAAATCAGATTTTACTATAACCGATGATATTTCATACATAGCTTTTTATTTGAATCGTTATTTTATTGCAAACCTACTAATGAAATCTGTAAAAATTTATCTATCTACACAGATAAATTTTACATTTATTTCAGCATTTAAACAAATAAATCAGTCTTAAAGAAGACAACTCTAAATCAAACCCTATAGGCTGGCGCTACAAAGTCACAGATAGATTTAGTAAATAACAAAAACACATCATTTGAACAACTTGAAAAGCAAAACAGAAAACCTAGGTAGCACATGTAGAAGAGAAAAAAATGATATAAGATGTTAACTACTTCTACAAGAAAAGTTAGAATGAAACTCCTATCAATATCAGAAAGAGCTATAACATTTAGCGGATATAAAAACTAATTTCTTGAAAAACTCTAAATAAAAAGATTTTAGAAATTTCATTCGAGTAACGCTAACTGTTCGGTCAACGAATGCAGAATATAATGTTAAAATTGCCAGTGGTTTTCCTTATAAGGAAAACCACTGGCAATTTTAACATTATCTTTAACTAGTAGTAAGGCCGGCGTTGCCCGGGAGTAAACATCCTCTGAATGGAAGGTCATAACCGCTATACTCATTTTGTACACGCATGTAAGGCTGATGTCTAGTAGAACTGATGGCCGCCCACGTAAAAAACGTGATGTTCACAAGTTGTCGGTATTCATCAGCACAACGGAAGAAAAAATTGTAAGGCGTTAAAGGAATCAATGGACAGCCATGGTAGCATCAGCCATTTGCCATTACTAAGACACCTCCAATTAAAAGTTGTCAAGTTCAATACGAACACGGGCCTTAGGAAGTTTTTGGTGAGTTGTCGCTTTGTATTCCGATGGGATGGTTTTATTATCCCTGAGTGCAAGATATTACGTGAAGCCCGTAGTAAAACGCAATAACGTGAAAGGTAGACGCGTCTTTTGCCCAAAAGACGGCGCTACCGCAAACAGAACCAATTTTTGTAGTTTTTAATAGCCAGTTGAGGCGAGCATGAAGCGCATATAGCGTTACCTAAAGCAGCCCCTATGGTAAGGGTAGAAACACACCAACGGCGTACGGCAGAGAATGCATATTATAACTCTGCATGTTGCTATTCTTTTATTATCCCACTTCTTTTTGCTGAGGCCTGAATTGTGTGGATACACTCGACTTCTCTGACAATTAAACGAATTCACCTTCCCACGTATTGGTTTTGTGTTGCAACTGAATATGGTTACATGGTCGACATGTAAGTGCAAATGCAGCTATGGTGGGGTTTAAGTGATAAGGTAGCATCTGGTGAGCAAGACAACCTTTAACGAAATGTCTTAGTAATGGAAAGTGGATACTACGACGACCTTTAAATAAACCGGGTTCAAAAATGAAGGAGCCTACGATGCAGCTGACATAAAGATGTGTACATTGAGTTTAAACGTGACCGACCATGAGCTATAGGACTTCTGCGTAGGTAATATTTTTAGAGTTTGTTTGTTGGAGAGTATACGTAAACGTTATCCTTACTTCCGACTCGGGAACAACCTACGTAAAGCTGTCCATGGGCGAGACACTGTTCACTTAAATGCAGACGCGCGATGCTGAGCGTCTGTCCTTGCGATTTGGCCATTGTTGTTGAGCCATGCTCGCCGTACCCCAAGGCTTTCTGAAGCTCTGGCAGATGCAGTAGATCTGGAATTCCTCAAACGACGATTAGCAGTCTGCACAGGACTTTCTAAAGCTCTGACAGACGCAGTTGCGCTGGCATTTTTTAAACAACGAATAGCGATTTGTTGAGGTTGTTCCGAAACCCTGCAAGATGTTGTAGCCCCAAAATTTCTGAGACAACGTGAAGTGGTTTGTTCAAGTCTTTCTAAAGCTCTGGAACATGCTGTAGCGCTGGCATTCCTTAAACACCGAAGGATTGTCTGTGTTGGGGACTCGGAAGCCCTGGCTCTAGAAATGCGTATTGCGTCCTGTGAATTCTGTACTAAATTCTTTTCAGTTGAAAGTTTAGCGCGTCGTGATGACAGAACTGGTGCTACTGATGCCAGCCTTTCAGTCCGTTCAGCGGTACTTTCCGTGCAGATGCGGGTAGCAGAGCGTGAGGCCATCTGAGAAAGGTGCAACGAAGTTTGCTCTGTAGTTTCACTTCCCCTTGCTGCTCTTGTAGCGGATGCAGCAGCCGTGCGCCATCCAAAAAGATTTCTTCTCTTAGGCGGCATTTTAACCAATTTTAAAAAAGCAAACGTAATAAAAGGTATGTAGGTTTTTTGAGTGCAAAAAAGATGTGTAGTCTAAACGTAGACAGGTTAGAGGAATCCGAAAAATGTATGTAACTGTATCAAAAGGTGATCGAAGACAAAAAAAAGTGAAGTTTAAAAAATTCAACTAAAGCTAAAACGGTAGTAGGTAATTTGGGAAGTAAATTCGATAAACGTGGAAACGGATATAGTTATAACTAAGAAGTAAAAAACAGTTTGGATACGTAATCAACAACTTGCGGCTTTCGTAAGAAGCGAATGAAGTGAGCCAAGTGCGGGACAGTAATCGCAGAAGTGTGAACACGCTAGCGAGTTAGGGTATAAAGAGGCGGTTGGCCGGTTGAGCGCACAACTAAGGTGACGTGTGTACGCACGTGTGTACGCGTGCGTAAGAGAACTACTCGCGCGTATGATTGGATGGGCCCAAGGTTAAACGCTTGCAACCGTGCCAATGAGCTTGCATTAACCTTGAACAGTTGGCGATTGGCTAGCCTCCAGCTAGGTTAGTCAAAGCAGTGCACAGGAGCGGATGACTTTCAAAATAGTGTCTGGCGACTTTATTGTATCGTGTTTTTTTATTGATAAATATGAAAACTATGTAGTTCCTTATCCCAAAATAGGCATTGCCTTTTTGATTTACGTCGTCATCGATGTAGCACAGTCTCTCAAAGTCAGCCAATCAGAAAATGTGATTTTCAACCTTCATCTTTCTTTGAAAATTTCGAGCAGTCAGGAGATATGCAGTAGTTTTATTGAACAAAAGTTGAAAATACAAGCGTTTTTACACTTCTTACGAACAAAATTTTAAGCAATGTTAATGATGATGAAGGCATTTAAGTAGCACGAATTTAGATAAGAACTTTTTGGGGCAGCGATGCGCAGTAGTAAAATTATAGCAAATAGGTGCTTTTTACTACACGTAAACGGCATGAAAAGACATAACTTTCCCCCGGTGTCCCCTCGAATGAAAAAATGCAATCAAATGTGAAAAATTGGACAAACTTGGATAATTGGGGAGAGACGATTCTGTCCACTTGGCTTAAAAGTGGTGGCGTGAAGTGGCATGAAATGCGTTAGTGATTGCTCACTGAATTCAATCCTATGCTTTAGTAGGCTAAATGGGCTACAAACACCTAAAAAGCAGCCGTTTCACCTTGTTTTTACTGATTTTTCTGGTAAAATTTGACATATAGCTCTGTAAATCCCTTTTTAAATGGCCTTGACGTTTACTGTGCAAATGCAGAAAACATGGAAAGTACTGCATGCCTGCATTGAAACATTAAAGGATCTTTTTTAAAAACCATGGTATGAGCGTTAAATCCTGAAATAAAAGTAGGCTATCTGAAACCTATACCCCATTTGGGATGCTTGATGCGCGCACGCATGACACCTCCGTTCACACATGATCTCGCATGACCAATGGGCCAATCAGCAGCAAGCATTACGCATCACACAAGCCACACGTGACTAATAACATTAATCCGATTGGCTTTTGGAGCGCAAAGTTCGGCTGCGACAGAAATCCTTCATTGTTATAACTTTTGCATCGGAAACCAAAATATGGCCATTCTTGTCCTTTCTTATTCCCATATAAGCACTTAAACTCGACTTTTTTCTAATTATGCTACCGCTATTAATTCTGACATGAAAAGTGCCCATATCTGTTTGTGTGCAGTGAACGCACATAATTACACACGCGTGCGTCCGACCAAAAATGAAAAATCGATTATATTGATTTAAATGTTGGTATAAATCAATTTTTGGCGCCGTCAAAACCTCCGCAGGACCATTAGCAGTAACTGTGTCAAATTTAGTTGAAATTGGTTGAAAAATGTAGGAGATACGATCAAACATATAAACGAACACACACACGCATTCCGCCTTTTATCTTATATGTATAGATCATATTTCTGTGAGCAAGTAATTCGACAGGGTTT
Organism: Acanthosepion lycidas; assembly: GCA_963932145.1. NCBI lineage: Eukaryota > Metazoa > Mollusca > Cephalopoda > Sepiida > Sepiidae > Acanthosepion > Acanthosepion lycidas. The sequence continues at coordinate 77,994,639 of OZ010571.1, read as the reverse complement.
TATACAAGTTAAACTTAGAATTGTAGCATATAATGCCAAATATATCCCAGTTAACATGCTTCAGGTCGTACGATAGTAAACATTAAGATAATGATAAATACAAATTCCGTATGATGATACATGGAGACGGATTGCAATTCTCAAACATATCAACTATTATTCAAATGTAAAAATTCAACTGTAAATTATTGTGTAGTATATAGTATAGGAAATAAGACATATTTAAGAGCTCATGGCCATGTCACGTTAAAACACCGGTTCCCGTACGATCACGGAAGTTAAGTATCGTTGAGCCTGGCCAGTACCGGGAATAACAAGTGCTGTAAGCTTGGATGTGCGAGATATATAATAGATAATGGCGCGGAATTCTTAATAGGAGAACTTAGTTCCACTTCCAGTTGGGTTCGTTATATTCACTCAAGCGCAAACAAGATTGGGAACGGCATTCAATCCATCTCTACTCCTCTAGCTATAGGTTAATTAGAAAAAATTGTATCACTAAAGAATTATTATCAAAGCATATTTAATATTGATGAACAAACTTATCTCTCCTGATTAACTTTCAGAAAGTATATGTCTGTCATCAGAGTGCATTGTAGAATCAGGATTTAGACGTTCGTTGAGAGTACATTAATATTTGAGCCAAAGAATTTTTTTATTACTCTATACGCGGTCAGACGTGATGCTCAGAAGTACGCACACGAAGATGTAACAACTTTCACAGCGTTTGTCTAAACGAGACGCCGCTTTTCTTTATAAGAGAAATCACAAAAATTGATGCAATATTATTGTTGAGGATTGATACAGAAAATATTAAAACTAAGTCAATTTTTATTTAGTCATTTTATAATCTTCAGTGATTAAATAAGTCTTATTTTTCGAAGGACCAAGTATATATAGTAATATCAAATTATCCTAAATTTTGTATTCTTGAAGTTTGTAAGCTTTCCGAATTTTGTTATTTATTTTTAGATACTTTCGAATTGTTTTTACTGTGTGGAACAAAGAAATCGGTAGCGCTTTGGAGGAATTTACATTTAATGCAACATCATTAATATCAGCAATTTCTCTTTGAAATGTCCATGTCAGTCGAATGTGGTGTGAAAAAAATAAACAAACAAAAAAAAACAATTATATTTTCCAATAATTCTCTTTATTATACCACTTACTTTTCAAATAAAACGCCGCTAGGGGACTCTCCCTAAGCCTATAAATAGGGAGTGACATTTTTTGTCATCTTCCTTTTCCTTTTTCCACTCAGGGACGGTAAGATGTATGTTGAACTCGGAAAGCACTTTCCCACTAGGGAACGCACACGTGTACGCACGTAGGAAATCTTCATTTTCTCTAGAAATTTGTTGTATTGCTTTGAAATTCCTTAATGTCTGTAGTTGTATCTTTAGTTGAGACATGTATAACAGGTGACAGGGTCACAGCAAGCGCTCGGCTATGTATTACAGTGCCAGAATGCATTTCTAAATCATTTGTTGTTAGTTAAATAGTTTGATTGTTAATGCCTTCTGTTAGGATTTTCCAAATCCAGAAACTAATTTTGGTCATTCATTGTGCATCAATAAAATCTATTTTGTTGTCTTCGTTACGTGGTCCTAATCATTTAACAACCATTTCGCTCTCTTCCTTCTTAAATTTACATTTTAATCTCCATTATTATACAACATTCTTTTTATTTGCTTTGGTATTTAGAATTATCCTCTTCGATACTTTCTGATATGCTTCCACATACAACTGTAATCGTTATTTTAAACGGCTTCTATTTTAGTTTTTCTAAGAACTTTGATAAATGCCACGATTCTTTATATTAGTTTGACTCCCTTTCCCCCCACCTGTGTAAATGGTTTTGTGATTGTTGTTTATAAAATCTTTGTTTTCCATTTTGTTTCACAGAGAGAGGGAGAGAGAGAAAGAGAGAGAGAGAGAGAGGGGAGAGAGAGGGGGGAGAGAGGGGAGAGAGAGAGGGGGGGAGAGAAATTAATATTCAGTCTTTCCATTTCTAAAATTGTCATTATATAATCTTCTTCCCTGATATTAATCACATGATAATGACGATTTAGAATCAACTATGTGGAGGCTAAAGTATGATAATTTCTCATTATTGCATGTCGATTCTTCAAAATTGCAAATGATTTAGATAGAAACATTGTAAGAGAAAGTTGTTATACCACAGTTGAAAGATCTTAATTGCTTTTTAAAAACTGCTGATTTTGTTCCAGTATGCAAACTAATAGCTCTAACTCTGCGAAATGACTTGCATCCAAATCTATAGAGAATTTCATTATATTTTCAATGTCTTCGTTGGTAAAGGTTTCTCTTTGAACTTGCATGTATTCTTTGATGTCGTCCTCGATAATGTTAGAAGCCTTCTCAAACTTACCTTGCAACATACAAGTGATTACAAACCTTTGCATCAATAATGGTATAGCCCCTGAAATCACTGATTGCATCATTTCGTAATAGTTTCTAACAGGCATTGACTGACTAGAATTTAAATTTTGCATAGTTACATCTGCATATGTGAAACTCTTCCATAATTCTATGCAGCTGAAGTCAGTGTTAGCATTAAGATCAGTACGAATCCTCCTGAGCTAAATCGCCTTAATATTACTTGATATTTCACAGATGAAATGACGTTTGAGAAGTCCAAGTTCTCTTCTGTTAAGCAGAAAGTTTAGGAACATTGAATGACGAAGTAGTCCATGGATGACAATCCATTCTTTATGAGATATTGATCCACTTCAAGAATTAAATACTGGTGGAAGAAGATGATCATCACACAAGCCTTTATGTTGTATTGCTAAAATGCAGGCATACAACTTTTGCTTTTTTCTTTCTGATTGTTTGCTTGGGAAACGAGATCGTGTGATTTCCTAGGTTTCCACGAAACATCTGAGTAAGGCCATATTTCCATGTATTGGTTTACATAATATTTTTGACACTCACAGATGTAAGCATCGTTGAGTAACTTCTAGAAAAAAAACCATTTCTTTATAACTAAAGACTAGCCATTGTTGGAAGACTTTATCGGTTATGATCTTTTTAGCTCTTCTGGAAATGCCGATTCTCCAGTGATCTTAAGCTCTTGAGAGTGTAGCATTTTATATTGTTAACCATTTCTCATTATCCTCACTCCCCTAACACTCTAAGAGCAGTTCTCATAGATGTTAAGTATTTTTTGCGTATAATTTTGGAATATGCTTCTTTGACATGTCATCTAGCCACACACTTAATGCTTTCGCAGTCTTTTTAAGCACGGACCATATAAAACATTTTGCTGTTGTAGGGAGAGCGCAAACACTTCTACAAATTTCAACTTCTTTCTGATTTATTGTGTGATTGCTCTATTCGTTCTTACTGACCTTTCGATCCATTCCGACAAGCGACATGCCACTTTTCAGTAGATCTAAGATTTTTTCCCGTCGAGAGATAGCACTTTACTTTCTCTTAGCATTTGAGGCATTGCGTTGACGACGTTTTAAGAGCTATTTTTTCGCAGAAAAAACGGTTCACACAATGAAAAATACAATTTAACAGTAGCGTTGCCTTTTCTATTGGTACAGTTCGAAGGTCAAAATATTCATTGATTTATTGTTTTAATTTTTCTTCATAGATTATCTCAAATAGAATGAAAAGAAAATAATCTCAATTATTTTTAATCTTTAATCACAAGTAACAAAATATTTTTTTATGAATGTTTAATTGAAATATAAAAACTTTCACTCGACGTGAGCATAAAAATAATAGTCTTTTTAATAATTTTATAGGCACCGTTCCAAGAATATCTCGAATGAATCATTAAAAAAAAAAAACAAGCAAAAGGTGACGAGGCAATAATCTGAGATATTGTACCTGCAAATCTATCAAAAATATCCTTGATAAATTTGTCAAAATATAGCGATTTGATTATTCTACATTTTAATAGCAAAATTTTAGTCGATATACAATTATGAAAGAATTGAATACAATTTTTAAAAATATATCTGATTAAATAGAGTATTAAAAAGTCTTTAAAACACTTTAAAATTAAAAGGGAACAAATAAAATTAAAACGATGTTAAGCAGCGAGATTTTATTTCATTTTTCAGATTTTTATATTGAGAACTATTACATTCGTACGGACATTTTTGTAAATATAATTTATTTTTCCAGGGACTTTTCTTTAAACTGTATAAAACTTCATCCAGGTCCGATTTTATTAGTAAATTCAATTAAATATTTTCACATGCAAAATTTTGTTTAGAGATAAACTTTTCACGTTACCATTTTCACAAATGTCTCCGGTTCTATTATATTCCGCTTTTTTCACCTTTATATTCTCTACCACAACTGTAAGGAATAGAATATAGGTAATTCTTGGTCATGCTCTCTTTCGTGTTAGGCTTTACCAGGCAGACAATATCTCAGTAGAATGGAACTGCTTCTGAATATTGTCTTGATGTTGTATGGACCGCAGAAATTACCATAAAGTACACAGATCGTGTGTATTGGGTAGTTGTTATTTTGAAGGGTACATTTAATACTGATCATTTCTTGTTGGTATGTGTCTGGGTCCATTTATGATTTTTACCCGCTGATGCAGGCATCTGAAAATCCTTTTCTTCACACTGTATGGATGTTGAGAGATTGTCCGGTGAACGTTAGCTTATGATATACGAATGATTTGAACCCACTCTGTGCAAGTTATTGGTATATCCAGAAAGGCTAACTGATTATTATTATTATTTTATTTTATTGTGAACAGAATCCAAGGTCTTACCGAGTTCACATGATCCAGCAGTATTCGTACAGTTTCCTGGTGAGGCAATAGTATGAAGGTATCATCTACATACCTCAGCCATATATTAGCTTTAGTGGTACCGTTTCTAAAGCCATCTCCTCGAAGTGATCCATGTATATGTTCACCATCCTTCCTGTCAGGCACTAGTTGATGTTGTTTCTACACAAACGTCAACATTTCCATTAGATTATCTATTGAACTATTAGTATATTCTCTCAAGGAGAGACCTGATTTCAATCGTTTTGGAACCACAGTCAGGGCCTAATCGGTAGAAACAGACTTACCATGTCTAAGCTTACCATCCAATTGTTATGGATGGGAGCTCATAGGATCAATTTCACTACGTATTCTGTTTCTAAAATAGAATGAGGATTCCTTGTTAGTAGGTTGACTATATCCACTAGAAATCCGCTCAGTGGTTGGCATGCTGAGCCCTGCAGCTGACTATAAGTCTCAATGAAATACCAACTTTGTGAATCTTGGGAAGGCCATACATCTGCGATAGCTTGTTTATAACGCTGAGTCAACTGTCTATATTTATTCAGTGCGAAATAGTCCTTGTTCTTATTTAGGATCAGTGTCAGTCTTCTTTCAGTTTTTAAGTTTGGATCTTTTTTCACTTTGCAATAGTTTCCATCCCCAACTAGGCCTGCCAATTTTATGAAGTATTCCAACTTTTCCATCACTACTGAAGCATTGCCTTTGTCAGCAGACAGTATGTTTATAGTAGCGTCACTCTGTAATTGACTTGATTGCCAATCTTTCTTCACTTATAATGTTTGATGTAGGCAGTTTGGTCTTCTTTAATGCATGTCTCACTTTCCATCTTAGCTCATCTGTTCGAGCCTTTGGAATCTTATAGGCCATCTCCTCCACTGGGGTTATCAAGTCGCCTGAAATTCATCTGGTAGTTGTGGCAAAGTTGAGACCCTTGTTTAGCAATGGTTGCTAAGAGGCACTCAGTTGCAGAATGCTGACATTAACAACTGCTCTTACAAAACCGTGGTGAGCCTTGTTGCTGTTTCAATTATGTTCTTTCATCGAGTTTACGTATGTGGCGGCGAGCCTTGGAACTTTGAAATCCTTCACTGTATGATTTTTCCAGGTCTTGTTGGATTCTGTATTTTCCTGAATCGTCCGTTATTTTGCTAATGTCTATTAAGATATTTCATGTTCCAGCTGATGTTTCCGTCAGCAGCTGTCGAGAATTCTTTCCCTCACGAGGGCTGTCCTATTATTTCCACTAACCTTTTTGCTTTACTGGAACTAACCAATGACTTAATTGATAAACCCGGTGAAACTAGCTTTAAGTCTCAACATCTGTACAGGAATGTCAAGTGGTTTGACATCCGTTTCAATTCTTGGTGGAGTTTTTCCGACCGTCTCCATTCGTGTATCACATTGGGTCCGAATCCATTCGATAATTTCTGGGATGAGGACTTATTATTTGCATTACTGATATTCGAACAATTGTACGAATCTTATCACATCATTTAGGCCGTTGTAACCTCCGTTCTTCCTTAGGTGTATATCAATCTGGATAACCTAATATTGAGTTAGACGTATGAAAGAATTAGCTCATATTCTAAAGACGGACTTAGTCCTATTATAGAAATATATAGAATATAGGTTGAAGGGCCCCTAATATAGAAAAAGAAAAATGACTGCTAGTCTTCAAACGCAGGAACAGCAATCAAAAACATTCGCAGCAGCAGTCAAAATATGAAAGACAACAGCAGACGATAACAAGACGATAACAAGACGATATTCCTAGACATGAACAGTAGAACGAGAACTTTCGACACCCGTAGAATAAATAAAGGGTTCAGTTCAGAATTCTCTGTTGGTAACTTACATAGTGTAAATAATAATAACTCTTCATCTCAGAAATTCAGACAAAAAAATATTCGGTTCTATTGTGTATTGTTTATATAAGAATTTTCTGTAATATTTCTTCTCACCAATGACCCAAAGACACACTATGCTTTTAGAAAATATTTTATTAGAAAAAACAAAAACAAACTCAAAGGTTAGGTGTAAATTGTCTGCAGAAAGTCTTTGTTCATACCTACAAGTAGATTAACTCAGCGGAGGAGAAATAGAGCGACAAATCCAAACTTTCTTAGAACCCTGCTGAATTTTTATTTGAATATTTTTATGTGCAGCAGTTGATTACAAAACTCAGGGATATAAAGAACCCCCATAAAGATCAAGTAAGTAAAATTTCTTCCTTCTGAATTATTTCGAATTTTTCGATATTAACATCAATCTTACTATTTGGGAAAACAAGACTATTTGCCTTTTCAACGTGTTTAATTTTGCTGTCATATTCTCAGTATAACCTCAAAACCATAATGTCTTGATATCAAGTTCAATATTGGCGCCGACGTATCAACAGAATATGATATTGGAGGTCAGATAATATTTCTCTAGCCAAAGAACGTTCATCATTATTAGAGATATTTTTTTGATAATTCAGTTCTTATTTTATCAATTTTTTTAATCGTTAGACATAGAAGATAAAAAATTATTATTCCTGTTTTTTCTAGCGATATATATATATATATATATATATATATATATATATATATATATATATATATATATATATATATATATAGTATAGTATTTACCTAAACAATATTCGTACTCATATCAATATAAAGCAGCTAAGAAATTAAATAATTTGATGTTGGCACAATCTGAAGAATATAAATACAGAGAAAGGGAATAGTATATTTTGGTAAAACATATCTACAATTATTCTCATAATGAAAACAGCACACAAGAGGCAATTTTACCTCAATCTGTCTATTTGAAATCAAGAATACAAAACGGTAGTACTACCTGGGATTTAAAGGAAGGAAAAAGAAACATAAATAGTCTTTTGTATTTTTCTAACTATTAATAATATTTAAATGGTAATGTCCACTGAAAGTAAATAAATTAGACATTTATATATTAGGTTGAGTCATATTTTCCGTATTTGTTTAAAAATAAAGTACAATTGCATTTTATTTAATTATATGTTCACCATGAATAATTTGTTGACTTTTCTTCAGCAGCTCTTTGATACCTTTTGAGTAAGATTCCGTAGATTTTGGCGTGAAATGTTTTCGAAGAACTCTTGAATTTGATTTTCATTAGTGAATATTTTCCTCATCAAAGATTTTCCATCGAATGAATAAAGGTAATAATCGGATGGTACAAGCTATGGAGTATATTGCGGGTCGGATAGAACAGGCCAACTAAATTTTCAAAGATTTTTTCCTGTATTCTTGTTGTATGAAGCCTTGCGCTGTCATAGAGACGGAATTTTACGTTTAATCCACTATGCTAACACTTTCGGGCAAAACTAAGGTATTTTATTGTAAGCCAAATTCATAACTACCCCGCATGATTAGTAATTAGCATGATACTTTCGCCATTACAACTGGGCGCTCATAACGAAAATTACTTACGACTCAGCCTAATATAATTCGTAACAAAATACTAGTAATAGTAATAACTATAATATCGTAGAGTACTGACTAAGTAACTTTTTTAATTGATCTGGATGCTATGATTTGTCTCTGCTGAATAATTAAACACGTATTTTTATTAAATAAGACTAGACCCGACAGCTAATGTGGGTGGCCAAAGTTTTTATTTTTAATAATTTCACCCAAAGCAAGTCAGTAAAAGTCAGTGGGATGCAAGGTGTTGCTGAGAGTGAAAGTAACAAAGAACAACAAAACAGGATTCGAGGAGACAATATGATGATTGACATTGTATATAAATTTTTAAAGATCAAATTTAACAGTCGAAAGAAAGTTCCACAAGCGAAAGAAGAAATTATTATTATAGAAGTTCTGGTTGCAACTAATCATTTCAACAGTGAAATTATGAAACCTAGATGCCATTTTAATACTACGCTTGAAGCCATGAAATCAATAAGAACTATTATCCCATGAAAATATGTATAGAAGATACAAAGGGAAATTGCGTTACGTCACTGAAGCCGAGATATCAGAATAGGACAGATAGCCTTGTCGATTCTTCTTTGATTTTTGTCTAGTATATTCAATACACAGACGAATAGTAGATTTATAAATGTGCGAGATAGATTCGGATGAGACAGTCTGTCTAGCACGGCATAGTAAACATACTTTCCCTGCAGCAGACTTAGTAATTTATTCAGTATAATCATTCCATTTCATGTTACTGAAAGTTAATATAAGTCATGTTGATGGAAGGCAAAAAAGATTCTTCAAGATGATTAACAGAGAGCACTTTCGTTTTAGAGGCGTTAAAATCGACAAGCCACTTATTGCCTCAGTTAACAGATTGTCGGTCATTTTAAAGATCGACTACCAATTTGTTTTTTTTAAATCAAACAGGCTTACTATAAAGACAGGAATAAATAGTTGTCTCATCAGCAGATATATAGAGTCAGGAACTGATGGCCTCAGAAAAGAAGGAAAAGAGTGAGTATAAGAATGCAGTCCTGGCGGACGCCAGTAATAGTACAAAATGACCTCGAATGGCCGTTCAAGACAACTTCAATTACGCGGTTTGATAAGAAAGATTGAATCAAGGAAACGGCCAAAAACAGCATAACGGTTCAAGTTGTGAAGAAGGCCAGCACGCCAAACTCAGATGCCGTCGAAATATCCACAGTAACAGCTCGAGCTTCATCATTCTTCTCTAAAGCTTGAAATACTTTCTACAATAACCGTCAAGATATATGCAGAAGACCAAAAGAAGAAAATTAATTTTTTTTAAAATTCAGAGTTGATTAGAGCTTCCAGTACTTTATCGAAAGAGAGGTACAATACAAATAGTTCGATAGTTGCAAGGATTTTTTTAGAGTTCTTAAAAAAGGAACTATAAAAGATTTCCTTCAACCTGGAAATTAAAAACGACAGTGTATCTTATATAGTGTTTGGTGTGAACAGGCGCACATTTCTTAAGGACAACTGCACGGATACCATCAAATTCTTAATGACAATTGCAGGGACACCAGCAAATTATTAAGCAGAACTGCAGAGATACCATCAAGTTCACACGCTTTGGAGAGATGAAGCTTGGAGATGACAGCGGAAATCACGGATCGAGTTATATGCATATCACAGAGTTCTAGATGGAAAGTCTGGCAAAGGAGATCCTGGTGTGTCGAGAGTAGAATTGGAAGAGTGTTCACAAGCAAAGCATTCTGCGTTATCAGAAGATGGTGATAGCCCTAAAAATTGATTGAAAAGAGGAATGATTTAGGTTTAGCCTTATTTAACACAAACTTAGAACCGCCATTATTCTCGAGATGAGAATTGGATAGGAAAACTGTGTTACACCAATCTTTTAAATAGTTTTGGTCAGTATTGAAATTTAACATGAGGAACCATAAATGCTTTTATCTGAACTCGAAAACTGACGCCGAGGAAAAATACGCAACTATCCCCTCCAATTATTTACAAAAAATGTATTTTAAAATTAAGTAACAAAGGACACTATACTTATACTTGAATATGTGATACAATAGGAAGTGATCGTCTAGTCAAGTAGTAAAGGGGATTGAAAATGATTTTATCTGAGCCTGGTTTTACGATGACCAGCAGTAAAATAAAGATGTGAGAACTTCAAAGTAATTATCACAAGTAAGCAAAAAAATAAATAAAAAATAAAAATAAAATAAAACCTTTCGAGATCAAGTGAAACTCGTCCAGAAGTTAAGGCATTCTAGTTTATAGGCTTATATAGTCAGGCCATAGATAAGGGTCAATATTAGAATAGTCAGTGGTGTCAGTCACAAGTCGTCCGTCGAGTTGTAGAAAGATGGAAAGTTGCAGGAGCAATTGGAGTTTTCGTTAGCTGAAGAGAAAATCTACCCCGTTTGTCTGTTGTGAGAGAAACCAAGTAGCAGCGAAAATAATCCAAGTTTCACTTACCTACTAACTAGACAGTACCAGGTGAATCCGTGAATAAAAGAGTGAATGATTTGTTGTTTTTTTTATTTACATTCCGTGGTAATATTCCAAGTTCCGTTCTTTTGTTGAACATACACCCCGAAGTTTTCTGAGTTGTTGTTCACACTGCCGAAGACAGGAATCGAAATACATCGTGGGGTGAAGCTGTCTAATAGTTGAAGAACAGACTAAAGGGTAAACATGAAAAATAAATACATCCTCAAATCTTGTTAAGATGTTCATTAGATACACGCATGTTTTTCGGAGTTATATTCATATATATATATAGGAAGATTACTTGAAATCTTGAAGAACAGAAGATAATGATAAATCGATTGATATTTACACAGGATGAAAGAATGGGAAATAGCTTTGTACAGGACGAAAAAAAAGAAGGAATTACAGAGCAATAAAGTGAGAGGTGGCGGTAGGAATAAAGAAATCGTACATTGAGATGGAAAGAAGAAAAATAGAAAGACATTGAAGAAAGGGAAAATGTGCTTTACATGTGATGGGAACCAAATCTCAGTCTGAGTCTTTACATTAAAAGGAACGAAAGAAGAAAAATAATTACCGCTGTAAAAAGGATGTGCATTATCATAATGCAGCACATGCAATATATTTCATTCTGGAAAAAATCTCTTCTGACATAAATGCATTGTACATTACTTACATGTTAGATTCATGAACACCTGATCATCAGATGGATGTCTTTATATAAGAATTATAAGTAAAACGTATATTATTACAAAAGCAACAAGATGGCGTGCTCATTGCAATGATCCAAATAATATCGAAAATAAGACATAACGAGTTCGTTTCACTTATTTTCCAGTATGTTCTATTTTATCCCTTTACGACCTTTACTGTGGAAATAAATTTTCTTCATTCAATTACAAAATATTTGTGCTGCTACCACTGCTCCTATAACTATCTGTAATCCCATTTATGTGTGGGGCTTCCACTTTAAACGCACTTGACATTCAGTTCGAGTGAAATTATTAAGGTAACATAATCTGTCTTTTATATCAACAGCTTATAAGATTCTTGTAAAATGTGTCATATGATCGTGAAAGAAATTTTGGTGGTCATGACTGTGGATTAAATGACAGCAAATCGAAAGTTTCTATTTTTTTTCAGTATTTTCACTGATTTTAATGTCTCGGTTGTTCGTACGTCAAAAAATACTTAAATCTCTTTGCAAAAATATTCGACAGTCCCTATTCTCAAGGATCATTAATGAAGGTTTGTACACAAAGTAAAATACTCCATACTGTAATGTTTTCGTTTGTTTTGTTTTTGTTTTTTGGGGGGAGGTCAATCTGCTAAATTCACCGCTACAGTGTTATCGTATTCAGCATAGATATCTTGCATTCTCTCAAATTTTTCTAAGATAAAATTTGTTCTAATACGTTGAAGTCTCAAAAGTTAATTTATTTTTCAAATCAGGCATACTTCCTGTTGCTTTAAAATGGAAATAAATATAGTAGTATTTTCTTCACAGAAAAACAGGAAAAGCCCCAGAAACACAAAAATGGTATGCTGTTTGTGTGGATTAATTCTTTTTGAACGGCAAAAAATAAAAAAAATAAAGTAAAAGGAAGAAAAATAATATTGAGCCAATTTTATTAAGCTAAAAAGAAAAGTTTTAAAAATAGCAAACATTCAGATATAAAAACGTGAATGCCAATCACGCAGATACAAAGAGCTGACTGTATTTTCTTTTTTGTTTTGAAACTTTACATATTCTATTGAAATATTTAGACCATTCAGTAAGCATTATTTCAGTTAAATTGTTATTTTTTTTTGTTAAGAATGCCATCCTTACTATCTGGAAAAAACCTCAGTATCTAGTTATTATAGAATAAAGGTATGGCATATTAAAACAAAAGTTTGCTAAACAGTACACATAGAAGAATAAAAATGATGACAGTTCACGTAAAAGTTAGTGATTATAAAGGCCCAATCATAATATTTATAAAAATAGGATCTTGTAAATTGGCACGAGATACAGAAATGTGTCTATGAGCAAAATACCAATTATAATACAATGTGTAAATAGTATCGTATTCCAATGTCCACTTTGTCGTGTAGTGTTTAAAGACAAGTACAAAATAGCGAGAAGAAAATAATACTATTTTTGTTAGTACATTGAGTGCAAAAAGGCTTTCGACAGTGTATGCGGAGAAATACTGGTTCAATTACTTTTCAGAACACTTATCAAAATAGTAAAACCCAGTGAATGATTCGTGCACACGGAGACATGACTGCAAGATATTAGATTTTTATTATGAAAGTCAATGTTTTTTTTTACAAGAAACCTGATATAAAAAAAACTGATGTTTGTAAATTTTTCAGGATGTACTTCTAGTTATATGAGGCATAGATTATATGAATATCAGCATATATCTGTCCTCTTTAAAATAAATATTTATAACTTGTTTTAAAGGTGACAGGTTTTATTATGCAAACTAAGTGTAAGAAAATATTTTATTATTCTGCATGTTAATATTGGTATATTGACATTCACTATCCTTCACTATTCTTTTATCAATTGGTTTTGTTAAATGTTCTGCTGCTCCGAATTTAACATTATTTGCATAATCTATTTTATTACTTCCCAGAGATATTGGATTGATTTTCTATTCTCATGTACATATGTTAATAACGGATCGAAAGTTTTCTATTGGATAAATGAGTGGAGTGGCTGGGGACAATTCTATTTCTATAGCGTATTTGAAATGTTTCGGATGTGAATTTAAAGGCGCATTGTCTTGCTCGATTCTAATCTTTCGCTTCTTGGTTTTAACCCATAACACTCAAAATACGTCTTACCAGAATTAATTGCATTTATCATCATCAATATGTAAGGTCACTACAATTTGAATATCTACAATACTGGCTTAATTTATTACTCCAGCTCCTCTTGTTGAGAAACCTGTTTCCATGCATTTGTTTGTCCAGCTTACACATTCTTTATATTATTATTATTATATTTGCTTGTTTTCATGTCTTTAGCCAATGTTCTTGATATTCTGCATATTTCTCAGTTTATATTCCCAATACAATCTTTTTCAAATATTTTTATGGTGGTCAATCTACTTTTCTTGCTTTTATTTCAAATCATTTTTAACATTGTTAAAGGTAGTATTTCATTTCACTCTTATCCAGTCAGTATTTTCAATTTTGTTATTGTTCTGTGATTTCGGTTGAACATGGTTCGCATGTTGCACAGAAAGTTCTTTGTCCTTGAGGCCTCTTCTGTTTGTCGCAATGTGGCACCGCCTTTGACGAAGGCTGAACTTTATGTGTTCCACTGCTTGCTAGGAGTTATGAGAGTTGTGATTTGGTCGACACGTCAGAAGGGATTCTATGGAGGCGAGAAGTTCACCTCTTCCCAACTGATCTTGTACTTTAGGCATCTGCTTAAAGTCAAGATTAGGACGGAAAGGCGGCGACTCTCTTCATCAGAATTCGGCAAAAGGTGGGTAAATCTTACGCGAATGTGTAAAGTGAAAGAGGCTGACCTGGAGCGGCACTTGGATGTCGGTTAGGTACAGGATTTTGTCCTATCAGGGTTGAACAGAGGCAACCCGCCCCGATATTTAGGCTAGTTTAGGTTTTTTAGTTTGAATCTTTAGTTCCCCTTTTCTGGTTAACTTAGCTAGGGTATGCATGCTCATTGGCCCCTTTTATTTCTGTCCCTATTTTTCTTTTGTTTCCCCATCCCCTCCCTCGTTAGGTGGTCAGTGATGTCAGTTCTCTGGTCGTTGCGGGATGACTTCCGTTTCGTGTCTGTGTTTTCGTATTTGTTATTGTGTCTAAATTAGTGACTCTGTGATGGGACCCTCGCACCTAGCCGCTTCAGCTGCCTCAAGGCAGGGAAAGTCGGCTAAATAGGCGTCGAACTGAGCAGGGCTCAGACCGGGCTCCCTGGTAAAAAGATCCCGAAAATAATCCCGAAAAGCCTCACATATGCCCGAGTTTGTAGTCACGGTCCGCTTATCCGGCAATGTGACGCACGCGATATGCCGCCGTGATGCATTCCTACTCTCCTCTGCACGCATTTCTGCGGCCATGTTCGTCGCCTCAGAGGACATTCTTTTTAACCTAGCCCTAACTACCAAAGCTTGATCCTGCTTGATAAGCAAGGAGGCCAACTCTGCCTTAGCTAAGGCTACTTCCCCACTATCATGGGATTTAACTGCCCGCTCCACTCTTTGCTCTAAAGCCGTTTGCGCCGCTAATCTATCTAGATTGAGTCGACGGCTAAAATCGACAGCAAACGTTAGAATTTTAGATTTTAATTTGTCCCACCAGGCATTTCCCACCACAGCCCCCGTCAGTTCCCTTTGTAACATTAGTAGCAGCTGGTCCCGGAATTCCTGCTCTCCAAATAACGAGCAGTTGAATTTCCAGTAACCAGCCATCCTAACCTTAGGCTTATCTAAGTTTACACGAACCCGGACAAGCCTATGATCCGAATAAACTATATAATGGAAACTTGGACACCCTAAGAGCCCTACATCGACTCTCCTAACTAAAACTCGGTCTAGGTAGCCAGCACGCACACCTACAGCCGAGCTGCCACTATTAGTCCAAGTCCAAACTACCCGCTGAGGGTGCTCATTCCGGTATTTGTCGACGAGATCGAACCCGTCGACAAAGTCGCGAAATGGTTTCACGCCCCAGATGTTAGTACCCGAATATGAATTTGACCCTATACGATCTATGTTGGGGTCAAGGATGGCATTCCAATCCCCCGCTAAAACTACCCGACGTGATGTCGCCATAAACGTCCCGATCTGCCGAAACAAAGCAGGCCGCTCAGTCTGGATATTTGGCCCATAAACCCCAATGAGACGCAAAGCCTTATCCTTTATGGTAACATCCAGCACACAAAGTCTGCCCACCGGATCTGCGAAGACAAGAACACACGCAGCCTTCAAAGACTTGCTCACCAGCCAAGAGACACTCCTCGGGCGTCCATCAAAACATGCTGAATAAAGAGTAAACCCCTTAGACAGAATGCCTTCATAATCGCGAGAAGAAAAACGGATCTCTTGCACACAGCATATATTCACCCCTAAGCGCTGAAGGTCACGAGCAAGGCTCACCCTTTGAGACTCGGACCTCAGGCCTCGGGCATTCACACTAACCAACCAGAGAGACGTTGTCAAATCGATTAGGGTTGTCCTTCAGGATAGAACATGGCTGGGGTGAGGACACCGACAGCTCGTCCCATAGAACCGGACGCCATCTCAATTTCGACGGTATCATCTTGAGACAAGCCGCCGATGTCCGAAGGATCCGTTAATTTAAGAGCCCTATAAAGGGATGGGTGAACAAAAACGGGGACCCTTCCTTTGAACTCATTGTTTGATTTATTCATTTCTGGGTCAAGTAGGTAGACAGCTGGGGGCACCATTTTTAGAGACGACTGGGCCTCCTTTATCAAATCTCCCGCGTACCCGGGCCGGTTCTTATAACGGTCAGTATTCTTTTGGCGGAAGGGAAATTTTCGAGCAATTCGACATCCAATCCGTTGATCTGTTTAAAGTTCCATAAAACTTTTAAGGCTTTCGGGTTCCTAGTCTGCCCGAAAACCCTCTCCGCCTGTACCCGGGATACGCGGCAGACGTCTTCCCTTGGGAGATATGGTGGCTTAATTTTTTGTTTTTTCTTGTCAATAGCTGCCTGTGAATCGGGGCTTCTATTTCTTTTGAGGAGATTGACTAGGTGTTTGAATAGGTGTATCTCTGGGAGTGGTAGAGGGTGTCATGCCGGAAGGAGTCTTAACAGGGGAATGTTTTGTTGATGGATAATATTTAGACGGTGAGTTTGTCAATGATTTGGGCGGAGGTGGTTTGGTGAAAGTTTTGTTGGTTGATGAAGGGGAAGACGGGGCAGAGGATAAGGGGCCCGGTGCTCCCAGCGATTTATGATTTTGAGCCCGCTTTCCGTCCAGTTTCTCTTTCAACTTTTTGAGGTCTAAAATTTTTTGCCAGCTAGGCTCGTTCAATTTTTGGGTATTTGTGGCATTTTCTTCATACGACGCCGAGGCGTCGCCCTCAGAGCTGGTAGAGGGAATGGGCCTGTAGGTGTTTTTATACCCGGGGTCCGGATTTTTCCTTTGCCCCTAACTACGAGACGCCATTCCCCTCTTCCTTCTCCTTATCCACACTTGTGGAAGGTGTTGGTTTTGGGGGTAATGTGGGTAAAGCCCCAACCGAGGGATTTTCCCCACCGGTCCGCTTCGTAGTTAGGCCGACTACGGGCGCTGCGGATTTGACAGTCTCGGCCAAAGGGGGATTTTGGTCGCCAGCGGCCGGAACTCCAGTGGCCTTCTTCCCTGGGCAGGAGGAGGAAAGGTGACCAGTCTCTCCACACCTCCAGCAAGTAGGTTTCCTACCAGTCACAATGACCGGCATTTTCCGGCCGCCTAAATCCAGACAGTTCGGGATGGACTTGAAGGTCTTCTCATCTAACATGATATCGAAAGTCCATCCCCCGTTCAAGTTGTCGGAGAGAGTTCCTAAAATCTGGCCGTGCTGCATAAAAAATGCAGCCAGGTGCTCTCCCGATACTTGAGGAGGGACCTCTAATACGCTGGGTTCGTATTCTGTCCTTAGAATAAGGTCTTTCGTAATTAGTTGTTTTTTTGCCATTGCCAGCCAATCTTCAGGTGTGGGCATCAGTACGTCCCACATGAAAAACCCAGCACATTTAATAACTCTTTGAGGTTTTATCCCCAGGGACAAAAGTGATTTAATCACTATGTCTTTCGTGGAGGGACAAATTTTGCGCGAACGCTTGTCCACCACGAAAACTGACACCATTCTCTTTGCGAACACCTTGAGCTCTTCGACGTCTTCAAGGAGCCCATCTTTATTTACAACATGCGTGTATCCCTTAGCCTTTTCCAAGAAATCCGCTATGTTCACTATGCAACTTGGGGGGGACTTCCAGCAAGAGGGCGATTCCTCGGCTGTCTTCTTAGCTTGTGCCTCCTTCGGCACCTCGTCAATTAAGCTTTGGCTTGAGACCTGCCTGGTCTCTGCCTTCTTAGTGCTACTAGCATGCTTCGCACTATCTTGGTCTTTCACATTAGTGGCAGTATTTGCCCGTTTTGAAGATTTCGGTTTATCCGGTGGATCGGTCTTTTTTCACTCCTGACCGACTTACTTCGTCGGACATTAAAAAAAAAAAAAACTGGAAACTTCCACTAGCGGGTCTTATATATTTTTATGTCCAACAATGGGGAAAGGAGTTGGGATAAGGGAAAAATAAAATTAGAAGTTAAACAAATAAAGAAGAGCCTGGATACACCAGGAAATTAAAAACTACAAAAAACAATAAACTTTTAAACAAGGGCTATTAAATAAATAAACTGGGAAAACTAAAAGTTAACACAAATTAGAAATAAAAAAACAAACTAGATTAACTGAAATAAAAGAATATAAAATAAATAGTCAGGTAAGACTTTTTAAAAAAAATCAAAATGGCGCCCAAAGGCTGCCGAGAATAAAAGAAAAAACAATTAAAGAGACTCCTTTCTTTTTTGTTCAACAAATAAATTCAAATATAATATACAGAAAGAAAAGAAAAAGAAAAAAAAAAGTCCGGTATGAAACTAGTCAAACCATATTAAAAAATTGAACGTTTGCGGCCGTAGTCGCTAAAGAAATAAATTAAATGAAAAAGAAATACAAAAGTATTAAACTAGTCAAACCAAAAAATAAAAGATTAAAAGATTGCAACCGAAGTCGCTAATTAAATAAAACGAGGGTGGGTATAAAACAAATAAAAACAATTCTTTCTTTCTTTTTCTCTTTTCTTAAACGGTACTTATTTTTTAAAACGTGAACTGAAAAGAAATAAACAGAAATAAAAGGCAGTAGTCCGGTAAGACTTTGTCAAACCGGACTAAAATAAAAAATAAAAATGTGGTCCGAAGCCCAGAAAAGAAATAAATCAAACAAAAGAAATGAAAGAAAGAAAAATAAAACTTAAGAAGTAACTTAACTTTTACAGAAAAAACTTGGTGGGCCGAAGAAAGTTCGTCGACTTGAGCAAAAACAAGTTCGTCAATCTGCAAAAAGATAAACAATAGAATTCCAAAAATCTCGACGCTTCTGGTCAAAAAAAGGCCTGACAAGAAATTTTTTTTTGGAATCACTTATTTCTGAAATTTACGTGTTTTATAAACATATTCATTATTGAAATCAAAATTTCTATGGTAACGGCTAGAGCAATTGTTTAAAGAAAAAGGGGCGTAAAGTGTTAATAATTTGTATCAATGTCTCAGTTACATTCAACTGATATCAACTCAGGGTAAGGTTAGGGTGTCTAAAATTAAAAGCGGAAGATGACAGAGCCTAGTCTGGTTAAGCGTCTATGGAGATTTATTTATTTTTTTATTTTATTTTTTTCTGAAAGTGTTTTGTGTATATAAGAACTGTCGTAAATCGCTAACATTTGTTTTTTGACGACTTCATAAAGGGTTTTCTTTTTTTGTAGGGCATTTAATCTATTTATTAGGACTATGTACTTTAAAAATTATTTTATTGTTGGTTTGTTTTTATGCTAATTATTCAATGCAAAAATTTGATGATGTCGGGAAAAAACCGTTAACTCATGTCTATTGTTTAATAGATTTTTATTATTTACAAACTTAATAATGTGTAATTTTTCATGTAGGCGTAAAGGGCATGGGTCACCCACGTTTTACAAGTTCTAATTTTGTTTATAATTTTCCATTTTACTTTTGGTGTTTTATTCATTTCCTTCAAATGCCAAAAATATTTAGATAGAGATGTCTGATTTCTTTTATTTATATTGTTGAAAGAGCACTTATGCTGCCTACATCTGGCTTTATATTCATTCTTCGTAGACCCAATGTATATCATATTAGTATTAGGACTCTCAATGGATGAGATAGTACATTGGTATACAATAGATTTAATGCAGCATTTATTTTCTTCTGGGTTTCTACAATCACATTATTTTTCACTATTTTTGTCTAATTTAAGTGTAGGGTTTTTATTAATACTATTCAGGCATGGGGGTTTGTTCAAGATTTCATAATTGTGTTTTTTTTATTATACTTTCTAGTAAGCTTCAATATTTCCAGGAATTTATTTCAATAGTTCTAAGGTTCCTACTTTGTTCTGATTGATATTCGATCTCGGAAAACCTAGATTGAATATCTAGAAATTGTGCTCATTGCAACGATGATTAAGGGACTTTCACTGACATCAATATGGTAAGAGCTTTTGATTGGATCAATATTTCTTTTTATTCAATTTGTAATCTGTTTCAGTTTAAATATTCAGAAAATGTTTTCTTTATTGATAATGATTGATCCAGTTCTCGGTTCCTAATTATATTTAGATCTGTATCTCTTGCGATTGTGGTCGAAATATTGATTAGTAGAAATGCAAAGATATGACAGTATTCTTACAGTAAACAAATTCCGTACTATGCGGAAAAATCAGCTCATCCTATTATCATTCTAAATTTAAAAATATTCTTGATAAGACCATAAATAATTAATCATCTTATGCGAGAATAATTGGTGAAAAATTTACAGATAATCTAAATTAAACGACGATAACAAAAATGTCTATAATAGGTTCAACGGGCAATCTTGGAACGTTTAGTCAAATAACAAAATTATAACAACAAAAAACAAACGAGTTCTTCAGAATGTGTTTAGTGGATTGTTTTTAATTACTTATAGATAGTTTCTTGAATTCTATCGATGAGATGATTTGAGTTTAATGAAAAATGAAAAACTTTATGCCATCTCTATACCAATTTGACGAAGAAGAATGCTCCATATTAAAATTAAACTGCTATACAGCAAAGAAAAACCAATAGAGAAATGAATGATAAAAAAAATTCATACACTATTTTACCTTCGCGTTTTTCAAAATGCCAGCTTAATTATACAACCCTTATGAATAACATTTAATTAAAATATATTTTAATTATATATCAATAAATATAGACAGTTTTGTATAAAATAAGAATTTAGGGATGTAGTTAAATGCAGTTTCGCTTAAGTGACCATGAACATGATCGTTGCGTCTCGAGTAACCCATTAGGGTCGTAGAAGCACTATAGCATTTTTCAGGTCAGATAGCCTGACAGAGCTCATCCCTCTTCAGGATGGTTTTTCTTCTAAACTGGTTTCCTCCTCGAGGCAAGACAGCCCAGTCAATTCTATTTTCTCCATTGTTGGACAAAGACAAGATGTATTCATACCATTCCCAAGATATACGAACGTTAACGTAAGTAACTTAGTTGAAATTCGAACTCGCCGATTTTCCCTTGCAGAGTTGTTAACCGTTACTCTACCTGCATATCTTATGCACCTGATAACACAGTTCGAAATTAAGCTTGCTTTTAAAAATCCATTATGCTGATTTCATTCAAAAAGTGAAGAAGCTATGAAAGCATTACTTTAAATGCAGAAACTAGTTGCTAATTGTCAATATAATCGACATTAATTTATTTTTCATATATTATTCATTTTATGAACACTGTAATAAACAAATGTGGTTAATCATATTATACTCCAAACTTCGCTATGAATTCGCTTTCATGGGAGAATAATAAAATCGATATTGTTTCCATTTGGATCCTGCCAGAAAAAACACCTATGAAAAACAAAACTTTTATTTTCTACTTTATAATGGTGTTTTACGTTATCTTCAGTAAGTGGAAGGTCAATATTCATACTATTGTGTATACCGTTTCTTTTTATGAAACTTTACCGAAATTCTTCGAAAATATATTCTCTATACTGGGGTATCTCAGAATGGGTAATGGTTTGTGAATTGGTCTAATTTATAACTGCTACCTTGTAGTGAGATCAATCGTTAATAAGTGTCTTTTATATGTGGCTTTATAGCAAAACCTATTAAACAACAACTATAATCTATCATTTAAGACAATGTGACTATATACATTTATCGGTAACGCAGCCTGATCCTTATTTCTTATTAATGAAATTCTATTTTGGTATCAGAAGGCATTACAGTGTAACCCGGATATAAGATACCCGGATATAAGAGAGATTTTATCTGGTCCCAAATTAGAGCCATACTTACCTAAACAAATGTAGACCAAACCCGGATATAAGAGAAACCCGGATATAAGATACTTCTGCTCCGGTCCCGACAACTCTCTTATATCCGGGTTACACTGTACTTGATACCAATAAATGAACATGACATGTGTTAATAAATTACTTTTGTAATATCTATCCGAGATGAGATATTGTAACTATTTACACTATTTACATTTTTCGGACAGTTGCCCTCATTTTTGTTGTTATATTCATGACGTTACGACCGTTCTATGCTCCGGCCTTCTTCAGGTGATTGGAATTTCGAACAGAACCCATTATTTCGTCCACCGGGGTGGATTATTACTTAAATATTAACATTGTTGACGTTATGGGTGAAACAGAAACAAAACATTTAATTCCTGGCATTTTTTCCACTCAACTGTTTCATTTGTTGTTTTTAGTAATAATGATGTTGCTCCCAATATATTCATGGGCTTTCTTTTGTTTTTAGAATTGGTATAGTACGTTTTCTTACTTTTTATATCTTTTCATAACATAACAAGTCAACAAAATTCCAGGACCATGAGAATAGACGAGATTGGAATATGTCCTCTTACTGATCCAACTCGTAGGAAGCGTTGAAAGTTTATGGTCTTTAAAAGACATTATACTGGTAGACAGCTTAGAAATCAATTACTAATTAATTTCGCGACCGTTGATTTCAGATGGTGTTAAAATCTACGTTGTTTACTTATTAATCTTTTAAATACGATATATATGCACCTTCCTTTATCTTATATACTTTCCATTGTTGCTTAGTTTTTGGTTTGATTTCGTTCCACAGGGAACAGTCTATCATTAACTTTATCACTTTGGACTCACTTCATGGTGAACCTACATTTAACACCGCATGAAAGCCAATGTACAGTAAATTAATTTTAGCAACTGAATCGCCTTCTATATCGAGTGCCAACAAAGAGCCATTTAAAGAACGTCAATTAAGACACTTTGATTATATGGCACAGAAAACAAGTTAACGCTTCATACAATTATGGCAGCAAAATGACACATTCCAATTTCGCCTGTTTTCATGGTTCCGTGGCTTTGTTAGCCTTGTATACTTTAGTTGAAAGGGTAAATAGGAAGAAAAAAAACAGTCAGCAAATTCTAAACATGGGGTGGAACATACATTATAAAATTTCGGCCGAAGAATATATCGGCTGAAACTTTATTAAAGAGAAAGATAAGCTGAAAAATATAATCATTAGATGGTTTTCCTTTTCTGTTTATAAAGATCCTCATCTCAAAGAAGTAAAATAATTGTTAGCATGGATATGTGTTTCTTTTTTATCCAATTTATAATCTACTTTAACATTTATTAAGGACGGACATAAGCTTAACATAAGATACGCAGGTGACACTGGGTTCTTACACATTAAGCAATTGAAGATACTTTCACATCTTCATGTAAAATTTTCTTAAACATTGAAGTCGTATTTACATTTTTTATAGCATTACAAGAAAATCAGTACAAATTCAATATAGAATAGCGTCATTAGAAGGAAAATTGAATTGTATATATTGTTTTTGATTTTTTACATTCTTATGATAATATCAGAATGAAAATCTTAAATATCTTTCATTTAACCAGTTACATTATTTAACAAGTCTATATAACTGATATATAAAAGAATTTTGAATGCATCTCTTATAGTACTCTTCATGGAGGACTTTTTGTGGATGAATTTACAAGTGATTACATAAAAGAAGTTTTAAAAAAATTAGAATAATATTTGGCGACGAGCATCCACAATTTTAAATCTTAATGAATTATCAATGACGTCCATATTTTAAGGTTTTAAAATAAATTTACAATGTTTTTTTCTTATTTTGCAACTAATCAAAAACCTTTTCTGGTTCTTTTCCTTAGAAGTCCGTTTTTACAAATAAAATATTTTGGATATTTTTAATGTATTTTTGTCTTAAATTAACTATTTAAAATTCCTGTTGTTAGTATTTTAGTCAAAAGAATGTTATGTATTTAGTAAGCTAGTCTTCTAAAGGAAGTTTAGCGTACCAACCTTGAAAATAGTTTGTCAATATATTGAGACGAATTTTACCTGGGGGTTGAACACTCACGACAAAGTGAGATTTACGCAAGTTCCTTTGCCATCAACTAGGTCAACCACAGATTTTTAGAAACCACAATTCAAAATAAGCTATTCCCGTTAGAACATTCGTATTGAATTGTAGCTAAATGGAAGCTGTTTATAAATTCATGTTTCATTTAACCAGGTTCGTATGGAGCCTTACATATTTCTGTATGTAGGTATGTTAGAAATTTTCTAGTTTCACAAGCGTTTTGCTATAGACATCAGGATATACTCATGACCTGATATTAATCCAATGGAAATGTAATGCTTAGAAAAGAATCTCAGAAACTAAGTTTATAATTATTATTTGCTGGTTACAAATGGCTTGAACACTTAATATATATATATATATATATATATATATATATATATATATATGTATAGAGAGAGAGAGAGAGAGAGAGAGAGAGAGAGAGAGAGAGAGAGAGAGAGAGAGACAGAGCTGGGGGTGAGTAGAGGTGGATTCATAAATCTACTTGTATATAAGATTCTGTGACTTCCGGTAGTTCGCCCATCACACCCTGTAAAATATTCATACATTGACCGATCGAAACCAAATTTTAGGGAAAAGGGTAAACAGGTAAATGGGTACAAAGTAAAATTGATTTTACTAGGGTGCGCACAGTAAATTTTCAATAACTTTTTGGGAAAAAAATTAAATTTTATCATTTAACATACAAAATACTCCCACTATTTAAAAAAAATATAATGATTTAAATAACAAATATTTATTCAGTACATTTTTAAAAATATCTTTATAAGTGTTTATATCCAGTTTTCAGTTCCACCTGAATTTGCGAGAACTATAGACAAATCACAAAGCCCAGAAGTCTGAATTTGGCTCCGGAAAGAAATATTTACGTATGGTCATTTTTATGTTGCATTCTCAAGAATAATAAATGCAAAGAATTTCTTTTTCGCTCTTAAAAAGGACAAAAAAAAATCTTTTTTTCTTAAAGAATATTGTTAACCATGAAGTCCTATAAGATTAAATTAAAGAAATTATTAAAATACGAAGTAAGGTTTTTGTCAAAATATTTTTTTCAAACAAGTCAACATGTTCAAATTTTATCGATTGGTTTGTGACATTGAACGAAAAGTAGAATTTGTAAATATCAACAAAAAATGTTAGCGATAACTTTAACAATATCAAATACTGTGAGGAATTCAACATGCGTCAGCGTGGTGCAAATAAAATTCTACTATAATAAATGACAAAGACGCCTGCATGTTGATAGATTTTACAAGTACACTCTTACGTACAGATTTTAATGATATTGGAGTAGCTATTCAGGGATTGAAATTACTAACGTTAGATTCAGTGAAAACAAAATGTTAATGTTTACATTTATAAAATTAACTTCAAAATCCAATTTTGAAGAATTGAATACACCGTTCATTCCTTGATATTTAACATTAACGAATGAAATCTAAAACAATGCAAGTACAGGCGCACAGTTTAAAATAAATTATATGGTTATAATTATTGCGTTATTGAAATATTACCGAAATCAGATATAATTTTCGCTATATTAAACTTTGAAAATACGTTAATTTCTCAAAGCATTTTTATCGGGTCATTCCACCTTCCAAATTTTCAATCTTCAATATAACGTTGATGCAATATTTCAAAAATGTCATCTTTTGAATCATTTTGGGAGATCTGAAAACTGTCTCACTTATTAAATCCATCAACTGTAATATGTAATTTACAATCTTTAGGGAACATTTACATGCTAATAAAATGAGTTCTACGGTTTTGTCAACAGGAAAACGTCAGTTTTGGACGAAATTATCAATGGCGATGAAAACTGGAGGTATGGCAGATTCAAACAAAGAAAATCGAAACTAGGTCCAAGACATAACGTTAAGCGTAACGAAATATACTACCGAAAATGGTTCACTGTATTTGGTAGGATTTAGATGAAAATCTTTTGTTTACAAATTATAATGATACATTGGAATAGAAAGGACAAATATTTTTGGAGATGAAAGTAGACTAGTAATTTTACTGTATATCAGTTTTGAAGTAGCAAATATGACGAATTAAAGAATGGAAATTCGATAGAAAGTTTTTCCGGATGCAGCATTATCTCTAAAATTGTCAATTTAATTGTTTTAATGTATGTAACAAACGTCAGGGCAGCGGTTCGAAGAAGAGTCATATGGTTAGACCTTTGATTCAGTACTACGCTGGAAATAACATTCGAGCTATGTCAGTAAGCTTACAGAAATCTGTCCAGTTTCATCCGTTGCGTGAAAATCCACAACAGAACAGACATTCAAAAAAAGGCCAAACCCTGTACAGAACAAATTAGTTACCACATCTGCTGTAAGATTTGCAAGTCTGTTGCTTGCTTCAAGGGCCATTGTCATCATTATCATTCTCATTTGAATTAAAAATATTGATCAGATTTGTCATGGATGTTCATATCCGTTTAACAAATCGTCGGCCATCACATCATATATATATATATATATATATATATATATATATATATATATATATATATATATATATATATATATTAAAAGGAGAAAGAAGATAGGAGAAAATCAAAATTTCATGTCATAAATTTAAGAGCAAAATCAATCTTTGTATCAGGTGCCATATAGACCAAGTTCTGTGCAGTCGATATTTTAATCGAATAAACTTATCTTTACAAGTATCTACACACCGATACGACGACATTTAACTAAATTAATATGATTAATCAATAAATACTTTAGCTACTGAGTATTTCAAAAACATTAATTGATTGAATTAAGTTTTTTTCGCATATTGTTTCCATTTTTATTTTTCTGAGGCAATCTTTTTTATTAAGTCATTTAAATAGATTCACATTACTAATATAGAAACATGTCCAAGGAGATATTTTGATATTCTTATCAACTTTCATAGGAAGTAAATTATCACATATGCGGTTACATTTTAAATATCCGTCGCGCGATTTAAGCAAAAGGAGTCAAATTGATTTATTTATGTGGTGTTTTGGTCTCATAAAGAAACTTACTAGTTGATATTTTGCCCGAACCTCACCTCGGTGACTAAAAAAAAAAAAAATGACAATTTAAATTCCATTTTGTCTGGCACAAGGAAACACACTGAGTATTAAAGTTACTATTATATGGTGTTTAATCCACACAGAGTACTCAGTATATACATAAGGCATAAAATAATTGAAACGCCGACATTCACGCTACCATGATTTTTACCAGTGCGGCATCATCAGGCAGTAAAATCTATGTGCTTCATTTAAAAATATACGTACCTATACTGGCAAAGGGGAGAGAGAGAAAGAGGCAGTGTTGGAAGAGAGGGAGAGTGAGAGAAAAGATTAAGTTCATATAAATACTCCTAGTGATGATCGAACGTTCACACTAGGAATTTTATTGCGTGCTTGCAATCAGTCATTACTTCCTATTTTTCATTAAGCAGCTCTGGGTGCATCATGATCGCCAATTTTTCTTCTTGGCATATTTTGCACATCCCGCTCCCAATGTTACACGGTCAGGTTTTTCTCATTATAATCTATTTCCTATTTGGGCTTTTATTATTATTATTTCTTTTATCTTTCACCCATCCACACTCCATACATAACTAGCAGGTTTCGTATTGTTTTTGTATTTTTCTGGTTTCAGTAATTGTTGATTAGTTGTGTATTAAACTATCCTAAAGGAACCAACGATAGTGGCCACAAAGTAGAAAAAAGTAGAAGAAATTTATGTAGATACACATAACCTTACGGCAAGAACAAATTCAATTCAACATGATTTTCACCAATGATAGAAAAAAATCAAAACTTCTACAAACCAATTATTGTGCTGATTAACATGCCATGTATCCGATAATAGTTCAATTAAATTGCCTATCACCAACCAACACACAAAAAATTAACAGCAAGAAATCCGACAAATCGTTACCAATAATATAAAAATACTGTTCACAAACCTTTAAAAAAACGTCTATAAATAGTAGAAGCATTACGCATGAAAACAAACAAACCAACACCAATAAAATGTTATCAAAATTAGGAACAAGCATAATTTCATTACAAAAAAAAAAAAAAAAAAAAAAAAAAATCATAACGGCTCTCATGAGAAAACCCAAAGAAAGCTATATATTAAAATGATGTAACCGACATAATTTGATAATGGCTTATGAAGGATAACATTGTACACTTTATATGTAAAAATATGCAGCAAACCATAAAAATGAAGAACTCTCGTTCGTCTTAACCAAATTTGTATAAATTAAAAATATTGCTGTCCAAATATATATTGGGGAAAATATATACTGGGGAAAATGTATGACAAAGTGAAAAAGTTTACTTGTGAAGCGTTTCGTCCTTCAGGACTTCATCGGGCTAAATTTGTTATGTTGGTACACATGCGCACGAACGAGGGGTGCTGAAGATTTTAGATTTTTAAAAAATATCAGCCAGATTCATAGTCTTTTTTTATTTCCATCTCTTTTTTTAGTAAGTATCCCACACAGGGATAATAGAATATGGTGAAAAATAGGTATGGTGAAATGTTGTATGGGTCGCAAATTTACTTAATAACAAAAGTAATTTCACCCTGAATCAGAAAAAAGTATTTTTTTTATGTTTGTATATTTACAACATTATAGGAAGTTAAAGATTAAAGTAAATTGCGTTATCACCTTGAGAAAATCTGTGAGAGGACGTCGAAAAGTCCTAGGCCCGAGCAGTAACCATTTCGAAAATACATCCCCACAAAACCCCCTGATATTTGGTCATTTCTTCTGACTTTTGGAAAAGCCCTGTGAAGATTGTGTTGTACGAGACTTCCAATTACGGAAGGATTGCCAGTTTTGAAAGTAAGCGTTTAAAGAACCTGGGCTCGAACAACAACCACTGGTATCCGTGGAGGAATATATAATTAACTCAACCACGAGGCAATGCATATGTCAGTCTGTTTCATTTCCGAAACGTCATGCACTGAAATGGCATCGCATTTATATTTAAAAAGCAAATAATGTATGAGCATTTAAATCTGACATTTTTAGATGTTTTGTTTGGTTAGATACCGGTAGACTGATCGGAGAAAAGAACTGAAATTTGATTCTCTCTTTTTCTGTTATATTTTTACTCAATAATAAGTGGAATCCTCTTTTAGAGAATGTAATTAGTTGCATGAGAAAAGCAGAGACATTTTCTTGGCACGGCTTCGTTAAACAAAACATTCATTCACATCAATATCCACGTTCAATCCTCTTATTCACACACACATATGCATATACATATACATATATATATATATATATATATATATATATATATATATATATATATATATATATATGGCTCCATTCAGCTTAGTCTGGCACAAGGACAAAACCTACGGAGATAATAATACACCAAGATTTTAAGCAGAGATGGTTTACTTGCTTGTCTTGAAATTTAATGCCGATGGATGGAGATAAACTCATTCATATAGAATCGTTCCATACTGTTGGATATTGAACTTAGAAAAAATGAATTTCTACACAGGTAATTGTATTTATACGTACATATATATATCTACTACTAGGGATGCATAACCGAATACATTCGTATATATAACCGGATACTTAAATGTGTGACAAGTATAATAATAAATTATTTTATTTATCTAGAACAGTACATTTTAAGTATAATTACTTTACATATCGTCGAAAAATACCTCATTAAATTTATCGCCTCCTCCTTATAAAGCCTACGTTTATCTTTAAATCTATTGCATTGTGATTAGCTTTCTTTTGCTGGGTAACAATGTGTTTCTTAAAATAACGTACGTAGTTTTTTTTCAAAGGAAGAAATGAATGCATTAGCATTAAAAACACAGATAATATCCATAATATAAAGACTGTCGATTTGTGAATAGATATGTTTTCTATACATGATGATTACAGTTAATAGATATTTAATGTAAGGAATATAATTTTTAATAATCAACTCTCTTTATATCAACAAGGGTACTCAACTACATTAAAACGAAGATATAGCTTATATACATACTTGCAGCTGGTTTATATAGTTTAGATTGTGTGACATTGATTCAACGTTTAAAAGCTCGGATTGAAGCATCTGATACCTTATCACAGATCACAAGTTGAGAAACAAAGTGAAAGTAACCACTCGTAGAAAATGGATCCAATTTGTCTTCACTTGTCGATACCATCGGTATCAAATCCTTAAAAACTGAATATTTGGACACATTAAAAGATCTAGTGCAAGTCTCGTTAAATTGTGTCTTGAGGATATGGTGCCTGGAAAAAAAGCAGAGGGAAACTAAAATGTGGTGGATGAATAACATAATTCTGTGGTTACCAATTCATTAGTGGGAGTCACTATAAGCGTTGACAAGTTCGTAATAATAGCGGGAAATAAACCATGTTAGTTTGCAGTATGACACAGGCGGAAAGAGTGAATAATCATTGATGGTTCAAACAGTAGGGAACGCTGGGTTCTCTGACCTTCGTTGACAACTCTGAATTCAAATGCAAAAGGAAACCGCAAACGACTTAAATATCTTAGCCAAGAAGAATAGTAGTGTACAGTTGATAAATATTAAAAAGAAAACTGAAAAGTCCTGAAAATTTAAAGATCGTTCCATCTTGTATTACGTTTCAGTATCGAAGAAAAATATTGCCTTTAAGGCAATAAAGGGATTATTCACAATCTGATCATTCAGATACACGGCTTTTTAAGATAAAATAATGGATATTCCTATCTCGCCGAATTTCTACGACTTCTTTCAGCTTATTTGCACAATTTTATAAAAAAAACTTATATGATGATACTATGTGAAAAAAAACCCAAAAACAAAACAAAAAACAACTAAAACTATCCATAGATTTTTAGAATGTTTTATCAGTTACAGAATTAAGCAATATTTGTTGCATTTTAAATTAATTTGTGTTTTAATCAAGACTATCAAGACATCTTTTAAAATCACAAAACTAATGAACTAAAACAATTAACAACTGTGTGACATTTTGGTTACTATACTAAAAAAAATTCCCAGAAAAGTGTTTTGCAGAAATAGAATTTACTGAAAGGTTGTAATTCAATCCAAGTAAATCGGAATTATTTTAAACAATTTTTTTTATAACATTACAAGTTACGCCGCGGATTTATATAATTAAAAAAAATGGGAAATTTGTGTTTATTTACTAAGATTTGTTTATTTTAGCACAAAGTCATAAGACGAAGAACTTATAAACTAAGACATAAACCATGGAACTCGTGGACAAAAACTCCGTGAAGCTTCATAAGGAGAGAATTTGAATACAAAGTAATTCCTTATGATTTTTCATTCTGTTGGATATCCAAGTACAACTTGTACTACTATTTTTAATACCATGTCCCTTAAGTGCGTAGGGAATATTAGCTCTCACCAGACTTCCTTTTTCGTTATTATCTATTAATTACCAGGATTTAAATTATGTATATATATATTTGAGTGGATTCGCATTATATATTCCACAAGTTTGAATTTTGAGTATTCTTAAGCTATTAAATATATAGGGCCCAGTCTATTCTATTTAATCCATAGCTTGAGGAAGAAATATGGATTCATACCATTTCCAATAACATTAGTACGAAAGTGAACACAATAGACTAGACCAGGATTTAAAATCAGTTCGTTGAATTCATTTTCCGCACCGATACACTAATTGCATATTTTATACTAGTGTCTAGTAGTTTAAATGTTTTGTGAAATGAAAAACTGAGTGAATGCATAGTCTTCTTACTAGTATTTCCTTCTGTTCATCTCATTTCTTACTAAGCGAAGCTTAATTACTACTGAGACGTAATGTTTCTTATCAAGATCAAATATTTCATTATCTTCTGAATCTAAAAGGCTACATATTCCCAAAGGCATACACTATATGATTGTAATGTTATGCTAGTAATTTATGATAAGAATACACGACTAAGTTTTCCATAAATTGTTTTATATTTGGACTCCGTCAAATTAATATCAAACAATTAAGGGTATGTGGATTTAAGTCTTTCTTGGAATGTTTGATCTTTTTCTCGAGTGGGTATGAATGATTCTATCTTTTCCCTCGTTGGTCAGGTGTTTATATAATATCTTATTATCCGGTTGTCATATATATATATATATATATATATATATATATATATATATATATATATATATATATATATATATATATATATATAATTTCTCAGAGTTAACCTGTAGAAAAGAGAATATTTAGAAATATAAATGACAATAGGAAAACTGTATTAGTTGCTGACTATTCTGAAAGTACACATTGGACGAAACCCGTCACCAACTACTACACACACACACACAGATATATCTTTTCAGCTGGGTTTACTTGCGTGTTTATATTGGTTCATCTCTCGACCTACTTTGAAGACCGATTCTGCATTTGGTGGTTTAAAATCATATAATTCAACCATCGGCGCTGATGGGTTCAAATCGGAACCTCAGAAGACCTATTATATATATTGTGACCACCACAAATCTACGTCCATGATGGACTTTAAATTTGGTGTTCCCTGTTTTCGTTCATTGTAAAGTTTATAAAGCAAGAGTTTCATAAATTAGATATAGTGAGAAAAACGTCATTAAGTTTTCAGACGATGATTTTCAATGACAATCAATAAATTACACGGATAGATTCGATTCTTTTTTAACATCTGCGAATATCTCACTTTCACACCAAATATCCCCCAGCGTACTCTTGGCATTCCCGCCTTGTTTGGGGTAAAATGATTAAAAGAAAATCACATACATCATCTGCCCTCTTATACGCTGATTCAACTCATTTGAAACGACTGACTCATTTTTCCTATAACGAGGGAGAAAGCAAAAGTAAGTCTTCGTATTAACACGTCTTGGCGAATTTCAATGGTTCAAAAAAGAGGAACTGGGATATTCATTACATTTGATATATTTATATTTTAATAATACATTCATTTTTGAATGCTACGTCCCTTCAGGATGTCAGCTCCTCATTAACTCTTCACTGCCTCCCTTTATTATCTGTGAATTGTCATGACTTTTTTGGAGAATATAGTGGAGTGCTTTTCCGTTGTCCTCTTCCCGGTTTTGAATTCAGAATAGTCCTTCTAGAGTGTCTGCCATTCAAATATAGCTAATCTATCCTAATATACAGCCGTAGCTGTAGAGTGTATGTGTGTGAGGGGAGGTGAGAAGAGATGTAGTGAACGAAACAAAGTCGGCAAAATTTCCTTACAAGAATCTGGTTAACAGCATAAACAAAAACGAACATTGTTTCTCTGTGCAATTCTCTTAATGAAGCGCTTTATTTGACAATATTTTCATATATATTGACATTTTCTAAGTTTAGTTGATTTCATTATGAGCAAAGAAAAATAAGACAATAAGATTGTGTTGAGCCAATCTTTTAAGCAGGGGATAACGCACCTTCTTTAAGATCAGCGTTCGAAATCTCGGTTTTTGTTTGGGTCCAAACATTAATATCGAACGTCAGTAAGAAATACGCAACTATCTCAGCTGCAAGGTAGTATTTTTTTTACCAATGTCAGACGAACAAGTATTACAGTAATGCGTGATAAATAACAGCAGAAAAAATAATTTTCTAGTGGGAATTATATTTTTCTTTTCATTTTGATTATCAGCATACCAACCATAATACTTCTTCACTTTCTTACCATTCATATTTGTCTTTGACGTTCAATGTTAAAATGACATTCATTCAGAGTTCTCAGTCCTCCCACTGTTGACACTTCCGAAACTATGGCTCTTGTTCACCGTGTGCCTGTCCTTCAGACAAATCCGCCTTTGACGCTGTATTGATACGTAGTCGTCGTCTTCAATGTTTTCGACAGCGTGACGATTTTTTAATTTTTCCACTAGCAGTGAATAAATGAGCGAGTAAATTAGATAAACAAAGACTGTGTTACTCTTTGTGTGTGTGTGTGTGTGTGGGTTAGTGAGCGAAAGAGAGAGAGAGAGAGAGAGAGAAGGAGAAAGTCACAAATATTCACCTTCAGACACTGTGCGGTTCTAAAACAGTGCATTCAGATTTGGGTGTTGATGGATAGAAACCGATTTACCTCTGATAGTGAAACTATTTCTTCAAGTATGAGGGTTTTATTTATATTTATTAATTTTAGCTTAGTATAGCATAAGATTAAATAGGATTAGGTAGATTGTTTTACCTCAATCTTTCAAATGGGGAGGCGATGCAAATCTTTAAAAACATTTGAAATTTTAGCTTTTATCAAAGATTTAAAATTGAACCCTTGCCCCTCTGAGTAATATTACAAAAGATCACGGTGTTTACTAATACCTGCTTAGTTAAACGTTCTTATCCTCGACCTTAAGAAACTGAATTACGCTTTTACAGTCAGATCAACATTGTAATTATTCAGATGATTTATATTCGGACTGTGGTTGTCATCTGTGTTGCTATTATCACAATGATTCGGCCGTTGTACCCTCTGAGCTTCTTCAAGTTGGTCGGCAAACATCTGACGTCAAGAGTGCACAACGGCCAGTATCATACAAACAAACTTTAACTCTGAATAATCAAATACATAACTAAGGGTTAGTGCAATAACTATTAATGTTAACCCTTGTAAAGAATACGTGTCCCTTAAGTGTAATCGACTTAGATGTTCTCAGAGATCTCGTAAAAAAATGGATAAGTTATTACTTGATTCTAATACCAACCTGTTGCCTTCTGCCACCGCTTTCCCCACGTCATACCCTTGGATTTTTCTACCGCGCTAAGTTCCCCCTTTGAGAGGGCTACTCAGGAATCCCAGTTACACACTATGACAAATGTTATTATCCAAATCATTTTTTCACAATAATTTGATATTAACAAACCGAAGTCTGTAACATACGGTATATATGATAAATATATAACGTGAATTTCAGCTGATATTTTATATATATATATATATATATATATATATATATATATATATATATATATATATATATATATATATTACATTTGTTTACAGTAAATGATTTGGTTTCGTGATATTTTATGTAAAGTCAGGATTGTTCATATCATAAATGTCTATAATATAGTTAATGCTATTTATCTTTTAATTTCAGATATATAAAGATTGCTATAAGTTGTAAGAAAGATATAAAAAATAAACAAAATATCGCAAAGTTATTGATTAATTGGAATATAACTTTAAAAATTGCATAAGAGAGATCAAAGAACAACCAAAAAGAAAATTGAAAACATTGGTAAGAACAAGAAAAAGGCTTTAAGAATGTCGCAGAAAAGATTTAAGAAAAAAAAAGGCAAAAAGTGAATTGACTAGCACGAATGTCTTTGAAGAAGCTGGCGTTGTAAACGTAAACAGGGAGAAAAGATGCTGAATAGAAATAACATTAGCTAAAGCCACACACACACACACAAATCAAAAATCCCCAAAAAACCAAACAAACCAAGAACGAAGCTACTACATTTAGGAAAGCATCAAATAAAATGGTGTAATCTTTCGAAGAAGAATATAAAACTAATTTCAAAATGTATTTAGTGATGAATATACTGCTACATTGAATGGATTTGATGACTGGTCTACATACAAACAAATAGTCAATTAACATAACTCAAAATATAGCAGTAGGGAGTAGAATAATTGTTTGGGATAGTATTGAAGTCAATGAAATTATAGATTCCTTCAACGTTGATGCTGGTGTTAAGGTAAATGTAAATTATTTTAAGGTCTTAGACAAGATAGAATTTGATCTGTAAATATCATAACGAAGAATGTTTAAGCCAAAGTATATTCATGCAAGACAGAACCCTTTACATAGCCGAATATTTCCAAACTTGCGGAAACATTTTCAAAGACTCCAAATTAATGCAATATCTGCAGCCCCTCCAATCCAATTAAAAAGTAAATGTACATGACAATGGAAAACAGCATTTAAGCAAAGGTTCCTGGGCATCAATAAAAACTGCTGCAAAGTAGAAACAACAAAAAAGTTAATGAAATAAATTGATGAAAAACTATTTAATGTTGTAGAATCCCATATTAACATACAAAATCAAAAATTTATGTAATTATAATAAAATGTGTTTCTGTGGTCGAAATGTTTTGGATCTATTGATAAACCAAAAATTAAATTGTGTTTTTTTTTTTTTTATATAATGACGCTCTCAAAACACATCTTTAATAAAGATAAATATTTTAAGATGAAATTCACGATACATTGCTCAGATAAATATACTGTACTATAGGCCAAAGGTTAGGAATCCATATTGTGCATTTAATAATTAGTCAGTTACATACTTTCTTTCATTTAATTAACACAATAGTTAACTATTTAACCCATTAGTGCATGCCGTCCAATTAATGATGTGGTTACCTAAAATTTCAAATCCGCCACCCTAAGATTACCATTGGCTTACAAAGTAAATTAGGCGAAAAAAACGAAAAATGTAAGGGAACTTTGTTAATTTCGTTGTTATTACTCTTCAATATATAATAAAGCCGTTCGGGAAGATGTCGTCCCTCCAGTTCGAATGGAATTGGTAAATTAGTTTTCAAAAACACTAGACCAACAATGTTTAGGCTATTCTATGAGATCCAGATGGTCACAAAATCTTTGCATGTCATAAAATTTTTATCTGTTGTCCAATATCGACTTTATTGTAAAATTATTGATTTGCATATTAAAATCTGACCAAAGGAACAAATCGGTGACCTTTACTCTAAAAAAATATAGATAAAAAGTAAAGGAAAACACAACCATGAAAATGGATCTTGACTCAGTTCGATATCGCAAAAACTAAATATTGAAAATATTGTGTTCCATAAGTCTAAGATATTGGCGATTTGAAAATTAACATTCAGAATCACAGCTTTTTCACTTGGCACCAGTGGGAAGTGATCAAATCAGCCAGAATTCAAGTTCAAGGTGATGGACCTGTCCGCACTCCAGCTGGAGAAGAACTGGTCAGAAGTACAGGCAAAGGTCGGAGCATCGGTCAATACTTGGCTTCGAAGGGGGTTGTCCTTAAAAGAGTGGGGCTGAGGCGTGTGCCGCTCATCCTTTACCACTTGGCTGTAGTTCCTCTTTGTGAGACTCGTATGGAAGCGTTTGTTGGGGTGGCTGCAAACATTGGGTCCTTAAAGAAGCCTGTTACCAACGTACGTGTCATGGAGGTGGGTGGGAATGTCACACCAGGCGAGTCATAGTCATGCCTCAACGTTGATTTCCTACACCGCTTTTTGACGGAGGGCTTGATTTTGGCGCGAAGTATTAGAGACGACTTACCTAGCCTTACCATCACTCCTCCCATTTCTTGGGGTAAGCGCCGTAGCGGTTGTGGAAGGTTGTTGAGTTTCCTCCGCGAGTGTCTGTCGGCCTTGAGGGTCATTCTTCGGTCCAGTGACCTTTCTCGGCTTCGGAGACTATTGTATCATGAATTAGTGGAGTGGATCGCGAAGGATCCTCTATTTGATCGGCTCGACTTGTCAGCATCGGAGTTGCGCTCTTTGTGGTCTTGGGCGCCAGCGGCGGATTATTTCAGCAACTCTGAGTTTTCGCTTAGTTGGCGTTTGATTCGGAACGCACTACCTCTCATTGACGTAACCTTCATATGGGGGAGAGGCAATTTGCCAGACTATCATCGATGTGACCTTGGCTTAGATGAAACGGCTGCGCACGCCTTCTACCATTGTCCTCAGATGCGCCCCTTCTGGTATTATGAGGCGTGTTGACAGCTCGTATCGCTCCCGATCAACTTGTGTCCATCGATCTCGCGTACGCGTGAGACAATGTGTGGCCACTGTTCTCCGGGGTAAAACGGATAGTGTTTTTTAAGTTGCTAGCCGTGGCAAGAATGGTGGTATGGACGTCTTGAAAGGAGGGAATCTTGCGCGATGAACGTTATTCGTAACAGGATCTGGTTGTTTTCTTTAAGCATCAGCTTAGGGTAAAAATTAGATGTGATCGAAAGCGTTTGATCTCGACAGATTTCAGCGAAAGGTGATTGACTGAGGCGAGCCTGGTTCGTGTGAACGGGGCTAGCCTTGATTTTCTCTTTTAAGTTCCCTCGATGCAACGGGAGGTTTCCTGTGAATCTTCCCCTTGTTAAGTTAGCATTATTTTGTTTTCCTAGTTAATGGGAATAATTCCCGGCACACTCTTTTGTTATGATCCATGTCGAGATTCCTATTCTCCTAAGTTTGTATTTGTCCCCTGTTTTTTTCTTTATTATCTCGGCTGGGTCAGTTTTTGATTTTTTTCCCCATTCCGTCATTTATTTTTTCACTCCCCATCTCCATTAGTGAGTGTGCTGCTTGATTCTATCGGTAGAATACAGTGGCCTCTCTTATTATTTTGAGTGGTGGACGAGTCTTATTAACATTTGTTTTATCTTTGTGTTACATTTTAATTTGATTTCTGTTTTTTTTCCTTCCCATCATTTCATGAATTATGAAAGTTTTATATATTTTTGCTAAAACAAAAAAAAACAAAAAAAAAAAAAATTTAAAAAAAGAAAAATTTTGGACTCTCATCAAATTTTTATCTCATGTTTTTTTTTTTTTTTTTAGGTCCCCCTGTAAATATGCAGCATTTTGGTATATGCAGGTTCGAGAAGTGATGGATTAGTTCATTTGGTGAATGAGCAAATTGTAATGAATGAATGGGTCGCGAATCTGATTAACTAGGACTAGGATCGTTAATGAAGAACATTTCCTCCCTTTTTTCCCCTCGGCCTTGTGCCACAATTCTGTATGTTACAGAATAAATATCTATTTAAATGAAGTGAAGAGATAAAGAGATGATAATTGTTTTCAGATGGGCAAGATAAGTGTCCAGTCATAAAATGGTGCTTAGTAAACATTGCTGGACGCGATAAATATAGCACCAGCGAATATCCCACTTGATTTAACAGCTAAAGCATCCGCTTGATATTAGCAGGTAACGCTCTTAAAATAAATTAATGGGCATATGAAAATGTTATTATTATAAAGAATGAGAGAAAACGAGGAGATAGCAATTCGCTTGCATGCATGCGTACAAACAACCAAATAGTAAAGTTCTCCCCTTTGCAAATATTAAGATCCTACGAACTACTGTAAAGACAAGAGCCAAGACATTATCAGACCATACTAAATATTACTGGATGGGAATCATTATTATCTGGGTGGATTAAAATCAAAGTTATTGCAAATAGTTTCAAAATGCACCAGTAATTATTATTTACATATTTAATATTTTTCAGTTCTGACACGGTCCTAATATTTTCCAATTCTTTCATTTTTACTTTCTGTGGTCTGCTAGCACATTGACATGTAAAGTATGGAAGGTCTTTGTCTTCTGGTAAAGTTGCTTAAATTTCTTGCGCTATAAATTTCTAGATTATTCTATTCAGTGGAACAAGTGAATATAATTTTGGTTTCCGTGGACAAAATAATCGTTTGAACAGTCCCCAATGTAGTTTATTTTTTGTATCCCCTCTGAGATCATTTGTGACATTCAAATATTCTAAGAATGACAGTTTAATATCTGTCACAGTAAAGGTAACATTTACTATTCTGGTGTGCCGTCTACTTTAGCTTTAATAGTTTTTGTTCTGATATATCGTATTTCAAGCATTTTTAATGTTCACACTATTTAGTCATCACTAGAGACTGATTGAAAGTAAAATCTCCACAAAGGTGTATCACTTTTCACATTATCGTCGTTGTCGTGATCGATACAATCGTAATCATTTCTCAAATTTCTTAATTGCCTTTAATATTTTTTGACATTGTAGCAACTATTATCGACACAACCCTAAAATTTCAAAGATTCTGTCGAGATTCTCTTATTTTCTTTGAAGTTTTGCAATTGATTTCCAGTTTTCGAATACGTTATCCCAACTTGGCTATTGTGAGTAGTCTAAAAATCAAAGTAAAACTACATCTTATTCGTTTGCATTGATTTGTGTTTACATGATAAAAATAAAACGTTTTCACAGTTCTTTGTGTATAACTGTTCCTACTCTTATTTTTACATTTCTTTTGAGCTAGCTTCATTTATGGTATATTTTTGTCTATTCCTCCAGAGCCGGCATTTACTATTTTTCTGAATTTTACCTATTTTGCTTTGCCCTTATGTTTTTATTCTGCTCTGTAACGATTAGATATTACTTTTCTATTTTTTAAATGCACCCTGCAAAAACATTCCCATTATTACTGTCTGCTTCCGTCTCCGTGGAAATTTTTCTGTAATCTAATTTTCTTTACTTCTTGCGTTACTCCTCGTTATTGCTTTTGCTGTCATTTTTTTACCTCTTGGTGCGTTGTTTTTATAAGTATTTATTGTATATTCACTGCATCATTGTGCGTATTTTTTTAAAAAGTTTTATTTTGGTAATTTGAACAGTTCTCCATGCTAATGAGTCATTTACCCACCTACTTCCCATTGTAAATACATTATAAGTGTCATTCCTGGAGTACCAAATTTCTTGCATGTATCCGTCAATGCATCCATTTGGGATTCTCTTTTGTTCCGCTAATAAATAATCCTGTGTATTATCCTGTTGATACTACCTATATTTTAATCTCTTATCAAACTTCCGCCATTTGGTTTTGTTTCCCTAAGATTCTTCTTTTTAGCTTTCCCTTCATTTCATCTTGCTCCATTATATGACATTTAAATATTTTTATGTTTATAGCAGTCCTTTGTAATTAATTTCTAGATTATTTTTGTTGTCTGCTTCATTTCTTTTAATCAATTCACCGCAAGCAAGGGTCCTACCAGGAGTGAAAGAGATGAGAAGACTTTAGAGGAAACGGGAACTGGAAAACCAAGATAAACAAGAAACTAGGAATAACCCTCTACTCCTTTTTAAAAGACCGAGGAGAATTGTAAACCGAAGATAAAAAAAATGACTAGTAAATAAAATCTCATTATTTAGGCGGAGACATTAGAAGTATAGATGTGAAGTAGACTTTAGAAGGAAGGTAGAAAAAATATATATATACAAGTTTTTTTTATATGGCATATATAGCATTAAATCTACAAATAAAGGCTTATTTTCTTGTAAAGCTGATCACGATTTTTGAACAGTTGTTTAGAGAATAGATTTCTCCTTGTCCTCTCTGCTGCCGATTGCTTGTCATTATAGATTACAGCCGGGGGGAATTTCATGAAATTATGTGCGAAACCAATCCGCTTGAAGGCGCACGATGATCAATTACCATTTTAATTATCTGGCACTTGATCCAGCGTGAAAAGCGTTGCAAAATATTGTGAAGTAATTTGCTGTGACTGTTGTATTTTAGAGCTATTCATTATAGGTTACACTTGGCGGAAAGAATAAATTTAGTAAAGGAAGAGAAACGAGATGTACTTGTATGCGCTTATAAGATTTTCTTGAATATAAGAAAAAAGTATGTGTGTATATTAGAAGTCATTAATAAAATGATTCTGGTCGTTGCTCTGAGCGGTGTTCGATTCAAGGTAAATGGATGTTTCCACTTACTCATATCCATCGCTTCTGGACGTAAATATATATTCTTGTTTGGGATGATATCAGCAATCTTTGATTTTTGAATGGAATTCGCCTATTTTTTTCTGCGTCAATGTTTATACCGCTGGCTTATTCAAACCTTTCTAGTGCAATCCTCAATTTTTTTATTTTTGTTTTCTTGTAAACAGATGTGCAGGAAAAACTAATGAATATATGTACAAAGGCCGGAATTGGAGAATGGATTTCGAATTCACTTAATGAATGAATGTAATGACATGAATATACTTTCCCATAAATATTGACGTACTTTTAGATAAATTGTAAAAGGTTCTCCTTGCTAACATGTCACAATAATTGACAAAGAAAAAGTGGATATACAGTTTGTAAAGCCATTTCATAATTATTTACCTGAGGAAAAACTCACTCCTCTGCGCATCCTTTTGGAAACTAACCTAGGCAATATGAAACTTCCTAAAATACATAACATGCCTGTCTCTTTATGTTCCGTGTCCCTTGAAAACATGGGCGATTTTGACTCTCTCTAAGACTATCCTTTGCAGCTTTAACCCATGTTTACTCATACTATCTTTACCAGTTCATATTCTGCGATCCATTTAAACAAGCTTGTTGGGCATGTAATTCGTTGTTTGCCGTTCTTGCTTTCAACATATCTTATGGATGTCGAAATTCTCCAAGTCGTTTCTACTCATTATGTGTCCAAGAACTTTCAAGTGTCTTTTTCCTTATCTTGCTTAAAAGGTTATTGCCCATATAGTATTTTAAAATTATTTAGGCATATTCGTTATTTTGTTATGCCTTTGATTTATTTATATAAAAAGATTGTGCTCTTTGAATAATAAAACTTGACTCCTTCAAAACACGTTATTTAAAAAAATGTAAGCGTAGATACATTATGAATTGTCTTGAAGACTAGACTGATGGCTACTATTCCAAAGTGAGATCTCTTTAATGTCTTACCTAGGTCTTTTGTTTTTATCACTTCTTGGGTTATTTAAAACCGAAACATTTTGAATTGTAAGAATTTTTCACCCGCCTCTCCACTTTCTCCGGTCTGAGGGACTTAAATTCCGTCCAACACTAGGCTAGCCAGTACTAGCAAAAAATTCATTCCAGTTTTACTTTTCGTTCAAGCAGCCACGGGAAAAACTCATCACTAGTCTTGAATGTATATAAGTAATGTTAATCACCTTTCTGAATTTCCCATTTTTTTTATTTATCTTATTTTCTCGCGTACGTGTGTATGTTTTATTCCCTACTACATTTTAATTCAATTAATTTTATTCTCTTTCTCCTATTTCAAAATATTCTTGTACATTAATTTATCGGTGATTTCATTTCGTACGTGAATTCTTTTCTGGCATGCTTCACGAATGATGGAGTTATTTCTCTAAAAAGTGAATATTAGAGCTTAAGTTAAAACTTCATAACAGTTCCAGACCCCATGTCCATAACATCACTTCTTATTCATATGCTTCTGCTTTGTAAGACTGCTTTGTTTGTCAGTTATATGCCCACGCCCTTTAATCATCTATACTAATCCATATGGAGGGTAGTGGACGCACATGCATCCCCGTGAAGCCCCTGTTACCCTCTTATCCTCCTCCCAATGGGTATTTTAGTCCTCTAGTTCATGAGAGAGCCATATATTCATATCTTACGCTGAGACATCTGTGGCTCTCAGCTTTGCTCTCCAGATGTTTTGAGTTCTTTGTAATAATATCTCTGAATACCAAACCCGGAATTGGTTGTTTTTAGTTTTTTTTATAGAGAATCTCCTATCACCCGGTCAATACTCCTTTCCCTTCTCTTGAACAAAGGTAGAGGCTCATCCCTTGTTTAGGAAGGGGTTCCTGTTTCCTTTCTTTTTCTCTGGTCTTAGTAGTAGTTCTTGTGATGTGTGCGGTTTGTGGCAACATCTCTTCATACCAAGGGTACCGGGTGGTCAGTTTTTGGTTGCTGTTACTGTTCCTGTTAGGAACCCGAACACTTGCGTATCGTCTTGAGATGCTGTTCTCATCAGCAATTGCATAATATCAGTGTTCTTGCAGTACCATGTTGCGCATGGACGGGTGTCACTACATACACATCGGGTGGGCAAAACTGAAGCCACGCTATATTGTTTCCTTCTGCCCACGTTACATTCGATGATTGTCTGCTGCTTTCTACACTAGGCATTTTCCTTACCAATATAACTCATCATGACCATAAACAAACAAACAAATATAAACCTAAACCAGCTCAACAAAGATCATCTAAACCCCTTAACTTTTC
Organism: Acanthosepion lycidas; assembly: GCA_963932145.1. Classification (NCBI taxonomy): domain Eukaryota; kingdom Metazoa; phylum Mollusca; class Cephalopoda; order Sepiida; family Sepiidae; genus Acanthosepion; species Acanthosepion lycidas. The sequence continues at coordinate 77,950,904 of OZ010571.1, read as the reverse complement.
CTTCTCCAACATCCGTGGTATTCGTACCAACTTCTGCATTCCTCTTTGTAAAGTATCCTGACATACTAGCTCTCTGCGAAACTAGCCTTAACTCGTCAATACCTTCCTCTTTATTTCTCGATTCCTGTCCACCTTCCTCTTCTTAGAAAGAACTCTAAAGTCCACATACATGGCTTGGGAGTCTATGCCTGCGATCATCTCCCCTTGGTTAGGTAAGTTTCTTTTGAATCTCCAAACTATTCCTATATGTGTCTCCGTCTCACTCTCATATATCTTCTCTCTCTACTGTTACTCTTTATCTCAGGATTGTTGTGTGCTCAATAGTATTTCTAATAATATAGACAAGGCCATATCCCGACACCCGTTTGCAAACATACCAGTGGCTCAAACACAGTGTCACTGATCTCGCTGGCAACCAAACTCTTACTTTTCAATCACTCAATCCCTCACGCAAGTGGTTGACATTCCTACGCGTTTCCCCAGTAAGCCTGACGGAAACGCTTCTCTTCTCGATATCTGTTTTAACTCTCTTCCTGACTCTTCACACTACGCAGCTCTGCTCTCTGCCTGTAAACATCTGCTTCCACTCCTCCACCTGCCACGAACATCCTACCAATAGAATATCTTTCTGTTTCCAACGAACAGACCGGGAATCGTTTCGTGATTTCCTTCGCGACGTCCCTTGGAATGTATTCTTTAATTATCCCGTTCAAAAATGCGAGTCTGAAGTCTTTTCCTGGTTAAAATCCGGCATCGATGCTTTCATTACAGCAAGGAAATACCAAGTTAAATCGCGTTCATCTCCTGAGTTCTCACCTGCTTGCTCATCCGCTATAGATCACGGGAATTAATTCTTCCGTCTGTACCAAATTGGCATGTCTGATTACAACAGACGTCTCTTTGCTCGTAATGAGTGCAAGCGTGTGATCAATGAGGCAAAGTTACTGTTTGCTGATAGAATGAAACAACGTATAGCATCTTGCAAATTTGGTTCTAGAGACTATTGGCGGTCCTGCAAGCGTTGTACAGAACAGCAAATCCTCAATCCCACCACTATTCAATCAATTCGAAATCCTAACCTTCACAAAAGTAAGGCTGAATGATTTGCTTGGTAATTCTCATCCAGCTCAACATTCAACTCATCTGAAGTACCCACATCTGACTTTCCTCCAAGAACTGAGCCTACATTGTTCCGTTGTTAGTCTTCTATCAACTCTAAATTAGACTCTCATAAAGCAAGTGGAGTTGACGAGACTTAGGAAATATACTCCTTAGTTGACGCTAGTTCTCCCCAAACTATACAATTATTGCCTCGTTGATTCTTGCTTTTCAGTCTGTTCGAAGTCCTCATCTGTCTTCCCTTTTTTTTAAGAACTCTGGAAACCCATCCGACTCTCCTAAGTACTACACTATTAATCTCCTACAACTCTTCGACAAAGTCTTAGAGGCTTTAATCAATGCCGGAGTGGTTAAACATCTTACCTCCCACAATCTACTCTCTGACAAAAAATATGGTTTCCATTTTGCCCGATGTACCGCTGATGTGCTTACAGCCATAATTGAATATGTATATCAAGCTTTTGAGAATAACGGCGAAACTCGAGCTGTAGATCTAGATATCTCGAAGGCGTTTGACAGGATTTTGGCATGTTGGCCTTCTACGTAAGCATCAGGGCTGCTGTATTACAAGACAATTACTTGATTTAATCCAATCATTCCTATCAAATCGTGAAATGAAGGTTGTCCTGAACGGTCTCTCATCCAGTTCCTTTAATACGAATGCGGGTGTTCCCCAAGGCTCTATCCTGAATCCTACCCTTTGCGAGAGTGTCTCACTGCACTTTATTAGCCTCACGTTTTTCACTGGCTTCAGGTGGATCAACTACATTAAATCAATAGCCGCATCTACCGCAAAGAAAGTTGGTTCTCTGTGTCGTGCCAGGTCTTTCTCGTCTAAGTCCATCCTACATATCTACAAATCTACCATTCGTCCATGCATTGAATATTGTTCTAAATGGTCTGTAAATCCTTCTGTTCATCTCAAAGTCCTCGTCAAAATCCAAAGAATGATCTGCAATTTAGTCTGTCCTGACTTTGCATCTCGACCCAGTCGCTTTCTCACAGACGTGATTGGATTCCCTCTGTCTTCTCTACACGTATTTTCAGGGCATCTGCTCTGACGAGCTATTTTCCGTGGTGCACCGGCTACATGAATTTAAGCGTTCTACTAGGTTGGCATCTAGGTCCCACCTTTTTAATGTTGAAACAGTTAAATGTAACCGCCACCTCTATTCCAGCAGTTTCTTCCCTAGCACTTCCCGACTGTAGAACTCCCTTCCTCTTACTTGCTTCCATGATAACTACAATTTTCAAAAATTTAAATGCAACGTCAATCGTCATCTTCTGATACCTTTATCCTCTTCCTTCTTTTTATCCTTTCCTCAATCCCTCCGCCCAAACCTAGTCTTTTCTCTTACTTTCACTCTGTGTAACTCCCTGCGTACTAGTGGCACTTCCTCCTTGCTTATGGGTGAAATGTTTACAAAAAAAGTAAATATTGCATACATTTTTTTTTTCGAGAAATATTTTTCCTATTTAACCTATAGAAGGAGGGAGGGAATTCGAACTGCCTAGCAATTTCTTATTCCGAGCCCCTGTCAATTAAACTAGCCTTACATCTATCTAACCTAAACCTATACGATCCAAAAATGTAAAAGGCCACGTCGGGTATAAACGATTAGTGGTAAGAGTAACTTTTCATATTAAATTGCTTAATGAAAATTAATAACTAAAATGCAACAATGGGTCTCAAATAAGGTGATTAAATCAAAAACACTGTGAATTGTTTTTGATAATGGTTAAAGAAACGTCGATCAATTTTGAGGGAGTGATAAGAGTTTATTTTGATATTTTGACAAGTTTCTTTAGTTTTGGTTCCCGTTATGTGATTCCGTTTAGATACGCCAACATTTAATATTTTTAAAAGATTATAACACAATATTGTTAAGTATATTTTTACAAGTCACGCAATTCGACGCCATGTATGTTTCAGGTTATATTATCAAATTGACGTTAGAGATTCGTTCAACCTGTTCACGTGAGATGTAAAATTCTGGTATCCATTTTAACTTTATTCATAGAGTAGAATTCTAAATGCGAGGAAAAGTGTGTGTGTGTATATATATATATATATATATATATATATATATATATATATATATATATATATATAAACCAAATCCTAACGTTTGAAAAAAAGTCCGAAAAACAGGTCGGCGTTTGCTTAACCATTCTTTTATGCGCCGCGTCATTTCGTTATATTGGCGATTCACAAATTCAGATCTCGTGTGGCTCTGAGCAGTTTTTCATCTTTTGCTAAGACTCGCATCCATTCACTCAAGCTCGTCAAGTAATCTTGCTCTCAACATGCCCTGTGAAGGCTAAGTTTTCCTTATGTGTCCAAAGAATTTTAGCTGTCTTTTCCCGAACTTTATTCTAAAATATATAAAAATAAAACGAATTCAGAAAATTCGATTTCTGAATATTAATCTAGCGAATACAATCGGCTTGTCTCGGGGTTCTAAATATCTGACTCAGAGGTGCACAGTCAAACAAATCGTATTACACATACACCCGACATGAAAGATCGTATGTTCACTTGCATATTCTTCCCATGCACCTTTTAAATTAAACTCGCAAATCTATATTATTTGATTCTCTGTCATTGACGTTTTTATCAACGTGTGACTTCACATGTAATGTATATTAAAAAAAAAACTGTATGTATAAAGCTTTTAGACATTTTAAAACTTTAGCATGGCCACAAAGCAAACCGCCATTATTGACAAAAAATTTAAATCAAATATTCGTCCTAGAGATTTGTTTTAAAGTAAATTAATAAATGTAAGGGTGAATTAACTGGATTTTGTAAAAATTGTGGTTTGAAAGCAGAAAAGAAAAATGCGCATTGCATATCCGTCTCTGGATTTTGTTGAGGACCTTGAGACGAACAACGAGGTGGGTGTCTACAGACCATATATGGCAGCAGTATTCCATGCAAGGGCGAATGGTTGATTTATAGATTTGAAGAATGGATTCACGCGAAAAAAAACTGTCTAGCGCGACATATAGAACCAAATTTCCTTGCGGTAGATGAAATTATTGATTCAATGTATTTGTTCGATCTCAGGTCAGCGGACAGTGTGAGACGCGCTCTCGTGGAGTTGAACAGCAGCCATTCTAATGGGAGGCAGGAAGGGTTCTTTGCTGTGGGTAGAAGAGAGCATCTTTGTTTCTGAGGCATTAACGTTTACCAACCATTTCTTGCGCCAGTCAACCACAGACTGGAGGTCCTTTTCGAAGCCAACAGCCAGGTTAGTTTTGTCAGCAATAGCAGATTTGCTATTGAGGCAGGAGTAAATAGTGGTGTCGTCTGCATAGATACCTACTTGGGAACTGATGACATCAGGAAGATCGTTAATAAAGAGCAGACACAGTGTAGGACCCAGGATAGAACCTTGGGGAACACCAGCGTACGTGAGAAAGGAACTGGAGGAGAATCCGTTTAGGATTGTCCAGTTTGACAGGAATAATTGTATTAAGTCAAATAATCGTCCTGAAATTCCGTATCCTTGAAGCTTAAGGCCAGCATGCCAAGTCCTATCAAATGCTTTAGAGATATCTAGAGCCACAGATAAAAGATTCTCTTGAAAATTGTCACATTCAAAATTAGAATTACATTTGACATGTTTTTACACTTCAATACGATTTATATAATGAAACGCTCATCGCAAATAGCAGCTGCAAGAATTCTAAAATTACGACATATTAAATTTATATAAATATTGCATGTAGATATTTTTCCTATCAAATGTGAAATAAATGAAATTGTATGAAATTATACAAGCCCCAGCACCCAACAAAATCATTTTTAGCTTTACTAAATAAATTTCATGAGATTCGGGACGAATGTTCAGAATGTTTACCATTGATATTGGAATGGTTTTAATATTTAGTTTATTAAAGAGTGTTTCATGGATTTTTTTTATATAAAGCTAAAAAAATCTGGTAAATACGTACAGTGAAAAGTTCTAAATATATAGAAAAATAGTGTGTGTGTGTGTGTATAAATAAATAAATATATATATATATATATATATATATATATATATATATATATATATATATATATATATATATATATATATTATATATATATATATATATATATATATATATATATATATATATATATATATATATATATATATATATATAATATATATATATATATATATATATATATATATATATATATATATATATATATATATATATATATATATATATATATATATATATATATATTATATATATATATATATATATATATATATATATATATATATATATATATATATAATATATATATATATATTATATATATAATATATATATATATATATATATATATAATATATATATAATATATATATATGTAAATATATATATATATATATATATATATTTATATACATAGGGATATGTATATATATATATATATATATATATATATATATATATATTTATATACATAGGTATATGTATGCATATATATATATATATTTATATACATAGGTATATGTATGTAGATATTTATATATATATATAAGTATATATATATTTATGTAGATATATTTATATAGGTACATGTGTGTAGATATATATATATATATATATATATATATATATATATATATATAGGTACATGTATGTAGATATGTATATAATTGTATATATATATGTGTGTAGATATGTGTAGATATGTGGAGATATGTATATGCATGTCTGTGTATTTACACATATCTACATGTACGTATCTATATATTTATATATGTATGCAGATATGTGTTTGTATACGCACACACACACATACATACACACACACACACACACACACACACACACACACACACACACATATATATATATATATATATATATATATAAAGATCCGTTTTAAGGAAATGAAAAGATGCACTGAAGGAATACAACATTCCTTGCGAGCACTGGGAAGAATATGCATCTGATCGCAGTAATTGGAATGACGCTGCTCGGAGTGAAAGGCGTCAATTTGAGGAGAAGGGCAGGCACGCAAAGCTTAAGAGATGTGCGTAAATGCGTCCTAGTTGAACTTCCTGAAGACTCACGCAGACACCGTGATCTGCCATGTAAAGATTGTAGTAGATTGTTTTTTATATGTATGTAATGTATATATATAATTATATGTATACAATGTATATATATATATATATGTATATATATATATATATATATAAATATATATATATGTATACAATGTATATATATATATGTATACAATGTATATATATATATGTATACAATGTATATATATATATGTATACAATGTATATATATATATGTATACAATGAATATATATATATATATATATGTATACAATGTATATATATATATATATGTATACAATTTGAATATATATATGTATACAATGTATATATATATATTTATACAATGTATATATATATATACTTATATGTATACAATGTATATATATATGTATACAATATATATATATATATATATATTTATATGTATACAATGTATATATATATATATATATTTATATGTATATATATATATGTATACAATGTATATATATATATATATATTTATATGTATACAATGTATATATATATATTTATATGTATACAATGTATATATATATTTATATGTATGCAATGTATATATATATATTTATATGTATGCAATGTATGTATATATATATATGTATGCAATGTATATATATATATATGCAATGTATATGTATATATTTTTATATGTATGCAATGTATATATATATATATATATATATATATATATATATATATATTTATATGTCTGCAATGGATATATATGTATATATATGTATGCAATGTGTGTATATATATATATATATATGTATATATATTTTTATGTTTGCAATGTATATATATATAAATATTTATATGTTTGCAATGTATATATATATATATTTATATGTATGCAATGTATATGTATATATATATATATTTATATGTATGCAATGTATATGTATATATATATATTTATATGTATGCAATGTATATATATATATTTATATGTATGCAATATATATGTATATATATATTTATATGTATGCAATATATATGTATATATATATATTTATATGTATGCAATATATATGTATATCTATATATTTATATGTATGCAATATATATGTATATATATATATATTTATATGTATGCATATATATATTTATATGTATGCAATGTATATATATATATATATTATATGTATGCAATGTATATATTTATATGTATGCAATGTATATATATATATTTATATGTAAGCAATGTATATATTTATATGTATGCAATATATATATATATATTTATATGTATGCAATGTATATTTATATGTATGCAATATATATATATATTTATATGCATGCGATGTATATTTATATGTATGCAATATATATATATATATATTTATATGTATGCAATGTATATTTATATGTATGCAATATATATATATATATATTTGTATGCAATATATATATATATATTTGTATGCAATATATATATATATTTGTATGCAATATATATATATATATTTATATGTATGCAATATATATATATATATATATTTGTATGCAATATATATATATATATTTATATGTATGCAATACATATATATATATATTTGTATGCAATATATATATATATATATTTATATGTATGCAATATATATATATATACATATTTATATGTATGCAATATATATATATATATTTATATGTATGCAATATATATATATATATATTTATATTTTTGCAATATATATAGATATATATATATTTATATGTATGCAATATATATAGATATATATATATATATTTACATATATGAAATATATATAGATATATATATATATATTTATATGTATGCAATATATATAGATATATATATATATATTTATATGTATGCAATATATATAGATATATTTATATGTATGAAATATATATATATATATATATATATATATATATATATATATATATATATATATATATATATTTATATATATATATAGTTAAGTTATAAGGAACTTGGTAAACCGAATTGGTAAATCCAAAGAGGATGAAATCCTGAGAGCTCAATGTTAGGACTGAGCTAATATATAATGAAAAACAAACCACTTTAATGTACCATTAAGATAATTTATTTCACCTAAATCCTTTTTTAAGGATTCAGGATCATCAGGTAAAACTTCCAACAACGAATTGAGAAAAAAAATGAGATTAGAAATTGGTGGGTAGTGTAATTTTTGTAATTTAATAGAGGGGGTTGAGAGTGGTAGTTAAGCAGACAATATAAAGTATAGAGAGGGGTTAATTTTATATCTCTCTTAAGTATGTTTTATATTGAAGTAGGAGGAGTGACAGAAACTTGACCTCTTTAGATGGTTAATAAAACGGAAATGAATTGTAGAAAATGTATACAAGTGAGTCTTATGGTAAAGAGAGATATAGGGGGGAGGGGGAAAGAGAGATGGAGTTGTTATAATTTTGTTTTAACAAAATTATGTAAAAGATAGTTTACAATGTTTGATAGAAAATTCGATGTCTGAAAAAAATTTTGTTATTAAATTAAATGTTTAATTTTTTAAGTAAATAGTTTCAGGACTAAATATAACTATTATTGTAATAAACATATTTATCTAGGACATAAAGAAATATTTAAAATTTTAATAGTTTATTCACCCGACGGTATTTCCACAATATAAAAAAAAAAAACAATAACATCTATTTTAATATTTAAAATTAATTTATGAATGTAATTTATTTATTATATTGCTAAACTAAATTAAAGATTAGGTTTCATTATTTAATAGAATTTGAGGGTAATATTAATTTTCATTTATTCATAAATGTCTCACAAATGTATTCATGTGAATCCCTACATACATACGATCATTAACAAGTAAAAAAAAAAAAAAAAAAAAAACCCATAGAAACACTTGAGATAATTTACACAAAAATTCATTTAACCTCGTACATAAACTATATATACATTTTACAATCTTTATCTATATTTTAATATTTGAAATATATATAGATTTCACAGTTAAAATTTAATTTTATCAATGTGATTTCGGAAGTGTTTCATTTTAAAGGAATTTAGCTAATATTATTACTATTATTAATAGTCAAAGAATGGTATATTTAAATTTAAATTATAAATTTAGAAATGAAACTCCCTTCAGAAGAAAAAAAAATTTAAACTATAGAATATTACAAAAGAAGGATATTACAAATTAAGAAAATAAATTTAAAATGTCATTAGAAAGACCCAATATTTCATTTAAAATCAATTCATGCACGTACGCACATATATACATACACACACACACACACACACACACACATATATATATATATATATATATATATATATATATATATATATATATATATATATACATACACACACATATATACATCCACATATATCTATACACATATACATACATATACAATTCATATATCCATATACAAATCTATATATCAAAAAATTAATCTAACCATTTAATCATCCGTATATATATATACATATATATAGAGACATACTCATATACACATAGACACCCTTAAATAGATATACATTCATATATAAGCACAAAACCCTACATACAAAACAAAATATAAAAAGAATACATATATACATATATATATATATATACATACATATACATATACATATGTACATTTACCAAATATAATTTCTAAGGTAATTACGTCTATATACATATATAGATTGCAAGTAGTTAAATCCATAAAAACACACATGTTTAAGTACATGTACACACATATACTCGTACATACACATATAATATACATATACATACAAAACAAGCATAAAAAACATTTATACATATACATCCACACCCATGCAGCATACACGTTAAAAAAAAAAAAATAAATAATGACATTCGAAATTTATTTTCTTAATTTGTAATATCCTTCTTTTGTAATATTCTATAGTTTAAATTTTGTTTTCTTCTGAAGGGAGTTTCATTTCTAAATTTATAATTTAAATTTAAATATACCGTTCTTTGACTATTAATAATAGTAATAATATTAGCTAAATTCCTTTAAAATGAAACACTTCCGAAATCACATTGATAAAATTAAATTTTAACTGTGAAATCTATATATATTTCAAATATTAAAATATAAATAAAGATTGTAAAATGTATATATAGTTTATGTACGAGGTTAAATGAATTTTTGTGTAAATTATCTCAAGTGTTTCTATGGGTTTTTTTTTTTTTTTACTTGTTAATGATCGTATGTATGTAGGGATTCACATGAATACATTTGTGAGACATTTATGAATAAATGAAAATTAATATTACCCTCAAATTCTATTAAATAATGAAACCTAATCTTTAATTTAGTTTACCAATATAATAAATAAATTACATTCATGAATTAATTTTAAAC
>OZ010571.1:77685314-77935314 GCA_963932145.1 Acanthosepion lycidas | reverse complement strand
CTGGACCATGTGAACTCAATAAGACCTACAGTTCACAATGGAGAAAGAGAGTAACAACACACTCCCATTCCTGGATGTACTAATATCTCGAACAGAGCATGGGTTCAAGACATCCGTATACCGTAAACCAACATTCACCGCACAGTACCTCAATTTCAACTCCCACCATCTATACAGCGTAAAGAAAGGGATCGTCCGTTGCTTACAACACCGAGCAAAAGTCATAAGTGGCGACCCAGAGATGTTAGATAAAGAATTGGTCAGTATAAGTAGTACCCTACAACGTAACAACTACCCTGGGTACATGGCAGCTGCCCCCCCCCAAAAAAAAAACTGGGATAGGTGGGTACAAGAAGAGGAGGAGGAGGAGGACAACAACATCCAGAAAACAGTCTGCCTGCCTTATGTGAAGGGGTTATCAGAGAAAATACAAAGGATCTGCGGTCCATATAACATCAGGACAACCTTCAAGAGCTTGACAACACTACGCAGATATCTCTCTCGAGTGAGACCCCCCCATACAGGAGAACATGATTAAAGACTGTGTGTACGCTATCCCGTGCAGCTGCGAAAAGGAATATAAAGGAGAGACAGGCCCCCCCCTCAAGGTAAGGCTTCAAGAACACCAGAAAGCTGTAACGCGAGGAGAAGTAGAAAAATCAGGCGTGGCTGACCACATATGGAGAGAGAAGGGAGATCACCGCCCCCTGTAGGATCATGTTGAGATCATAGATAGGGAACACCATTGGAAAATTCGTAAACTTAAGGAATCAGCACACATGCTAGGCCACAAAAATCTCCTGAGCCGACCAAGCATAGAAATAAATACAATATGGGAACCAGTAATAAGGAGTGCCAGAGAAAAGCAATGATAACAAAAGTTGCAATATGAGCTCTGGTAAAAACATGCCAAAGTTGCAATATGAGCACTGTTAAAAACATAGAATGATAACAGCAAAATTGCAATATGAGCACTGGTAAAAATGGTTGCTGAAAACATTAGGTTTATAATACCCAGAAATTCGTACACATATCAAGGACACATGGCACAGTGGATAAAGGCGTTGGTTAGATCCAGTGACAAACCCAAAGAGTGTGAGTTCAATACCCGGTTAAGGCAGTGGAGAACTAGCAGGAGATAACTGATAACTGACATCCATCAAACATGGCACGTGGAACTAGAACAGTCTACCCCAGGGATCTAAATAAAGGGTTCAGTTGAAGAAGGCCGGAGCGAAACGTTGTGGCAAATATGGCGACAAAGATGAGGGCAATGGTCCGCATAATGTAAATAATGTATATAGTAATGTCGATCTTGCTAACCAGACGCTCATCACTGGAATAGCACGTCAGGCTATATACCGTGTAGGATATAGGACCGATTCCTGTCGAAGGACATATTTTCAATGAATATTTCTCGGGCGTATATATATATATGCCATATATATATATATGTAGATGCATATATATATATATATATATATATATATATATATGTAGATGCATATATATGTAAATATATATGTAGATGCATGTATATATATATATATATATGTAAATATATATATATATGTAGATGCATATATATGTAAATATATGTAGATGCATATATATGTAAATATATATATATATATATGTAGATGCATATATATGTAAATATATATATATATATATATATACATATATGCATATGTTTGTAGAGATGGATATATATACATGTATATGTGTGTCGATATCAATATATATGTATATGTAGTTATGTATATATTTATATGTATGTATATATATATATATATGCATATATATGTCGGTATATATATGTATAGGCATATGCACGTAGATATATACATGTATATGTGTGTCGATATCAATATATATGTATGTAGTTATGTATATATATATATCATGTATTATATGAATATAATGTATCTGGGGCCTCTCCAGGTTGTGTAATAATTAGCAAGTTTGTCTCACTAGAATAATTTCGATTGCTTTGTTTGTTCGATCCTCACTGGGCTCCCCCTACTTTCGTCTTTTTGCTCTCTCTCTCTCTCATATATATATATATATATATGTATGTTTATTTATGTATATATATATGTGTATATATACATACAAATATAGATAACTAGACTCGTTTCGAAAACCCCTCGAATTTTTGATTTGCCAATAATCAGATCAATCTCGAGGGAAAAAAGTTTTTAAAAAAAGAAAGAGCTACAAACATGAACTACTGCCGAAAAAAATCGCACAGATGCAGGTCTGAAGCCCAAAGAAAAAACCCCGATAGGGAAAGTCCGCTAACGAGGCAAAGAGAAACGCATGCGTTCAGGTGAAATCCGTTTAGATGAAACCTAGGTATGTTTGTCTGGCTCACTAGGTGTATTTATATATATATATGTGTATGTATGTATATATATCAATTATATATATGCAGATATGCTACTGGTATAATGTAAGCCAGTACTACATGGTCGTGTAATCGGTGTCTAAATCAATTCCTCCACCACGTCTACCTGGGGGATGCTAGAACACTTTCAAAAAACAAGGCATGTCAAAGGTCAGATGAACCTCTTTGCGAGGTCAACGGGCATGTAACAATCTCTCTTTGCGCCGAGTCGTAGAAATGTCCAGTTGGTTTCTGAGAGCGCCGTAAAACCACCGGGTGGGTTGTCCCCCCCACCGCAACCTTCGTCAAGGCAGACTTCTAAGAGAAGGAAAATGCTGATATTACACCTGCGGTGTCTGTTGTCTCCAATGATGTAGACTTGTTCTTTTTGGATCAAAGTAGCAGTTACTCAGAGAGTGGGATTGGTTTCGTGCAAAGCCTTTCCTCACTTAAACAAACTTCACGCACAGGCATTACTTGAAGACTTCAGGATCTTACCGTGTCTTGACATAGAGGTTGGCTATAGCCAAAAGGTTAAACTCATTCAATGAAGGCTTCTAATGATATTAGCATCAATGGCAATGAGTGTTGAAACTAGTTGTGGAAGGGTCTGACTCAGCAGTGTCTCTAGGCAGCCTGGGTCGGGTCGTCGGCCTGCTACTGCAAAAAAAAAATGTAAGCCAATAAACATCGGCTATATATATATATATATATATATATATATATATATATATATATATATATATATATATATATATATATATATATATATATATATATATATATATATATATATATATATATATATATATATATATATATATATATATATATATATATATATATATATATATATATATATATATATATATATATATATATATATATATATATATATATATATATATATATATATATATATATATATATATATATATATATATATATATATATATATATATATATATATATATATATATATATATATATATATATATATATATATATATATATATATATATGTGTGTGTGTATATGGTCGAATGGTCAGGACGTTCGCTTTCTGACCATAAGATCCAGGTTCGAATCACACCACGATCGATTTCTCAACTGGATCGAGTTCAATTACAGCGTGCGGCACCTTTAGAAAGTGCCGGAAGTCTTGTGGGTCGTCGATACTTGTGCTAGCACAAAGCCATAAGTCATCGTGGCCGAGAACTTGAGCGTGCTGACTTTGTTCAAATTGTTGATCACGCTAGATAACACGCTCTCACACAGAAACTGTAAGTAAAGTCTGCTCAATATCGTATAATAGCCCATAGGTGGGCTTTGCGGGTGCTGAGCAAACACAAATGTGCCTGGGTAAGGGATTGGCTTGCCAACCTACTAGACGTTTATCTTAGAATACGAGTGGCCAGCTATTGTTGTATATATATATATATATATATATATATATATATATATATATATATATGTTATACTAGTAGTAATACTCGTTTGGTAAAAAACCTCAGATAGGTCAACTTGTAGATATGTCAAGACATGTTGGTAGCCAAGGAAAAAATTGGAAATAAAAAAGAAAGAACTAAAAACATCCGATCAGGGCAAAATAAATCGACCAAATATAAAGAGCAGGGGACAAATTTTGTCCGTTATTTATGGATGAAAAACTAGCAATCGTCACCTACAATTAACCTAATAATTTACTAAATGATCTGAGATTCTAAATAGGTGTACGTATAGGAAATCCTGATTACTAGAATAGAGGCTTTTGTTTGTCTTGTCTTCTTCTCTCATGTGATTTATGCTTATTAGTTTTTAATGGGTTTATCAATCAATACTGTTTCATTTCCTTTTTAGCCAGTTTACCCTGAAGATCCGTTTAGGTGAAACCTAGTTTGGTTTTTCTGGCTCTTTAGGATTTATTTTAGTTATATATATATACTAGCAGTAGAGCCCGGCGTTGCCCGGGGATGTAACAGTAAGAGATAGATCAAGTATCGACCATCATAAAGACTGAAAAATAAAATTGACAAAGATTATTGTTTAAGGTTGACGGACACGCATGTCTTAATTATTTTATTTTATCTTATTTTTCTTACGAATTGGTCAAACCCAAACTCAAACAAAAACATTGTTTTCAATCGTTATGAGTCTACCGATTGAATAGAATTTTATTATAAACAATTGTCTTGTAAATGGAATTTTTAAAGCATTCTGAATGTAAAAATAAAGAAAAAAAGTGTGCAAGACAATAAGAAACACTACCTGCCAAATAAAAAGTGAAGTTTTGTTGAAATCGGTTGAAAAATGTAGAAAATCCGATCCCATATATAAACGAACACACACACACGCACACACACAACCTGGGTTTTATAATAAGTATAACTCGATATGAGTTGTCACCTTTCATTCTCGCGATGCCTCTTAATCGTGTTTTCAAATTGATTTCGTGCAAAAACAATTGTTTTTCCAATTTTTGGCACTGCCAGAACCACCGCAAGGTAATTTTACGTAGTTCTGTGAAGTTTTGTTGAAATCGGTTGAAAAATGTAGGAAATCCGATCCAATATATAAACGTACAGACACACACACACACAACCTGGGTTTTATAATAAGTATGATATATATGTGTGCGTGTGTATGTATATATATATATATATATGTATATATGTGAGTATATATATAAATATATATATATATATATATATATATATACCGTAGGTGTTGAAACAAAATGGCTATTTTTGTAGTGATTTTATAACATATTTATGTTATAAATTTTTTTTTTTTCTTTAAAAATAAATAATTATATATATATTATATATTTGTGTGTATATATGCATATATATATATACACATGCATATATATGTATATATATATATATATATATATATATATATACATATATATATATATATATATGTGTGTGTGTGTGTGTGTGTCTTCTCTGATTGGTTCATCAGCATATTCTGCTTGTTGTTTCGATTAATTTACAGTATGTTCGCTTTTCCAGAAATACTTGATTCATATCATCTCTTGATCAAATGTTCACAAAGTATGCAAAGTAACTTTACGTTGCCAACAGAGTAACCATTGTATGCCCCTAAATACGCAATAGCTGGTTCTCAACCTTCCCAAAACGCCTGTCTATTTTTCATACAGACATCTTATATAAGGGCACCTACACAATCACTTCTCAACAGAAAAGTAAAAAATTAATGTGTTTGAAGCATATCCGTAAATAAATCTCTATGTGTATTGTTGCAAATATACTTCTGTGTATTATCCAATGAATTTGATGCCTTAGCAATTTCATTTTGAATTTTTTCCCTATTCCCTATTTTTTGTTATACTTTTCTCATTTTTTTGTCCAAATAATACATTTCTTTTTTTAAAATTTCTTCTTGTACATTGTCCCGTGTGAATTGTACGCAAAGCCGTTCTTTCTCTCGTTCAATTTTCTGTTAACTATCAGTGCTATTGTTATTTCACAAAGAAACTACCGGAAATAAATAGAAAGTCTAAAAAACGTTTGGGGCTGGGAAAAATTGACTATAAAATAAAATAGAATGAATAAACTAGAGAGGTAAGAAATGAATATGAGAAGCATAAACACTGGTAATAAAAGGATAAATAAATGAGATAGGAAGAAGAAAGGACCAGTGCTTTTTATCTCTACTTCAATTATCGTCCTTGGCAATATCTTTATTCCATGATGTCGAGCGCTCATATCGCTTATATTTTATTTTCGGCTTGTTCTTTCTCATCTTTTTTCTTTTCTCTTCCTCATATTCTTGTTCATATTTAATTTCTTTCATTCATATTTCATACTTTTAACTTTTGGTATTAGGTTGGTGCAAAAATAATGACGTAATAATGTCGTTTTTTGACGTATTTTTAACGTCAAAAAACGACATTATTACGTCATTATTTTTGCATTAACCTAATATTTGCAAAATTATTACTAAAAATTTTAATTTTTCCGCCTATCTAAATTTTATCTTTTATTGTTTTCGACATCAATCGTCCTGTATGAATTTATTTTCCTCTCTTCCTAACTTATTCTACTTTCTTTTCCTTTACTTTCTTACATATTTGATACATTTTTATAAACTTTTTATAAAAATTTTATATAAATTTCTTATGTTTCCTTTTCTTTACTATCTTTTTTATATACTTAATGCTTTTCATTCATTCTTTTAAATAATAAATATTTCTTTTATATACGTGACATAATTTTCAATTCTTTTTTTTTCTTTTTCTTTCTTTCACTTTTGTGTCTAATATCTTTCTTTTACATAATTTTTCTTTTATATACGTAATTTCTGTTCTTTCTTTCTTTCCCTTTCTTTCTTTCTTTCTTTCTTTCTTTCTTTCTTTCTTTCTTTCTTTCCCTTTCTTCGCTCCTTTCTTTCTCTAACCTTCTTTTTCTCTCTTTCTCTACCTTCTTTTCTTCTCTCGCTCTTTTTCTACCTTTTTGTCTCTATCTCTTTCTTTCTCTCTCTCTTTCTCCCTTCCTTGTTAACGAATATCATTTATATACTTATTTTCTTTTGTCTTTCTGTCCTTCTCTTTATATACTGTAATGTCTCGTTCGATCACCGAAGCAGAGTCGAGGCCGGACCGCTTGCGTACACTGGCTACTGTAAACAAACTCCTACAATCTGAAATAACCTACAAATTCAATGAATTCTTTTTCGTTCATTCTTTTCTATCGGTTCTTTTGAATACCTATTTTGTTGGAATGGTGGACAAAAACAAGAATTCTGACAGCTTAGTATTTGTACCTTCAGGCAACTCCTAACATAGGTTTCACAAATGACACCCAATATTTTCATTTCGCAGATTTTCGCCTTTATCTATGGTTATCAATTTTCAATCTAGTGGATGTTTTAACGACTGGAAAAAAATGATTAATCTAAAGGCTAAATCAGATTAAATAGCTCATTGATCAAAATACATTTTATTGTTGTTTCATCTAACTTTAGGATAGAAGAATAAACACACAGTCAGATGTCTATGAACCTTTTGACAAATCTGTCCCCTAAGCACTGTCTTCTCTCTCCTTATCTATCTATCTATCTATCTATCTATCTATCTATCTATCTATCTATCTATCTATATATATATATATATATATATATATATATATATATATCGAGAGAGAGAGAGATGACAATTTATACCTGGAATTGCAATGATATTAGGTTGATGCAAAAATAATGTCGTTTTCTCACATAGTAACATATGTGAGAAAACGACATTATTTTTGCACCAACCTAATAGAACGTTTCCAGAATTAAAACATGCTAAATATATATTTCGTATTTTACTGCAAGATTTGCATTCATATTTTGTAAATGAATGATTTACAATGACTTTTATGCCTCATTGAATAATCACTCAGTTTCTGTATCACTTCATCCATTTGTTTATTTTACGAGCCCTCTATAAAACACCATGCTCCAAATATTTTACCTTTTTAATACAAATCAGATAGAATTCACTGTTAATTTTACTTAAATATATTGTTTAGTTATACACTTTGAAAGTAAAATTCAAGTAAAAAGCGAAAAGGTACTGAAATAAGTATTACCGCCACTTCAAGGCATAGATCTAAATTATTTCGCAATTCATGAAATGTCTATTATAAGCTTTAATTGTTAGAAAAATTTCGATAAGATAATTGAAAAATTTAAACAAGTTTCTATGTAATTTTTTATGTATTTTATTCAAATACTTCCCTTATTAATTTTCTTTTGATGCTTGAAGGTGTAAACCGAAATCAACGTCTAAGAATCATGATTGCAGAGAGTTTGAAATAAAATAAAAATCAATTTATATTGCTATCTTCATCATGCTACAAAATTCCTCGTACAGCAATTTGCATATAAAACTGGTCATCGTCCAAAAATATAGATATGCTATTTTTTGCAATCGCTTCTGAACAGCCAACTTACATACGTGATTGCATTTCTCTTGTACACGGGAATATGTTCAGGCATTTATTGATCAAAACTGATAAGCAGACACGTGTTAATAAAAGTGTAAATTCCGTTTCCTGAAGCATTATTACCGTAAATATGTTTCAAATCAACGAACATTTGAAGAAATAGAAGTATTAAGAGTTACATTGCAAGATAAAGAGATTGTGAGACAGATTCAAGAGTGTTTAGCAAGTCAAAGATCACCCTGTCCGTATCTATGTATGCACGAAGAGAGAGAGAGAGAGAGAGAGAGAGAGAGAGAGAGAGAGAGAGAGAGAGAGAGAGAATGGAAGGGAAAAACATTGATAAATTCACAACTTCTTTCTCGTGTGACCTTACTAAAATATAAGCAAGAAAATATTTTCTTTTTTATATTTAGTTAATTATATTAGTTTAACAAATCTTTATTTATCTTTTCTTGCACTAACTGATAAACGTTTCTTTAATCGTATGAGGAGAGACTTCTTGAACAATTTGGCACATACAGGACATATCGTTGGCAAAAGAGCCAGATATAACGAGTAACCTACCTAATAAGCATGTGTAAATAGATGGTAGATTATGAAGTGCGAAGGATAATAAAAAGTAAACACTGCGAAGAACTGCATAGTACAGGGAAGTTGTGAAGCATGTTCCTCTACGCCCTGAAGTGACATAGCACATAAAAGGAGCATATTATAATGAACAGGAAAATTACCCTCCTTTAAAATATATTAGATTAAACCAATTATTTTTAAATTTTAGTTTAGTGCAACACAGGCCATATGTGTGCAACAGCCCTTGAGAATTGAACTTACTTAATCTGAGAATCTAATTTCTTGACTATTGTTTACAGAGTGTCAGTCTAGATTGTGTTTTTAAGCACGATTGTATTTGAAAATACTTCTAAAGCCGTTAAAAAGCGAACCAAATGAAAGCACAAGAACCAGTCTGTTAGGAACTTCACTTTATCTTTTTACACTGATACGAAAAATGCAATTAAGTTCTGTAAAGTGTTAAATAATTTATGTTTTTTTTTTGTGAAATAAAGTCTATAAGTTTAAGATATTGTGGCATATGCTCTGGACATGGTTAAAAATAAAAGGGAAAATAATCATGTTTGCTAATCCAGTCATGTTATGGAGATATATTTTTTATTGAATATTAGAAATCCTGTTCGTACTATTTCCGACTCCTCACTTATATACACACACATTTATGTTAAAACACACACACACACACACACACACACACACACACACACACACACACACACACACATATATATATATATATATATATATATATATATATATATATATATATATAGTCAATCCTATTATAACATATGTGCGGTTGGTATAGTTTGGTATCCGCTAGCAGGAACCTAAATTCATTTACATACAACTATAGGCTTTGGTCATAAATAAACTCAAATCCAGATCCATCTCTTCTTAGAGATATCTCATACCCCCTCCCTTGTCACCAACCCAGGCTCCTTATCTCCCTGACTACTATCCAAACTAAATTCAAAACCCCTGATACCGAAACAGTCAGTCTCGAGCTGAAGAAGACCGGCATAAGGCTGTACTGGTTTGAAAAAGACTATACCCTCATATTGCCTTGTTTATTTATGAGATCAGATTATGTTGGTTTTATATATTTGACTGATTCCATCGACAAAACCATTATTCAGGTGAAAAAAATTACCTCTCGGAATGAAAAGTATCAATAAAAGGTTTTTCTTTTTGTCATTAACAAACCCATTATTAAACGTATATATATATATATATATATATATATATATATATATATATATATATATATATATATATATATATATACTTGGATAGAAAGTTATCACAGTGTGAAGAATATTAATATTAAAAATCCACGAGAATTTTCTTTCCAACCAGATGACAGTGTACCTCATCTTATCATTTCTCATGCATACATATTAGATCATTGCAAAAGTTCGTGCCCGATTAGGAAATTAAAATCAATGAAAATCGGGCACGAAATTTTGAAATAATTCAATATTATTTTTATGATAAGATCACACTGACGTATTTTTAAGAAGAAAAAATTTGCTAACTTGACATCTAGTAGCTTCAGAATTCGATACTTGCGTATTTCAGAGAAAGAACAAATGGAGTAAAATCCACTCTTCGTAGCATTTACTTTTTTTTAAAAACGTGCTCAATACAAAGTAGAGCAAAATATTATTATAATATTTTTATTATAATAGATTATAATAAAAACATTTCACATAGCTACACGCACACAAACAATATATATATATATATATATATATATATATATATATATATTGATTTTCGATGACGCATTAGGTAGGCAGGTTAGGCAGTGTCAATCCTGAATGAAATAGATCAGCAGCTACATTTTCCTTCTGTGACACAATATGCACCTAATCCAACAAAATTATGAAAGTTTCTCTGATTATGCATAAAATGCAAAATATTTTATTTTTTGTAGATTTACCTTGTAACCTTTACTGCGTAAAGGTCACAAGATGCCCACCCTGAGTAATTGCTGACTGCACGTGCCTTACATTATATATATATATATATATATATATATATATCTATATATATATATATATATATATATATATATATATATATATATATATATATATATATATACTGATCCAATCGTTAGATGCGGATTGAAAAGTGACCATTGTAAAAAAAATTGTCAGTTTTCAAACCGCATCTGATGATTGTACATTAAACTCAATTGTGTTGATGATGAGGAACAAGCGGTATATTTTAGTACCATCTACCCACAGTGTACTAGTCTTATATATGATCGGCTAATGAACAAATAGGAAACGTTTATAAGCTAACATGTTTCGAATCAGAGAATGAAATATGGTAGAGAAAAAAATTTAGTATTTTTTATTTTTAGTTGTTTGTTTTTCATTGGAACCAATTTTTCTAAGTATACAGGAGTGGTCAATTTTAAAAAACTTTTAATACACATAAAATATCAATGATTATTTCACGCATTTCAATGAATTTTTCAAAATGGATCTTGGCACACTCACGCACACATAGTATATATATATATATATATATATATATATATATATATATATATATGTGTGTGTGTGTGTGTGTGTAGTAAAAACTATTACCTAATGTACTGACCTTTTTGTGCCAAGAAAATTCTACTTTTTATCTTATTTTTCTGCAAAGGTCTAATGTCAGTCCTGAAATAAATTTTCACCGTTCGAAACATATGTTATAGATTTTTAAAGAAATATTTTTTATAATTATTTATTTTTCTTTCCTTATAAATGATGTCATTAGTGCTTGCATGTTAATTACCGGCATATATGTCAAATCCTCTTGTATGCTTTCATATATGCTTTAACTTACATGCTGGGCTAATGGATATACGCCAGGAAAGCAAATTCTGTTAAAGGAATCCGCAGTTTTACTGCTATTATATCAGTTTGACCCTGATACTCATATTGTAGCTGCAATATTTCATCGAGTTTTAAACTTCCTATGTTAGGATGCGGAGAGTCTACTTTCTTAGGATAAGGAAAATTGATTGAATAAAAATAACAAATGAAAAGTACACCTACGCTTAAAATTATTCATGACTTATTTTTATTATGATGAAGTATTTTGTTTTCACTGCTAATAGCGTAATACGGTGAAAATGACATTAAAGTATATTATAGGAAATGTCTTACACATAAAAAATGATTGCTTATTCTAATGGTTTTATCAGGAAAAATTCATGTCTTAAATCAATTATACTCTTAATCATTGCCAAATCCTATAATTGTTAGAAACGATTACAAAAAGTTCAAGTATCAACTCTAATTGTTTCTAAGCTTTTGAAATTTTTCTATTGGAATCTTCGACCGTGGATCTGTTGCAAATGCCTCGGATATAGAAAGGATTCCTTGCTATCATTCTAGTCTGGAGTTCTCCCAAAGAATTCTGGTATGGTTAAAGTCTGGCAAGGAGAAAACGCTGACATCTTTTATTACTGAACCAATTCTTGACCGCATTGGCTCTCCAATGGACTGATGTAAATTCTTGGTTCGAAGCAAAATGCTCTTAAAAGAATCTGAAGTTTGATCACTTAAATCAGATTTTTTAAAGCGGGCCTGGCCGGGAACTTTTCAGCTTCCCTCGTATGTTTCAGCTTAAACTCTTTTCAGTGCTTTTTCTGCAGCTTGTACGTAGATCTTCGTGGTCGTGATTTATTTTTCTTTTTTCTTTGGTTGACAGGTCCATTAAATGAAATACATTCAAGAGAATTATATTTAAGTCACCGTGATTAATTGGAGTTATAGTGTTGGTTGGGTTGAAGGTCTATCATTTATTTCTCCAAAGATCTTTCTGTCAAAAAGCTCCATTTTTCTTTCTTTTGATCTCAGAATTGATGGCCAGAAGCGTTCGTCTTTGTGCAATGGAGCTTTTGTAAAGACTCCGAGTTTTTTGTACTTAGGCTGAATAAAAGGTGTACTTATTAGACTTCAGGCATAGA
Organism: Acanthosepion lycidas; assembly: GCA_963932145.1. Taxonomy (NCBI): domain Eukaryota; kingdom Metazoa; phylum Mollusca; class Cephalopoda; order Sepiida; family Sepiidae; genus Acanthosepion; species Acanthosepion lycidas. Next base: position 77,922,423 of record OZ010571.1, on the reverse strand, counting down.
GACCACATTTTTACTCTCCACCTAAGTGCTTGACTTGACTTGATGCCAGATTCACCGAGATTTTTTAGGATCTATTCGGGCGAGATTCTTACATTGTTAACCTGACGCAGTACTTTTCATACATAAGAGGAGATACTATTGGTTCCTCCAACATCTTTTAAGACAGTTTATTGCCTTGAAATTCCTGTATAATTGGTTCACCTCTGAATAGTTGGCACAGGCATTTGAAATTGCTTTGAGATGGTTTTATAGCCTTTAGCCAGCATGTTAGAAGCCAAAATGCGCAACCTTACGTCTTAACTCAGTTCCTTTGCTTTACACAGTTTAAACTAAGTTGATGTCTGTGCGCTTAAACTAATTGCATCAGATCAACAATTGCATTCATTTACAGTCAACAATAGTGTTCTACCATATGATCAAAGTTACTAACACATTTTGAGAATGTTTTAAAGATTAAAAAATTCGAAATATTCGAGAGCTAAAGTTTCTAGACATATAATCTAGAAATACTTGAAACGAATTAATGTGTTTGGCCATGACATTTTCGCTAAATTATCTATACACATTTGAATAATATTTTTCTTGAATTCCTCTTACATTATTCCTAACAGGCATTTGTCAACAATTTATTTCACTACCATATATATATATATATATATATATATATATATATATATATATATATATATATATATATATATAGCCTTGGATGGCAACTGGTCTAGGAGGAGGACAACTCTGAATTAAAAAACATGCGGAGGGTCATTTCTGGGCCTCGTGTAGTTGGTTCTGCATAAAACCTGCACCACTATAATCAAATCATATGTATCAGGTGTCTGGTTATCGGTTTCTAGGTACTGCTCGAATACGACGGGATAGTCCACCATATATATATATATATATATATATATATATATATATATATATATATATATATATATATATATATTTCTTTTAAGCATTTAATGGTGATTGCAATTTGACATTTCTCAGTATTATAAAAGTTAGTGGATGCAATGTTTGAATAGATATCGTAATTTTTTATTGCATAATAAATTTCTGCAAAGTATATTGAACATGTTACTACAAAATAAATATAATGTCCAAAACTAATGGCGCCATTAATATAAATATTTTAATTTTTAATTTTTCATGTACAAATGATAAAACTAATGTCGGGAGGAACTTTTTTCTTTAACAAAACTTTCGATCTCTATGTCGATAGACATTAATTTCACTGTTTAAAAACAGGTATACCCACTACGATAACATGATAATTTAATAATAAGTATTATGCAAGCTATCTGAATTTATTGTTACTGTGTTAGTTCCTTTAGTTTATGGGCAATAAAATGTCAAATATTGTTGCAGATGAGACATCATTTTACATGGAGGCAGATATAAGGTGAATGTACACACTAGAATAAATTTATGCAAAGTATATTGAACAAGTAGCAGCAAGATAAATGCAATGTCCAAAATTAATAGCACCAGTAATATAAATATTTTAATTTTTCAGGTACAAATGATAAAACTAATTAATAAAAATGTAGTTGATTTCAACTGCACTATTGTTATTTGTATCGTGATGCATATTGTGATTTCTAAACAATTCACTAATCAAGTTATCAAGTTGAAGAGATAATATGGTTTTGCAATAAAACCTAGACGTGGTAAGAAGAAGACACTGTCCGCCACGACAGAACGTAGATTTCTATGAACTGTTAACAATTGCTCAAATATTACAACTGATATATTCTGGAATAATTTGGAATGAAAGTAAGAAGAAAAAATATTATTATTAGATCTCTGTTCAGGGAACGCCCAAGAGCATTCCTACCTCATAAGATAACTTTCCTAAGGGAGAGTCATTTTAAATTTAGTTTAGTATTTGCATTCTAGGAATTCATGTTATGTTCAGAAAATACTATAAAACAAGTGTAGAACTTCGTGAAGGATAATGATAAAATTTATTTTGGATACATCAAAGGTTTCAATCCTCACCCACCAAAAACCACCATCCTTACAAATAAACACATAGAAGGATGTATCATGTCTTGGTAGGTCTTTATCTGTAAAAGTTTGCTAAGCCTGTTAATATTATCATGAAAAAAATTGAAATTGTTTGTTAGAATTATGGATCTGAAGCATAAAAATATAACTGAAAAATAAATAAAAAAATTATAGCTGAAATAAAGGACGTAGAATTGGTTGTTGCTTTGTCATTATCTTTGGTCCTACAACTATTTTTCCTAGTAGATTTATTCAAAACTATATATTAAAACTTTGGTAAACATGGAGAAACATGCTCGAAATAAGACATTGTATCAAAAAGACTTTTTTTTTTACTCTTCGACAATGTTTGTTTTATAAAGCGATGGTTATAATTATAATTAAACTTAAACATATGAAAGTAAATTTATACATTTACTTTGTCCTTGAGAATTGACAAAAACAAACAAACACACAAAGAAAACAGCATATGTTTGCTATATTATTTACCCTATTTATTTATTAATATTGTTTATTAGAATGGTTGGCAAAATATCGGCTCATTGCCAATTGATTGAAAGTTTATAAAATTGTAAATAAAGAGTTCCTTATAGATGATTCACATATTTTTATAATTTACTAAATGTTTATAAATTTATGAATAAAATTTGTTTTCATATTTATTCTTTATAAACTGGTAAATGGTAAATATTGCATTGCATTAACTCTAGTTGTATTAGCTTTTAGAATGTTGTAAATATAAAATTATTCATTTTATACCAATTATAATGATCGTTTTTAAAACAATAAGCATTGCTGAAAAGCTAAGTTTGTTAAAAACTAGGGATGGCACAGGAAAAACCATTTATTTGACACTACGTCTTAGTGCGGGCACGTTTTGCTAATAGATTTTTTGGATGTTTATACATCTCAAAATTATTTCGGATCTTTTATTTAATAACTGGCAGGATTTGGACACATTAATATTTCCAGAATTTCTTCCTGGTACAATCTGCAAATTTACGATCCCCCCTGCAAAGCTTCTACTTGATGTTCCAGCTCAAATAGTTCTCTTCTTTCATTTCCCAAACATATTTAGACAGTGTGGTGCTCTTGTGATACTTTTCAGGTACAAAGATATTTTTGTGATTATGGTATCGCTATTTAATTTGGCAGTGTTTGGAACCAATATATATCATAATAAGAAGACCTGTAAATTTAAATACTCTTGTTATATATATATATTATTCTTAATCATTATCCATTGGGAGTCTCTTACATTTAAAATGTTTGTATGAGCAACTGGTTTATTATTTAATACATTTTCATGATTCCCTTTAATAAACAACTCTATATGGAGCATACAGCTATAACTTATAGAATTTTTGTTAATGATTATAAAAAATTCATTTTTTTGACAATGAAGTGCCTATTCAATATAGAGAAACTTGATTTTTACTTGGAAGGTGAAAGAAGTAAACCAAATTATTTTTTTCTTTTCTCAATTCCCTTACTTATTGTAACTCGTTCAACATTACGAAATTTTAATATTTACTTTGAGCTCATTGATAAAATCCAAAGAAGAATCATCAGTATTATTGGTACTGATCTGACGGTTCGGGTTCAATCCCTTTTCCACCGCCGTAAGGTTGCCTCTATCTGTCTTTTCTATAAATATTTTCATGATAATTATTCGGATGAACTATTTGATATGGTACCTAGACTTTTTGAATTTAAGCGCAGTACTAGAGTGGCGTTGAGGTCTCATTAATTTACAGCTGAGTTAGCTAGATGTAACCGTAAATTCTATACAAACAGTTTCTTTTCTCGTACTTCTCGCTTGTGGAACTCCCTTCCGGTTCCATGCTTTCTAGTCAACTTTAATCTGCGAAAAATTAAATACAGTGTCAATCGCTATCAACTGTCCTGATTACTCTTTCCACTTCTCGCTCATTATTAATGTTTTTGTTCTTAATCCTTCCACACTCGGTAACCCCTTATGTCTTAGTGGCTTTACTGTCTTACATGGTGAAACCGATAAAAAATCGTATTATAGCCCTCTCCGTTCAATGTTACTTGATTTGATGTTAATTCAATATTTCTTTTTTATTTATGTGGTACTGCTGTACCGTCATTGAAGTTGAATTTAACATTCAAAATTTTGGTGCATACGTGCGCGTGTGTGCCAGTTCAAAGTCTTTCTACACTTTACAAAAATCATGCACGGGCATCGATTAGTATCTTGTGATGGTCATACGCCACTACGAGGTAGCAGCCATCATATGTATATCGGTGATTGAATTTAATTTTACTTGCTAACAAGAATAAGTATATAAGATTCAAATAATTAGTGACTGACCAATTGCATGATACTTGTGAAATTTGAAATTATTCTATAGTATATCTATCTATTGCAAAAGTCGACTTTATATGTGAGAACTGTACCTTAGGTAAAATTAATCCGATTTTATTTAGATCTATTTGAATGATCAAAGACTTCAATTTAGAGCTTTAATAACGAATCTTAAGCAATTCAGTAAATTCCACCTGCAAACCAATTACACGAGGAAGTTGTCAGTAGTAATTGTTAAATGTCTTAATTACCTTCAGCCGGAAGCTTGAGAGATGAATAAAGACAGTTTGCAAGCCAACTTTACGATAAATTCAACCAATCTTTGTCTTTTCTCTATCGATGTTCAAATGTAGTCACGAAGTGCTTTTGTTCTCACTCTATTTCCCTCCTTTAATATTCATATAAGACGATTTACGTTATTACTGACTGCTTAATGCGTTTCTGGTTTTGATCAATAACTGATATTTTACCAGCGAATAAATACTAGAACTTAAAGACAAATAATGGAAATACCTACTAAAATTTGTTCTTATAAAAATGAATGAAAAGTAAATTGAAGTTTTTCACTATATTGAAGCTTTTATGTGAATGAAAGTCATTTAAGATAAAGGCTTACACATGAGTGGTAATAATGAATGAGGTGTGTAATATGAATGGAACAGAAGGTGGTAGGAAGTAGGGATTATGAGGATAAGGGAGATAGATAACGATTGACCCTTGATATGAAGAGGTTATGGTTAATGTATTCAAAGAATCTGTTCCACAAAATGACAGTTCTTAGGATTGATCGTTTTTTTGGCTTATCAACCTTTTTCAGATGTTTTTTTAAGATTAGAAAGCATTTTTAGATTGTAAAAAGTTTTTAGAGATAATGATTTTATCGATACAAGTCCTACTAATGAACCCAGGAGGGAGAAGAGATGGATTACCTTTTATTTTGGCGCATAAGTGAAGATAACGAAACTGAGAACTATTAAAACTCGGCTCTACGATTTCCAATTCCGAGCTGTTATCTACCACGCCACTAACACATCTAAGCTTGTAGCATCCCAAGTAATAACCCATCTAGATACTGACCAGGATCGATGTTGCTTAAGTTTGGTTTTTACGAGAACCGGTGTTTCAATGTGATATCTCCGTAAGCCCGATAAATCTTAGAAAAAAAAAAAATCTATCAGAATTGAACTTCCTTCTTACATTTGAAACACGAAGGAAATAAGATTGATTCTATGCTGTGGAAGAAGCCTGGCACATACTCACAGTCAAGGTCTGAACTGGGAGCCAGTGAATGATAGATATATATGCATAGTGCAAACAGAAAACGAATTAAGGTTAATAAAACGTACAGACATTAGGTTCAAAGGCATTTATGGAATTGTATTAAATTTTCGACACTGGCGAAATTTTGCAAATATTGTAAAACATTTAATGTGAAATCACTTAAGTGATTTTAATCGAGCTTAGCGTCCACTGAGTGCAGATATATCTCTAGTTCTGCGCTATAGTATTGACGAATTTGTGGTTTATGGGGCAGAGCTATATTGATCAGTGCTGGGTGAATAGTCATATCAGCTGCAGTGATGTATTTTGATACACTGTTCGTAACTATTTGGTTAAATTGGTATCATACAATTGTTATTAATTTTTCATTAGTATTTCTTTCTTCTCATTTTTAAGTGCTTTATATTGCAATTCAAGTTAAAGTAAGATGGAAAGATACTAGTCAACATATAATTATAATTGACAATGCTAATTTAAGAAATTCATAAGATTTTTGGTTTAATGTACTTTAATATTAAGTTGTCTGATATGAAATTAGCTTTTGATTGCCGACTTTTTACTGAATTTGCTAAAGTTTGTCAAAAGTCATTTTATCACTTATTTCTTACTAACCTCTTTGATATTTTATTTTCAGGTAGTCGTTTCTATAAAAATATTTAAATATTTCGAGCTTTTTCATACGTAATAGAAGATTCTCTTTTATTGATGAAGTCATCGAAGCCTTTGAACAGTTTAAAGAAAAACACGTAGTTTAAATGGGATAAATAGATTAGATGTATTTAGGAAGAAATATAAAAGTACATATTTTTTTGTCATTCATCAAAATAAAACATTTCCTAGGGGACAACCGAATACAAGAAATGGAATTTTAAATGTAAAATAATAAAAAAAAAGTACATGATAAAAACAGTGTTAGTTTAGGTAATTAGTAAAAACTGATCTTAATTATCAATGATTTCGGTAAAATAACAAAAACGTAAGACTTACAATACTGGAAAGTGTGGCTAAAGCTCAGCAAGTTTCAATTTTGTAATGTGAGGAGCAGCTTTTGGATACTGCCAGTATATTGGAATCAAATCTGTCATTTGTTCTTTGTATGAAGACAAAATAACAAAGAATAAAAATGCGGAGCAAATAAAATAAGTAAACTAAGAGTGACCAACCAATTCTATGACGTCAGGAATAGTAAAGTCAATGAAATCTTTTACGCAAAATTAGGTATTCCCCACTATACGATTATTAATGTAGTCGAGAAATATTTTGGGTAGGCGTAAATTTAAAATTAATTGAAATAAAATAAACGTCAAACCGCCAACTAGCATTTGAAATCAACAAAAGCAAATATGCATTTTAATACAATACCTCAGTGTATTTAGTTCACACAAATAACAGAAGCTAACTTTGCGTACTTAAAAGATGTTTTTTTTATTATTGCAGTTCCAATTATAAAGCCTGCGAAACGCTCATATCTATTTTTCAATAATTCAGAGGTTATCTTCTTCCTGAATCTCCTAATGGGCTATTATTTCAGGTTTCAGGAACGGAAAGGCTTCAGTAGACCTATCTCCAGTCAGTTATGCAACACTTAAAGAAAATAAACCTTTACCTCGTTGACGATAATATATAATTTATATCGTCTAGCAATACAATAATATAATGATACTTGTTATTGTGTCCCATGCAGATATCAAGGGAGAATATTAATACATTTATTATTCTCACCTGAATGCACAAAGTACTATATTTGTAAGCATATATACTGCTTTTTTTTTTATTTAAGCACTTGCGAATGTTCCGTGTTTTACTGGCGTTAAACACACTACTACTTGAACGTTTTGTGTGAAAGCGCTCTCTCTTTTTCATTTTTAAACGGACAGCACATTACTAGAGGAGAGAGATCGTGTTTATGTCAAAGAATTTTCTTTCGCATTGTAATAAATTCGCTTCTCTTCTCTGATGGTCGCACGCCGCAGTCAGATAACCTGAATTGGAAATATTTTGCAAATATTCCGGGCACTACAAATTTATCTGCCATTAAATGTTCATTTCTAGCGGCATTTTGGACTAACAGTTCTTTGACGCAAGAAAGAACAGCAGCAGTAGGGGCAAGTTGAAAAGCGCAAGCAGTGAAAGGACATCCACTCCCCCGTTGATAAGACGCATGTTTTACAAGTGTTCTATCGATTCGCCGTTACACAAACCAGCATCTCTAGCAATTGGTAATTAACTTCCAATCAATATGACAAACATATCTAGTATAATATTTGGTTATTGTCTTTTTTAATAGGTCGTATAATTTATGACAATATTTTTATGATTTTTACAATCAAGCACGAATAGACGTCACAAGTGTGTTGCTCTGCTTAGCTGACGAGTTTTGTCATTAATGAAATCAAAATTTCCGGTTGTATTGAAATTTCTTTGACCTCATTTAATTCATATCAATTATTTTCAATCTGACGATAACATCGACATCTTGTGATTGCTATCATAATACAGACAAAAAATTAGTTAGTTTCTGCTTGAATTTATGGGATAAGGAGTTATCATTTATTTTACATATTTATAAATAATTATGATCGGAATATTTCGTCCTTTGTCTCCTCCGGCTTTCGGATTAATTTTCGAACTGAATCATTTTTAGTTTACAGAATAGTTTTCGTTCCTCCGTATTTGCATAGCGATCTCACATGTTTTTTGTATTACTGATCAAATATTGCTCACTCTTTTAACTCTGAGTCTGTACTACCCATCCCAGAAATTGAACTCGCAACTGCTATACCACAAAATTCATGAACCAACATTTTAATTCTCTAGATTACTGTCTTGTAGGTTAAATAAAGTTTTCAACTGGAAATCCCTCAGAAAAATACTCGGATCGACAGATATTTTAAGAAACCCGGGGGGCAAAATGACTGAACTCTGGGATGTAAACAAAGATGTGGGCATGAAACCGAATGTATATAATGTACATAAGAAAATCAATATGAACATTAAAAGCTTCTCTTTGATAATTGCATACTTCCCATATGTATCAGAAGTTTGGTGCTTCTCTTGCTGGTTTTCAGGAAAGGTATTCACACATACGTGCTAATACCTTTCGGAAGGGTATGAATCTAAATCTTCCCCTCCCTCAGCTATAGGGAAATAGTAGGACAGACTGGATTCTATAGCCTTGGATGGCAACCGCTCTACTGTAGAAAGAAATGGCAACCTACCACGGAAAAATATTCTGCCTAGTCAGCCATGACTCAAAAGAGACACGGTCGCTCAAGCGTGTATCATGTATGAGAGATAACTGACAAATCACATCTAACCTGGGAGGCTGTCACAAGAAAATCTTTCTATCCTCCTTTGTCTTGTTCTGTACTAAGTAAAAAAAGCAAAATGCAAATAAATAAATAAAAATAATAATAGACATATTTAATCACAAATTGCCTTGTAACAGTGATTTTATATCTTTTCTTTCAAAAATTAAAAAAGACAACTAATAACTACATATAACTTCTGAATAATAGTCAAATATTTAAAGCGTTAATCTCATTTAAAGTAGGTGACTACTGTGTAATTTATAGATAGGTGTAGAAAAGTGTGCTCAACTACCATTTAATATAAATCCTCCTATATGCCTATATGAGAGTGAATGCCGGACAATTTCTTCACAGATTAAAAGAAGACTGGAGACAACACATGTTGTTCTACAGAAGGATGCTAAGAATACCATGGACAGAGCGTGTAAGCAAATAAGAAATCTTCAGGAAAATGGAAAGAAAAAGGACACATACTCAGAAGCAGAAAAAAAGTTGAAATTTTTCCAACCCATAATGAGAAAGGGAAACTCGGATAACTTAACACTCATGGGACATATCGAAGGCCAAACGGATTGTGGAGAAGAAGCGGATCACTTACTTAACCTGCTTGTGTGAATGGATGGACAGACTTGTAGGTGGGAGAGATGTCAAAATACAAAAATTATGAAAAGCTACAAGAAATCAGAAGTTATGAAGAGTCACGATCGCCCCTCATTTTATTCTTTATAGCTCTTGGCAATGTTTGTCTTTTACTATCCCTATTACACTGTTTTGCTATCCATTTACACAACTTTGTTAGGTAGGTGACTCGCGGTTTTCATTCGTCTTTCTTGTCTTCAATATCCTTGTAAGTGTCAAATTCTCCAAGCCTACTTTCCTCATTATGTGTCCAAGAAATTTAAACTCTTTGTGATTATGAGTATAAATGTCCTTTTGGTTTCCGTTTTCCTTAAATGCTTCCTCGTTGGGTACATGATCCGTCCATGATATTAATCTTCTGTTGTCTTAATCTTTTTTTATCTATGAAGAAAATCAACATTCACCGATATATTGACGAATTTATATTCCATAGTAGTTCAAAACACACTTTCTTTTTGTCTCTCCATTGTTTGTAGTTTTAAAGGCATTTCTCGCTATTCCAGTGCGCTCCCGGATTTCAGTGTGACATTTTCCGTTATAGCTTTCTCTTACTGATAACCATACATTGTCTTCTTACAACTGATGCTACGTCATTTCTTCCCACTTTCTTTTACCACTGCGATGCAATGATCTGCGTATCTTATATTGTTTAAGATTATGCCCAAGTATAATAAATGCTGGAAGTTCTTGCTGTAAAGGTTAAATAAAATCGGTGAGAAGACGCACCATTGTTTTATGACACTCTATTTTTTGTAGTTGTACAATACCTTCATTTTACATATGCAGACGCTTTGCTGTCTTTATATATTTTGAATTATTGTAAAAAGTTTCAAATTTTCCTAGCAGTGCAAGTAGATCTATATCATTATCAAATGCTTTTACGGGGATAAATAATTTTATCTGTTTCGGGGGTTTCACCATCATTATCTGCACTCGTTGTTAAACTGACGAAGTTATTTTACAACCACATACGACTTACCATTTGATGTTACATAATTTAATATTGTGTAAATATATTTTATAATATTGTGTGTTTTGATTTCAAATTTTCCGAAGACCAGAATTCGATAGTCGAGGGGATATCTACTGTAAATAAGATTGCTTTGCAATAACACTTATTGGATTGTCACACTTTGGTCGCTTCTTCTCGTAATAAGTACAAAATCGTGACAGACAACAAATTGATTGGATTGATTTTTGATACTGGACAAAGTCAATAAGGCATCATCGAAAATAAAGATTATAATATTTCAATGAACAATTCATCGATCAGTTCAGGAAATAACGAGATAATCAGCAACTTATCCCACCACACACACACATGCACATACATACATACATACATACATATATATATATCTTAAAATAATAAGAAAGAACAGTAAGATTTATAATCTGGTGTTTTAATAATTATTTTTATTTAAAAAAATCAGTGCTCGATACAAACGGCAGAGCATAATATAATTCTTTTCTTTTTAAAAAATATGATTCGATAGCGACACAGAAATTCCTATGTTTCAAAACTGGTTCAAAACTTATTCGAAAATTGTAAATTTAATTATAAAAATTAAACTTAAAATCCAGGGTTTCGTTCCATTGTCAAGCGATGCTAGGAATATTTTTTCTAAGAAATTTACTTAATTTATAAGCACTTAAAGAAACCAATAAAACAGCAACAGTAAAATGGAAATTAATAAGAAAACATAGAGCTTGTAGGTTATTAGATAGCCCATATGCTCCGTGCATACATGAAAAATGATACATTAATACGTTTCTGAAAAATAAAAGCTTACTAAATCAAAGAAATGAAATAGCTACTTTTTAGAGGCAGTGTCAAATATTTTACTTAAATGATAAATAATTTTGGAAAAAAATAACAAATAAAAAAGAGAGATAAAACATAGATATTTCTAGTTCACCATTAATTAATATATTTTTAAATAGGAAATTTAAGATTAATAGATTTATTTATAAAAATACCGTGTAGTCTATTAGGTATTAGAAGGAATGAAACTTTATGTAGGGATACATACATACATACATACATACATACATATATATATATATATATATATATATATATATATATATATATATATACTCATGTATATAGATATACACAGATATATTCTTATGCATACATCCATATATATAGCGAAATGTAAATATACAAATATATATATATATATATATATATATATATACATAAATTCACATATAAACATATACATATATATGTATGTGTGTGTGTATATATATATATAAGTGTGTGTGTGTATAAACGCATATATATACATACATACATGCCAACAAACACACACATATATACAGGGTGTTCCAAAATAATATATACACTCTTTGAATCGTTATAACTTATTCAATTTATGTATTTTGATTCATAAATAAGTTTTATTATTTTTATATGATACAATAGAAATAATACACATTTAAAGAACTTGAGAGCAATTATACAAAAAACATAGAAAATTAACTTTAATAAGATAAAAGCTACTTGGGGCAATGGCAGAATGTTCATATAATGCTCATCAAGTGCTCAAACTGGTTACCGTTTTGTACAATACACTTTTCTTATATTAAAGAAATAGACCTACAAATGTCCAATATCATTTCCTCTGGTATTTGAGCACATTATTCTTCATCTACTATCATTTAAGCAATTCTTTCAAGTTTCCTGCTGTAAATTTTGACTTTTAGAACCCCCCACAAAAAGAAATTCAAGGGTGTCAAATATGGTGATCTAGGTGAGTATTCAACTGCTCCTCTTCTTCCAATCCATCTGTTTTGCATATTTTCATTTACATATGTTCTCACATAACAGTAATATATTATTAACTATTAATATTTAAAGAGTTTATACATTATTTTAGGACATTAAATTAACTGATTTAAAATATGTTTTTTTCGCTACACAGTAATAACCATGTTTCAAAAATGGAAGCTAAACGCTTCAAATTTAATTTTGTAATTAAATTAAAAACATTAGTTCCATTTCATTCTCAAGCGAATTTTTTGGGTAACTTATTTTTAAAAAATTTACTGAGTTTTTTGAAGGCGCAGAAAAATTCATAATTCACTGTTTCCAAGGATACAGAGAGATCCAATCATTCAGACAAGGGGTGTAACGTGTTCATTTTGTTGTATCAGTTATTAGTTACGTTCGAAAAGGGGGTTATGTTTAGGTAGGGTAGGGATATATTTTTCAACGAATTCTGATATCCGTTAAATATATGTCGTCTTGGTTTTTAAAAATTTTATTGTTAACGGCAAAAAATTCTTACGGCATTTTTTTGTTTGTATACTAAAAGATTTTTGGGGGATGCTTAGGTTAGAATACGTTTTATTTAATATTTTCACTTTTAATTTTTAATAGACTATATTTCTTTTAAAACAAGTAAATGTACTCGAATTACAGTATATAAAATTATTGTTTCATATTTAAATATTTTTTATTTATTAAGAAAAATTTTTGACAATGACGGCAAAAATAGCAAATTCATTTCTCTGATTCAGTAAATTCCAATTTTTTATAAACTTAGTAATATATACTTTCTCATGTATGCACAAAGGACATGGGTCATTTAATGACCTACATATTCTAGCTTTTCATATTAACATTTTACTGTAGGTGTTTTATTGGATTCTTTTAAGTGCCAGAAGTACTTTGAGAGAGATACTTGATTTCTATATTTATTTATCCTAAATGAACTTTGATGTGGTTAAACCGTTTTTTTGAATTCATGGCTTGTGCAGCCTATATAGATTTTTATGTTTTCAATATTTTCAATAGAAAATATATTGCATTGGTATACTAATGATTCCGTGCGACTTTTATTTTGTAGAGGACAGTTGTGAAGGTTTCTACAGTTACATAATTTTTGTTTATCTTCATCTATTTTTATTTTTCCATTGTCTAAAATTTTTTGGTTCTGGTATAAGTGTTTGTTTAAGATATTAGCATTATGTTCTTAAGTTTTCAGCACAGCTGTAACTTAATTTTTGTGTATTTTTATTGAAAATGGTACTTAGTTTACTTTAACTAGGAAAATGCTTGACTATTAATGCGAGGAATTTTTTGTCCCAATTTGTTCTTTAGCATTTGGTTGCATGGGGGGCGTATACCAAATTATTTTTCTACTTCTGTATTTTTTATGCTTTCATTTTCATTTTTATATAAGTTAGTTTTGGGTTTTTGTAGCCACTATCTTTTAGAGGTTTATTATAGAAATCAATATGTTCATCGAAAATCTTGTCATTTGCTGAATTTGTACTTATTCTTTTTTGGATAGATAAAGGTATATGCTTAATTATAGATAAGTAAACGAGTTTGTCACGTGTTTGGTATTAATCCGAATTTTCAGGCCTATTTTTTCTTTAATTTGATGATTTACCCTTTCAAGGATCATTTTACTAATTTTTCCGAAATCAAGTCTTATAGGGTTTATTATCCTTGTAGTCGGATTAGCCACAAATTTGGTTTGTGGTTTTTTAAGGTTATGTAGCATTCTCTTTCGTATAGTTGGCCTACTCTATCACTGATCTTCACCATATCATTGTTTTTTTATGCTAGTATTAATATTCTCAACAATGTTGAGGTCATTATTATTCGCACTATTTTGTAAAAATATCAATAAGAACACCGGATTATATATCTTACAGTTCTTCCTTTCATTTATATATACATATATATATATATATATGATATAATCCTATATATATATATATATATATACATATAGAAATACCTATATAAATATATAAGTATATATACACATAAATAAACGTGTATATATATATATATATATATATATATATATATATATATATACAAACACATATATATGAAAGACAACAGACATATATATAAAACACACACACAAATATATATATATATATATATATATATATATATATATATATATATATATATATATATATATAATAATTAAGTTATAAGGAACTTGGTAAACCGAATTGGTAAATCCAAAGAGGATGAAATCCTGAGAGCTCAATGTTAGGACAGAGCTAATATGTAATGAAAAACAAACCACTTTAAGGTACCATTACGATAATTTATTTCACCTAAATCCTTTTTTAAGGATTCAGGATCATCAGGTAAAACTTCCAACATTTATCTTTAGAAATGGAGGGGTAAAAATTGATAATGTCTAATTGGATAAAGGTGGCTTTAGATTTTATATTTTTGAACCACTTAATGGTGAAGTTTTACCTGATGATCCTGAATCCTTAAAAAAGGATTTAGGTGAAATAAATTATCGTAATGGTACCTTAAAGTGGTTTGTTTTTCATTACATATATATATATATATATATATATATATATATATATATATATATATATATATATATATACACAGAAAAAGAGCACACCAGAATTCATCCTCTGGACTACTCTTCCTTAAAAAACTCAATGATGTAAAACAGACGCTAGTTAACAACGGCTTCCCTAACGACCTTATAGACCACCAAATTAATCTATTTTTCCCTAAAGTAAATAACAGCGATAGTGAACATACAGTCAAAAATTACATAAATATGAAGATGAATCTTCACTTAGAAATATTATTATAAAGAAATGCACTACCCCAATTGACCCGAATAAAAAAATCAAATTAATTATCTACTATAAAAAATTTAATTCAGCTAGATTTATCTTCAAAAATAACAATACATCTACTAACTCAAAATTACAACAAACGAACATTATCTATGAGTTCAAATGCCCTTTAAGTAACTGTTTTCTTGACCAAAGCAAATTCATAAATAATTACATCGGTCACACAACTACATCTTATCCAGAAACCTTACGTTACACCTATCTGATCATAGCTCTAATAGAATCCATTTAAACAGACACAAAAACTTACCAGACTCCATTCGAAATGTACTGTTAGAAAACACAAACATAATGACGTCGTCCACCTGTAAGTAAATTAAAAATGATGGAAGACCTAATAATAAAAAAGTAAAAGCCAACTATTAACATATTAACTACGAACAACGCCACAATGTGCTAACCGTGTTTGGAAAATAAAACATCTCTATAACACTAATAACATACACATAACGCACACACTCAAACTGAAAAAATAAAATCATCCTTGATAATGGCTAAAACTATACCCGAAAACGCTCGGAACTATTGAACATTTGGACAGTTTCTACACACTCTGTGTCCAAAAGAGAAAGCACTTGCTCGAACACAAGAAAAATTAAATAAAAAGCTTAACCGTAGTACCTTGTTTGTCGTTTTTAATGAAACATGCATAAATGAAAGATTGATACCTAAATACACAATATATATAAACACTGGAAAGAAACAGTTATTAATAAGAGTTAAAAGTAATTCATGCAAGATTTCACAACTCTGACATCACTTCTTGACATTCAGACTATGGGGCTCTTTACTTTCCCCCTTCGTATATTAACATTTGCTGTTATTTTATAGGGGAAAGATTTCTCAACAGTATTTATCCCGCATAAATATATATATTAGTCGTACTTTGTCCGAAGTTTGCATTGAAGCATAAAACTGACGTTCATCATTCTGTGTTTATTCCTGCCTGCACACACTGTGACTCGTATATTTACATATAAATATATCCAGTTCATCACCTGGTTAAATTAATTAGTTTTGTTAATTTTGCCACAAAATCGAGTGATTTGTAAAAAGATTTTGTTAGCACATTTATGATCTTTGATGGCCAGAATATAAGTAACTGCATTTTCGTTAATTGCGGATGATAGTGAATCTTAAGCATATTACTACTGAATAATAGTCATGCAAAAAATAGTGGGCCACCATTGAAAGTTACAGCCCTAAGTTAAATAATATTTTTGCAAAAATGTGATATTTATTCATTCAGTTATGTGCCATGTGTGATACACACGTAGGTGACCATGTATCCTTCGATACATGACTGACGAGGCACATTTTTCACGCAGTAGGTTGCAATTTATTTCTGCCGTAGACCAGTTGCCATCCAAGGCTATAGAACTCGGTCTGCTCTGCTATTTACCAATAGCTGGAGGGGGAAGAGGATTCATACCTTTCCTGAGGATATTATTAGGTTGGTGCAAAAATAATAACGTAATAATGTCGTTTTTTGACGTATTTTTTAACGTCAAAACACGACATTATTACGTCATTATTTTTGCACCAACCTAATAGCACCACGTAATTGAATGTAATGGATTCAAGTGAAATTCGAACTCGGCTCTCCTCAATCCGAGCCGCTATCCATTACTCCACCGATATTTATTACGAAAATTATAAAATGCCTAGGTGTAAAAATTGCTGCATTGAGTTCGAAAAATATTTCTTTTTTTTTAATGAATTTTTGCTGTCATACGCCTGTTCATGTAGTTGATTTCATAATACCCTGCATCTCTTACCAACTGAATTTACACTTAATTACAGCTAAATTGCAATCAATCCTCACTTGTCGTATAGCTGTTGATTTTGGATTGCCTCACAATATTTCCTACATCTTTCATGTTTAACTTTTGTGTTTATCGGTTTTCTTTACGTTTCCAGTAGTAGCCAGGCGTTTGCGAGTATACTCGCCTGCGAGGCGGGAGTTATGCTACTTCCTGGTACAGACGTATATGATAGTGATTCTGGACAATTTCCTCAAGCGACAGAGATACAGTTTGGTAGAAGTTTCTAAGAATTCCATGAACAGGACACGTAAGCAACAAGGAAGTTTAAAAGAAAATCAGAATGAAATGATACATATTTACAATCGGAAAGATAAAGTTGAAATCTCGAGGAGTGAGGAAAAGCGCTTGTAGAATTTAACACTCACAAGACTTATTGAGGGATAGAGGGAAAGGACGAATAGTTTATTGAAATAATTTATGCACAAGGGTAGCAGAGCAAACTGGGAGGTATATATATATATATATATATATATATATATATATATATATATATATATATATATATATATAGTTGGATTTAGAGAGTTGGAGTTTATTTATGGCCTGGACTTGTTGTTTGTAGTTTAATATCAGTTATATATATTCCAACGGATCGATTACTTGTACTAATATATATATATATATATATATATATATATATATATATATATATATATATATATATATATATATATATGTATGTATGTAAGCAAATATATGGATATAGATCCGACAGTATGAAGAAAAATATACGGGAAAAAAAACAAACAAAAATCCTTATATGCAATAATGCTGTTTTAATGTTAACAGATAACTAAAAGTTAAACGCTGATCGCATAAAACTTTTAGTTATCTGTTTGGATATGTCTTGTTCTTGTGTCCATCGTTTTTGTCATGTTAAGTTTGATAATGTTATTTATATTTTATATTTTATATTGAATATGTCCTGAAGATGTTTTATTGACCGAAACGTCCGACGTCGACATATTAACATTAAAACAGCATTATTGCATATAAGGATATTTGTTTGTTTTTTTTTTCCGTATATTTTTCTTCATATGTATGTATGTATGTATGTATATTTCTGTTATTTTGGCCGCTAAAATACCCTCCAAGTTATCATATAATTGTAGTATTTGCGAATCAGTTGGGCGTATTTTAGATAACTAAACTAACCTTATGAATGAAGATATGTATACAAAGAACATTGTAACAAGATAAAATGTCGACAATCCATCATCTGTCGATAAGATAACAACACGATTACAGCCACATCGACATCCATCTTTATTGGATTAAGTCATTCAATGTGTTCAACCAGTTTCCAGCATAAATCTCAGAGTAATGTAAACATTACTCGCAATTTTACAAACCTAACCTCAGCTACATCATGTGTGATTCGGACTCATTAGCCAACAAGATAAACAGTCCGTATGAATGCACATCAAATAAATTTATAACGCGAAGTAATCTGCTAATATTTATTCAAAGAAGCATTTCGCCAACATTGCATATGTTATGTCCAGAAATCTCTTCTCCTATGAGAAAATACATGGATGTTTCTTACATCTCGAAAATGACATACATATATAATTTGTATATTTTCTTTCTGAAAACAGAAACTCATTTTAAGACTTGTTACTGAAATCTATATTGGGTTAATATTTTATTTGAAGCGACAATAAGGCCAATATTTTGCAAACCAATTAACTGGAAAAAATTAAAACGAACGTTGTATTTTAATGACTTTGATTTGAATAACAGCAAATTAAGTTGCTTTCAGATCAGCCACTTTTGTCACTGCCAATTTTTAATGTAATCATAATTTATCTTTTGTTAGTTCAATAAAAAATATAATTGAAACTAAGTTTTGCAGTGAAGCTTTTTAGCTTTTCATCAGTTTAAGTCATAAGAAAAAAATTGAATTGAATGTGAGAGAATGTTTATTAAAATTAAAAAGAAATTGTATTGAAATGTGGGAAAAAAAAAGTCATTTTCAAAATTAAAGAAAGTATATATGAAGAAAAAGATAAATTTATTATCTAAAATAGTATTGATACTATGTTACCATTTCCATATTTTATAACTATTAATTATTCTTCGTAAAGGTTTACCTCACTTTTTTATTTGAAAACTCATGTGTGAGATGGTGATTTTCTAAGCGTAGATTAGATGTGACACAAAGCCAAAAGTATGAGGCACCACTCAGACGTAATTTTTCTAGCACGGCAAGCTCGATAATCTTGACAGTGTGTGACATGAAGTGGTTAGTTAAGTTTTGTTACGAAATAACAGATATTATTATTTATGTAATACACACGGAACAAAATCTAGTAAGAACGAACTTTAATCAGTGTTTAAGCAACAGGCAAAAGAATGAATGCATTTTTCTGGAATATATAAAACACGCGTATCTAGCAAAGAATATTATAACACTTTACTTTATCGGTGTTACGTTTTCATTTAAAATTGTTTAAGCAGTTGTTTGACCAGAAAAATATGTTTGTATCATAAAACAGTTTTTTCGCTTTCCACTTGAGATACTGGAGCATATGTGGTGATATCTTTCAAGAAAATAATGAAAAATATCGCAAAGCAAATATCAATGGTTCGGAAACTGTCTCGGGTCGTTTTCCGTTTATATTGTCAGAAAATATACCACAAAAGATCATGATATTGATTAATGCAAGAAATGTGTCTGGTGTAGGTTATTGGTAGAGGAAATCGAAGCGTGAGGCTGTGTTGGAAGCATCTGCGTGCTCTTAGGCTTTATTTATGTTTCCAACGTTTTTGTGAATAACCAGTTGCTTCACTATTTTCGTGTTCAGCAAATCTGTCATTTCGTTTCACATTTATGTCACTCAAACTTAGAAGACACATAAGAATAATTTTATTACATTTCATCCAGAATGATAATTGTTCTCGTTAACATTGGCAATTGGACGTTTTGTCGGAAAGTAGTTGTTAGCGAGTTAGTGGTAAAGATCATTACTCTTATTTTTTTCTATATTTACTAAATATTTAAAAGAAAAAAATGCTTATTTATTGTTAAGTCTTTAAGTAAAAGTACGAAACTGTTTATTTTTTCGTGTTACACAAAATCTCGGAGAATCAGACCATAAAACAAAATTACTTAAGTGTAAGTGTATGTAACACTCAGAAAAAGTAGCGAAAAATGTCGATACGACATTATTATGTTTTTTTTTTTTTAACTTTCTGAGAGTAAATAGTACATATATTGAATACGAGGGCCGCTGACTATTTCTCGGCCTACTTTTGGTCAGTTTTGGGGATGAAAGGGATTTGAAAAAAATAGATTTTCCCTTCCTATATTCCGTTTGGAAAAATGGCTTTTTCCAAGTATTCCATAAACATTACGTTTATACTTACTATTCATAGCTTAATACGATATAAAGGTAAATGGGACAAGGAAGATCAAGAAAAAAAAAAAAAAACAATCAGGTGCCATAGAGAATTTCATCTGGCTTTCTTATGTTTTGAGTGGTCATTCTCTGACTTTCTTCAGACAAAATTTTGACCAATACCGAGTTTATTCTTGGTCTGTCAGTTTTCTGACATGTCAGATTGATAAACTCAGGTGGTTCCTCCCATTTAAGAAATCGACCGTAGAATCGAACGGGAAATATGAACCATCTAACCTGGTGACATGGTGCGAATTCCCAAGCTCCAATAGCAATAATTTTATGGGCCAAGCAATGTGCTATAACCAATTCCGTGTTGTCAGTAATGATTGCCTTGTTAGTCAACAACTACATAACTCGATGGAATGCAGGGTAGCTGTACAGTGCAGGGTTTATATTGAGTAAGATGTAATTTTGTTACATTATAGAATATCAGAGACAAGCTGGTTAGTCTATATATTATGTTCCTTTGCTTTTGTCTCCTTACTGAATATTGTATTTTTTAAATAAATATTAACAGTTTAATATGACTAATTTCCATCCTTGGTGTAATGATATGTTTTAGTTTAATGTCAAATATAGAAAGAATATTGTTGCTTTTCTCCTTCTATATATGATCAGATATTTTGAATTTGGTGGTCTCTTCTCAGACTATGATCCTCTGATCTTGGTTTAGGTGAAGATTAATTTTTTTCATTTCTGTTAAAACTGAATTTCAAAGATGCAAGGCGGTTGCTAGAACAAGAAACAAATATATACTGTCAATTGAAAAAGATCAGAAAATAAATCAGTCGTTGTTTTTAAGAATAAACACAAAGATAATGATATGATTCTTTACATATTGACAAAAACGATAAAATATATATCTCGAAAACTCAGATAAATATTGCAATTGTTATCCCTCGCAAAAATACCTAGAAAAACTTTTCCGAGATTTCGCACATTTCTCAACTGAATGCTTTTAATAATTTCGCCCCATGCAAGCCGTTAAAGCCATTAAGATGTAAGGGTATTCACTGGGTGTGAAAGTGTTATGGCCCGGATCCTTGTACCACGGTGATAGTCCAAGGTAGAACCAATAAAGAAGAACTCGAACACGGATATGGAATAACACAGATATATTACAAACAGGAATATATACAGAGAAGTAAAAAGTGTCAGTACGAACAATCAGGTTTAGTAGGGAGAACACTGTAGTCTCGACCAGTATCACTATTCCAATGTCTTGCAGTAATTGTCTGAACGCGACTCTGTTTCGGATTGCCTCTGACTCGACTGACTGACACGCTCGCTCTGACTGACAGACTCCTGACGGACTTCTGACGGATGTCACTCCAGACTTCAGCCTAAACGGTATTTAGTTACCACCCCACGAGGGAATCATGTGGCACAAGGCCGGTTTAACGTGGGATCTCCGAGCCCGTGGGCTCGGCCAATAATATGCCCTTTGAACCCGTATAAATGGGTTTAGGGTCGGTTTACCTCCCCGAAAGAGACTCCGCTCTTCGGCGTAGCCTCGTTCGGGTTCCTCCCCGCCCGAAGGCAGAGAGTTCAACCGATCAGCCGATCAGCCGGTCGCCCGACTTCGGACTGAACTCCCTGCTACCTCTTGAGGCGCAGTATTTATTACGTTTGCAATAGTCTATCATGTTATTATGGGTAAGGTCCCATAACAGAAAGAATATGAGAAAAGATCATTATTAAGGACAGTAAAAGAACATGAATTAGTCAAAAGATGACGATTGATATTAAAGATTTTTAAAGAGGTTGATTGAAAAACATGAAACCGGAAGATAGTTCAACAAGTGAGAAGTGCGAGAAAAGAAATTGTTAGCATAGAATATAGTTAAATCTAATACTTACAATTGTTTAAATTAGGAGAACTAGTTGCCAATATAGTTTCTGCACTTAAACTGCTAAAGTCGAGGTACCTAAAAGGAAAGCTTATCAGAACAATTACCATGAAAATACTTAATATAAAAGTTACAGAGAGACTACGTTACGGCCTTGGAAAAGGGACTGAAATCGAGATACCAGATTAGGACCAACAACGTTACAGTTTCTTCTTTGGATCTTGTCAAGAACCTAAATACATAGCAGAAACACCAGACCAGATGTAATAGCAATATTCAAAGACTTATAAATAGTTTATGCTGAAAAGAATTGTTTAGCATAATAGTGAATCTGTTTTCCTAGAAGCAAACCTAGAAATTGATTCTTTTATAATTATTCTACTTCCTGTCAGTTGAAAATGTTAGCATGAGTAGGTGCAATGCGTCATTCTATTGGGGGTTAGCATCAGTCATGACGAAGGAATGCTAAAAAAGACGATTGCAAGAGAGCAGTTTCGTTTTGGAGGCGTTAAAATTAACAGGCCATTTCTTGGGCCAGTTGTCAGATTAATGGTCATTTTTGAAATCCGCTGCCAATTAGACCTTTCTTCTTTTCTTTTTATGTGCCGTGTCCTTCAGGACGTAGGCGATCATGGCTCTCCACTTTCTTCTATTCCTTGTAGTTCTCAATAAGTTTTGTCCCTTTACTACTTCCAGGCTGTGTTCTGTCATCCACATGCTTAAGCCCGCTAGTTATGTCATGCGTCGCTTTCCCTTGCCCCTCTTTCCCCGCTATTCGACTTGTGAGTATCAGAATCTCCAAGCCCTCCTTTCTCATTACGTGTCCTAGAAATTTCAGCTGCCTCTTCCTGATGTTAATTATGAGTTAGCATTTGTTGGCATCCTCTCCGAAACCTCATCGTTGCTCACATGCTCAGTCCATGATATTCTTAGCATCCTTCTGAAAAACCATACAGTCGTTGCCTCGAGTCTCTTCATTTTGAAGAGACGGTCCAAAATTCGCTGCCGTAAAGTCACGTAGCGGCTCAGTACTCTTTTCTTTGTTACCAAAAAAATCCTGCTACCTCGTAATACTCTGCCTAGCTTTTGGAATGCGTCTTTGGCCATCCCAATACATCTTCAGATGTCAGCGTCGCACTTACTGACCTCTGTCAAAATACTTCCCAGATATTTAAATTTCCGCACCTGCTGGATTTTAGTATCCCCGACCTGTAAATAGCATTTCGGGCTCATCCTTTTACTAATGACTTCTTGTACTTTATGCTTAGTCCTTTCTTCTCACTCTCCTTTGCTACCTTCTGCAGAAGGTTTTGTAATTTCTTTTCCGTGTCTGCTATCAATACTGTGTCATCTGCGTATCTTATCTTGTTAAGATTGTGGCCGCCAATTATGAATCTTCTCTCAGAAGTGCTTCGCTGTATAGGTTGAATAAGTCCGGTGAGAAAACACATTCTTGCTGTACGCCCCTTTCTATTTTTGTAAGTCTGCTGAACTCATTCTCTATGCACATGTATGCCGTTTGCTGCCAATATAGGTTCTTGATTATTCAAATATCTTTCCTAAATATATCAAGGTTGCTGAGCAGTTCCAGCAGATCCTTGTGGCGTACTTTTGCGTAGTCTATAAAACATAGGCACACATCCTTCTGCATTGGCATTGCGCTTTCTGATAACATTCTGAGCATGAATATTGCAATCCTTGTTCTAGTGTCTTTAACGAACGGGCACTGTTCTCGTCCTATCTCTAGCCCGATTCTACTGCGCGCTCTATCAATCAGAATTCGGTGGAGCTTGCATTCGTTTGCGCCTGGTTTCTTAGGCAGTACTATGAAGGTACATCTGCTGAGATCTTCTGGTATATCCCCACTGTTGTAGATTTCATTTATTATTTCTGTGATCTTGTCTATGCCAAATTCATCTAAGGCTCTCAGCATTTCTGTTACAATTCCATCAGGCCCTGCCACCCTGCTTCTGTTCAATTTGGCCAGTGCAAATTCTTCGGTTTTTAGGATTTCAAGTCCGTCGGTAGTTCTGTGTATTGTTGGTTGTTCTCTTTCGTCGTGGAAGAGTTATCCAATATACCTGTTCCAGCGCTGAAGAATTTTTCCTTCTTTAATATGCGCATTCCATCCTTTGATTTCATGCAGCCTGTTGACGATCATGTCTTCTGTCCTGTTAGTTGACCTATTTGTTTATGCATATCTCCTTTGTTGGTGGTACTCAATCTCTCTATTTCTGCATATTTTTGTTTAGCCACTCTTCTTTAGCCTGTCTGCATTTGGCACTTATTTCACTGTGTAGTTTTCTGTATTTCGTTCCGTATCTTGGTAGAGTTTTTGATCACCTTTGCATCATGTCAACAATCGCATCAGTCATCCATTCGTTTTTTTTCTTCTTCGTCCATTCTTCTTTGGGATGATATTGTTTGGTGATGTGACTAAAGCGTCTTTTAGTGCGTCCGTCCCATTTCGATTTTCCATTGTGTCCCTCGTATCTTCTTTACAAATTGTCCATATAGTTTTCTTTCAGGTAGGGGTCTCTCAGGAGTTTCTTGTATTTTAATTTGGGTGCTGCGTTAGGCTTCTTCAGTTTCCACAGTTTCACTCTTAGTTTACATATAACAGGGCGATGATTGCTTCTGTAGTCCTCACTTCAGTAGGTTTTGCAGTGAACCATTGCATTCCTGAAACTTTTGTTGGTGGTTATGTAGTCAATTTGGTATTTAGTTTCTCCTCCATGTCCTTAATCGTCTCGGATGTTCTTGGAACCATGTATTGACTATTACCTGGTCGTTGGCCGTGCACCACTGGATCTATTTTTCGCCACGTTCGTTGCGGGTTCATAGTCCGAATTTTCCGGTTATATCCACTTCTCTCTCCCTGCCTAGTTTGGCGCTTAGGTCTCACATGATAATTATGACTTCTTGTTAGTTGCAAAGAGATTTGGCATTGTCTAGCATGGAGTAGAATGATTCGGTTTCTTCTTCCTGACTTTGCGCTGTCGGTGCGTACACTAATATGATAGCTATGTTGAAAGCTTTTCCTTTCAGCTTGACTGCCAAAATTCTTTCGCATAGTTTGTAGTATCCCAGATCACATTTCTTAAATAATTTATCTTGTATCAACCCTACTCCTTTATCGTTTTTCTCGCCGCCTGCATAAATAATCCTGTGATTATCGCTGACAAACTCTCCTTTCTTTGACCATCTAGTTTCACATACACCTAAGATGTTGATTTTTAGCCTGGTCATCTCTAACTGGCCACAACGTCCGAGAATTATTTTTTTGTTTGATACAAGCAATCGCAAGATATCTGTCCAGTGAAACCTGTTGTTCCTTTCCGGCCGAGGGATAGGTTCCGAGCAATTTTATCCCCTTTACGCCGCTTATGCTAGCAGTCGCTGGATGACGGTCAGGTGACACCTGTTGCACATGTCCTTACCGGGTGAGGAGGTAATTCCCATTGACGCCGTCACGCCGTTAGGTTTCATATTATGTGTGTTGTTAGCCATAATATATCTTGGGATTAATAGTGGTGTAGTTTCCCGCTGCCTTTTTTCTACGGTGGTTTATGGAGACACCATCTCTAGTTAGCTAGCCGTTGACTCAGAGATTTCTTCCGCCCTTTCTACCAAACCGCCTCATTCGGAAGAACTTGGAGTAGGGTAGTTGGTTCATTCGGTGACGTTTCGAGTGCAGAATACATACCCTATATGTGTGTGTGTGTTGTTACCCGGCCCCAAATCTGTTTGATCAAAAAACCTTTTACACAGAGTTAGTAAGGTGAGGGAAGAGAATAGAATGGTTATTTTTTTTTTAATTTTTAACTTAGCATAAGTTCCCTTGCCCGCTATTAATACAATATGCGATTATCGAGCAATTATTTTTCTCACATTCGTTACCAAAACCCGAACTAAGCCAGATTACACACGATATATACGCGTATATGACGAAAACTTTTAATTTGCAAATTAACCTAACAAGTTAAAAAAAAAGGAGTAAAATTCAAAGAGATACATACAAATAAGACAGGCGATATTTTTTCCATGACGCTTCTTGGACAAAAGTTGAGCAAGGAGTGAATTTCTCTTCATCTGTGAGCTGGGAGATTCTCATGACGTCAATTCATATTTATTATTAAGGCAGGAGTAAATAGATGTCATTAACATAAATACAGAATCGAGAACTGATGACATCGGGAAGATCATTGATGAAAATTAGAAAGTCGGTTCAAGGATAGAGACCTGGGTAATACTCGCATTAATGTAAAAACATTTCAACATGTGAAAACCAGTATGCGAAACCATGTCAAATGCCTTCGAGAGCGCCCATTCTTGACAGTCATTCATTAATAACGGCTAAAGCATCAGTAGTTGACCTAGAGATGTGAAATTATAAATTATATATATATATATATATATATATATATATATATATATATATATATATATATATATATATATATATATATCATATGATAAAAAACATAGATTTAAAGTATGCTATATTCATGAGTAAAAGTGGTCAGTATCAGAGATAGTGTATGTAAATATAAAAGTGGACACTGTCGCCGATTAGGGTTGACCTCAGTCTGTTTCCTGCTTTAACGCAATTAATAACCGTGACATTGCATTGAAGCATGAAGCAGATTATCGCTGTTTACCTTTGACTTCTGTGTTCAAAACATTTTACATATTTCTGCCAATTTCAATGAAATTGGTTAATCAGATTCCCATTGATGTTCACATGTGAAATTGACTGGACAATTCTCTAATTTTATTTTATCATTAATTGTTGATTTTTAATTCAATATTGGTTTGTCTTTTAATTTCATTATCCCGCATAACGAAAAAAGGAAATATATGCACCATTAACCTATTATAAATACTTTTTATTATTTATTTTCATATTGAAATCATTTGTAGATATTCAAGTAGATATCCTGAAGTAAAACCAGCAGATAAAAAGTAAAACCTAATTAATGATAATTCTATTTGTAACAGATGCCCTGCAGGAAAAAAACGTTAATTCGAAATTATCACACACATACTCCAAAGACGAACAAAATCATACAAAGACTAAGAGAATATTGAGAATGCTTAACTTGTAAGGTCCTGTACATTGAAACATGAAAAGAAACAAGGAGGTGATTGGCAAAAAGATCCTGGTACTTGATTTGATGAAATTTTACACTTTGAAGAGAACTGAGACTCAAGATCAAAGACTTTTGAGATTTTCATCAATCTCAAAACTGTGTAGTCGTTTGGTTGCTACGCAACTGATCACCTGACCAGCTCCGTCCATATTGTCTCTGTGAAGAATCTTTCATTACACTCATTGATGTTGTCAGCCCATATTTTCTTTTGTGTGCCTCTTTTGATTAAACTTGTAACCTATAGTAGCGTAGTGTCAAGATTGAGATATAGTCATACCATTTCAAACTCCTCTTATTGATGTTGGTTACAGAGCCTTCAAATGGGCCTCGTTCGCGATAGATGGTGCTTGTACTGTATCATTTGTAATAATGAGATCTCTAGAATGGTTCTGTAACATCTCATTTCTAATGCTTGCATTATTCGCTAAAGTTCTTCTATTAATGTCTAACATTCACAGTATGCAAGAAAAGTTGAGAAGGTCAATGTATGCAACAGTCTGACCCTTTAAATAACAGAATAAATTTGACCAAAATGAAACAATGAAATAAATTACTCTGGGCAAATAAAATAATGAAAACTTTCCAACATTTTCAAAAGCATATTTTCAAATGTTTTATTCAACCGATATTCAATCAAAACGATTTGGCAATTGGACAAAAGTAGTGAATTATATTTTTCGGAAAATTAAAGATGCGAAATCATTTTTCGGTCTGTTTCTATTTAGATGAATTAAATTATAAAATATAATTAAAATAAGTGCGCGACGACTAACTTCTCATTGGAATTTCTGGAATACTGCCTATATTTATTTGCATCTATGAGAAAATCAATGTCAGTTCATAGAACCATAACCATTCTACTACAATTAGGCCTTAATGATGACAGAAAAAACAAATTAGAAATAATAGTGACATTGTGCAGTTGCCACAGTAAAAGCAGTCTTCAGTGAACAATGATATAAAACAATGATTCCTTTAATTATATGAAAAAGTAAAAATTATAGTTAAAATTTAATACTAAAATATACATTCAAATTGAAGGTCAAAAATAAAGGAACTGTTACCTAAGATCATGGAGCTCTTTCCCCTCCCCCAACATTCAGCGGTAACGCAATGTAGCAAAACATCTACAACCTGCTAGCATCATAGTGCGGGAATATATGCAGAAAAGTTCGTAGACTGTCCTTAACCAAATTATGCTTGCTGGGTGTAATTGCAGAAAAATTAATGAAGTTTGTAACATGTTCCCCACATGTTTAATGGGGTTTCGAACTGGCGAGTGCGGTAACCAATGAAATATATGTAACCAGTTTCGTGTCATCTGTACACGATGAGATTTTTGTTATATACTGGAACAAAACTTCCCCACTTGGAAATATAGCGAAAATAAAGAGTTGCGCGTAATCTGCGTGTCATATCTGTCAAATCTCAAGAGGGACAAGTTACATTAACTGGTCATGAAAATTCCAACGGAACACTCCAATTACGGTCACCACCAAGCAGGATCGATCACTTCATTGGTCACCGATTACGACAAAAACCCTTGGGATGCAATATATACTGCACTGTGCGTTGATTTATGGGCTGAGTGAGATATAGTTTGATACAATGATCCCATACAATGTATAGTATTTACTATTTTTTTCGGTCACTGGCATTCCTTACGGCCAAAGCTACTCTGCCAATTACGTGTTAAGTCACATATTCAGCTTTAGTTTAATTTTGCATGTGGCGAAGGCCGAAATAATTTAGTATAATCCGTTTGTCATCTAAGAGTTCTTTTTTAATGTCGTGTTGTAATTATCTCGCTTATGCAAAGTTTTTTTTTTAACTTCATTTAAGCAGCTTTTCTTACTGTATTATTAGGTTGTTGCAAAAATAATGACGTAATAATGTCGTTTTTTGACGTATTTTTTAACGTCAAAAAACGACATCATTACGTCATTATTTTTGCAACAACCTAATACCAATTCTGGGATATTTATAACAACGATTAATATGCAATGGAATAGCGAAAGATGCCTTCCAAAAGTAAACAATGTATTAAAAATTAGGAAAATATCGGCAGAAATAATGCTCGACTGCTAAACTAAATTGCTCAACTACATTCTGTGAGAAATTTTAATTCTCTTAGGATCACGTCGGTGTAAAGATTACATAAGTCTGATTAGGATACGTATCCTTGACTTACGTCCTTTCAAAAGAAGTTGGTTTCATTATAAGGCATGTTTCGCATAGCTTTACTTACTAAACTGTTCAGTGAAAGTAACTTGCTCCTATACTGTGATTATGTAGATATTCCTACATTGCGCATAAGTTTTTCAGATACTTGTTATATTCTGCACTTGCTGTCAGCCTTCTACTTTTGCATTGAATATCGGCTAATATTCCTTGTTTGGTTTTGTATTACAATCAGTAGAACTTCAGTCACTCGTTTGAGAATTACATCCCGAAGCCATACACTGGACGCTTTTTGTCGATACCTAGCTGATTCACTAGCACGAAAACCTATCTGCAATGAGATTTTGTTTTTAACTTTTCTTCCTTGTGTTTGAACGTGCCATCTTTCAAGTAGTTATTCAACAGGATGCTTGCATTTTCTTACAGCAGGAGATTTTCCTCTTTTTTTCTTCTATTTCATACGCATATCTGAGATGCGTGGTTTTAGTTTTACCAGCTTTATAATCACACATAGCAGCAATGAACCTGTCTTTGTCCAACATGATATATCTGTTGAGATCAACTACGGTGGCCTTATAAACAAAATCTAATGAGCCGACAACCACTACTCTTTCTACAAATATACAGGCGCTGCTTTATGTCAACATTACGGCAGTGAAGCCCGTTCATAGTGAGAAGTTTGTTTTTCCGATTCAGTTTCTCGACCTCCTGTCTCTTCCAGCCTAGAATGCCAAAACTAGAATATTTTATATTACTTTATTTGCTATATAGTTTTATTTCGTGTATATATTAGGTGTAAGCAAAAATTATTAGCGCCATCAATTTTGAACACCAGAGAAAAATATATTGAAGAAAAACTTTTAAAAATAAAAAAAGAACTTTTCAATACATGTATTACAGAGAAAAAGATTTGTTCCACCATTTTTATTCGAATTGATATATACTTATTTATTCTTTTATCACTACTTTTAGGCGGAAGCATTCGTCAGCCTTTTTCGTCAGGTAGAAATATTTCATATCTTTCTAGACCTAAACTGGAAGTCTTTTATGCGCTGTGTCCATTCAGGACGTGGGCGACCATCGCCTTCAATATTTTTCTATCCTTTGTAGCACAGTGTTTGACTACTTACTATAACTCCCGCCACCTGTTTTACTATCCTTTTATACAAGCTCGTTAGGTAGTTAACTTGATGCTTCTCTCTGTTCGTTTTATATGACCTGCGTCTTAATTTTCCAAACCCTCTTCCTTAAATATGTGTTCCTGAAATTTTAACTGTTTTTCTGATTCTATGTATGTGTCCTTTTTGCTTATATCTTCCTTAAACTTCTTCGTTGATCTCATGTTCTTTCTATGATATTGTCAGCCTCCTTCTGTAGAATATCTCTCTTACCTCGTCTCCTTTACAACCGTCAGTAAATTGTTCAGCATTTTCTGCCATATATAAGGATTGATATCCCGTTAATGATAAAACTTAAAGGAACTCTAAAACAAGTTAGTAGAGAAAAATAAAGGATATGGGAGTAACCATTAATTGTAAGAAAACAGAAAGCAATGGCGTTACCAAGAGGGACTGTCCTAGATGCGTTCTACGAAGTGGAACATTTAAAATCAACAAAAGTATATAAAGGTGTTTCCAAAACAAAACAAAGTAATAAAAACAGGAAAATTTTGTAAGAAAAAGTGATGAATTGTTATGCAATGTAAATTTCACTATATGACAGTAAATGCTCCTCACAGATGAAGATGAAACAGCGAAGTGATTCTACAGGAGGATACTGAGGATACCATATGAGAAACGTGGAATTTAAAAAAAATGATAACAAAAAGGACACATATACTTAGAATGAGAAAAATAAAATTTAAATTCCTGAGTCACATAATGAGAAAAAAGAGCTTGGAGACTTAGGACACTCATACTGAAAGCACAAGTGGCAGACTAATCTACCTAAGAGGTTAGTGCAAATGTATAGCAGAACAGGATGTGGGAGAGATAGTAAAAAGACATATTACTTAGAGCTACACAGGATAGGACGATGTAGAAATGCATGATTTCCCGCATCCTGTAGGCAAATAAAAGATATTACGCTATGAAAAGTGTATATACTGCACTACATGTAATTGAAGAGAATTTCAAGTCGTACGTATGTTTTTTTCGTATTTCCCTGGCGTTTCGACGCTAACTGTACAATACACAAGATAGAACTGTTTTTGTGAAGTTTCTTTCACATACATGGATCACGCATATCGCGTTCAGGGCCACCCCAGTTGATTAGAAAAGCTTTTTCTTATAAAGAACGATTGAAGAGGCGACCAGAAAATTCGCCTGATCTCAATTCCTCTGAGAATCTCTAAGCCATCGTTAAGAATCGTGTTTAAAATGTATTTTAACTTGATCAAAAGACAGCATCAGTCTCAACTGCTTTTTCGCGTATGAATAGCAAGTTGTTTAGGGGAGTTAAAAGGTCAACAAATTAATGGAAACCTACTTAGCGTGTTGAAACTAAAATTGGATTTCGTAAGACTTCTGGTGGAAAATCGATTATATTAATAGTACGTTAAGTTGAGGTTGTTTTCCAATGCTTTACATGGTTGCAAACATTGACATTGCAAACAAGGGGACATAACTCAAACAGGTATACCAGAGCCGTTGATAATAAAGAACAAAAAAAGTACCTACTCATTTATTCCGTGACCATACACGATGATAATCTTAAAAAAGGTTTATATAATATAGCGTAAATGAATAGGAAATAGTAAAAGGAAGACAGTATAAATGATCTGTATAGTTGTAGGCACTATCAACATGCAACATGACAATTATTGCGCAACGACTGGAAAACTATATTCAAAACAAGTAACAAAATGATTGGCTTCCTTCCTTCATAGAATTGTCTGTTTGCTGCGCAGACTATTTTACCAGTGTGTTGCAGTAAAATTTTCATTTGATATCCCAATTCTTTCGCCTGGTAGCAAACTAAGCTAATAAAAAAAACTATCAGATATCTCACTCCAGAGAAATAGTTAATTTCAAATTCTGTTACTATTATATTTGCAATATACCTTGAGTATTTTTAGCCATGCTGAACGGTTCCACTTTCAATGGGGTTCCATGCTTTGAACGCCTCTTGCGTCTCAAGTTCAGTACAGATCTCAAGTGGAATCCCTTTTCTCAATCTAGTGACAAAAATACGAAAAATGGTCAGCACATTTTGTCACACACCAAGAAGCACCTGAGTCCCTATGCCATGTTTTATTTTTATAAGATTACAAGAAAAAATGAAGTGTGCTGGAACTGCTCAATTATTCCAGCCTTCCTAGAGTTCAAAATCGTTTGCATAGTCTTCTGGGGTGATGGGAAGAACTTATTTTCCATTCTGCAATCTCTTCATTACAGATGCACTTCAGAGAAAGATTCTAGCAACTGATTTCAAAATTCATTTGAACAATATTGACTTAATAGTTAAAAGAAGTAAACCGTTTTTATGTAACAGTGCACCTGACAAAAATGAAAGTGATGTGATGGCTATTTTAAAATTAGTACTTCTTACAGAGAATAGAGAAGTTGCCTGTATGATCAGGCTATAAAAGATATTGGAATATTAAGGTAAATTAAGCATTTCAAAACGTATGGGTAAAGAATAGCAACAGAAGGAATGTAACTACTCAGCTACTCAAAATAAAAGAATGCTACAAATATTTGGAATATTTGAAGCGGATTCAATTAAACAAAATGAAATGAAGATAGAAAAATACTTCAAAAGAATAAGGAAGAATATGTAAAATAAACTCACGTTTGAAACATGAGACAAATATTAAAACATGGGCGCTATGTAAAATTGGTATTCGGTGCTTTTTCTAAATTAGACAAGCGAAGTGAGAAATTTGAATGAAATCTGAGCACCATGCACAAAGCTTTGCACCTAAACAATGACGTTGACAAACTGTATTTGGAATAAAGAATTCATTAACACCGATGAATGTTAGGAATCAGCTATCAAGGGTCCTGGAATGACAAAGTGTAATAAATAATTATGACTGCCAAAATGAAAGTTGAATCAGATATATCAAAAATAAAAAGACTGAATATGGGAAGAAAAAAAAAATTCACAGACATTTTATTAAATAAAAAGAATTGTGCAAGAGATAAGAAATATAGTTAAGAAAAGAATATTTGAAAACAGAAACTGGATCCCTATTAAAAACATTCCAGAATTATTCAATAAGAACAAATTATATTAAGGCTAAGATAGGAGAAAAATAGTTAAAGGTATATTACATTAAGATGAGGTAAATGAATGCAGCAAGTTTGATTAAAAGGAGAGAAATAATCATGACAGGGTGATGAAAGTGATCAATTTAGAATTGCGCAAACGAGCAAGACATACACATGCAGACCAATGGAATATGCACAAACCGGGAATAGGGCTTGAAAATAAAAAACAGGAAATTGTTTGGGATCGAATCGGTTCAAAACTCCAGATGAGAAACCAGAAGTAGTCTTTGTAACAAAGAGAAGAAAAATTTTATTACAGTGGATTTTGATGTTCCATCTGTCCACAGCAAAAATCGAAAGAAAAGGAAAAACTGGAAAAAATATCTGGGACTTGCTAAGTAACTGAATCAATTGTGGTATACGAAAGTGACCGTTATGCTTTTCAATACTAGAGCACATGGAATAATCTTCATAATAAGAAATGTAACAACATTTGTAATTTCCATTAGAATATTGACTAGAAAATCGAAGAGACTTGTTACTTGATCTAGAGTGAAAGCAAACATATATATGCGAAAACTCAGTGAGTACAACAATAATAATACGTAAGAGTAAAATAAGAAACTGTAAAAGAAAAAAGTACAGTTGCACTTAAATTTTATTTTGAGTATCAGTTTTTATGCAATTGATATGAACAAAAATAAAAAAAAAATAATTGAATCCGACTGGAAAGAATATCCGAGTGCAACAAATACTCAAATATTAAGATAAATATGACGAGACAAAATATATTTATAACCAGATTTATATATTAAGCATAATAAGATTAAATGACACATTATTAATCACTTGCCGCTTTATCAATATATAAAAGAAACAGATACGGCAATGGAAAATTTGTTGCTGAATGATTGCAACATCTATCTGTCTAGCCAAGAATAAAACTGGTTTCTTCTGAACAAAGGAAAGAGCAACCGTTTTGTATGAAATGACCCAAATGTAAAAGATAATACAATACTAATAGTGATAATATATCTGTTGATAATTTTTTCTCGGTTTTCCAAAACATAGGAAAAATTAAAATGGCTAATAATGGGGCAGGTAGTGTAAAAAATTTTTCTTGACCCCAATTTTTAACCTCACAATATTTATCCTTCCTAATAGTATCATTTGATTTTCCTTAAAGTTTTGAAGATAATTAAAACGGATGAAAACATAATATTTTACTGAATAGAGTAGATTGTAGTATTCCTTTTAATGTTCGAAGAAATGTAATCTTTGGTCTTATAATTTATATTTGGCAACAGAATACATTTCTTTACGGTTTCATAAGATTTTCTCCCAGTTGTGCTCAGAATCCATTTATTTTAAATAGAAGAGAATCCGAATAAAAAATAGTCGATTTTCTACATTTATTTATCATTATCATTTAAAAATAACCTCCAAGGCATGAATATGTATTTTACAATATAGTGGGAATTCTTAAGCGGCACTTCTAAGAAAACAATTGTTTCATGATAAATTAAACATTGATTTATTGAAAATTCAATTTTTTTTCCCGCTGAAATAAGTGTCTTTCCGAAATTACTAATATATGATATTGACATTGAAAGAAGAAATGGACACAATTCGTGCAGCTTTTTCATATTATCTTCTTCGTGTTTGTCAAAAGTTTCTGATATCCCTTACTGTGGTGCATTTTTTCTTTCCGATGACACTGAAGAAATTACACAGCTGTTATACTTCTCACTGTAATAAACAATAAAGAACAAATGTTAATTCGTGGTAGGTCTGAGAAGTTATCGACCCGACATACTTCCAAAATTAGACTAAATAACTAAATATCAGATTTTTTTAATCACTTCTTGGTGAGACCGAAGGTCTTTTCAGCATCTCGTCGTATTTATAGCTCAAATGTTGAGAACTTAATCATTATCATATTAATGTGTAACGAGATGAAATTTGACTCAATACTAGATTGTTTGTCTCAACACAAATTGACTCTTCTTTTATCAGTCGTGCCCTTTCTATTAGGTTGGTGCAAAAATAATGTCGTTTTCTCACATAGTAACATATGTGAGAAAACGACATTATTTTTGCACCAACCTAATACAAATTCCTATCATTTTTCGCTGTAAGCAATCTTTATCTCTTTTCAGTCTCTGTGCTGCCATCCATTTACACAAGCTCACCGGGTAAATTACTCGCGCTTCATCTCTGCTCCTTTTGCCTTTGGTATGTTCTGTGTCATATTCTCCAAGCAGCCTTTATTCATTATTCGTAATATAATGTTCAACTATCTCTGAATGCAAGTACAGGTTTTTTTTTTCATTTTCCCTAAAACTTCCTCGTTGCTCTCATGTTTTGGCTGGTATTCTTAGCATCCTTCCGTAGTGATATATTTATGTTACCTCAAGTGTCTTCCTGGTCTGTGAGAGAGTTATCGAGCATTAACTACCATATAGTCAGATTGATATTACATAACAATTTCGCACTTTTTTTGTTTATAACGATATTTTCCTATTCTTTAGTACTTTGTTTTGTTTTGAAAGGTATATTTCGGTATTTCAGTACGACTTCGGGTTTGTTGTGTCAGATTTTTCATCGTCTGTTACAATTCTTCTCAGATAATTTATGTACTTCCCTGATTTTGGCCTTTCCAATCGCTTCTTCAGCGGTTTCTCTTGTTCATAACTGTACATCCTATCTTCTTAGAATTGATTGATTGTCATTTCGTACCGTTTTTTCGACCAAGTCTAAGAATTCTGGTGGTTTTCTTTTTGTTGTCCATCAAAAATGTGTCATCTGCACATCGTATGTTGTTAAGATTGTATCCGTGAACAAAATATCCTAGTAGATCTTCTTGTTCTCTTAAGATCACATTCCTGTAACGGTTAAATAAATCCGTCGAGATAAGGCATCCTTAACTATTTTTGCGTATTTTCTCTACGCATATACCCTGTTTGTTCCCAGTAAGTATTCCGGGTTGTTCTAATATCTTTCCTAAATAAATCAAGTTTTTTTTTCTACCAGTTCAAATAGTCATCTCTATCTATAAAAGGCAGGATGTGTGTGTGTGTAACGAATGCACGGCCGCAATTTTCGACGGATTTGCACCAAAATTTACATGCACATGCTCCAAGTTAGCGGGAAGGCCAAGAGCGACTTTACATTTCCCAACTCCCATCAATAGTGGAAATAATCGATTTTTTCATGCTTCTACGGCAGTTTTCATGTAGTTTGCGGCCATTTGTACTGGCCAGAGTGAGAGCCAATAGCTGGCTGCCACGAATAGGCAGGAAGATTCTATTGGCCAGCATGAGAGCCAACAGGTGACTGACACGAATGTTAACTAGCATGCTAGCATGCAAAAAAATCGATAGCTGCATTCGTCACAAGTGGGAAAAATTTAAATCTGCATGGCACTTTACTCCAATTGGCTCATTCGCTTGCTTAAACTCAACGTTGATTCTGATTCCGCAGAACTGAGTTGGGTGTGAAAAAGTATTTGTTGTTATATTCTTTTTTCATTCGGTTTTTCCAGTTACGAATCCTTTTTTAAAGCTGATCGTTTTGTGTTCATTTTGTTTAGTTATTTTTGCATGACAGATTTAATGTTTAGTATAGAGCGTAGAAAAATATCGCAAATTAAAGGCAAGGAAGGGCAAAAATATTTTAAGTCAAGTAATAGCGATTGCTGTATGAGTCGTACGATTTTTGAATCAAGCACGGGCAACACCGGGCCATGCTGCTAGTTCATACATAAAGTAATTCGACAATTAGAGTATATTTCTGGTTTAGATATTCACTCGATAAATGAAAATATTTTTCGTTCAATATATTTTGATAAACCATTGTTCATTGACTAATTACTGATATTACGAGACTTATTTTTGTAGATATCAAATAAAATTAATAGAAATGATTTCGATTCATTTCAACACCTTTCTTATATGAAAGAATATTGGTTTATTCTCAAAGTCAGAGATTGATGTTTTGAAATAAGTTTTCAAAAACATTTTAAAATTAATAACAGAATGCTACCTGTGCTTTATTTTTAGTTTTTTATATTTATACTTACTTAGAAATGCTAAAAAAGTACGCGAAAAAATAAAATACATTCAGTTTAAAGTTTAAACTGTATATGCATATTTCTTCATCAGAGGCTCTTAAATATTGTTAATCTTTATGCTAGGTTTTAGTGAAGAGGTTCTCAAAGCCTAAAATATACGTCGATTATTTCAGTCGTTCTTCATCAATGTTGTTTTCTGCTTATTTTAACTTCATTCTACAGGACTTGATGATCACTACTTTTCCCTCTATACAATATAAGCTGTGTCTGATTTCAAAATCTTTCGCTTGACTACAGCGCTTCGTTGTTCCTCCATTTGTACTTTTAGCCGGTGACAAGTCTCGAATCCTTTGTTATATAGATCATAACCAAGAAATGTATTACTTATTATCTATTCTGAATAAGAGCTAATTGACTGATACGAGTCATCCCTTCAGCAAGGATTGAATAAGGTGTTTGGGTCAATATTCCAATAAGGTTTTTTAGCATGAGAGATATCTGACAAAAAGCCCATAGGATACAACAGCCATATCATTGTTAAATGACTTTAGTAGTCTAAATGTAAAGGCATATAATGAGGGGATATCTTTGTTTATTTTGTGCATAGCATATTATCATTTATTGCTTATCATAAATCTTTGAGTTTATTTGGCTCCAATAAATGGTAAAAATTGAAGCTGCTTAATAAAAAATAAAAGTTAATGTTAACCTTTAATGATATTCTGTTTGATGTTATCTAACAAATATTAAATATTCTCTTTGGTAGACTACAGTCATTTCGGTTGTTCGAAAATTAATTATGTATTTCGCCGTTATGAATTACGAGTTAACCAACCAAAGCAGAAAAGAAGTTGAATGAAAGGAACCTGCATTTAGAATTAGTTTATGATTTCGTTCTAACTGACAATGTGTTGCGCATAAGTGCATTTAAGATTTTAATTCGGAAAACATGCAGAAGAGAATTTGGGTTCTTTATGAACTTTCATTTTAGAACCAAACACAAAGTTCCGTCATATGCAACCAGGAATAACAAATTTATATTTTTGCATCGCTTTGTTATAGGTGATCAAAAATGATTTTTCATGTTAACAACAATAAAAAAAATGGCAGTGCTTATCGCAAAATATAAAGTGAGTGCCTTCACCAAAATCAAGACTTCATGCACAGAAGTCTTTGCTTTTATTTATTGTGCGATATGAAAATTTTCGTCCACTACGTGCTACTGAGGCATAGAAAGAGCATCAATGCAGACATTTATGGCCAACAATATAATCGGGTAAACAAAGCCTTACTTCAAAAGTTTATTGCTTTGAGAAAAAGAAAAAAAAGGTGGATGACAATGCAAAGACATACTCTATAAAAGAAACACCAGAAAAAAAAAAAGATCGATAAGATGGTAGGTTCTTCACATCCCCTATCTTCACCAGATGTAGCACCAATATATTTTCCTTTGTCTCGATCAAAAGAACATTTTATAAGTGGTCGGGTATTCAGAAACAAAAACGTTTAAAATTGCCATTCATATAATTTCGGAGGAAAAAACAAAGATTTCTTTAAAAGCTCAATGGAAAATTTGTCTTTTCGTTTGGATTGAAGTCGTTGGAAAAGAAGGAAATTACGCTTTTGATTAATAATATTTAAATGAATTTAAACTTATATTTGTTTTTATATAATTTCTGTTAAAACGTAATTACTATCCGGATACCCATATACGTATATGCTAACCGAATCTTTTCTCTGTGGTTATATATGAAATATCATCCTCTTCAAATATTTTCTTGTTGATAAATCCCACTTTCATACATATTAAACTTTTAATTCTTCTCAAATTTATTTTTGCAATATTCTTAAAGTCAGTTTTTTTTTTATCTCGTTCTTATCTTTATGATATATATTTTTTGTTGATTGTTCTGCTGTCTCTGTCCAACTCTTTATTATTTACAATATTATTCTAATTACTTAATAACTTTTCAATATCTTGTTTCTATCTTAAACTGTATGGTAATTTTTATATATGTAAAATTAAAAAAAAATAGCAAAAGCTTTGCCATTTGTATTTATTCCTAATAGGATAAAACCCCATCAAATGTATGATCACATCCCATATCACCGAATGTAATGTTTTTAATAAAAAATTATAACCTGAAATTCACATGGTATATTTATCAAAGATATAAGTATATCCTGAAAGATTTTTCTACCAGTTTTTATATCAATTTTTTTTGTGAAAACATTTACTTGCATATTAAAATCTGACATAGCGTTGTCTAGAAAGTAACAGACTTGTTACAATTCATTTAACGTGATATAATCACTTATAACATTCCGTCTTTATTATTGTTTTTTTTTTCTTAAATTAATATAGTTTATGAATTGTTTTTACATTTATTAATGGTTTCTTAATTAATATTCCCAGTGAAGAAGTATATTTAGATGAGTGAAAATCTTGAGTTAATAAAATATCCGTTTCATACGGATCGATGCCGGATAAAATATGATACCCACAGAATTAGAAAAAACACGTAAATTCCACTTTACGTGATTAATTCGATTCCATTTTGACTTTTGTGAGGTGATTGGGATTAAACAATAGAATCAATGCAAATAATTACAACAGATGCTTGTCTTTTTAATATAAAAACATGTTTTAAAAATAACTTTTACTTGTCAAACTAATAAAGTTAAGTAAAATAATTTATAATTTTAGTTTACTTATTGCTTGCTGGTAAAAGAAATAAAATGAAGAAGTAAGAAATGTTCAAGAAGAAACTTTTGAAGAAAATGAAATATTTCCAAAGCAGAAAAGGCGTCAAGGCTTACATTAAGGAAGCTAAGATGCTTTCGCGGCTTTGAATCCGTAATACATACATAATGGCTAGCTTCTAAGGATCTGTTAATTCATCCTTAAATAAAAAGAATTTATATTTAATAAAATTCACATCAAATTTTCCCAGAGCGAAGCCCTTCCATTTCACTCAGGTAGGGTTGTCCTTTGCGATTTCTCCAAATGTGGGTGACTCGAGTGTACTATTTCTAAGTGTGGGGGTCTACGTCGCGCTCAAAAGTGTGAGGTCTACGTCGCGATAAACAAGCCAAATACATACTTTTTCATTTTTTTAAATTGTATTCGAATATCATCTGCACTTACAAAATGTGAATAACTCCCTAATTTTTGGTAACTTTTCATTCTGAGGGTTGGAATTGTGTGGCAAGCCAAATAAATTTTAAATTAAAATTTAAAATTTCGACAGAAAGTAAAAATTAAAAAAAAAACAACAAAAAAACAAACTTTGATTTAAAATTTATAATTTCTTTAGATGAATTAATATTTGCGATAAGTAACTTCCCATTATTTGGGGTGAATTAACAGATGCGGTAATAAAATTAAAATACGTTTTATTTTTTCAAGATGTAAAAGTAATGTTAAAAGATTTAATCCAGTAAGAAGACAGTATTTAACATAACAAGAGTTTCAGTTTTGTTACTTCGACAATTATGTAGTATATAAATTATCTCTCACTGTAAGTCTGGAATAGGAATAGTTTATATTAGATATTTCTTATAGAAAAAAATGAAGAGTTTCTAAAATTATCCATGGATTCGTAAACGAATGGTTAGAGCGTTATGTTCCAACTATAAAATTCGTGTTTGAATATCGCCATAGCCTAATTTCAAGGAAATAACATAAGATTATCCTTTGTAGACGACCCCAGCGTACAGCACCGTTGAAAAAGCTGTGCCACAAGTTGAACTAAGCCTTGTGAGGGAAATTGGGTATATGAAACTGTTCCAAAGCCATCGATCGTTGTGCTAGTCCGTAAATCACAAGTCTTTAGCTGATGGGCGAGTAGAAATGTCTTGGTTGGCCACCTATCTAGAAAATGGTGTCTCGATAATAAAACACTCTTTCATAGGCAAGCCGGTCAATCGTGGGAATGTGTCGGCCCGTAAAAAACACGTGAAGCCTGAATAAAAATATAAAAATAATGTAATTTTCTAATTTGCCGCAGGTGGAAATAGCGTGATGACATTTAAAAAAATATTTTCGGGTACAAGGTGGTCCGAAAAATAATGAGAACAATAG
Source organism: Acanthosepion lycidas (assembly GCA_963932145.1). Classification (NCBI taxonomy): domain Eukaryota; kingdom Metazoa; phylum Mollusca; class Cephalopoda; order Sepiida; family Sepiidae; genus Acanthosepion; species Acanthosepion lycidas. The sequence goes on along the minus strand of OZ010571.1, from coordinate 77,880,408 downwards.
AAGAACAAGTAATACAGTAATACAAAGTACACATACAAGATTCAGATAATTCACTTTCATTGGCTCTGTCACACATCGAGAAATTTTGCATGAACACCATCATTTTCGTGGCATAAAATGATGCGGCGCCATTTCCTATGGGATATTTTACGAAGCTGTGCTTTATTGATTGTTGCAAACACCTTCTGAACGGCGTATTTCAACTGATGGGTATTCTTGTATCGTTTATGTGAAATTTTCTTCTTGATAACACCTTGCGTTGAAATGGAAAATTATATTATGGTGACAAGACTTTCGGACCACCCTGTACATTTCCAATTTCTTTGACTTTAAAACCTTCAGTTGTACGATCAAGCCACGTGGCTGTGATTAAGCTATAAACGGACGTAAAAGGAAAATCATCACACATATGATCTCCTGATAACTGAACATGAGTAAAACAGAAAATGAGTACAGTTTTCTAATTTGCGTAACTGAATTTTGCATTGATTAAAGTAGCGTATAACAGGGATTGCCTTGTTTTTAGAAAATTACTGCAGCTTAATGTTCAAATACAAAAAAAATACTGTCAGATATTTGATTCATGTCAGTGGCAAAAATGTGCAAAGGGAATATATATAGCTGGGTATGGTAAGATTGACAGAAAGATAAAGTATGTTTGTTAAATTACTGCAAATATTTTATGAGCTTTCATCAATATGTTGCCAAGTGACAAGTAATATCCGTTATCATAGACGGTGTCAGATTTCATTATGCAATTATTTTCACAATAACATTTCAGGAAATTCTTATATAATAAATATACTAATTGGATTTTATTTTATAATACGTTTTTATTATAAGTATAAATAGTAATAAATAATGGCTACTGGTGATATTAACCGTTTCCACCAAGAAACAGTCGACATTCATTAACCGAATAGTTAATAATATTGTTGGTTGAAATTTATAAAATTTTTATCTTAAATATTTTCAAAGAAATCGTTTTCTTAAGTCCACTATGCGTTTTCACTCTTTCCTTGTAATTGATAATAGTTTCCTTCTTAATCGTTTATGAATATGTGGAGAGCCTAACATTCTCATTTATATTATTTTCTTTTCTAGTTACATATGCTACTCTTCTTAGTTGTATTTGAAGTCTTCAAATTATGTGGTTTCTTTTTATTTGGTAATGTTCTGTGAATCTGATGCGTTAGTCTATAAGGATTGTTTTCAAGACACTGCGGGTTCATTCACTTGAAGCCATTTTTTGCTCTGAGAGCAATGAAAACGGTTGTATATAACTGATAGTTTAGACATTTCTGAAAGTGTTGGACACCATGCATGACATCCATATAAGAGTCTAGATGTGACGCGGCTTTTCTAGTAAACGGATTAAGTTCTTAGGTTAATGTTTTCGTTTTGTAGCAACTTGTGGCGTTGGACAAAACTACACCCGGTAGTGTTCATTCTATGTTCAATTTCTTTATCTCCTATAATAATTAAATATATATAATAATATAGATATTGGTTGTTATTTTTAAATTTTAAACTTATAAAGCTAACTATGCATAATAAGAGATATAATCTCAAAAGAGAAACATGTTAATCTAAAGTTATTGAGTCATTATTTGGAACTTAACGTTGGAAATAGGGAAAGCCTTGTACAGGGATTACAAAATAAAGAAATTATTTAGAAGCATTGGCAAGTAAGAAGAAAAAACTGGCTTTAAAAATGTCACAGAAAGGAATTAAAGAAAATAAAAATGGTGAGCATCAAGAAAAGAGGGTATGTGCAGCAAGAAAATATTTACTTTAAACAAAGCGAAAAAAAAATGCAGCATATTGATATCAATGTGTAAAGTAATGAAAGCACTAAAATTACTTCCGTTACCTAAGCATAACAAAGGCAAATGTATGATTTTGAGATGTACATGAAAATCTTTTCATTAACAGTAATTTCAGTGATGAATATAGAGCTACATAGTATCTTTCAGATGGTTTTGCTAGAGTTTGGCTCCTTTATAGAATTCATTGAACTTATGATTTAGAATACAATAGGATCTAGGCGGAGTGTAATATTTTGGAATAGTATTGTTAGCACTAATGTTTTAATCCCTTCAAATGGGACGGTGACGTCAAAATAAATATTGTGAGTTCTTGGACAATATTCTTTTGAGTGGTATAGATCACAAACAAGAAATTTAGAAGTAAACGATATATTCTTATAAATCAATGCTCCTTTGCATTCTGAAAAGCTGGCTATTGCCCAGTTTGCACCAAATTAATGGAATTGTTTTAGCCTCTCTAGATATTAATTCAATAGAAAACTTGTGTTCTCTCATTAAGAAAAAAGGGTATGTGATTAAAAATCAATATTCAAGCAAAGGAAATCTCTGGGTAGCAATAAAAATTGCTATAAATCATGACGAAACTATAGAAAAGTTATTGAAATCAGTGAATGAAAGTATATAACGTATGAACATATAAAATAAAGTCATAATTTATTCAGGTATGTGGGATATTGTGCTGATAAAATGTTTTTATGTTCTTTTGGACTTATCTATAATTAAAAATTTATTGCACTTAGTAAAACTTGAAACACCTAAAACAAGTTTTTATCAATACTTCTGATAAACTGAAACTCCCGCGACATATTGATTATGTAAGTATATCCTGAAATTCTTACCAAAAGCGTTTGGTCAATAGTAATTTTATTTTGAAAATCTACATAATAAAATCTGATATCTTGCAAGATGAGTCATTGTTTATCTGTGAGTAATTGTGCATCTCCCTTCATCAATCAATTCCGTTCGTAAATGCCAATGTGAATAATTTAATCGTTTAATAGTAAATAATTTAATCGTTTAATAGTAAAATATTTGTTACTTGAAATCTTTAAATGGTAAACTTTAGTAGATTTAAAGACATTTTGCTTTTTAGTCTTTTTCTTTTCTTTATTCTTTTGTTTGTTCGTTATTATTGTAATTTTCGAATTTGAACAAGTAATAGACATTTGAAGGAGTAATTATTGAAATATAATTACCCGATCTCGTGTGTGTGCACACACAAACACACACACTGCATTTAGCTCTATCAAACTATGCAAATGCCGAGTAAATATCTGTAAATGCATGCATGACTTGATTGATATATTTTATATATCAATCATTGTTTGGTTATTTAATATCAAATTTTATATTGGATAGCCACTGAGGATCGTACTTACTATTCAGTAGTAATGGTCAACCATACTAGCCTCGGCAATGCCCAACACCGAAGTGCTAGATGTAAGTAAACACCTAAATTTACATACACATATAAAGAGAAGATCTGACAAAGTGACATATATTCTTGTAAAGACCTCATTTTCATTGTCTGTCTGGAAAACAGTGTTTCTTTTACGTATTAGCACCATAAGATACTCAGCACTGAGTATTTGGAGGGTTGGAGCATAATAAAAATAATATAATCACTTTGAATCATACTACTTCCTTCATATCTAATTTCGGAAATGATTCCAAATTAATGACTGCTTAAATGGTCAATGGATTGTCACATAAATTATGGAAATGGGTATATTTCAAAGATTTTAAATGAGATTGAGATCAGAGAGTCACTACGGTGTATACCTCGTTGGATTTAATTGAAAATCACGCCGAAAGAACCATGCTATCTTTGGAATTTTTTTCTAGGGAAAAGGTTCTGTAACACTGGATGGAAATGTACTCGACCCGTGCACGTATTCATTTGAACATTTTATGTGTGTTATTAAAACTTCAATTCTTCATTAATTATTTCTTTTCATGTCTGTACCACTTTTTCTTATAGAGACAAAAGTGCTCTCCAAAGGACTGGAAACTCTGGCTTCCCCCAAAAAGGAAACATTGAGATGAAATGAGTTTCTTCATTTAATGTATTTCCTCGAGATGTTTGTGAATATATATATATATATATATATATATATATATATATATATATATATATATATGTAAGCTTGTCTGAATCATCTTCAAGAAGCGACAGCAAGATCTAAAAGGTCACCCAATCTAACAGTGATCTCATTTCACAATCATCACACTTGCTCCATATATGGCCTCCTTTGTAAATCACTAGCGGGTCCGAAATGCCACTTAAGATTATCGCACAAAATTTCATAACTGAATCAACTAAGCTCTCAGATCCTCATACGTCGAAACCGACGGGGAAGTCCATTATATATATATATATATATATATATATATATATATATATATATATATATATATATAATGTATGTCTTGTTTATAGTTTGCCATATTCGTAGGATAATTACTCAGTATCGGAGGCAGGGCATTTATAGATATAGCGTGTGCATAGACGTCAACAGTGCATGGTGACTGTCAGTTTAACACATTGAATACTCCTTTAGTGATCTCTGTATATGTAGGTCACTGGCATTGAGGAAATGGGAGGAGGGTTAAACCGACTGTAGTTTTTTATGGCTATTAATTTGGTTAATTTTGATCATTATCATAGTTGTTGTTTTCTTGATACAGTTCCGCAAAAGCTCTCACGCGTGAGAAAGTGTATTTTCATGAAAGCCAAAAGTCAATAATTATGTTTTTAATCGTTTCACCCTAAGCAAGGTGATAATAACACTAAGAAGCAAAGGGTTACTGGGAGTGACAGAGAATGAGAAGATTTTACTTAGGAGAAAGGACAATAAAAGAACAGAATTTATGAATGCAGAAGATAGCGATTGACGTTGCATTTAATCTTCGAGGATTGAAGGCTGCAGGGAAATAGGAAACCGGAAGAGAAGTGCGAGAAAAAAAGAATCGTTAAAGTAGAACTTATGGTTACATATATCTATTTCAATAGTAAAACAAACCCATTTGCCCATACGATCGATGAAAAGAGGAGGAAAGATCATCAGAACAATAGCTATGGAACAGCGGTGGGAGATGTTAGGACTGATTACATTACAGACCCCCTTTTTTGGAGATTGTTGAGAATCTTAAGATATATAGCAGGAACAGCAGACCAGATTTATAAATGTGCAAGATGGATTATGACAAGAAGATTTGTGTGTCACGACACAGTAAACCTGCTTTAATAATTGATTCAATATAATCACTCTGCTTTATGTCGGTACAAAAGATAAGCTCAAGAATCCCAATGATTTAGTATCAACCATAATGATGGAATGCAGGAAGGTCGTTAATGAAGATCAGAAACAACATAGGACCAAGGATAGAGCCCTATGAGATGTTTCAGGATCTTGTCTGTTCAATATTATGCACGTTAACAGGGATATAATTTGTTGTTATAATATTAAGATTAATTATAATTAATCTATAATTAACCTAATAGGTTATTATAAAATGGAAAGTCAAAAAAAAGGTGTTCATGTAGAAAATAAGAAGAATTCGGCAATTGAAATTTGGTTCGCTCCCATTTAAATATCAATTTTTGACGTCACTTTAATTTCAACCACTAATATATGTTGGTCATAGCACACACACATACATGCACACACACAGTTTGATGTATGTGATAATATATATAATATCTGTGTGTGTGTGTGTGTAGGGCGTGTTACCGTGCTAAGATTTTTAGCAAGCTTGTTTTGTAGATTTATTTATTCGTAGAATGACTTCGATAATCACAGATACTACATAAACACAGACATTTAGTAAATAAATACATGCACATGCGTGTTTATGCAGAGATGAATAGTAAAACAAATATAATACTTTAGCGCTGAATACGATTAAAGTCTGAAGCACTTCCATTCTGAAGACATTTTGGAAGAAAGCAATGACGTTTCTGAAATCACCTTTAAGCACAAATGAATTAATAAGGGTAATATTTTCTAAACCTGAAAAGTATCGGCATATTCTAAAGTATGAAACCAATTTTTTCAACTGAGACAAAAAGATGCCTTACAATAACATTCCAGAATAAAACTACTCTCTCATTTGGTAAGAAAAGAAATTGATAACGCATAAATGTAGATTATAGTGTTTCGCAATGATCTCAGCATTGTGTTTATTTCAGCAAACCTAAGAAGTGTCTAAGAAGAATATGATTCAACAAAAGTCAGGATGCATGCAATTGTCACAGGGGTGTGGGGAACTTTCGAAATACAGAAACTGGAGTAAAAAGTGTAAAAGAGTTTAATGTAATATGATTACACATCATATACAACATAAAAGAAAATTTAAAATAGATATATAAAATAAAACAGATATACCAAACACAAAAGGAAAGTTAATGTTGACGGGTGATCGTCTTGAACCTAAACAGGGAAGAATGGTTTCAGGTCTTTGGCTGATTTTGGTCAGTCATAGCGTTATAAAATGATCACTGAAACTTTTATTGCTCACCCCTGATTCAATCATTCACATTAATGATAGCTAAATAATTAGTAATTTTTGGAATAGACATTACGCTTTGCGTACTGTTCACTTACTCAATATGGATGCTTTAAGTAGATGGAGATTAAGTTACTTTGTAATTTGAGTATTTTTATTGACAGAAGAAATAGAATAGGTTTTGATATCTCCGTTAAATAGTCATTTAAAATCAAAAACTATAATCAAGACGATATTTGCAAAAGAGCTGAAATCTATTTTTTTTTATTCTCCTGGTTATTGATTTGTAATTATCAAGTAGCCAATCTTTTAATATCAACTGAGAAAATTAGGAAAATTCATCAATATATTTAAGATCATTTGACGTTTAATGTGAAGGTTAAGGCAAAAAATCGCCATATTTGATTCTTAACATTTAAAAAAAACATTTAGCAATAAATAAATCATTCTTTGACATTCGTGCTACGGTTTTCTGAAAATTGTGCTATAAACGTGGCCACAGAAATATTTCTACACGCATATTGGAAGCTCATTTATCACGATACAGTCACGAAATATTTACATAATCGGCCTTTCATCGAGATATAACTGAGCTGAAGCTGTTATTTGTATTTTGCAAAAGCAACATAACGAAAAGAACACTTTTACTAAAGTAGTTTTAATAGGAATTAATTTTGCTGAATTGTAAATGGAGTTTGATATCGAATGGAGATGAGTACAAAGGAAAATTAAACTAATTTAGCCTTTAAGAAGAGGAAATATTTCTTCTGTAGCAATTAGTATATATGTAAATGTTTTCGTACAACGTACAGGTTACTTTAGTCGGACGGCTTATTTTATTTTCTTATCGAATCATAACGCTAGCTCTTAAAAACATTAATTAATAAACTGCAACTACATTTATAAAAAAAGAGTTATTTATTCTGGTAAGATTATTCTAAATCACAAACAGTAGGCATCTTTAGTGTCTTTTAACATGTCATAACTCAAAGGAGTATGTCCTAGCTTTCGACCTGAAAACATTTAAGAAGTAAATAATTTGTATTAAGAATGAATAAATAAATAAATAAAGAATAAATAAAATAATTTTTTATATTATTCGCATTCGGTCTAATGTTATCATATTTGTTATTACCACGTTTCGACCACTGGGCTCTCTTGCCATCTTCAAGTGTCTATCAATTCAGGTAACCTTTAAGTAATTTCTAACTTGAATTTTCTCGTTGCACTGTCCATATCTCGAGTTATCTAGTCTTGTTTACACTACGTCCAGGTTTTTACTACCAGGATCAGGGAATGGACTCGCAAATACTATGTCACCAAGTTTAACAGCAGTAAGAAAAGAGAAGCAGCGGCAAAGTATGTCAATCATGACAATAATAGCAACACCACCAGCAGCAGACAAGTAATAAGATTAAGCTTAAACTTCCAGGCTCTCCATTCATGATTTCCCACGGAAATTAAGCGTTAGTTGGTGGATTACGGAAGTACAAAAAATATTACACTGAATTTTATTTTTCTCTCCTAAATCGTGAATTTTTACTTTTTATTTATATTTTCGCAATGATCTGTATTTTCTTTTTAGGTTTCTGATCTTTAAAATTATGGGTTAGCATTTGATGAAGACCGAGGAAAAATTATCTCCACTACTTTTTGAAGTACCGCTTTACGCCACTTCACTACGTCGAAAGATCTTCATTAGTACAAGTTGGCGCAATCCAAAATGGCACAAAGTAAAGAAGCAAGCACCATTAATGTATATGAGAAATACTTTTCAGCGTCAGATCCAGTAAATAACCTTCATAAGTGTCTAAAATGAAATTTCAGCGTCAACTGCGGGTTATGTGGAAGGCTTCAAGTACAAGAGTATGCTTGACTTCTTAGCTTGGTACATTTCCTATGATACAGTTCTATCTAAATACAGGCAAGATCCGGCAAATCTGCCCTAAGTCTATCTGAAACGGAAGGTTGGTGAGAAATGTTATATTTTGGGATAGTGAAAGAAAATATATATATATATATATATATATATATATATATATATATATATATATATATATATATATATATATTAGTGTAAGTGTGTGTATAAGTATTATTTTGCTTTTATTTTGTTCATAAAAATTATCTGCTTTTTTTTTTTTAGAAATGTTCTATTTGAAATCTCAAAGAAATTTATCTTTCACTTTCACTTCGATATTCGATATGCACTACTCATAAGATCCGAATGTGAAAAATATAATGAAGATGTATCATAAAAAGAGTTGTGTATAATGGTTATGTGCTCAGTATTTCATCATTTCCTGCGATTCATTATAGAAAGAATGCGTAATATTTTCAGCAAATAGAAATAGCCTACTTTAAAATGTGTTCACGTGTTAAACGAAGCCTTGGATTTTAATATTTGCATATATTTTCTCCGTGAATATTCTGATAAAAATTAAAATTGTTGCATTAATTCAAACATTTTGTTCAGGAAATCAGCCGGTCCAAATTTTATCGCAAACTGAAAATATAAAGTAATTCTAATTTTTTGTATATATTAAAAAATTAAATAAATTGTATATTTAAAAAATTAAATAAAATTAATAACAAAATTAAAAATAAAATGATATATAATATTGTGTATTTGACCAGAAATTCCTCTAATGTACTGCGATAAATTTTTATTAAGTTTTTCTTGCATTCGTACAAGTGTTTTCATTTCTGGACATAAAGTGTGAAAAAACAGTTAAAATATTCTATATATCCGAGCGCTTTCGTCTATTCTAGTAGTCATTATCAAGGATGTTCTGTACATTTTTAATTGAATATGTAGATTTTTATATATGTAGATTTTAATATATGTTTATCTATTGTGATGGAAATGTTTCTTTATTTTCAAAATATGGCCAGCACTTTGTGGCCGTTTTCATAGATGATATTATTGATTGCAGACCTTTTCATTTTTATGATTAATGCTTCCATTATTTTTAGCCATTTTTTACATGTGCAGGGGCCCACTATGGTAGTATGTTTCGGACGGAGTTTGGTAAGCTTAATCTAATCTTAATCTATATATGTTTGAGGTACGTAATGTATGACTTCTTGATAAGTATGTAGTGGTTAGGTCAATATAATTATTCATGAATTTGTTTTAATCAGGAACATAGTTCCTTGAGGGGCATATAAATTCATAAATAACATCGACCCTCTGTAATTTGAATGTTGCAGGTGATTTGTTATTGTTGACGATGCGGTTAGCTGTTTGAAATTGATAATTAATTTAATTCTTTTCTTCTGGTCGACTAGGGTTGTGTATTTCTTTATAATGTTTCTTACGGAACATTAATCCTGCATATTTATAAGAGCTTTTACTAAATTAACAATTTACACAATGCCACGTTTTCAACAACTGTGAATGTTTGCTTAGAAAATTGAAACGGCTTTGCAAAACTAAAATAAACTTGATAATAAACATCTATTCTATTATTAGGTTGGTGCAAAAATAATGACGTAATAATGTCGTTTTTTGACGTATTTTTTAACGTCAAAAAACGACATTATTACGTCATTATTTTTGCACCAACCTAATAATATCTAACCTCTATATCATACATGTGTTAAGTATAACGGAACACTTTCAAACTTTTACTTTAAATAATAATCTATATCATTTCATTTTAAACATCAACCATGAGTCGCTTTATTGTAAACATCAATCTTACGTTATTATACAAAATAATAAAAAATAATTCAATATGAAATCCGACATCCATAAGGAAATTATATACAGGTAGGTTCAAAGAAAAGCGATATCTAAGGTTTAAAATAAATAGAAAAAAAAAGAAAACTCTTTTTTGAAGCTTTTATTTTAGCTTTTAATCTCATGCTAATTGGAAAAAGTTAATATTTATATCAGCAAAATATTTAACTGTATTTCAAAACGAATTTCAATTTATTGAAATGAGTTTTTAATTCGCTTAAAATAGCTGACTGTAACCATATTTATACATCTCTCAGAACACCATGATTCTCTTTATTAAAAATCTTTCAATAATAAAATATTCTTTTCTGAAACTTTATTTTAGGAAGAGTTGCTGATTTAAAGTTTAATTAATCTGATTTGAAATAAATATTACTTTTAGTTTAAAATATCGCTGAAATACTTTGTTTAAAAAAAGATGTGTGTTTTATGAGGTGCTGACAACTATATCGATGGACATATTTAGAATTTTTTTCTACGTGGGACATACATGTAAAAATTCCTTGACAAATATAACAGGAGCTCCATTTTTATATAAATTTTCAACTACTCAGAAATCTTTTAAAAATAATAAAATATATATGTAATCTAATATTTTATTGAATTCTAGGTAATTTGGCTTTAAATTTACTATAGTTTCTGCATTTATTTTCTCATAATGTCGTGTATAGATGACTGTATTTACAAAAATCATCACGTTTATACACGCAAAAATATTCAAAGTGCTTTTTAAAGTAAGGGGGTCGCTTAATTCTAGCAAGGTTTTCCATTTATGATGAGCAAATATAGTTTTTACTTTATCACAATATCACCTCACCGCTAAAAATTAATGCGGAATTTTAAAAAATTTATAATTATTATAATTAAAATTCAAAATAAAATGAAAACCATTTCTTGCAAAAATTCATCGAAAAAAAATTAAGACAATAGTTACATATTCATATTCATAAAAGTAATTAAAAACTTTTCTAATTAAATAATGTCTTAGTTTTATTGCATTTTGTTTACGTTTCAGGGCAGATTTTCGCTAACCGGGGGTCCTGTTAAAAAAAACAAAGCAAAAGTTTTCAAGGACGTGTGCTTATAGCTAATATAAATATTAAGCCGCATGAAAATGAATTTCTAGAAATTTCATAAATTAAAGTGTCGGGTAACAGCTGTAAAAAAAAAAAGAAGAAACTTCTAAAAATGAAACGTTTCTAAAATAATTTATTTGTGAATAAGTCATGAAAGTTTCATTAATATACACCAATTATTTGATCAATGTGATTTTTATCGCTAAAAGACGCTATAATTTTCTAAACTGACGCAAGAAAAAAGTAACCAACATTTTGAAGGTTCTAAAAAGGAATAAAAACTATAATTTAATAATAAAAGAATTCTTTGGTCTTTCCTTTTAATAATTGCATAAAGGTTTTGACGATAAAAAATCGTATCTATTAGTTTGGAGTAATTATTTCTTTTCAGTCTTTTTTTAGCGAATCTTTGGTAACACACACACATACATACATACATACATACATTCAAATACTCCCACATGGTTTCGCATGGTTTTTCCCCCATGACACGTCCATGAATCGTCTCTGCATTATTAATGTCCACTGCATAAACCATTTTTTTTAGGTGGCCCCACACATAAAACAAATTTAGTGTATTGTAGTGGTTAGTAGTGGTTAGTTCTAATTTTATCCGAGTTCTTTACATTTATTTTTGCATAAATATTCATCTATCATAGATATAGCATAGCTCACTGGCTCTCTAGCCTTGGTTGGCAACCTGTCAAGAAGAAGAAAATCTCTTAATTCAAGACCATCCACCAGACTCTGTTGCCCGAAACAGAAAACTGCTGCTATGGCTGCAGCAACAATGATAACCCTACAACCCTAATAGGTTACGAGATACGTAAAGTCGAGTCGTGACGACATTTAAAAACATGTGAATATCAGTTGAAGGGCAATGTTTAACAAGCTAGTCTTCAAGATCATTCCCATCTGTAGTAATTTCAATCCTCAATGGGTTCTCTGTAGTTAGTGCGTAACTATAGGGACATCAATGCTGATGTTTTCGAAAGATGCTCATTTGACATTCAGTTAATTTTACCTTTTTAAAATTTAAATAAAAACAACATGTTACAGAAGATTTAGTTATTTTTTATTCATGTTCGCGGCAGACATAAGCAATCATGAATCTCCAAAGATATATTTTCTTTATCTGTGTCATCTTCGAAAAGATAGTGAAATAGTTTTTCGCTGCCTGCTCTACGGTTTGAAATACAGTTTGCTTTCTTAGAGTTGATTCAACTCAAGGCTACTATATAACCCATAGCTGCAGGAGAAAGGTGAATTCCGAGACGACAGCTGTTATGCTACCCGCACATATTCTTGTGTGTGTGTGTGTGTAAGGTAAACCCAGCAATATTGAATTCTACCGATAAGTTCTGTCTCTATACATTTTTCCAGTCTTTTTACCTACATCCAGATTTTCTTTATAAAGAAATTGTCCAAATTCCGTAATATTTTTTCGATTACTTTTAACCATTGCCGTTTATGAGCAGAAAAGTTCATCGACGGTCGCACTTTCAACATTCTGAGCGCTATGTACCTGGCGATATTGTCATTTTTTAAGTAAATTATCAATTTGCAGGATCGTTGCCTTTGTTTCTGAATTCGTTTAAAATCATGTAAAGTGTTGAAGTACTGACCATCACAAATTTCTGTTTCCTGAAAAAGAAAGCTCCAAAGGAAATTCATGGGTGTATAAAGTAAAGATTGCGTAAACAAATGCCTGTCATACTCAAATGTGAAGAAGTGGTGTTCCAACTTCCAGCTTGGAGAATTTGCGTTATGTTTTCATAAGTGGCTTGATAACTTTAAAAGATTATAATGTAATGTTTCATTCTTAATATTGCAGATGCAATCTATCAAAAGTATGAGAATTGCTAAACAACACAAGGGAGACTCTTGGGGCTCATTACGACTAGTGATGGTCAAAGATGTCTTAACCATTTTAAAAATAATATATAATAATATATAATCTGATTATAAATCTTAGGTATATATCACATTAAGTAATATGTAACAATGAATGATAATATAATAGTTTTATATCTGATGTTTTTTTCTTTTGGATCATGAACAACATGGATTAGAGATTAATGTTTTATGTTCCTTACAAAATAATGTGTGTGAACAAAACTTTATTCAATCAACGGAGTAAATAGAATTCACCTGCAGAATATCATAAAAACAAGTTTATGAAATTTACATATTGGTTACACATATCATTCTTATTAGTCAACATATTACACAACATCATACTATGACTATTAATATAGAGAAAAATTAATAAATATTAGGTTGGCGCAAAAACAATGTCGGTTTTTGACGTTAAAAAATACGTCAAAAACCGACATTGTTTTTGCACCAACCTAATAATATTAAATACCATAAAAAGATAAAGGTAAAATAAAGAATCTAAATACTTATAACTTTTCCAAAAAATACCATGAATAAATTAATCAAAACACTTTTATGTTGTAGCTGATGATATCAACTTTCTTGGTAATGACAAGAGATGGTTGGAATTACTAGCACCAAAAACATTATGAAATTTAGACAGTTTCTTTATAAAGTTGATGCGGACGTACGGCAACTCATAGGCAGACTGGAAAAATGTAATAAAAATTGAATAGACAGGCCTTGTTGGTTGAATTCAATAAAACATATCTGAATATATATATAGACACGAGAAAATCGATAAAGCATTGATCTGATTCAATGTAGTTCTGAGAACTTTTATCATCAGACAAAAGCTGTACGATGGTAATTTCTAGTAACGTTCACACAGCGGCCTACCGAGACGGAAACGTCATTAGATCATTACTACTCATGACCTGACTCACACGCACGCACGCACGCACACGTATATATATATATATATATATATATATATATATATATATATATATATATATATATATATAATGTGTGTGTGTGTCTGCGGGTGTGTAATCAAAGATAAATAAATATATAACAAGAGCAAAAACCTTCCATATTTAATCTAATCATTGTAAAATCCTTGACGCTGAGGTGAGATTTATGACAATTTTCCATCGGGTGAATTATCATGATTCCCTGAAGGTTTGTTGATGAGTGTTCATGCCATTATATGATAATCAAATTAATTTCCAGATTACTAAAAATAGAATGTAGAATTAAAAATAAAGCAATCTCTTAATACTTGCATGCTTTATCTTCCTCGATTCCACCAGCTTTTGGCTGTAAAACTGATTGCCTTTTTAAACGTTTTTGGAAACATATGAAAAGTATTTACTGCATATGTTTTCTCACAAATAAGATAATTAGTATATGAAAGTGTAATTTGCAGACATTGCATCAAGTTGATTAAAATTAGATTTTTAATGTATTAGGTTGGAAAGAAAGTGCTGTCGGATTTTTGACATGATAATTTTCACGATACTTTGACGAATAAAAATAAGCATTAAATCTTACGTTTTAATGGGGTTTTCTATTCGTTGCACATTCTTTTAGCCTTTTATAATGAGTTTAGATCAGACCCCATATCAGACACTGTAGGCTGTATGAATTTAAAAAGGGTTTTTCATTAGCGGGAGAGGCAAGAAATATTCTTTCTTTCGATGGACATGAAGCTTTAAATGACCGGATATGCCAACGATATTTTGAACTTTCCCATGGGAAATGTTTCTCTCCCGAAGATTCCCCTAGGTCTGAATGACCAAGTTCTGTCAGTATCTTTCCAACCTAATATTATGAAGAACGAATTTATTTTTCAAAACTATATAATTTGAAATAAAACAGATTAAATAATATTTTAAAAAATACCTATTTTGTTGAACTCTTTTTCTTGTAATGTTTAAATATTTATTTTCACGATAACGCTGTCTTTTGCAGTGTTGTCAGTTTTTAAGTGCTGAGACATCGTCTTTATGAAAAAAACTTTCAAGATTAATTACTTGGCATATTTTAATTTTTTTCGAATTAAAGTTGAGTTATTAAATTTAATATTGTATATTATTATTTTAGAAAATAGCAGTTAAAATTTTAGCATTTTACCATCGATTCAAAGAATAGAAGTTTTCCAATATCAAATCTTAAACATATGACTGCAACTGTCATATGCCAGCTTTTTCTTTCCTTGCAAAAAAGTTCAACTGTTAAAACGTTTGGCCATAAATAAGATAAAATTGTTTTGATTCAAATTATGACGTTTGATGTTTATTGCTATTGGCTACCTACAACAGACTTCAAAGACAAGTTGGCGACTTGTCGCAATCATGGAATACCGACCGTTCCACACGGGAAAGGTTCCAGTGAAAAACAATCTATTCAAATGACTGTCAATAAAAATAGTTGTATTCTTTACTCACTTCTTTATCATCTTATCAGTTTTCTCATGGAATCGACAAAAATTATTTAATAATTTATTTGTAAATATGCAATTATTTTTATTTTTATTCTCAACATCATAACTGATTTTCTTGTGATTTATTTATGCCTAATTTTTCCACTCTGAAATGTTTAAATTGAATGTGAAAAATTATTGATTAAAATGAAATTCTATTTTAAAATATAATCAATCAATTTTGAATACCTCCTGGAACAATTTAAGTATATCCAACTTTTCGCAAAGAAAAAAAACAAACAAAAAAAAACAGAACAAAAAAAAAACAAAAAAAAAACCCCAAAAAACGCATAGCATGAAGAAAAAAGTTTTAATAAAAAAAAGTTTTAATAAAAACAAAGTTTTATTGTGAAAAAGTTTATTTTATTAATAAGAGGAAAGACCAAAGTATTTTTTTAAATTATTTTAAAGATTTTTTTATTTCTTTCCAGCACGTTTGAAATTTAGGTTGAAAATGTTGTTTTTTAGGTCTGCAGTCGCATAATATTTAGCATTGGGTTTTTTTTTCAGTTGAAAAGTACATTGATTTGGAAATTTTTGCAAAAATCAAATAATTGTCTGATTTTAATGAAAATCTCAGGACTTATTAAAAAAGTAAATGCAATTATTTTAGAAATGTTTGGTATTTTGAAAGTCATCGTAAAAAATATTTTTTTACATCTGTTACGTAATTTTATGAAAACTTTTAGTTATGACTCTACATTTTTTTAATTAAATACACAAGAATATAAATCATCGACTTACTTGGGAAAAAATGTCCAAAATTACCCACACTTTTAACTCAATTATAAAAATAGAAAACCCAATAAAACTAAGACAATATTTAATTAAAAAAGATTTTAATGGCTTTTCTGAATAATATATATTAAGATCATTTTTATCTGAAGCCAAAATATGTTTTTGATGAAAAATGAATTTTTACATTAATTTTTTCGTTTTTTCAATTTTAAATACATAATATGATAAAAAGTTGTTATATATTTTAAAATAAAGTTTCTTACTGTGACTCGTTGGAAATGCTCTTATTATTTTATCTACTTTTTACAGATCATAAATTTGAAAGCTTATTAAAATCTGCAATGCGAGGATATTTTAAAAATATTTTTTTAAGATTCAAAATTGCATTAAAAATCGTCTCCTACAAATATTGATACAAAACCTTGAAATAATACTCATTTTTGTCTTATAAAATTTGAATTAAAAATGTATTTTTTCGTAGCTTAAATGTTATTTTTATTCCATAATTCTCCTTCAAACGTGAGGTAAAAAAAATTTTGAAAGTGTATTTTTTTATTTAAATCTACTAAACAGGTTCACTTAAAATTAAGACAAGCTGTCACTTCTGTCCTACCATCCGATAAATTCGCCTGACATATGTTGTCGATTGATTGACATACATCATTTTACACCTCTCAATCAGGCCCCAAACCAAGCACCACGGTTGAAAAAGTCTCTCTTTAAAAATTTTCTGAAAAAAAGCAAGTAATGTTTCTTTCAAATTACATTAAGTACAATTTAAATTTTCTAATTATTCTAAACTAACTTTATAAAAAGGTGTAGCCGAATTTTACACGTTTTTTAAACTAATAATGTTCATTATGTATATATATATATACACACACACACATATATATATATATATAATATATGTGTATGTATATATATATATATATATATATATATATATATATATATATATATATATGTGTATGTATATATATATTTTGGGGGGTCGACACCTTTCTTTTAAACGTCTTTCGTTAAATATGACAGACAAGGAAATACACACACACATATATATATATAAATACACATTATATATATATATATATATATATATATATATATATATATATATATATATATATATATATACACACACACATACTATATATATATACACACACATACTATCTGACGATCGCTAAAGCGTGAAACCCAGGGTCACAAGCTCACATCTATCCAACCATATATATATATATATATATATATATATATATATAAATGCACACGCATAATATATATATATATATATATATATATATATATATATATATTGAACACTGTTTCGATATTTCTCTTAATTCAAACAATAAACACATACACATTAGTATATGTTCACAGGCAATCATATCAATTATCTACATAGCAATGTTGAGAATACAAAGAATATCCTAATTATTAATCTCTGAATCGGATATTTTTACTCGGCAAATCAGCACAGAAATAATATGATCCAATTTCAGATTGTGATTAATAATTGCTTCTAAATCAAATGACAAGCCTCTTTGTTTGATGTGACTTGTATTCTTGTAGGAGGGTCCTTTAAATATCAACTTGAAAATGTTGGTTTATATCTTCATTAGCGAATCATATTCGTAATTAATTGAATATTATCAATAAAGCCTGAATATCCCCCTCCACCTTTATTGTCATCATTTCTTCTTTTATTTCATAGTTTAGACTCTCAAGAATAGAACATGTACGCATATCAAATTTGATGAATTATATATATGTTTACAGATGGACTTTTATTCTTGTTTGTGAGTTGATTTCCCCGTTTATTCGTCTTTAACTTCTCATCGAAAAAATTCAGATAACATTAAGCCGCTTTTAAAACGTGTAAAAATATTTGAAATTAAAGTCTACAATTGTGGAGACGTAAACTTATTAGTATTTTGCCATTTCGTGTAATGTGCAGAATGCCTGCATTATGTTTCACTTAATCGTAATCCATCAACACAATCGAGAGTATAACCAATGTGAACACCACGAAGTTTTGGTGACAAATATATGCTTCGCCAGGGTTATATACTGTCAGAATTCAGAGTTGTCCTTCTCAAATGGTTGCCAAGCACGGCTAGAAAGTCCAGTCTATTTAGCTATTTAACTCATAGTTGGAGATAAAGTGATGGATACAAACCTTTCGTAAGGGTATTTGCCTGAAAGTCAATGTAAAGAAATGTAAACTCAGCCTACTCATTTTTGGTCACTGGTACATTCATATTTCACTTGTAAAAAAGATAAATTGGCATCGGTCCATCTCAGATCAGAGCCTTGCAAATTGAAGAGCTCTTTTTTTCTTACTTCCATATGTTTCTCTCTATATATCAAAGCCATGATCATGACCTTTTGTAATAGGTTATGGGTTCATATATTGCCTTTTTGTTTGACAGTAATGAAAGAATTTTAAGTTATGTGATGTAAAGTTTATAGATTTCATGAGACTAAAAGTAACATTATAGTGTTAGTCTCCTCCGCTATATGTCGTTCTCATGGTGATGATTATCCGGTGAAAAAAAATACAAGAAATCATTACTGAATTTGATTCTGTGCTTGGATGACAGACACGTATACATTTTTTTTAATTTTATTTCTTTCATGCTGCGAAGGATGGCCGAAGGAACACCTTGAACATTATGTATCCGATAGTAAGTCAAACGTTATTCCCTTGTACACAGAAGTAAATTTATGAGCAAATGTATGAATGAAAATTTTACTAATGGCATGATACGGTCAGACAATGCCACAACCATAAGAACATCATGAAAAGTTATTAGTAACAATGTTTGCAAACAGCCACTGCTTTGAAAACTGACCCGGTTGAAAATTACCCAGAAAAACAAACCATTGACATTCAAGGAATTGAAAGTTGCTCTTAGAAAAGGCTAAAATGACATATTGAGGACTCGAAAGAGGAAACTTGGAAACTAGTCGAGAACTCTAACGTAAGTAGAGACACAGTAGTAACTGATGACAAAGTAAGTAGCGTAGTGTTTTTTTTACGTGTGAAGAAGCAGAACATAAATCTATTGATAACTTTCCAATCACTTGCTGGTAATTTTCTTTATTCTAGATATATTAACGATGAAATGACAGTTAATCATCTTTGAGTTGATGTTATAATTTTCAACAAACTCTTAATCCGCACTCTGCAATGTGTAGGAGTGCTGAGTAATAGGTTTACAATAATGAACCTGACGAAATTAGTTGGTTTCTCTGTCAACTGTTACTATATGAGAGTGATATGATTAAAACTAATGAAATTCCAATTTTGTATGACATTATTACGGAATCGCAACACCTGGAAGAGCTACAACTATCTATATTTCTAAAGATGCGGCAAACTGTGCAAATCATATGACTTAAGAATTTCAGTCATTTTTACGAACTGGTACATGGTGATGAGTAACTCAAGTTGTTGGGTCGTTTTTATTAGGTCATTATCTCTAAACTGGTTGCCAACATAATCTACGCCGCTGATATTTAGCCTATAAGAAAATATAGATTTATACCTTTTCCCATATGTATTTGTGCGAAAGTGAATTTGATGTAATCCGTCCGAATTCGAACTCCGATCACTGATTTCTCTTTCCGAACCACTACCTTATTTGAAGTGTCATATGTCAGCTTGATTTTAAGGAGTTAATTAATAGTTTTGTTTTCGAAAATCTTTCGTATTGGAGAAATATAAATCATTAGGTGCCATTTTTTTAGGTTTAGATTCACTTGGAATTTCAAAATTGAATAAGATAATTTTAATAGATCACGAAAACAAATGATGAGCGTGTTATTTTGTTGTTGATTGTGATAGTTTGTAACTCAAAAGCGGCTTCCTTGCAAAAAGGTTGATGGAATTAAACATTTCCTAAATAATACAAACATATTGAATAAGTTATAATAAATAATGAAACACTTCATGCATGTTGTATATTTGAAAAACAGGTGAATTTTCTTATCTATCAAAGCTCTAATTAATAATTCTTCTTTTTATCTGTTAAAATGCACATTTTCCCGTTATATGTACAGTGAGTTAGGTTTATTTCTAATTGAATAATTTGACGAATATTAAAATAAAAGATTAATGAAAGTAATTAAATGCACAAATAATTTCACAAAATAACCCCTCCCCTTTACAAACAAAAAGGAGAATGTAATTTTCACAATTTTCTTACAAGGGATTATATTTTGTCAAAGTATTACTTTACTAAGTTTAATTTAGTACAGCACAAAAGTAAATTAGGTTTTAGAAGAGCACGTTGCGTTAATCTTAGGAGAGTTATCTGCCTGCCATGTCAATAAGCACTTGATATCCTGCTAAACATACAGTAGCCTATCGCCCTAGTAAGAAATTAGGCTACTTTATCGTCCTTGAGAATATTTATTAAGGTCACTTTAGACCAACACAAAGCCACAAATGTCATGGAAATCAAATTCACTACATTAGTAATAATTCAACAAGAAGTTAAATCCGAAGTTATGCAAATCAAATAAACCTCAAAAATTCAAAAATTTCGGAACCACAATTTGTCAAATTTAAACTAGTTTATGTCCACCCCTAATAAAATATTTAATTAAATTTCCTGCCCTATTTACATTATTCGGAATATTGTCCTCATATTTGTCGCCATATTTATTACAACGTTTTGGCCGTTGTACGCTCCGACCTTCTTTAGGTGGTTGGAATGTCGAAATGAACCTTTTATTTCGCTCACTGGTGTAGACTGTTCCAGTTCCACGTGCCATGTTTAATGGATGTCAGTTATCAGTTATCTCCTGTTAATTCCCCTCAGCAAGTTTTCCACTGCCTTAAGCGGGTATATGAACTCACACTCCTTGGGTCCTGTCAGTAGATCTAACTAAAGCCTTTATCCATTGTGCCATGTGTCCTTGAGAAACGTTGTAATAAATATGGCGACAAAGATGAGAACAATAGTCCGAATAATGTAAATAGTGTACATAATACCTCATCTCAGAAATATAGACAGATACTGAAATTTTCTGCCATTTTTAATAGTTAGCTTTTGAGATATTTGGAATTTACGAAAATGGACTGACTGAAGTTATGTAGATTAAACTAATATTAGCTTGAGACCACTGAAATCTAACAAAAACTATTTTCACTTTTTGTCCATAATATATATTGAAACATGGGTAATGGGAAGGATCTAACAACTGTTGAAAAACAGAAAATGACAAAGTTATTGAGTGAGAGAGAATGCCCACATTAGCGATAACAAAGGGGATTTGCAGAGATAATCGAATGATAAAGAAGGCTGTCGAAAATATAAGTAATTTGAGAAGTCGAAACAATGGAAAAGGCTAAGAACCTGTTTTCTCGATATGAATGTAAACTAAAGTGCTCAGATCTTTGAAAAAGCTGGAATTAAGGGAATCAAGGACAAAAACGTGTAGAATATTTTGTGAACTGAGATCTGTAAAAACATCTCTTAGGAAAACTAAAGCAAATATTTTAAAGCATCAAAATTGGGCCAAGAAATTCATGAAAATTGACTTTTCTTAAAGTAATTTTCAGGGACGAATCTCGAGTGACATTTGATGAAGTTGATGGATTGGCCAAAAGATGGATTTTATCCAATTCAGACTTGCCTGTGGCTAAAAGAAGGCAGCAAAGAGGCGGTAGAGTTATTATATGGGCTGCAATTGTCGATCAAACCATTAATGGACCATTCAATTCGATGAAGCAGTTGAAATGAACAATGCTAACTATTGTGATTTTATGAATATGGCTTACTCTGCATGGTACAAGTCCCAGTCTCGCAGTTTCAAAGTGAAGTGTGCATTTATGCACGACAACTATCCTTCTCATGTATCTAAGCATAAGCATAAATTATGTGAACATAAAAGATTTACATGAGAGAAGATAATAGAATGGCCACCATCAAGTCCTGTCCTGAATCCGATCTATGATTAATTATGAAGATAAAATTGTTAAAAGGTGGTAAACATTATGAGAGCAAAGTAGACCTATGGAAAGCAATTAAAACTCTCATGTTGGAAATTGAACCTGCTGAAGTAAAGAAAATATAAAAATCGATGGCTAATATATTACTGGCTGTTATTGAGAAGAAGTGTCACTATATTAAAATGCAAAGGATTCAAAGACTTATATGTGTTTGTTATTTATTCTAATATAGGTCATCATCAATTTTTGATGATTTTATTACCATTTATTGAAGTAAAATATGATTATTTGGTTTTGCCTAATAACTTCAAACGACAGTCTTTTAGAATATATCAAATAAATACAATAACTTCAATAATGCATATTGACACAAGCTAAAATTTAAACTCAGGCTTTGTTTTGACATTTAAATTGATTGTTTGAAATTTGAAATTTTTTTGAAACCAAATTTGAATTATTGAAGTTTATATGCTTTGCTTAATAAATTTAGGCAGGGTGTAGTTCGCTAAAATCATTTACTACGAACATCTCTTCATTATCGACATCATATTTTAGACAAATCGTGTTGGTCCATCATATGACCTAAAATCATCATTAATCATATTTGTCAATTCATATATATATATATATATATATATATATATATATATATATATATATATGTATGTATGTATGTATGTATGTATGTATGTATTTATATATATATATGTATGTATGTATTTATTTCAATAAATAACAATGCACATTTGAATGCTGTTGATTATATGTAAACAACTCAATTTCTGTGTCAAATCAATCCCGACTACAAATAATGTAAACAATTTATTTACACTATATAGAGTCCGGCCAAAGTTCTCATGTTTGTTTTTACTTCAGGTGGATGTTGATCCTGATAACTGAACTTTTCGAAATTAAATTTTTATTCAGATTATGGGATTCAGTCTTCTCTCATTTTCCTGTCCATGTCTAACAATATCACGTGTTGTTCCGTTTTTGCTAGTCACGTTTCCACTGAGTTCAGTATATTTATACTATCCACCCAAGGATTGAACTCCCGACTATTATATCACCAAATTCAATAGCCAACGCATAATCCTGTAGGCTGATTTCCCGTGGGAAAAACCTGGAACTAGAACCTTCGCTGTTTTTTTTCTTTTTGAAATGCTTTTCTTTTTGCCACTGAAGTCTTTTTATACCATAATCAAGAGTATTTATTCTATAGTGATGATATTTCTAACACATGGTTTGCTTTGTTTGTTAATTCTTGTCTTCCGTGGAGCATTCGTATCTATGCTAGGCACATTAAAGAGATCGTCATAGCCTAGCATATACGCTGAATGCTGCATCTGATTATCCAGTTTTCTTATCTGTTTAGTATTTTTATCTCATTCCACAGGGGTTGGTGAGCGTCTATTTTCTTCCATACCTGATCAGCTATGACTTATTTCATAGAATCATGTCTAGTTAGCAATTTTTGATGTTACCCACACTTACTTTTAATTGGTTGGC
This sequence comes from Acanthosepion lycidas, assembly GCA_963932145.1. Classification (NCBI taxonomy): domain Eukaryota; kingdom Metazoa; phylum Mollusca; class Cephalopoda; order Sepiida; family Sepiidae; genus Acanthosepion; species Acanthosepion lycidas. The sequence continues at coordinate 77,856,668 of OZ010571.1, read as the reverse complement.
TGTTTTTGTCTTTGTATTATCTGCCACAAAATCTAAGGAAAGCAATATAAACAGTTCTTAGTTATGTTCTTTGTGTTTGGCTTGACTTGGAATTACTTAGAATACACGCCCTTGACATAAAAGAGATAAACCGTGACAGTTTTCTGAACTTCTTACTCAACCCTTTTGTATCTGCCTGCAGAAAGTGATGTTATACCTGCTGGGTAGTTGTAATTTTGAAGGGAAGATTTGATACTGTTAATATGTATTTGGTTCGACACTTACGATTTTTGCACAACAGTCAAAATATTGCAATCGTAACATCAAAGAAAAGGACATTATTCCGATTGTAAATATTCTACTCATCTCAGAAATTCAAACAGAAGCATTTTCTGTTTCTGTTTCATATTATTTATCAACTTTAAAAAAATGTATTATTCCAAATGAATCATTCATCGCAAGCGATTGTATCGTTAATGTGAGAAATTATTAAAAACAATCAGAATCAATAACTAATGATTAAATAAATATTGCTTCAAAGAGCCAGAAAACATGGAAAAGATACAATTCTATTTTATTAGAAGCGACCGCTTCTCGAATGGCATTACAAAACCGTTTCTAATCTCCTTAAGGTAATTTTAAGATGCATACATATACGGATGATATTATTTAGCTAAGGAAAACCGAAAGTTGCGGAGATAAACTCTTATATTTCACCGGATAGAATATAAATATGTCTAAATTCATAAAGTAGGATATTGTTCAATATGCTGCATTTAATTAGTGCGTTGGTTTATATAAGAATCGAAACATCATTGATTCAAATGCTGTCAATATATAAAAATGAAGAAAATATTTATCAAAACCAGATCATTCATTCTTTCTTCAATCATAAAAAAAAAACTTGCTACAGAGAATTTAAAAAACTTTGCATATATTAATGAAAACCAAGTTTAAAAATCAACCTTTTATTGTATTCAAACAGTTCTATTCTTTATGAATATTCTTTACATCAAGATTGTCAGTAACATTCGTTGCTGAAGATATGTATTTGCTGTCTTTATTTTTCCGAGCACAAATTTCTTTTTTATAATAGAATTTTATGCAATTTTGTATAAAGTATAAAATACACAACTAATAAATGCTTAAAAATGTCAAGCATCTTAATTTGTTTCCTGGTCATTTTAAAAGTTATATCTGAAGTTTTCATTTGTTTATTTTCTAAAAATGGTTCTTGGTGAAGAAATATGCATATAATTGTATGCACGTTTTGAAAGACAGTACCATAAAGAGATGCAAACATAAATAAATTCAATTTATTTTAATTTTAAAATAAAATTAAAAATCTTTTTTCAAAAGTTAATGCGTTAAGTCGTGATGTAAATTGCGGATGGTAATTAAACTTGTACATGCAAAACATCAGCTGAATATATTACATTCATAGACGAAAAGTAAAATTGTGACAGTCTATAATTGATGCTCAGAAGTGCATTCAGATACATAACCTCATCTTGCATTATGAATACATCTGATGAATAAGCAATTACTTTCTGATTCATTTATACGTTGAAAATTCCACCCGCCAATAATTGACCCATGGAAAATTAAATCCATAAGAAATGTCAACCACGAAAATTCCATAAAAGCATTTAAAAATAGCCTGTTTGCTATCACAGATTTTAATTGGATATAATTTATATTAAGTGCAGTTACATATCTTTTTAATCGTACACTTTAAACTTATATATCTTGTGGCGGAAACAGTGTCGTAAATATAACATTTACTCTCTCCATATTTCATAGGCTTTAATGATAATGTCAAACATCTGTTACCGCTCTCAGAAGGAACAGATACAATTATCATAAGTGTCATCAGTCCCATTACCGGGTATAGTTGGAGGGTCGCTGAGCAACTGACCAGTTTCATCCATATATTTCGGTTATCTGTTTACTCAATGACGTTGTCAGCTCACTTTTCCTCTGGCTGTCTAATTTTTGTCTATGATGGTAGCTTGTAGCATGGTAGTGAAAGATTCGTGGCTCTTGTTATATGTCCATGCCATTTCAACTTCCGCTTATTGACGATGGCTATATGGACATCCAATAGGCCTGTTTATGTTTGACAGTTTCGTACTGCGTTATTTGCAATATAGTCTACGTAGAAGTTGCCTAGGATGATTCTGTAGAATCCCATTTCTAATACTTTTATTCAACGCTGTAGTTCTGCTGTCTAAGATTCGCGGTCAATCCAGAAAGACAATGATCTTTGAATTTGAGGCAAAGACTTTTTCAATTAATTGATTTTTCATGTACAGAATTCTTCAATTTTAAAAGTAATCTGCATACTATGTACCTAATTATTAAAAAAAAAATTCCTGGGTGAAATTTATGAAAATGCTCGTGTGAGATATTTCTGGGTTGAATTTTCTTTAGGTGGAATTAACTGAATTAATTTTTCGTGGGTGGATTTTTCTTGGTTGGAATTTTCATGGAAACATACTGTCCTTCCTTTGACAGAGTATTAGTTTATGATAGCCAGATGATGTACAGTACAAAATATTGTCTCTCCACAACGAGATTTCAACAAGTCTTGGATGTTTTTGCTCTCTGCCATAGACATGCGTGATTCTTTGCCTGTCTGCCATAGACATGCGTGTACTCAATGTTACACTCTTCGTACAAGGGGGTATGATGTCTTATCACCAGGCTACTTTCGTTTCTTTCACTGACTGCCTCAAGAAAGCTATGTCAGTGCCTCATTTCCGATGCTCTGTAGTACCAGAACTATCAGAGCGTGATATAAAAATCAGTGTGCCATCAACCAAACAATGATGAGGATATTTCTCCTATTAAACACATGAGCAACAATATTTGTAAAAAAGAGAGAGAAGGAAATAAAAAAAATTAACATAGAATAATATTTTCTACTGAAAAGGAATTAGTTCTCGCCTTAAGAGAACAGATTTTTTAAAATACATTTTTTCTCATACAAGAAAGTTTTTATTATTTTTTTTATTTAACACATTGTTTTTGCCTCCAAATCTACAAAGACGTGAATGTATCTCCAGTAACACGTCTGGTCTTTGCTAGCTAGAATATATTGCAAAGTAGACAGGTTTTTCTCTCATTTTGCCTTTTATTGTTTTGTAAAAAAAAATATAATCCTCCGTCGTAACATTTGCGACACAGTTTGCTTATATTCATATACAAGCAATAAAAGCGAACATGATGTAGAATGAAAGACTTCGTCCAACTCTTGCTACGTTTCTTTCAAGTAACAGACCGAGTGTAAAATACTGATTATTTAGCATCGTGTGTTGTTTACTTGAAATCTTTGGTACTAGCAAATCGATTATTAGTTGTTGAATTTTGTTGACTGTGGAAAAATTTAAATCCATTACAATTTGGTGGGGAGATTTTAATAATTTCCAGGAATCAAATCACTGAAGAAAATAGTTACAGAAGAAAAATATGTATTACATAAAGGCAGAAGCAATATGTTTCTGGTAATAATATCAGATTATTAATATATATATTAGAGATAAAGATTACGATAAAACTGACTGTGTCAGAAGAAAAATTGACACAATTTAATTGTAAAGGTAATGATAATGAATTAACATCTCTAGAGGTCCGAAAAACTGAACAATATACGGTCACTATTCCGAAGTAATTGTTTTTAGTTTGAATAATGAAATATAATCATTTTCTAATTAACCATATTAAAGAAGGATCTTTAAAAAATTATTTCATCCTTTAAAATCAAAACTAAACATTATTATTATGAAAATAAGAAAGAATTTAACGCATATTTGAATTCATTTGAAATCGTATATCTTGGATATTGTGGCAATTCAATGCAATATTAAATGCAATGTTAAACAGAATATTGTTATTTTAAATTATTTTTTAGTTAAAAGATAAGTGGAACACAAATTAGACTAATTATAAAAAATTTTAAATCTGGAGATAATTTTGAATATTTTAATATATTTCTGTTTTAGTTCCTGTTTACTTTGTGAATTTCATTGCATATTTATAGGAACTAATATTATTATTGTGACATCCCTTGAAAATTGTTCGAAATACATAAAGAAATAAATCTTTCTTATCAAATTTACACAATAGTGTATGTCTCTAAATTTTTATTAAATTTGGAGATCTAAAACGTGTCACAGAGGAAGTCAACAAAAACAAATATATTCACTCGCCCACATATATTTTCTCGGCTTAATTCATCTGAAAGTGACATCAACTGCAAATTTAAAAGGCGATATTTGCTTTAAATATTCTGATGTCTTTCAGTTATCAAAGAATCCATCAATCATTCCTATATGATGCATTAAAAAATTTACACGATACAAACTATATATTTATTACAATATTTGACCGTTGAAAGCATTCTGGTTTCTAGCTTTGAATAAAAACTAACCGCATAATATTATTAAAAGAAACTCTCATCTCATTCATCTTGAATATTACACGGATCTAAGCAACACTTGTGAATATGAATATCACTTTTTGTTTACTAAATTAAGACAGTGCAGTAGAATTGACTGCTTCTCGATTTCAAACATGGATGAAAACATTAAAACTTCTTTCGTTTTATTTTAAATGCATAGGGAACGATACAAATTTCTTACTTTATTATTTTAACAGGCGCGGATTTCGGATGTTTGGATGACAAAATATAATTATTTTAACGAATATAAATATGATATTTTAGATATATATTAATATGCTTACATAAACATATTACATTAACCATATTAATATATAATTAAAATATTTTACTTGTAACGGTCTTTATTCAATATATATATATATATATATATATATATATATATATATATATATATATATATATATATATATATATATTCTATCCATGATTAATATAGTTCTGAAGTACATATGTATAATGTATACGTGGTGTAAAGTAACAACTTATTTTTTTGTGATTATCTTACACTAGAGCTGTCCATGCATTATTTCAAGCTATAAAAGTAGTGAATATATGCACTTGTAAATCTATTATAACCAAAAGTAAGTTCAACATATCTATCAGTTTAACGATGGTTATTGATTTTTCTCATTTATATATATATATATATATATATATATATATATATATATATATATATATATGGTTGTAGATAACGTTAAAGGATTTTGTTTTTGTGTATGTATATGAAAATTTGTTCTGTAGTTTTTTTTAGTTCATGTTATTTTTGTTGTTTTTTCTGTTTATGAGCACAACACTTACAAAACACGTATGGATTCTCAAAAAACAAAGCCAAAACACAACAAAAATTACGCGGTCCATATGAAAAAGCAGCATCAACTTAAAATAAACCTGAAAACAAAGTTACCTTTGCCTATTTTAAAATAGAATTAATCACCAGAACAATGTTTAAACACCGAAGCAAAAGATCAGAACTCATTTTCAAATACATGATAAATTCATACTACACTACCTACAACCAAAGAACAACTCAAAAAATAAGCAACTAATAACACATAACCTAAATCTAATAAATTTTATTTCGAATAACAAAATTTAGAAAGAAAATAAACAAAAATAAACAAAAATGAAATATAAATGTATGAAATAAAAATAAATTAATAAAATAAAGAAACTCAAAGACACGAATGGAAATCATATAAAACATCATCCTTAAGGAAATAACTTTCTCTCTTCACTTGTGCCTGCAGTGGACTGCATATATGAGAGGGAGAGGGAGTGGGAGAGGGGTAGAGGAAGAGAGAGAGAGACAGACAGACAGACTACTCTAAGAGAAGTAACACTTAGGTCTGATGATCGCTTAAATTGGCAATCAATCAATATTAATTTTTTGTTCACACTTTTTTTTTAATAGAGACAGACAGTATGGAGCCGAGAATCAACAATGCAGGCTTCACGTTTCAATGTCATCTTCAGATCAAGTCCACTCTCCTTTCCTCTCTCTATCTCTCTACATATATATAATGATGAAAATGCTTTACTGCTATTTAGTATTCTCAGTTCCGAACATTATTAGTAAGTTAAATTATGACTGATAAAGGAAAAGTAGGAATCGAAATAATATTCCTTTGCTAGCCACTTTGCAGAAAACCATTGACCGATGGCCTCAAAGAAAAAGCAAAATTCTTTGGAAACAGGAAGAAAAATTTCTGGTAGGACACATCAGTACATTTTAATCTCATTGCATTTTTTATAAAAGAAAAGAGAAAGGCTACCATGTTGAACTCTTAGATATACAAAGCGGGCGGTAAACAGAGGAAAATAAAAGATGCTCATCAAAACTAAGTAGAAATGTTTCAAATTTTAAGGAGAAAAGTTATATATTGCCATTTTTAACTAGTGAGATATTGCGTTTTATGTGTTACTCGACGCGATTACCAAGAGAACGCCGTTTTAATAAAGAATGAACTTACACATCGGAAGATGCATCAAAAGTGCCATGATCTACTACGATTAACCACTGGCCTATTTTCATTTATTTTCAGTTCTTAATAAGTTCGTGCTGAAACGATTTGGGATATAGAAAGGCCATGAAAAATAAGTGGAAATTAATTTCTATAACCAGTTAAAGTAAAAGCCATTTAAACGGCTAAACTAAATCACGTTTCGTATCGTTAACGTATATTTTTTCTTGTAAAATAAATTTCAAAATTAAATCGAAGAGCACGATGCTCTTTCAAAATATTTTGTTCGAGACACACTTATGGCTACAATGGCGATTTGGACTATTGGTGACCTTCGACCTTCATCAGTTATAAGTTTTAGTGTTTCAACAGAGACTAATCACATAAAAACTGAGTGTATCACACTAGAAGGTTTTTAACTAAATGAACAACTTCCAAATTAATTTATATATATTACCATGAGAAATATTTGAAGTTTTCCCGGAAAAAGAAACACTCTATCTTTTTAAGTTAGAAGAAACAACATATTCAATAGGTTAGTTTAGGGCAGAGCCATAGAACTATGTTTTGGATGAGCCATCATAATTAATAAAGAAGTAATTAATTAGTTGCAGCTTTATTTTATATAATTAATTAGAAGATTATTTCTTTCTGGAATTTAAGGAAAAATTCAGATAACGAGAAGGAAAGTAACTTAAAAGCACAACAAAAATAATACTAGTTACAATCTAATCATTTTTTAATTTTTATCTTGCAGATAAAAGAATAATATATATAACAATCGTTTATCTTCCTCAATTCTTAAACAGGAAAGCATTTTCAAGTGTATATATATATATATATATATATATATATATATATATATATATATATATATATATATTGAGAGATGAATCAAATAAAAAGATATGAGCAACCATGTATGAGTGCGATTACGTCCATATAGATTTGCAATTAAATATTTAATTTTTGGTGTAATCAAAACAGTGCTCAGAGCTATAAAATATATATTACTAAATATACATATAATCTACACCAGTTGTACGACTCAGACTTTCAAGTGTGTACAATCGTCAGGTATTAGTAGATGTGAACTTTTCAATGCGGTTGTTTTAAAAAAATTTTGGATCTCATGGGAACAACGCTATATTTTATATTGATTCAACGTTTAAAATTATTATAATTGTAATTTAATTTTGGAGTATAAATGCAACAAATTAGACTGCTAGATTATTTATATTTTAACTTTTATTTTTGCTCTATTTTATTTTATTGCCCATACACGATATTGTTTTGCATTTATATCCCAACATTAAATTACAATCATAATAATTTAATTATAAATGTTGAATTAATATACAGTATAGCGTTGCTCCCATGAGAGCCAGAATTTAAAAAAAAACGAATTAGTACCTGACGATTGTACAGACAAGAAAGTCAAAGCGGTACAACTGACGTAGGTAATATGCATATTTATTAATATATATATATATATATATATATATATATATATATATATATATATATATATATATATATATATGTGTGTGTGTGTGTGTGTGTGTGTGTGCGTGTGTGTAAACCGTGCCCAAATAAGTCCAAGATGAAAATCTTCTGAAGAAATCAATCTTGTAGATAACGAATATTTAATGAATACATATTAGTCGTTGTCGACTTTGTTAATATTTCGATATTTCATTTACATCATTTATCAAATGTTTTAAAAATTGTCCGATATTCTACCTTATGTTCATTTTGTCTGAATTTCTGCGACGAGAAGGTACATTCGGATTGATATCCTCATCTTTGTTGCTATTATCACAATTTCTCAGCCGTTGTGCTTTCCAGCTTTCTTCATAGGCAAACCAGAGAGAATTTCGAATTGAACATTTTATTTGATCTACGGGTTATAGATTGTTCTCTTTCTATTGCCCTGTCTAGTGATATCTCGTCGGCTTCTTATTTAGTATTTCTCACCTTATTTCCACTAAATCTGTACTACTTGACACAAAGACAGAAGTATCGACAATTTTATCGACAGATACCTGACAAAGGTTAGAGGACGCAATGTTATGATAACAACAAAGATGAGGATATTAGCAAATAACGTACATTTTGATTGTATTACTATACTGGCTATATACTATTATTAACCATTTCAAATTCTACAACCAGGCAAAGAATTTGCTGTTTGATTTCAGATCAAGTGTAGAAACACCTGCATATAACCTTTTTTAATATTAATTACCTTTTATTTATGTTTTTAGAGTGATTTTCAAACATTTTAATACTGAAGATTTATATTGTACCTACTTGACAAGAAATATTTTCATAACTAGTGACAACTTTGAAATTAATAACTATAATTATGACTTAAGTCTTCTATATTTTCAAAGAATAATAGCAAAATTAATCATAACTATAATTTATAAAATTATAGGTTTTATGATTAATGCTGCTTTATCGAATCACAGGAGGTTATTTGCTTCGATATCTGAAATCATTGCTTCAAAACTATTCAGAGGTTCAAAACTAGGCGTACCGCTGTTTAAACACCAGAATGAGTAGAAAACAAATGATCTTCATTTTTTTAAAGGCTTAGAATACTTGAAAAAAGAAGGTAAACAAGAACTTTTCATTTAATTTACTGAAGACGTTTTGGTTTAAATCAGTTCTTTAATACAAACAAATGAATCTTTTTATTAGAATTGACAAAGCAGCAGAGCTACAGTATCTCATTTTGTATTTTTAAAAATTCGTGTAATTTTCCCAGGAATGGAAAATGATAGAAATATTTTTCACGCGGTTTCCTTTGATGTCTCTTCATGCACATTGAAAGCATTTATTCCATTCATTTACGAACATAAATTTCCATCATCTCATATTACACTTTCTTGAAAACTGTATGCATACCTTTTTTTATGTATATTAAATATTTGTTGACAAAATTAGTATTTTCAGGATTGTACAGCTTCATACTGTTTTATTGCGAATAATTTTAAAAATGCATTTGTAAAATATAAGGAAGGAAATAAATTTAATGGCTGATATTTTTGTACTAAATTAATGTTCCTCAAGCCACGAGAAAGAAAAATGGGAATTAAAGATAGAAGTGGAATTGGTTCATTTATACTCAACGAGTCTGCAAGAGTTTTTGTTATTCTTTTTTTATAACTAAGGGATATTTTACAAAAGGGTTTTAGAGTTCTTTTAACTGTAGTCTTTTGCCTGCAGTAAGTCAGCATACGAGAATCTGTTCGGAGAGTCACAACATGCAGTCTTTATTTTAATACATTTCTCATGAATTAATAATTTTTCAAGCTATGCTGACAAGCTATTTATCGCTTTTCTGAACTAGCCAAAGAGAGCATGGCAAAGAACAGAATGATATGAAAAAGTACAGGCCAGTAAAGATTTCTCACAAAACTAATTAATCTATATAAGAAAAAAAGGGAGGTTAACGAAATTTATAAATGTTATTGTATATCTGTAAAAGCGCTCAACATGATGCACTTACAAAATCATGTCTACCGGTTCTAGTTATTTTCTGGTTTTAGCTAAAAGACGTGAAGAACAATTAAGACATGACATAATAACAGAAAATCGAAAATTGATTTGCTTTAATTAGAAAAATCGATTTAGTTTAATGAAGATTCCCCTTTTTGCTTTCTATCCTTTTTCTTTCTTGACCCCGTTCCAAAGATCCAAACGAAAATGATATAAGAAATTTGGAAATAAAAAAAAGTCTTTTGCTATTTCAGACACCATGTTTTTTTTATCACCTTTCGCTTCTGTAATTTCATCCTTTCGAACAAATATTTTAACAAAAGTTTTCCTGCGTACATAACAACCATCATATCTCATTTGTGTTATTATAGTTTCAACAATAATAATAAAACAGTTTTTGAGTTAGTAATATTGGTAATAACATGTGCAAACCGTGGGTGTTCAGCATTAATTATAGCTGTGAGCATGTGTGTAAGGAACGATAACCAGACTGGTGAGGATGGTAATGCCCATAATAACACCGTAGATAAAAAATGAGAATTTATCAACAACTTCTGCACAATAGTACCACTCATATTTTCGCCTGGTCAGTGACACAATTCCCATATTGGTTACACTGTCTGTGTCATAGCTTGACCGGTAGTCAGTTGGGTAGCAGCAGATCTTCCTTTTCGGGGCCGTGTCTCCGTCATGTGAACATTTGTCATATTCAGGGCAAGTAGGAAAGTCTGTAGTATCGGCCTCGGTCATCTCGAGCAGGTCACTGAGGGATTCCGCTAGAATCCTTGATCCACGCATCTCATCACACGAGACGATCGGATGCTGCCAGTCTCGCAGTCTGGTAATTGTGAACTTACTCAAGCATGTCTTGCACACCCACAGCAGGCACGGGGGAACTTTAGGGCAAAGTTTCTCATCGGCATGTTTTCGTATATTCATCACCACTGTCGCCATGATCAGGGAAACACAGTTTAATGTCATCACAAGGATCAAAAAGACTCCTGAAAAGAAAAGAAAGAAATATAAAAGTAAATGAGCAAAGAAAGTGTTATCAAAAGTTACAAATGTTTTCAACTTATATACATTTATTTACACAGAAAACCAGGAAAAAAGTACAAAATACAGGAAATAATAAAGAAAAAAAATATTTATGCTATTCCGCATCTTTATTGTTATATTCAGAACGTTTCGGACGTTGTACGTTCCGGTCTTCTTCAGGTGTTATACGTTGGAATTTCGAACCGAAACATTTATTTCGTTAATTATTCTGTAGATTATTCCATGCAATTTCTGGATATCTCAGTTTCAGTTATTTTCATTTAGTAACTCAACTCAACTCTGCCCAGGGATTGAACTCACAACTCTTTGTGTCAAATCACCGGATTACTTTAACCAACGCTTTTATCCATTGGGTCATGTGTCCTTGGGTTATCAGTATGATTTTTTTTTGAGAAATAACAAACTGAAATATCCACAAAATGCATGACGTTCGGAACAAAAACAATTTATCACGGTGGACGAAAAGGTTTCGATTCGAAATCCCAACGTATATCACCTGCACAATGCTGGAGCGTATAACGGACGAAACGTCATGAATATGACAATAATGATGAGGACAATAGTCTGAATCATGTAAATAGTTACAGTGCCTCATCTCAGAAATATAGACAGAAAAAAATGATTAACGAAGACGTTTAGTTGGTCTTCAACCAATCCTTTTATATTAGTCATAAATTAATTGTTATTTTTCCTTACAAGTGAGTATATATTCAATGGACGAACATATTTTCTCTTTATAACATTGAACAATCAAGTTTATTATAATTACTCATCTCGCTCCCACCATTTTACTGTTGAAATAGGTAAACGCAATCGCTACTTCTACTCCAACAGTTTCTTTTCTCGCATTTTCCGCTTGTAGAACTGCCTTTCGTTTCCTTGCTTCTCTGATAACTACAATCTTCAAATATTTAAATACAACGTCGGTCGCCATCTTCTATTTTCGTGAACCCCGTTCATATTTTGTCCATTTCTCAATCCTTCCTGTACTCAGTCAGTTTTCTCACTTTCACTCCCTATAGCGCTTGTGTTCTAGTGTCATTCCCGCCTTGCATGTATAACGGTGTGCCAACTTAATATATAATTTTGGATGTTTCGCTGTTAAACAATGATCAGTAAATTTTAATCGATGATCACTATTGCTGTATTCGTGATCGGGTTCACCCTTGTCGGGTGCACCATACTTGTTACCATGTTGCAGAATAAGTAATAATAAACATGCAATCTTGAAGCAGTTACAATAGTCTCAAATAAACCTATACCGGATTCGGATGGAAATAACATGCCAAAATCAGAAGATACTCTACCACAACCAGTATCCAGTGCTTAAACTGAAGGGGCTGAGCCAGGAACATGTAATTCCCCTAGCTCAAACACTGCAAAAATGTCCCCCAGTCCTCTAAGGCGCTCTAAGCGTATCGCCAAAGAATCTCAACGACTCTGTATTGAACACTAAAAAAAATTAATATTTTTTTTTTGAAACTGCATTCCCTTCATTTTCAAAATTCGAAATTTACATTGTCAAAAGAAGTGGTGGAGAATGTTGTATTAATGTGCAAATCCTCACCATATAAATAGCAATTGATACAACTGGTGGCTAAACTAATCCTGACCTCGAAGACTAAACTACTTGTGAAATAGTAGTGAATACTTCTAATTATAGTCTACGACAATAGGTACATTCTGAAGTATTGGTTTGAAGATTTTAATTTAATACAGATTTAATTTTGAATCTCCAAGGATTAAACTTAATATTGCTGGATGACGAAACTTTCACATTAATAATATTGCATTAGTCAACATTGTTAAATTTGCTTGCATATAGTTTGGGATTTTTCCTAATAAGAGGCTTTCTGTTATACACAAAGAGTGGAGGATTGAATAAGGATCAGATTCACTTCACAAACGAATGGTTTAGCGTGATTAAATTTTTAACCATGGCTTTACGACCTATACTTCATTTAATCTTACACAATGATTTTGAGTCTGAGGTATCAATGAAGATCAAACTCGCTGCAGTATTAACGACGTGGGATCAGATTGCCAAGCATTGTTCTACGGTGTGCAGAAAGCATGCTCTTAAATGTTACTGCGTGTAACTATCAGCTTGAAATAGATGCATATGCACTCATATATAACAAATGGGCAAGGAAGATTTTACAGTTATTATTAATATGAGAGCGTTTCTACAAATGCTATTAATAATCAAGCGAGAGGCATAAGGAAGGTGAAATCAATTTCAGCCGAGCTAAATTCAATTTAAATATTTAATTCTCTCGATGCTGTTTACAGTAGAGCACAGAAACACGATTTGTTTCTAATCATCGCCACAGAGCAATCATTAGCAAGCCAGATTAGCAAAGTTTTACTACCGCACTGAGTTCGGTCCCCACAAAGTGTTTCCTTACCGTGCACTTGTCCTATGCTGAGATGAGATTATAAAAGGTTGCTAATATAATCGTGTTTCTATAAGAGTTATATTTAGTTGGTACATGTGTTTAAAAATACACACGTATGAAATTAAAGTTTACCGGTCTAGATATCGAGAAGTCTAACTAAACAAGATATAATCTACTGAGAGGAATTGAACCTATATCTAATTTCTCACTCTGGAAAAACCATTTTAACCCAGTTGCGTCCTACCAATTACCAGTTCTTTTTTCTTTGCCCCGCTGTGTTACACAGTCTTTTCTTTGTGTGTACATCATAAAATTCCCTTAATTTTCGTAATGTTAATATTAGCCGTTTCTTTATTGGAAAAAATTTGGCATTGATTGACTGATAGGACAGTACTGTTGTTGTTGGAAATTTATAAAATTTTTGTCTTCAAAGAATTTTTGTGGAAAAAGGTTTCTCAAGTCATTAACTGTTATCTCTTTTTCCCAGTATTAACCTTTTATTTGAAGTGTGGAACGTATAAAATCTTGATTATGTCATTATTTTCTCTTCGATTTACATGCGCTATCCATTTTATTGCTTACTGCTGTTGACATTCCTCTTGACTTTAAGAATATTAATTCTAAGATATAACCGACCTTAGCAAAACTATTTAACCGCTGTTTAAAGAACAACTTCCAAAGTCTGGGGAATATGTCAAGTGTATATCTGATTTTCAAAAATAATAATATCCTCCACGATTTCATTCGCAAACTTTTTGAAGCTATAATCAACAAGAAGGTTGTTGATCACCTCAATAGGAACAACCTATTGAGCGACAAGCAGTACGGATTTCGGTCGGCTCAGTCTACTGCAGATATCATAACTGCCATTACTCACAAAATGAGTGAGATACTAGAAAATAAATACATCTCCAAGACGATCGCATTAGATATAACGAAGGACTGTGACATAGAGGGCTAGTGCAGCATGCTTTTATCTACGTAACGGGTAGGTCCATGAAAGTAATTGCTAACGGCCAATCCTCCAAGGCTCAGTACAACTCCTTCTCTACTTTATATAAATGATCTGCCCAAGTGTATGCTCAGATCTTTTGTGAATATCTATGCTTATAATACAATGGATATGAGTGTAATTCTAGATGCCTAGAATCTGGTAGCATCTATGATCTCGCTTTAAGGGCTCAGTGGGGAAAAACTGGTGGTCACATTAAGCGCCTCGGAAACCAAAGAAGTAACGTTCCATCATCAACAGGCGGACCGTGAATTTTCACCTATCATGATGAATAGATGTTTTCTCAACGAACCCCTCCTCTTCCTTGAGCGCCAATTACGACTTAAGCTCAACACAGACTTCAAGTAGAACTCGTACAGACGATGTATCACTAAAGATGCCGGAACAATAGTCGGTTCCCTATACCGATCCAGTAAGTAACTGAGATCTGATACCTACCTTTACAAAAGTCAGATAAGAGAAAAATAGACTGCTGATGTCATATATAGACAGGAACTGACGAGTTCTCACTTTCTCGTTTCAAAAGCTTCCCATGTCTTTGTGGGTGATGAATTATTTTTCATTCTATAACCATCTTTTTTCACTGACGAAACATTGCTAGCCACTCGCTATCCTCTCGCTATATTTCCATGGAAATTGTTCAGACCAACTAGATTGTAACATTCAGGGATGAGACAGGCCATGCCACGGATATTATGGCGATCAACACTCATTCCCTTCGTATTCCGTTGGTCAGCGGTATGTTCCAAAACTGAAACTTTCCCCAAAACGGCTCCTTTAGTGTATTATTAAAATGTATAATATTTTTTCGACTTTCTATTCCACATCAAATAAAAAAGGATCGAACTCGGTATTTAGTCGTAATTGATCTAGCGAAACAAACAAAATAACAATTACACCACGCCAAAGTACCAAAATGATTTACTAAGCGAAGCATAGCGTGAAAGAATGAGGCATGCAGTACAGATGGAACTCAATACACAGTCGTAATTGATCTAGCGAGACAAACCTACTAATCATTACACCACGTCGAAGTACCCAAGTGATTTAATAAGAGAAGCATTTGGTGAAAGTATTTGGCATGCAGCGTAGATGGAACTCAATACAGAGTCGTAATTGATCTAGCGAGACAAACCTACTGACTATTACACCACGTCGAAGTACCCAAGTGGTTTATTAAGCGTAGCATACGGTGAAAATATGTGACATGTAGTGAAGATGGAACTAAATACACAGTCGTAATTGATCTAGCGAGACAAACCTACTAACCATTAAACCACGTCGAAATACCCAAGTGATTTACTAAGCGAAGCATAGCGTGAAAGCATGTGGCATGCAGTAAAGACGGAACTCAATACACAGTCGAAATTGATCTAGAGAGACTAACCTACTAACCATTACCCCAAGTGGAAGTACCCAAGTGGTTTATTAAGGGTAGCATACGGTGAAAGTATGTGGCATGCAGTGAAGATGGAACTAAATACACAGTCGTAATTGATGTAACGAGGCAAACCTACTAACCATTACACCACGTCGAAGTACCCAAGTGACTTACTAAGCGAAGCATAGCGTGAAAGCATGGGGCATCCAGTAAAGATGGAACTCAATACAGAGTCGAAATTGATCTAGCAAACAAACCTACTAAACATTAAACCACGTCGAAGTACCCAAGTGACTTACTAAGAGAAGCGTGGTTGAAACTAGTGGCATGCAGTGAAGATGGAACTCACTACACAGTCGTAATTGATCTAGTGGGACAAACCTACTAACAATTAGACCACGTCGAAGTACCCAAGTGATGTACTAAGCGAAGCATAGCGTGAAAGCATGTGGCATGCTGTAAAGATGGAACTCATTACACAGTCGTAATTGATCTAGCGAGACAAACATACTAACCATTAAACCCCGTCGAAGTACCCAAGAGATTTAGTAAGCGAAGTATTGGGTCAAAGTGTATGGCATGCAATAAAGATGGAACTCACTACACAGTCGTAATTGATTTAGCGAGACAATCATACTAACCATTAAACCACGTCGAAGTACCCAAGGGATTTACTATCCGAAGCGTAGGCTGAAAGTATGTGACCTGAAATGAAGATGGAGCTCACTACACAGTCGTAATTGATGTAGCGAGACAAACCTACTAACAATTAAACCACGTCGAAGTACCCAAGTAATTTACTAAGCGAAGCATAGCGTGAAAGCATGTGGCATGCAGTAAAGATGGAACTCAATGCACAGTCGTAACTGATCTAGCGAGACAAACATACTAACGATTACACCACGTCGAAGTACCCAAGAGATTTAGTAAGCGTAGCATACGGTGAAAATATGTGACATGTAGTGAAGATGGAACTAAATACACAGTCGTAATTGATCTAGCGAGACAAACCTACTAACCATTAAACCACGTCGAAATACCCAAGTGATTTACTAAGCGAAGCATAGCGTGAAAGCATGTGGCATGCAGTAAAGACGGAACTCAATACACAGTCGAAATTGATCTAGAGAGACTAACCTACTAACCATTACCCCAAGTGGAAGTACCCAAGTGGTTTATTAAGGGTAGCATACGGTGAAAGTATGTGGCATGCAGTGAAGATGGAACTAAATACACAGTCGTAATTGATGTAACGAGGCAAACCTACTAACCATTACACCACGTCGAAGTACCCAAGTGACTTACTAAGCGAAGCATAGCGTGAAAGCATGGGGCATCCAGTAAAGATGGAACTCAATACAGAGTCGAAATTGATCTAGCAAACAAACCTACTAAACATTAAACCACGTCGAAGTACCCAAGTGACTTACTAAGAGAAGCGTGGTTGAAACTAGTGGCATGCAGTGAAGATGGAACTCACTACACAGTCGTAATTGATCTAGTGGGACAAACCTACTAACAATTAGACCACGTCGAAGTACCCAAGTGATGTACTAAGCGAAGCATAGCGTGAAAGCATGTGGCATGCTGTAAAGATGGAACTCATTACACAGTCGTAATTGATCTAGCGAGACAAACATACTAACCATTAAACCCCGTCGAAGTACCCAAGAGATTTAGTAAGCGAAGTATTGGGTCAAAGTGTATGGCATGCAATAAAGATGGAACTCACTACACAGTCGTAATTGATTTAGCGAGACAATCATACTAACCATTAAACCACGTCGAAGTACCCAAGGGATTTACTATCCGAAGCGTAGGCTGAAAGTATGTGACCTGAAATGAAGATGGAGCTCACTACACAGTCGTAATTGATGTAGCGAGACAAACCTACTAACAATTAAACCACGTCGAAGTACCCAAGTAATTTACTAAGCGAAGCATAGCGTGAAAGCATGTGGCATGCAGTAAAGATGGAACTCAATGCACAGTCGTAACTGATCTAGCGAGACAAACATACTAACGATTACACCACGTCGAAGTACCCAAGAGATTTAGTAAGCGACGTATAGGGTGAAAGTGTATGGCATGCAATAAAGATGGAACTCAATACACAGTCGTAATTGATCTAGCGAGACAAACCTACTAACCATTACACCACGTCGAAGTACCCAAGTAATTTACTAAGCGAAGCATAGCGTGAAAGCATGTGGCATGCAGTGAAGATGGAACTCACTATACAGTCGTATTTGATTTAGGCAGACAAGCTTTCAACCACATCGTAGTGCTCAAACATTGAACGAATACTGTTTTATCATATAATACTCATATCGCAAAATAAGTTTCGATGAAAATAACTGATATATACACAGCACGAAGAATGGAGTAATAAATTTTCGATAAACACAATATCTCTGTCTCTCTCTCTCTCTCTATATATATATATATATATTTATATATATATACACACACATATATAAAATATATTTGTAAAAGGAAAGATACATACACAGACGTAAATAAAATATGTATGCAAAAATAAAAATAGATACATTCACACACACATATATATATAGTTAGAGATAAACAAAAAATATGTGTATAAATAATATATATATATATATATATATATATATATATATATATATGCAAAAGAAACATGCATATGAATAAAAATATATATGTAAAAAGAATATATAAATAAATAAAAATGTCAAAAGAATATATATATATATGAAAGGAAAAAATATATATAAGTATATATGTAAAAAGAAAAAATATATATATACTTTATTATAGGATATTACATTCACACATGTAACTGCTACATAAACGCATTCACGTTTCAATGCATATCAGCGCATCTCATCATGCGCTGGTAAATGATGATTATTTCAATTTTTCACTTTTTTTTCAACAATCTCTTTTCCTGCGAAAAAAGGAAAAAGAAAATAAGAAAAGCAAGGAAGAAAGAATGACTTCTAAAAAGAAAGAAAAACAAAAGATTTGGTCTAGAAAAGAAACAAAGACAAGATGCAATCTCTTCTAAAGAAAAAAAGAAGAAAGAAAATAAGAGCGAGAAGGAAAGACACTAGATATAATCTCTTATCAAATTTGATATAGAGACTTTTACCCTTTAATATCCAAGGACCGCTTTACAATGGAATTTAACAAAGTTTATTCCAACATTTCGAATGAAGAGATGAACATCATTATGGATTGTAGGAAATCTTTTCTCATCCACAAAAAAAGTACAGTGGATAAAAATTATGACGATAACTTTCACCTTATCTATAGGATCATTGGATTCTGCAGAATTTTTTGATTTGGTTGGATTATTTATTATGTATAATCTTACTGCTTACGAAGATATTACTCTAGATAGTATAGGGCTGTATAGTATATGGTCTCATGATTTAAAAACACTACAAGAAATAAAGTTGATAAACTTAGAAAACTGATGTATAGGGAATTTAAGTGTTTAGATTTTAACGTGAAAATATGTTCTAATATCAAACAAGTTGATTTTCTAGATGCAACATTAAATTTACCCCATGAAAATTTTCAGCTTTATATGAAGAACAATACCAAACCGATCTTAATTCCAATTACTCATCATCTGTAATCCTTCCTCTGTAAAACGTTGTATTAGTCCGCACTTTCCTAACAAAGAGATATTTGAGAAACCCAGAACTGTATATAATAAATACCTCAGAGATAGTGGGTATAAGTCCTCTGAAATTCAGTTTATAGAATATAATGCTAGTTCTAAGAAAAGAAATAAAATCAGGAAAATCATCTGGTACACAAACCAATTATTTAGTACAACGTTGCGCCACAACTTTCTAAAATTGACAAACATTTCCAGAAAAAGCAATCCATTTAGCAAAATTTTAATAGGAATACATTAAAACTTAGCTATAGTTGTACTAATAATATTGAGAAAATAATAAAGTTGCACAATAAAACACTTTATCAATTTAACAATAATAACCAGAATGAAAGTACTAATTCTAATACGGTTATGGATAGTAATCAATGTAATTGTAGGAATTTTAACCAATGCCTATTGTGTAGCAAATGCTTGACTAAATCCCTTGTGTATATGTTTTCTATTTCTTCAATAGAAAATCCAAAGATTGAAAAATTTTATATTGGAGGCACAATGAACACCTTTCAAAGATCGTTGGTATAGGCACCTATCTTCTTTAACTAACGCTACTTATAAAAATAGAACTTCATTTTCAAAATATTTTTGGAAGTTGAAAGAAGAAAATAAAACACCTAAAGTTAAATGGAAAATTTGATAACTAGCCAGAACATGTAGATCCTCATGTGGACCTTGTTTCCTGTCTTTACAGGAGAAAATGCAGATAATCAGATTTTTAAATAGGGACGAGTTGTTAAATCCAAAATTCGAACTCACAGTCAATTGTAAGCATATTTCGTCTTTGACCCTGCAATCTTGCTAAACTTTAAATTTTAATAATCACTCCTTTTATGATGAACAACCTTGCAGTAAACATTTTAACTTATCCTTAGTAAGTTAGATTTTCTGAGGGAGTATAGTATGTACGTTATTCCTCTAACATTACTGTTAGTATTTTATATAGAGGTACATACGTACGGCTGATGTTTTATCACTTCCTGTTGTTTTGGTTTATTGATTTTATATATAAAATCCTTTAGTTAACTGTTATACTCTATTAAGTTTATATTTTTATATTTTTTGTATATATATTTATTATCTTATTATTTTATATTTATGCGATTTATTTACATGATCGATGCACTTTTATGTTTGGTTAGTTCATTTATTTATTTTTATTCTAATTTTCTATTTTTCTGTTTTGTAATTTTTATAAATTTTTCCTGTTCTTTCCTTCGTTTATTTTTTAAGGGTTTTTTTTATTTACATACTATTAAATGATTATTGTTAAATTATGCTACCTCTTCACCGAAAATGTTAACCGTTTTTATATATCTTTACATTGCCTTAAAATTTTATTTCAAATCGAATATATGTATCAAGTGTTGGAATCTATCCTTCACAACAACTTAAACTATTTTTTGATTGGTGAACCGATTTTCAACATATCTTTGCTTAACTTCTTTTCATTTCTCTATCATCCTTATATTTATCTTTCCCTTTTTTCTTAGGAGAAGAGAGATTATCTCTGGTGCCCTTTCTTTCCTTCTCGTTCTTCTTATTTTCTTCCTTATTTTCTCTTTAGAAAAGATTATATCGTGTCATTCTTTCTTTTCTCACTTTTTTCGACTATATCTTGTTTTTCTTTCCTTTTCTTTTTAAATAAGACTATATTTCTTGATTTTTTTTTTCTTTTTCCTTTTTTCTGGGGAAGAGAGATTATTTATAAATAAATTTAAAAATTGTAATAATCACCATTTACCACTGCTTGATGAGATGCACTAATATTCATCGAAACGTGAATGCATTTCTGTAGCGGTTACATATGTTCGAATGTAATATCCTATAATAAAGAATTATCGCTCTGCTCTTGCCTATTTTTAAATTAATGTGATGAACGTTTGAATTTGTATTTGATTCGTTCTCATTTCATTTGTACGTGTGTGTGTGTGTTTTATATATGTGTAAGATTTGACGAAAACCCGGTTGAGCTATCTAGGGACGGAGGCTTTAAAAAACAGCGGCTTCTACTTAAGCATTACTCTTCAAGTAAATTGAATTTAGTTCTCCGAGCCGCTGATCTATTTCGTATAGAGAAAAAGGTTAAATTTCCCTTCTTTTCTGGCGTGCGACGATGGCCTAGATGTAAGATATTTGACTGTTGCTTCGATCCCTGTTTGAAGCAATCGAACGTCTAGCCACACTGAGAAACATTGATATAGCGAAACAGTCTGTCTATATACAAAAAGAATATATATATATAAATGCAAAAAGACTATATATAAACATTAAAATATAGATGTAAACTGAAATATATATATGTCAACTGAAATATATATGAAATGTATATATATATATAAATATATAATGAAATATATGTAGAAAATGAAATATATATATATATATATATATATATATATATATATATATATATATATGTAAAATGAAATGCATATATATGTAATATGATGTACATATATATGTAAAAAGATCTATATATATATATATATATATATATATATGAAAAAATAACACAGATATGCTCGTCTCCATAAAGTATCTATGCATGTACTGTCAAATTCATAATGATTTTAACTTGACTATTGAATAAGAAACAACTCTTATTAAATGCTATTATTGCGCAATTGTTACCTTTTAAATTGGAACAAATCATACATATGTGATTAATGGATTTCCTGCAGCTTATTCATTATTTCACTCAGATCCAAGAATAAATAACAAAACAATTTCCTTTAACAAATCATGAATCTCTGTCAATACATCTGACATCAGCTGGATATCAATTCATTTCAGTGATAAACGTTGTTTCATGCTCCATCGAATCCAGTGAACATAAAAGAGACAAGACAACATTTTCCTTCTTCTTAGAAAAGTTGATTGTTAAATTTATAATAACGACAAAATAATATTTAAAGAGATTTCTTTAAGTGATATTAAAGAATATTCTATAAGAACCAAATTAAAGAAGGAATAGCTCGAAAAATCAATAAAATTGTAGAATATTTCTCGGCTTCGTGCAATTTCCCTTAAAACAAAAAATAAGCTATTTCTTGATTTGCACCAAAAATTATTTTGAACCAGAATATGTAGTATTTTATAAATATACGTATTAAATACAAAGATATAAAATATAGTTAAAGTTTGGATTTTTTCGATAGGTGAACACATGCATTTAAATATAAAATGATTGAAAAATGTCCTGAAAGTAATCAGTATTTGATTATGAATATCTTGTAATTTTATTTCAAGGCTTAATCCTGACATTTTCAAGATATCGTAAACTAAAAATAGTGTAAAAAACATTGAAATATTAAGAAAATCTCACTTTCTTATTCACTACTCAGATAATGATTACATTTCCAATATGGCAGATTAAATTTCATTTTTTTATTTCTTTGAAACTGTCAGATGGAAAATCTTTAATCAAGATGAACAAGTAACATGATTATTCGGACATACAAACTCACACACATATATTTATTCACAAGTATCGCGGAAAAATATTCATTCAGATTGTGAACCAAGTAAGACCGAAAACCTTTTCTTACCCTCATAGATATATCATACCCATATTTTTATATATACATTTCCAAAAAATAATATCAGGTATCCGTGAACTAGTGGTTTAGTCAGTCAAGAAAACTGGAGTGAGTTCTCTTTGTCGAAGTTATAGTCTGTTGAGGGCTTGAACTACACAGACCACACAAGATCCAAAGGAATGCAAATCACTGCATTTGGGCCTGGATTGGTTGGAGAAGTTGCCGGAAGGAGGTAAATGTTGGCAGCCAGCCATTTTAATGATTCTAATCCGGATTTGGTGCCCAGGGAAATACATTGAATCTTCTTGATATTTCTGAAATCATTCTTCGGCAACTCTTACAGTGTAACGTGGATCATTGTTCTGCTGAAAATGTCATTGATGTAAAAGATTCTTGTCATGAATAGAAGCATTTATCTTCAGTGATGTTGGGGTAGGTGCCGTGCGTCAAAGTACCGCCCCATGAGTTTTAGAACAGAATTGCCCCGTAGAACGTTACCTAAACAATTGTGAGATTTTCTCCACAGTGTATATTGGTACAATCATTTTATCAAGATAAAGAGGGTGTTATCCAGATATTTCAGGATAAAGCAAAATTCATATTGACAGGTAATATCTTTCCGTCGATACAAAGTCTAATTCCGATGCTTGTATGCTCACTGAACTTTCTTTCATTGATGGACATTGATTAGCATGGATACTACGACTATTTAGCCTCTTTCATTATAAGGATCGATATACTGTGTTTTGCGGCACATTTCTTCTTTCATCTTTCTTAAAGCGATTGGCAGTTTGTGTTGCTGTTGTGTTTGTTATATCTTACTTGGAGGAGCATACGTTAAATTCTTGCATCGATAAATCTTGGTCGAATAATGCAATTGATGATTTGACCTCTTTATTTTAAAAAAAAAAATTTCCTGCCAATAGTTTCTCATCTCAACTGAGTTGAAGCACTTCTCCATGCGATGCCATTTCATAAATGCACAGATCTAAATTTTTATCCATAATAACTTAATAAAAGTAATAAGTTATATTATAATAATATGCCACTCGATTTTTAGTACTTGCCCATGAGTCCAGCTTAGCAACATTTATAACTGAGTCTGATATACGCACTAGTTAAGAGACAGTAATTTTGCCATATGTCGCGTATCAAACGATTTGGTTCACCAATGTATATATATATTATTTGAGATATGGAATTTATATGGAAAATATTGTTTCTATATTTCTCGATCAGCATTGTCCATTGTTAGGATTTGATTCCATCATGCAAAACTTTTCTATCTGAAAGCAGAGGAAATGTGACATTTCTAGAAATGTCACATTTCCTCTATCATATCTCTTGTTATCATAGCTTCTGCGGGTACGATGTAAAATGTAAAAACTTGCCTATATTGTGTACGTGTCACCGTCAGTGTAAGATATGCAGTCCTCTTTACTATTTGAAGCCATGATGTGTTTGTGTGTGTGTATATAGGACACAAGAAGAAATGATTGGTGAGTGAAAAATCAACTGTCAGAAGTTTGACATAGGCCGATGATTCATATTGACACTTGTATTGCTGTTTGTATTTTGATTATTCAATTCTTATTGTTCCGCAGAAAAAGATTTACTTCCGCAGCAGACAGACCAAATGTCGATGATAAACGGAACAAAATGACAGTCAGTTGCAGTGAAGCGCAGAGATTTAAAGATTGGGTCACAATGCACCATTGAACATTAGAATCAAGGAGATAGTCATGTCTGCCTAATTTCAGTATCTTTTAAACTTAATATCACGACCAAAAAATGAAATCTAATATTTCTTTAACAAATACACATAAACAAGTATATATATTGTGATTTAGATTAGTTTTGGTACAAGTGCCAAACTATGGGCAGAACGTGATTATGGAACTCATTGCTAATCACATACAAGTTCAGGTTAAGGATTATTACACCAAGATGAGGTGCCAACGCATACCTTTGTGCAATTGTGGTAATATTGATTTATAATTATAAATACATTTTCGTACAATGTATGCACACGAGTAAAAATCGAGAAAATATGAAAATTTAATTCTGGTAAGTTTTATAACAGACTACGGAAAATGTCATACAGAAATCCGTATCCGTAGTTAAAAAAAAAATAAAAACTTTTCAAAAGCTAAAAAAGTAATAACAAAAAAACTTTGATAGAAACAAAGAAAAGTGAGCTGAACTAATATGTAACCTAAATCCTCTTATATGGCAATAAAATATAGTGACCTGCCTAACGAGCATGCGTAAACTGATGACAGAACAGAGACTAGGAGGGATAGTAAGGAGGGACAAACATTCATTAGAGCTACAAAGGTGTTGTGGTCTGTTTAGGCCAAAATGGGGAGAGCTTGAGGCTGGTCATCGCTAATTATCTGATACCTAGCTAATCTGATTCACGACTCATTCACATATTACAATTTCCACATTCACCATAAGAACTCGTCCGTCACCAATCAATCCTCCATACACCATAATACCACATTCTCCCAAGGAAGACCGACAAATCGCGCCCTAAGCCATAAAAATTTAATGATAATAAATTATAATACATAAAAATCTAATAATGAAGAATGAGAGGGGAAGGAGATGAACCCAATAACAAACTAAAATATTAACACAAGGCAAACTAAACATAACCGATGTTACTAGGGCCCGTCCAACCCTCAAAAAGAGAGGCCGCTGTATTTGCCCATTGGTCAAAATCAAGAGGCTCTCTCGAAAAGGGAAAGGAGAACAAAATATACGGACATGGGAAATATAAAAGCTGACCCAGTCGAGATGAAAAGAGGGCCAAAACAAACTGGGGAGGTTGGAATCTCGACTTGGATCATAACCAAAAAGGCAGCCGGGAACAGGCCAGGAACAACACGTGCTCTCATTAACTAGGTACACAAAAGCTTGTCTAACCTAACCAAGGGGAGGGCTCCGCAGGCAACCACCCCGATATGATGTAGGTTGATCTAAAAGAGAAAATCAAGGCTAGCCCCGTTCAAACGAACCAAGCTCGCCGCTTTCGCTGAAGACTGTCGAGTGCAAGCGTTTTCTATCAGTTCTGATTTTCATCTTGAGCTGATGCTTAAAGAATCGGATCAGATCCTGATGAGAAAGACGGTTGCCTCGCAAGACTTCCTCTTGTCGCGTCGTCATAATCACCACTCGGACCGTGCCAGCGTCAGAAACACCATTCGTTGCAGCCCGGAACACAGGGGCGACACATTGATCGCACATACGCGTGTGACAATGAGCACGAGCTTTCAGGTTGCTCTGAATTGTTCGGCCACTCACAGAACAAGTCTGCTCAGGAGCCAACAGAGACTCGGCAACTGACTGCAAACACTCCTTCAGGATCTTGGCACTAGCACTAAGACCTTGAATCCACCAGGAACGGCCCCAACTGCTGAAAGAACGAGACCCTTTCCTCCTAGTCGTTGGGCGCATAAACCGCAACGACTCGGAACGAACCACTTTTCACGGCAATATCGGCCACGATCATCCGGCCCTCGGCATCGGTATGCACAAGGTCCACCTTCGCATCAAGAGTACGTCTAACCAGCAAAGAAACTCCTCTGGCCAGTCGGTTCCCATATGATGAATAGACGACAAAGTCTTTAGACAGCACACAAGCATCGACGTTGCAAACAAAGTGGGTCTCTTGAATTGCGGCAACATCCACGCCGAACGACAGAAGATCACGGAGCAGGCGAGCAGCCTTAGCCCGATCCCTCGAGCCATTCGCATTCAAACTGGCTATCTTAATAGACATCTTCTAGGCCTGCAAAAAAAACGAAGAAAAGTAAGCGCAAAAAACTTACTCACATACGGACCGGAAATCTGCAGCTGAAAGGACCCCGACGGATTGTCCCAGGCTCCCTGTGCCCAACTCCGACGTCATCCGTCCATCTGAGACAATCCCGCCGACGTCCATGGGGTAAGTTAATTTCAAGACCCTGTAAAGAGAGGGATGGAGACGTACCAGGACCCTTTCTGCACAACATCTGAAAAGTTTGTTCAAGTCGGCTGTACATGTCTGGGCCATTCGAATTTCGGGAAAGGCATCCTGTAAATGGGACCATACTCTCAGATGCTTTCCCGTGTTCCTAATGCAAGTGATTACCCCCGGACCCGAGGGAAATTCCTGGGGTCCTCTACCGACTTCCCGTCAGCAGATACAATCTTAAAAAGTGGCCGCAAGAGAGCCATATTTTGAGTTGAAAGGTCCCTCTCTGCCTCTTTTCTATCTACTTTACAGATGTCCTCCACCTTGTCAAACTGTTTTCTCCCCTTTTTTTTCCTGGAAGGGTGGGGCGGGTTGAAGTTGACGACGGTGGAGAAGTAGATGGTTGGGGGTCTAAAAGGGGAGGGAGAAGGAGCCCTAGATGGTGAAGGTGAGAGGCTCCTTGCACGAACATTTATTTCTTCAGGTTTTACTTGTGAAGCAGGGAGAGATGACGATCTTACATTAGTCATTTCTTTCTCCCTCCTGATTCGCCCAGTCCATTTTTCTTTTTTGTGGGCGTCTGATCCTCTTCTCTCCCTCTCTTCAAAGAGGAAGACCGAGATGGTGGCGTTGCCTCCGCCTCCATGTCAGTCTCGATTCGCTGTTCCTGTGGGGTTGGTTCTGTTGGTTGGTCTTTCTTTAGTTCCTGGCGTTCATTTTTGTGTGATTTCCACTGTTGTTGTTGTTGTTGAACCACACGCTGCTGCTGGTGCTTTCTTTGTTTGGGCTGCTGTTCCTTGCTCTGTGGTGGTGAGTGACACGACTTTTCTGGTTCTGGCCTCTCCTGGGTTTGTTGTTACTTTGAGGCCTCCTGTTGAGGGGTAGAGCTTGATGCTTTACGTCCCCTTCTTACCACCTCCCTCCATTTATTATCCGGCTCTTTGACAGCCAAACCTGATTTTCCGCCACTGTTACTATTGGGCTCGGCTGGAATGCGGGTTTTTTCCGGGACACACCTTGGACATATGTCCCAACTCCCCACATGCCCAACAGTATGGTCGCCTTCCCTCAACTATAATAGGCATCATCTTGTCCATGCACTTCAGGATGTTGGGGGATCTCCTGGAAGCTTTTCCTGGTTAATGTTACTTGTAAAACAGTCCCCCGTGGCGATACCTGCTTTGTTCACTGTTGCATTCACTTCTTCTACAGGACCGTATTGGGCAAAGAAAGCCCCCAGACAGTCGCCACTGATGTCCACCGGGACCCCATGGACGGGGATTTTGATTAATCGCGTCCCCGTTTATTCCGTTTGGAAGCGATTTTGTCGTCAGGGTACTTCCTGCTAGCTGCTTCGCCTCTTCCTCAGTTGCCAGTAAAAGGTCCTATAAGGCATTTGACCTTCTGGAAAAAATCTTTGGTCCTATGTGAAGGCTTCTTCCATTGTTTCCCTGCTGACCCGGATAAGCTTCCGAGTTGCTACGTCAGTGGTCATCAGGGAAATAGTTTTAGCTTTTACGGCATCCCACGCTTCCTGAATTGTGAGAAGCTCATTGCCTTTAGCATAGGCATCATAAGTGTCTCTTCGGCCGTTATAGTATTGCGAGTCTTTTCTCGGCCTCTTTTCACACCAGGCCGTTTTTTCCGGCGATGGCATGTTTTGGCTTGTCACCGGTAGAGCCCTAGAATTGTCGGCCATGTTTACATAAACACGACCGACAAGTAATGTATTGCCTGCTTTGTAAATTTTTTTTTTATATACAGGCATAAAAGTCAATAAATTAGAAACAAAAAAAGAAGAACGTGGAAAAAAAGAATAAAAGGAATAAGTACGTAAAACCAAAGAAAATACGAAAAGGTAAATCAAAACGGTGGGGGGGGGGGGTAAAATATAAAAAGGAAAACAAAAACGAAAAAGTGTAAAACTAAATATTTACGAAAATAAGGCAATAAGAAACTGAAAAGTTTAAAAAAAGTTTCGAAAATAAAAGGTGAAAATCTTATCACTTCAAAAATGTCTGAAACTGGTCACACGCATAGCAAAAACGACAGAATAACAAAAATCTCCCGTCGAGCAACTTCCTACAACTCAGTGTCTGACCCACTGCGTCTACTACACTACACTCTACTCGCTCAGTTTGTATTTATGGGAGGAGGAAGAGTTCATTCTACTGTAGGAGGGTTTACCACAACAAAAGGATATGTAATTGTGGCATGAAGAAATAAAAGCAAAAGTTCCCAGAAATTTTCATGTACCCACAAAAAAATTATAATTGTAGTTATGTCAATAAGTCCGTGGCATAATGATGAAAAAAGCGTTTATTTTACATAAAAATAATTTAAAATAATATAATTTCCTTTGTGAATGTTCTAAACGCAGTCTTTGTCTCTTGATAACAATTTCAGATAGAAATTCAGCTAATAGCTGTGACAGACTATGGGCATATTTATCCTATCTGAGTTTTTTAATCATTTCATCCTACGCAAAGCAATAAAGTCACTAATTCACAGGGTGTTACAGTGTGGGAAAGACTATAAGAAGAGAAAAATATTAAATAGCGAGAACAATAAAAGAACAGGAATAAAAAAGAGAAGATAACGATTGACATTGAGCTTCAAGAATTTAAATGCAAACTTGACTGAAAAGCAAGAAACCGGGAGAGAGTTTCACAAACAAGAATTGCGAGAAAAGAAATTCTAGTACTGTGCATAATTCATAAAGTCTAAGTACCATAGAGGAATGTTCATCAGAACAATTGCCATAGGATCATTTATAGAAATGACACAGGGAAGCTACATTACGGAGGAGGGAGAGAAACTGAAACCGTGATGGCAGGTCAGGAACAATAATATTGCAGATTTTTCTTTGGATTTTATCGAGGATTGCTAAATATATAGCAGGAGTATGAGATCATATAGGGCAGCAATATTCGAATCATGGACAAATAATAAACTTATGAATATGGCGTGAAGAAATATCTAGTACGACAAAGTAATCTAATCTCACCTATGGGAGTGTGAAAAAATTCTCCCAAAATCTAACCATATGACGAAACTTTTTAAATTCCTTCTTGGTCACCCTGAAAACGTTTTAGCACCCCTCTTATTTATTTATATGCACTGTTGTGTGGGGTCGGGTGTTCATTAAATAAATATTTAATGATATAAAGAATTCTAAGGTGCCAGTCGTGCTGTGTAATATCGTACATCATTTGAAATAATATTTTTCATTTTATGTTGGGAAGTTAATAGTCAAAGAAAAATCTGGAAAAATTCTTTTATTTAATCTCAAGTAAAAGGAAGAAAGGATTTGTGAAATTTCATACACATTTCATACACAATGTCACCATGTTGTTTCTATCTAAAACTTTCAAACTAGCCAAGTGAGAAAAAAGTACAGACCAGCCATAACAACTCATACGTTCTCTGACGACAACAACGCTCTTTCTACATTTTGTTACCAAACATGTTTAGATACTTCTTCTAAGTGACATGTCCCTTCGGGAGGTTGGTTCTCAACAATTTCCTATCCTTTGTAGCTCTTAATACATTTTGTCTTTTTTTTTTTTCTCTACTAACCCCTGTTCTGATATCCACAAGCTTCTGTCACACACAATTTTGTTAAGTAGATTACGCTTTGTTTTCTTTTGTCCCTCTTGACTTCAATCTATCCTGTGGCTATTAAAATTTCCAAACCCTCTTATATGCACTAGAAATTTCAACTGTCTCTTTCTAAGTGACTTTTGATTATATTTTTTTTAAAACCTCGTCGTTGCTGACATGTTCGGTCCATATTATTCTCAGCATCCTTCTGTAGAATCATATTTTTGTTGATTCAAGTCTTTTCCTCATCTCCATATGGGAGGAATCACATTACATAACAGTTCAATTCTCTTTTCTTCGTTTCTAATGACACCTTTACTTGTTGGAAGACGTCTTTAGCTATTGCAATGCGCCTTTGGATTTCAGTGTCGGACATGCATTCCTCTGTTAAAACACTTCCTACATATTTAAATTATTGTACTTGTTTGGTTTTGATCAATTTGTAATTTGTATGTTGATCTATTCATTTTGCAGACAACCATGCATTCTGTTTTCTTGCAATAGATATTTAGTCTTTTTCCTTCACTTTTAACTTCTATAAGAATTCTTGTAGATTTCTTTAAAGACTAAGAATTCTTAAAAGTAATTTTGATTAAGGATTAATGTTAAATTAATTAACATTTTCAATATAAAGTTAATCAATTATAACATTATGATTACATGGTGGAATAATACATTGATAACTCATTCTTCATATTGTCGATTGGTTTATTGCTTTAGTCTTTAACGTTACTGTTTCTGATAATTAAACGTACGATTACTAATAATAATTTGATTGGATATCAGGATTAGTTTTATTCCAAAATATTTTTATTTATATTATTCTATTTGCTAGAATCTGTTGTATAATATTATTCTCCATGAGCAATCATATTGCTTATTCCTAATCATACTCTTGCTTCCTATTAATCCTGAGGTTATTTGCAAAATCCTTAGCCTATATTAATTTCGCTTAGCAAAAAACAAACAAAAAAAACAAAAAAAAAAACACCAATTGACCCTATTCCAGAGGAGTGTTACGCGTTAGTTCACGAAAACCATATCCATTTTCCTTCACTATAATCGCTTTAAAAGTTTTGATAATCGTTTTTCTTTCGACATTTATCTCATGAAAATAAAACTGTTTCTATATTTCGCAATAACTCGCCTATTTTTATGTAGGCATCCACTAAATATAGGTTTTATAGTAATGAGATGTAAAGCCTTTTAATTACTTAATGATAAGGTACACTTAATATGAAAGACTTATTTTTTCCTGATTGAAAAAAAAGTAAACAGAGGTTCGATTTCTGTCGGAGGCATATTACTTTCGTGGGACTTCTCCATCTCTAAGCAGGTAAAGATTCATTTCAATGTTTAGAAAAAGTGATGTAGACTGAAATACGTGTACGAACTAAATATAACGTTTATACTATTAAAGAATATATTGCGTATGCATTATTCAAAATATATATAAAATATTATTTATGAATTCAACCTGAAAAAGACACCGATTTTTTAGATCCTTTTCACACGTTACGAATGTATGCGCTTTCTGAATTTTATTTTCACTTGGTTTTAAATATTTATTTTTATATGTAGTAAACTTTTTCTCTGAGAAGGTAGGAGCCAAACAGAATTTGTCAAGCAATGATTCAGTTGCTATTTTCTATTTTAAAGATATTGTACATAGTCTCACTTCAGACACGCGCTCAAAAACAAATACAATAGAACTATCTATTCAGACACGCATACACACACACACACACACATTATATATATATATATATATATATATATATACACACACACACACACAAATGTAGTTGTATCACTAGATCTATAACCCAATTTTTAAAGAACATGTATTTTACACAACAAAGTCTTTTTTTAAATTAAACTAAATAGATATTAAAAAAATTGATCTGGGGAAGTTGAAACGTGAATAGATAACTGTGTTACGTAAGTATTCTCTGTAGAGAGCGTCGATCTAGTTTGGAAGCTCAAAATTCGAAATCTTGGATTTTAGTGAAGCTCTGTCTCTCCTCCTAGAGATTATATAGTTATTACGTTGTTTTTAAAGCCTTCAATAATGTATCTATAGTTTATTGGGAAAACCGAAAATAATTTTCCTCTGTAGAAGCTTTAATATGTTTCATTTCAAATTAGAAGTTTAGCTTGCTTTTTATAGTAAGAGTTGAGTTTTTTTTGTTTTTTTTTACCGGTGCCAATGAGTGATGTGCGAGCCTGGATATGAGACACGATAATCAATATCTACAAAGTTAATTCGCCTTTCTCAACTGGCGCAACGCGCTTCTTCTTTGTCAGTAACACTCAATATTTATTTGTATAAATACAAAATGCGGCACAAGGCCTAAAAGGGGGATGGGGAAGGACGGTCTTCATCTGTCTTAATTCTAAACTTAGCTAGTCGCAGACACTGACCCAATCAAGCCAACAATATTCCAATCACCAAAACAACACATTCACTCCTACCTTTCTTACTACGTCCACCATAATGCCTCAAATTCTCGATGATGTCCTAACTAGACCCCTTATGTACAATTATTGTTCGTGGGGGGGGGAGGGTCAAAAATTAACAACTTTTAAAATGATCCCCAAATGAGTATTTACAATATGACTGAAATATTTACAATAAAACTAAACAAAACTGTGTTAGTAATAAAACCCCCCACAAACCATGAATGTGGCAGAAAACATCAGTTCACCGGACGAAATCAATGCGGGACTATGAAGAAATGAAAAAAGCATTCATACCTCCAAGCATTCACGCAGGCATACACACATTCATACACAACAACAAATACGAAAAATCACACACACGAAACGAAAGTCGTCCCGCATCCACCAGAGAACTGACATCACTGACCACCTAACGAGGGAGGGGATGGGGAATTAAACAAAAGAAAAAAAATAGGGACAGAAATAAAAGGGACCAATGCGCATGCATACCCTAGCTAAGTTTACTAGAAAAAAAAGGAAAAAACTAAAAATTCAAAATACAAAACCTAGTCTAACCTAAAATCTCTGTCAGTAACACTCTCTACTCATCCTCTTGTTGTACTAAGCTTAGTAGCTGTATCAAATTACATCCAAGATTTTCTCTCAGAAGCTTTGAATAAAGTTCATAAGTTAAATAGAGATATTATCGGTATTATATTTAAGAAATAATTTTTCGCTTTGCATCAGTCTTATAAAACTCAATCTCTTAAATTAACATGCACGAAGCTTTTTCAGTGGAAATTGTGTTAAGCATTTTATATATTTGTTTACTTGAAGATAAAAGAGAAGTCTGCTGTTCACCTGGTAAATGGACAAGGTTTTGATTTACGTAGTTGATTAAACATTATTATCGAGCCTGAAAACGCCAGCGGTCAGTCTTGGTTTAATTCAGAAACAGTAATTTCTAAAAGAGCTCAAACCCAATGAAAAAGCATCTGTTAACTTATATTCAAAGCTGTTTCTTCCATAAATAACATAATTTACTTTAGCTGAAGTACAAGTCATTTTGTAAAGAAAAGAGAAATTGTGAGTACAAGTATTGAAAGGACTGTTTTTCTTATCTTACTATCTAGACGGTTATTTTTATTGACCTTTCGACTTGGTTTAGTACTACAGAAAGTTACGAGTCGAATACACAGTGGCGATTGAATTCACTACAATAGTAACATAAAATGGAAAAACTTGATATTTACTAAATTTAAATTTAATGATATTCAAAACAAACCGTTGGATTCACAGAGTGGTTGTGGGTGTTTATTATTTCCGACATCGAATCCTTGCTCAGTAAAATCTACGATTTTTAACCTTCACTTTGGCTGCTATGTTTCTCAATATTTCCTGCCAATGAAAACAACAAAGTATATTCCTAACTTATCCAAAAAATGCTGGAAGAAAGCATAAGAATGGAGAAATCGTTCTTTGCCTCAACAGTTTCACATATTTGATGTTTAGATCATCACGAAGTTTTAAAGTTTGTTCTGATTACCATTACAGTGTTAACGATTTAAAATGTCTATTTCGTGGTTCTCTTTTCTCATCGATTAGAACATGAGTGTTTTACTGCACGTTTCGTTATTTATTGCCGGACGTTAGAACCTCCACAAAAGACCTCAACCCAAACAGATATAACTAGAGCTATTCCTTCAGATTTTATTAAAAATCTTTACCTGTTAGGAACATATGCATGTGTCGGAGGTGGCACCATCAGAACGATCAAAAGCAAAGTTAGATTTTAGTTATCATTCTACTTTTGAGGTGTGTAATTTCATAAAATACGATAGAATCAATGCTCCTTTCTGCGTCATGAGTGATGTGTGGGAGGGGATGATAAAATACTCATTTCAACAATGGAAATGAAAGCTATGACGGTTTTAACTTATAGGCCAATAAAATATAGTTTCCAGAACTCTTGTATGTACAGCAGACAAACTTTAATGTAAGACGCTATGGAAATCTAGTAACAAAAAGGACAGATATGCATTCATACATCTCAGAAAAGAATAAAAGAAGTTTTTGAAGTACATAAGGTGGAACGTAAATTCATATTGAATTTTCGATCATATTACATTTCTATACATTTATGTTCCCTTTTTATCGAGAATATAGCTTTAGGTCGACGGTTGAAGGTACACTGATCCGAGGATCGTTGTATTTTTTTCTCCTCTTTTTATGAACCCTCAGCATCGGAATTTTGTAAAAGGTCTTATAAAAGAAGTTAACCATGAAAAGGAAACTAACATTCCATTTTGACATTTCTTTTTTTTTTTTCCCTATAGTCGGTGCAAAAATCTTTGAAGATTGTCGGAAGTACAGTATCATAAAATTTAAATATTTTAAATAAACATCATGAAATTTTGTTTTAAAATACAGAAAATATCTTTGTCGCATTTTGATATATGCATAAAAGAGAGAATGTATATGATTTCTCCTTTAACACTTGCCATATAAAATAATACACATATGCAAAGAACTCAATAATTACAAAAGAGAAATACTGTTTCTTTCATATTTTTGACTGTAATTCTCTACGCTTTTAGAGGCTGCTTTATAAAAGGTTGATTCGTCTCGAATTTATATTTTTATCAATTCAAATAGTGTATGTATACAGAAACATGTCCAAATTACCGTGTATCTATTTCTAACATAATATAAACACAGAGGAAAATAATTGACAAATCCCATTTTCAATAGTCAGTTATTTAATCTTGAAAGCCTAAGACAGTCTACTGTTATATTTTTATAAGTTTGTTATAAATATCCAAAACGAATCTATTACTG
The DNA here is from genome assembly GCA_963932145.1 of Acanthosepion lycidas. Classification (NCBI taxonomy): domain Eukaryota; kingdom Metazoa; phylum Mollusca; class Cephalopoda; order Sepiida; family Sepiidae; genus Acanthosepion; species Acanthosepion lycidas. The sequence goes on along the minus strand of OZ010571.1, from coordinate 77,820,849 downwards.
ATTAGCCTAAAAATGTTCGGTATTGTTAGTTTTTAATTCAGTGCAAAGAATCAAGATCAATGATAAAAATGGTAGAAAATCTTCTACAAATATTAGTTTTGTTCTCTGAATTGGTTGTTTGTATTAAAGCAATAAGAACATTAACTTTAGAATTAATACACCATTTATAAAAATTGATCCTGTTATGAGATTATTTTTCTAGATTCTTAACGAGAACATTTTGTTCAAGGGCCAAACCGAATAATCTTGAATGCCAGACTGACACTGTTAGATTAAAAACAAAACATAAAATGATAAAGGCGAAAAAAAAAAATCCTGGAGTAATCAATATCATGTTAAAATCTCCAACATCCAAGTAATAGCATAAAATAGTTTACTGAACGGTTTCCAGGGGCAAATGGTCAAAATTTATACTTGATGAAAAGAAATATGCGCATACGTATTGTATTCAAACGCATTAATAATTAATTCGAGTTGACAAAAAGGTTTTATCTATTTATGCGTTGTTAAAAGCACTGGTAATTGTAAAGGTGTTAGGGGGGTATTTGCTTAACATTGTAATATATGAATTCGCAAAGAGTTTTGTAAATGGACAAAGGCGCAATTCGTTTCAATTCAATAACCATGACAGTTCAATTATATTGCATTTAGGTAATTTAAAAACTTAAAGGATAAAAATCTCATTCAGCGTCTCGCAAAATAAAACATGGTTATAATTAATCAACCTCTTCTCAATCATAAAAATGTTTCGAAACCAGAGACCGTTTGCCTTTAGAAAATTTAGGTAAAAATTTTATATAAAGATTCATTTGAACTCATAATTTTGTCAAGTTAAACTTTTACAAATATGAGAGTAAAATTTATACAAATCTCTTGTCGCCTACTTTAATACGAGAAGCAAGAATTTAGTTGGATCACAGCATATTTCAATAACATTATGTAGTTAACTGGTAATCTTAACTAAAGATCATTAAGTAAAGTCTAGTTTCAAGATAGCCATGAAAGACAGACGACCAATCGAAGATTTTGGCGTTCACTTTATGATTTAGCTAAAATTGGACATGTCACTAGCAAGGTACTCGATGACCTATTGATAAGAAGAAAAGATAAGAAAAAGATCAAAACTCTTAGAAGCATTTAAAGAGGCAGGCTGAGAAGCTTCTAACAATATAGACTGAATAGGAATGTCAGTGACAAAGACAACCTGATCAGTTACTACTTGAAAGAAAATTCGATGAAAATGTCTATTATTTTGACATACGACAAAGACCACAGTGTTAAGTGCTCGGTGACATTTGGATTAATCTACTAGAAATGATTTATAATTATGAATGAAAATGTTAAGAAAAGAATAATTATTTCACTTTATGTTCAGAAACACAACTACTTAGCCTATAAGTTATAAATTCACAAATATGGGAAATATATATGATAATTTGTAATATTTTTCCTTGACACATTTTGCCGATATTACACAAGAATAAAATCTACATTATCAAGTCGAAACATGATTCATATTAAGCGTCTGAGCACTTGATTTTTAATTTAACCGCAATACGAAGGCGAGCATGGCTCTCCACATATAATTTTTATTCCTTGTTTGTGAACTGCTTCGATTTCTTGGAAAATACAGTTGAGTGGTTTCCCATTGTCTTCTACATGGTTTTGAATTCAGTGTTGTCATTCTCCTAGAGTGGTTGTAGTCTACTCTGCTATTTAACCAAATATCAAATAGGAAATGGATTAAAGGATTTATCAAAAACACTTGTCTGAAGTGTAGACAACAGAGAAGAACAGAACTTGAATTATGTTCACCAATTCACTTTCTGCGCCGATAACAATGAAGATACCCATACATCCAACATGAACTGTATCGTTATAGAATTTCAGCTTAGTTTATTCTTGCTAGGGTTTAAATATATCAAAATGCTTCATTACTAATTTAAGAAATATAATGAAATAGCGCGATTGTATATTAATCACAAGCAACTCGTAGATCATGGTTCTTTCAATGTATATTCTGCTAATTAAATTATATTTACCGTTTCAGAAAACCATTTCTTCTCAGTGATATACATCTTGTTAATTTTTTTTCTGACGAGGCCAAGACATCGCCGAAGGCGGAAAAATTTTCTCATTCTGTTGGATTCCCAATATTATTTTCGATAAGATTCTCAAATATTCTTTTCGGAATCTGTTACAGGCGACTGTATGTCTAAGTAAGGAACACAATAACCTTCCATAAAAAAGAGATATGTGTTTGCTTATGACACATACAGTGGGGTGGACAAACAAAGAAAAATATATGTATTCTATCATTTGGATTAATTTCTGCGTCTTTTTTCTTGTAACGTTTTGTTCATTATACCTTACCATCTAATCTTTCTCTATGTCGAATGTGTGTTTTCTATATACGTCCCATTGGGTGATTGTGCATGTGAGCTCCTGGAACTCTTTTTCCTTGTCCTTAACAATGAACTTGTGACTTTCACTGAATTTACTTAATTTTCTCAGAACGACTACTTTTGTGTTTTAGGAACCGCCAATTCACCATCTTTTCTTTGTTTAGTGATTTCAGTATATGACTTCTGTTCAGCAAGTTGATACTAAGAGAAGTAGAAACCTACTAAAATTTAATATCAAGCATAATTTTAACAATGTAAGTTACGCAAATAACATTGTGTTGATGGAAGACAAAGAAAGAAATCCGAATGAACTATTAAACAATAAAGCATAGGAAATCAGGAAGAAAGGACTATCTGTAAGAAGCCTAAATTTCTGTCTATCGGCAAAAAGGACAGCCTAAGTTGTGAGCTACGTATTGGAACAGTCAAAATCAAGCAGGTATAGAAATTTAACTATCTGAGAAATAAAATTACAGACGACGGACAGTTTGACTTCTACAGTGAAGTGCTGAACTGAAAACTTTCATTCAAAATAATATAATTCACTTTTTCAAAATCTTATTCGAACAATAATATTATATGACATTAAAAAATTGACAAGAACAAAATTATCCGTTCGTGAATATGTATATCATGTTATCACTAGGTAGTCTATCAGATTGTATTTGTGAGTTGCATATTTTTAAGATAGTTATATATCTTAAGAACTTAAGTTTACTGGATATGGACATTGTTCACTTCAACCTGGGTGTCAGCAACCACAACATAGGGCAAATGAAGACTTGTCAGTAGATTTCAAATAATGCATTTTGAATGATTGCAATACAGGAATAAGCTTTGGAGCAGCAGCTAAACAGTTTTAATATAAATTGTATAATATATAGAAAATTATCGTAAAATGACAAACTTTGCAACTCATCCCGGAAAAGATCATTAATCTAAACTTTAAGATTTTCAGTGAATTCAAGAAGCAAACGTTTACTTGAAATTAGCTGAAATTTTAGGAAAATCTTGTTCCTGTTATGTTCATAATGTTACTGTTCAATAGTTTCTGAAATTTAATATTAATATTTATTCAATGCATTAGATCATATTCTAACATTTATATATAAAAACGACCTATTCACTATTTGAAAAACGTCACTGTAAATCAGGGCTTTTCAGAAAGTAAGTATTAAAAACGAGAAAAATGTCCTTAGGAATAAAGAGTGTTGAATTGCTAATATTAATCCTACTATATAACAGTAAATAGTAGAAAAATATCCTCAGAAATGGAAGTTATTTGATTTTACCGATGAATACAAGGAACACAATAGACGGAAAATGTGAGTGAAGAAGATTTAATGAAAAGAGAAACTACAAGGAAACTGGTAACAACAATCAGAAATAAACAGCAGGTGTCTCTGGGACACATATTGAGGAAAGACGATCTAAAAATTTAACACTCAAAGGAGAAAGTGAAGGCAAGCGAAGGTACGGAGGAATTTAATGAATGAGTTTATGTGAAAGTATAGAAGAACAAGAACAAAGGTGGGGGGTGATAAAGGAACAAATATAAAAGCAACAAATTTCAGGAGTTTGTTTAGAGCCATGATCTCCCTTGACCTGAAAGGACATAGCACATAAAAGAAGTCTATACTTGCTCCGCTGATCAACTGATTTGAGCACGTGTTATGTGCCGCTTTTGATTCTACTGTATATTCTGCTGTCTACTATTTTACTCCCAGAAATTTGAATCTAAATACTCTTCTTCCATACATGAGCATCCATTCTTCTGCACTGATTGAAAAAATAAAAGAAATAAAAAATGATGACGTAATGAGCACGAATTCAAACAGGAAAATGCAGATTTGAAGTTTTGATTAGGCCGCAGTCTTTAAGAGCTGCCTTTATTCTTTCTTGCAAAGCTTTAACAAACAGTTTAATCTGAGCGATTGGCCCGCGGAGAATATCAGCGTTTTGTACGTTAACTGGAATCCTTGGTTTCTTTGGCAACTGAATTATCAAGTGGCACACTCAGTTACATGAAGAAAGTCACACATTTCAAAATCGTTTTATTTTGATATGTGCCATGATCTTCCCGGACGAGAATGATCATGACTCTTCACAACTCACTATCTTTTGCAATTCATAGTAGTGTTCGTCTATTTAGTATCCCTCCAAATCTCTTTCTGCCATCCATTTACACTAGTTCGTTTGGTAGGATATTCGATGTTTCCATCTGCTTATCTTGCCTTCATTATGTCCTCTAAGTTTCAAATTCTCTAAGTATTCTTTTCTCATTATGTGTCCCAGAAATCTTAACTATCTTGTTCTGAGTGTAACTATACGTGACCTTTTTGTTTCAATGTTCCTTAGATTTTCTTCATGGTTTGGCACCTCGACGTGGTGTAATGGTTAGTAAGCTTGACTCGCTATAACATTTACGACCGAGTAGTAATTTCAGTCCTCACTGGATGCCCCATAATTTCGGCTTTGTTCCACATTTCAGCTTTCATGTTTAGAAAATCGCCATATTCTCTCCATGATATTATTAGCATCCTTCTGTGAATCACATTTCTGTTGCTTCAAAGTCTACTTATTACTGGCGAAGAAATTGTTCAGCATTCACTTCTTTATTGGAGGTTTGATATTAAATAGCTATTCCGAACTCTTTTAACGTCTTACTCCTAAGCCGAACCCAGATTTTTCCGGCACATCCCGGGTAAAGAATCTGTTAGAACGTAAAGCTTGAATAATGTTTTTTTCGCCATTTCTTACATTAAGCAATAAATGACAAAAACATATTTTAATCAGATATATTCAAAAAGCGAAACGAAATCTGTTTGATTTCCCAATGCAATGAATTATCATGATAAAATATTTGATCTATTGGAAGTCGAGTAGATAGCTTGAAAAGTGTAGTCAGAATGATTTGAAATCAGCAAAGATACATTTGTTCGAATAGATCAATGTATAATAGAATCTATTGTTTCATTATAGCTTAGAGTTTAATATTCAAGCACTTATATACGAGCGGGTGGAATGAAAACTCAATAGGCTGACTATGAAGAAGTGCTGCTAGAACTGAAATCTAGCATACATTAATTTCAACTCTTATGAATAATCAGTTTCTTTCTTTCCAAGTAAACTGACGGTTCGAAGAAAACTGCCTATCCTTGTTGATCAAAAGAAGTCCTTCAACTGCAGATATGACGTCATTGTGAAAAATATTGTAAACTTACAATTACAATTTCATTTATAGTTAATCACCTGTCATCCATCATCCTGTGATAAATACGATCAATGTTGCTCTCGGTGGTGGCAGTTTCCTTCCAGAGCTTGGGTCAACTTCAAGATTCCCTTCTAAATTCTGCTGCCCACTTTCGTACCGTTGATAAAGGTGGTATTTATATCCTCTAATGTAACAACTATGTCAGCATTAATATCCTACAGGTACTTGATAACACCATGATGACATTTTTCTGTACATATTCAAGAGAAGTCGCTACTTTTGAAGTTTCCTTTGAATAGTAAGATCTCAGTTTATTAAGAACAGCTGAAATCAATCTAGAGCTGCAAAATTTTGCATGCATTGATTTCTGCTATGAAATCACCCAGTCTCTTAACGGCAAAATTCTACACGTGAAAGTACTTGACGTAATTTTCAGTTAACAATATGAACACAATGTCGCCAGCCTACACTGGGGTCTATTTTTATCTGATTTATTGGTGTTTAAGTGACTGGGTCTTTTGGTCTTGATGCCAAGGATTTTACGTTGAGATCGCATATAAAAGGCATTTAGTTTTTTTTTCTCTTGGATGGCCTAAATTTGAATGCACTTTTGAATTTCAAATAAAGCTTCAATTTTTACTCATCAAGTTGAGTGTTGTTAGTGTCCTTACGGTCAAGAATTTCAGAACACGGTTAATCTGATTAATGTTGCTGAAGGAAGTGCCAAGACGTGAAATTATTTGCTTTTTAACATTCGTTTTGTCAATGAAACATCTGTTAGCATTATGCTCCTTGTTTAACAAATTCTTGTTCTTTTTTATATTCATGATAAAGCTAATTCTTATCGCAGAGCTGATAATATTCATAAACAACTGATGATGATATCTTTTGTAGCAGTTATGCCGTCAGTAAAATCTAAATCAGAAAATGTCTTTTCATTTTGTCCATTGGATTCTCATTCTTTGAGTTGCGTGCTTTATCACAAAGTCAGTGGCAGTTACGAAGAGGAGAGGTGAGAGAATGTAGCCTTGACCGGCGCCAATGAGCACTTTGAACCAGTCGCTGTAACCATCTTCTATCCTGATCTGACACTTTGAGCTCTTATGAACTTGTTTCAATGCGCATGCGTATATTGATTCCTATAAGCATGAGATCAGACCATCGTAAACTTATCAATCATTCCGCCTGTGAGAATGTAATTGCAACATAACTATATTCATATAATCTTTCGTTCGGTGTTTTATCTTGTAATCTTTTCACGAAAGCCAAACTACACTATATGTATGTCTATGTTCAATATATTCTCTAGCGTGGTTTCACCTCACAAGGTACAGGTCAATGTTAGATGATGTCCAATGAGAACAAAGCATAACCAGGTGATCAAGTTACGTTAATTTAGGTATATGTGTAAGTCTATGTTTTTTATGATGTGCTTCTAAAAACGTATACTCGTCTATTCGTTCTGGCGGTTTCTGAGATTTGAGGAATCGGTTGTTGGGTTTCAACACTGGGTCATTTTTTCTGTCGACAGTGAACCGAAGCGGGCACAAACGGACAGCGCTATTTCAGCATCAACGTCAGCATAAGAGTAAGTGTCAGATTTCACTTGGGTCCTGCTGGACTTAAAGAAGAAATATCATCTTTAATTCAACCTCTCATCTTCTCTCAGTGGTAAATAAAGTAAGGATATAGCAGAAAAAAATAAACATATATAAATTGTATTTCGGTGGCTCTATCACACAACGACAATCATTGACGATAAGATTATAAAACAGTTTGTAGCACTGGTATCATAGGAGGAGAATAAATCAATAGTTTATGAAATGTTTAAGATAAGGATGTTTTTACAAGAATGTCTAATAAACTTGTTTGAACTGACAATTTTAATGCAGTACACACACGCGCGTGCGTGCGCAGATAATTGCTTTTTTCTAATCCTTGTTGTAAGACACCACTGAGGTACATTTGTGTTTATTCACCACCCACAGAGAAAACCTGTTTATACTGGAATTATACCGAGCTGACCTCAGTTACATTTACCGGGAGAGAGCGCAAAATCGAGCGTGACCAATACGTTAAAACCTTCGGTCCCTGTGTCTTGTAACTTCGTTCCGGCACCACTATCAACGATTTCGAAGAGATTTATCTACCTAATTTCAGTCACATAGTGACAAATACGGATATATTTTAAATATAGCAAACTTCCTTGAATGTAACCTCACTAGGGTTCAAAATAAAATCAATTAAAAACTATTTTGTGAAAAAGAGTCTGCATGAAGACAAACAACATGTTTAATATCTAAAATAATTATTTTTCTTACCCCTCATTGAAAATACGTATAACTAGCACAATTTTAGATAAGCCTTATTAGAAAATTATATATATTACAGGTAAACTTTAATCTTTTTGTTTAAAACGGTATGAAATATTTCCAGTATTATGTTTATTGAATGCTTTTCAAAGGATTAATGTGTTTTGATATGGCAAAACAATAGAAGATACCATTACTTATTTTTTCATGATTAATTCATACTTTATTCCAGCAGACTATTGAGTCTCGATAAGAATGCGTTCACCATTTCAAATGGTTCACCTAAAATCAAGAACACTTTATGATGGGTACGGAATAGCTTTCAGTTCAACAAAATGGATTTCTCCCTACACCAGAAAATTTATGATGTTTGGCCACTTGGTCAGGTTTTGTGAAGTGGGTCGTGCTGACAAATTATCAGCATTAAGTAATAGAACATATATCAGAGCCGCCATTTAAATCTGAGTTATTTATGCTTAATATAATAGTTTAAACTTTGCCAAAATAAGGTAGTTTTCATTAGAATATTATTCTGACTAACATCTGCTACCATGCATATACATATCATACATTTTGTGCATTTAGAATATCGGAAAATTGTACATCGTAGAATGAAATGGAATTGAGTTAATACATGATACAAAAAATTCTTTTTTAGACCGTTCCACTTTTTATGCAGTCCTCACAAAATCTCAGTGTGAATGTATGCATGAATTTTAAAATATTCAAGTCAATGAAGTTAAAGAAATGATACACAAAACAGCTCGTGACAAGATAGGTGCAAAAACAAAGAAAAGTAATATTATTTAATAATATGCAGGTTAAACTAGTTTTCGGCGAACTAGGGTCCTTTTTTTCCGTTTTACTATGGTTGCATCGGCTGACTTAAGGCCACTACCCCGTAGTTGTACTGTCTCAGTTTTTCATAGAAAGTAAAAAAGCCATTTTTTTCACTAAGGGAAACATGTTCTTGTAATAATAAATGGTATAACACAATGTGGTCTGTATCGGACAATTTTAATGTCTTCCGCAGAGAAAAGTTGGTGAGTACTTGTCATTGACGAATAGGGTACAGTGAGTGAAAAAATTCCCTATCTACATCTGCTCGCTACCAAGTCTAAAATCTCACTTTTTATCAGGAAGTCCTCGCTAGTTACTGATTATTCAATTCACCTACCAAAAAAAAAAAAAAAAAAAAAATAGCCCGCCAAAACCTGTTTCTATTCTTTTCTTTTTCCCAGACATGTGTACGTTAACAAACCTTAAATATATATACTTTAGAAACATGATACATTTCCAACAGCCTGTGTGACTGTTTATGTGTTAGATTTTTCTTCTTAATCGTTAACCATAATTTTTCTCTTTTATTCTACACCTATAATGTTACACTTATTTCCATACTTTCTAATTACCTCAATCAGTTGTCAACAAAAGAAGTTAATTTAAGAAATTCTTTAGTGGGTAGAAACAGAATTGTTTGGATACAAATTACTCCTAAACACGCATCTTGTTAGTGCTAGATACGTTATCGAGAGGAATTATATCCAGGCGACCAGAAAAAAAGCCTGTCAATTTAAAACTTTAATTTATCTAAATGTTCATTAGTTACACTCACAGCATCAGGTATGGAGTTGTTCATTAATACGATTTTTCTTTTGATTGTTGGGGTGTTAAATTTTGTCTGAGGGGTTCTTTCAGGAATTCAATATAGGCAGAAGAGACGATTTTCAAGAGGCCAACCAGCTTGTCACCGACGATTACTACTGTTGTGGATTCCGGGATGAAATCCGGTCTCAAATGAATGACAAACGCAGGAATGAAATATAGCAAATAAATGTATTGACGTAATAATACAATTGGTAATGCGGTTAGTAGCAATAATAATATATATATATATATACAGTCTGAGAAATTCAGTATCGAAGTATGACTTCCTTCTGGGTCTATGTGACTCGTACAAAGCGGTTACCTCACTGTATCACTTCCGACTTCCGGGTATTCACCGGCAGTAGTAGAAGCACACACTGGTCGAGTCCACTTGTATGAAAAAGGGGTGGACCCCATAACAACTACCTATAACATAACTCTTACAACTAGTTGCCATCTCCCTAGACAGGCTGAAATCCATCCTTCAAGAATCACACATTTCATCAAAAGACGAACTGGAAGAGCATTTTCTGGAGAATCCAATTTCTTGAATTGTCTGGCCTGGTTCATAAGCCTCATCTAGTGATTTGCCTTGAATGGAGACGGGGGCAAACAGATGCTCCTAAATGCTCCCGAATGAGTGACATCTGAAACCACAAAATCTCACAATAACACTTTAAAATTCTTAAGTGAATGTCTGAGCTTATAATTTTTAAATTGTACTTCCATTCGTCACGTGAAAGTCAAAGATTTACCAATTTTCCTTTGGTCGGCCAGGGTTATTACAAATTTCTTGATCGCACTATGTTTTCTTGCAAGGGATTCAATCATTTCAAAAACTGATTATAAAGCGCATTTAATCATTAAGTCTATAAGAGATCATAAAAGGTTTTTAATATGATCATAAGCATTTAAACAATTTTTCTCAGTGCACAAAAGCATGCTTTAAAGTCTACGTTTAGCAATTGAGAGGGCGGTAATAAAACAGTACCACCAAAAGGACGGTAACGTGTTTCCTGTTGCACAGAATCACATATTCCCCCCATACATACATATATATATATATATATATATATATATATATATATATATATATATATATATATTAGTTTTGGAATAAAAAAGGATTCAAGCTTTGGATATACAGAAGGAATGGTATTTTGTCTCAAGTTTCCAGAATTTCTTAATATCATTATGACAAGGTTTTTTAAAATACATTTTAATTTAATTATGTTGTCCTGATTTTTTATCACGAGAGAAACTTTAACCGGCTTTATTCAATATTCAATGTGCAATGGCATGAATTCAGGCGATGGCAATCAATTGATTAAAAGAATACGTTGCAAAGTGGTTCAGTAATTCATTATTGTGAATTTTTCCATCTGAAACGTACTTCCCAAAAGTTAACATTTCGACGAATATAAAATATCAAGGTTGCATTTTGACTTCTATCAACAATTTAAAATAATTTGTAAGCATTTTGCTTTTTATGTTCATTCGAGGCGAAAGTGTAAAATATGAATTTCAATAAATGATTTCACTTCTCCAGATTTCAACAAATTCTTTTCATAAATATTGGAAAATTAATAACGTAAAAGTCAGCAGGAAAATATGGAATTCAAACAAATAACAATTAATCAATATATTAAACAATTATGTTTAAAATATTATGTTACAGAAGAATAATATAAGAAACGAAGTTAAAGTTATGAAGATTTCACAGCATTCAGTCTGTGAAGTACTTACATGATTCGTGTTTACCGGAGCAAGAAATAACTTGACTAATCACTTCGCAAATAAAAGGAGAAAGAGAATGAGGCTGCCTGTGATTATCGTCTGTGGGCGATAATACAACAATGTATATGAAGTGCTGTTACAGAAGAATTGATTTTAGCCCAGCATGCATATATATATATATATATATATATATATATATATATATATATATATATATATATATATATATATATATATATACCACAATTAAGTAATTCATCGTCTCAACAGAATGCAGAAAGCACTGGAAGTTTCGTCCTATATTTGGGACTTATCAGCAGTGAGCATCCATTACTGACATTTGAAACCCGGACAGTTACGGTATCAGACAAACGTCGTACCAATGGGCCTCTGTGACGAAGAGGTAACGAATTAGACTCGATCACATATTCCGTGGTAAACAGTCCTATGGGTAAGGGAAACTCGGAAATTTCCAAAAAGTATGGTTGGTCCTACATCACAATAATCAAATCATATATGCGAGTATTATAGCTGTTTGGTTCTAAAGACTTAGCTACTGTACTCTCATACATCGAAATTGACGCAAGAATTATATATATATATATATATATATATATATATATATATATATATATATATATATATATATATATATATATATATATATATATATATATATATATGTGCAGTCTCTTGGAATACATTTAGGCCTTAATGTATACACATGTAATATTATCAAGTAGGTATAAATATATCCCTATTCGTCTCCTCCATTTACTTGAAAATATTACATTAAAACCTGAAACAAATAGAGAATACTCTCTATCAAATAACCGAAAATCATTTTCAGAATTGATCTTTAGAGCATGAAATATTCCTGAATATATTTGTGTGGTTCACACACATTCTCTTTCTCTTTCTCCCCCTCTCTCTCTCTATATATATATATATATAAATCGTTCTCTTTCTCTCTCTCTCTCTCTCTCTCTCTCTCTCTCTCTCACATACACACACACTTCTTTCTATCTATCTATCTATCTATCTATCTATATATGTATAGGGATATATATAATACATCCAGAGAAGTTTAATTTTTGCTTGAAAGCTTAATATATATATATATATATATATATATATATATATATATATATATATATATATATAGAGAGAGAGAGAGAGAGAGAGAGAGAGAGAGAGAGAGGGGGAGATGGGGAGGAGAGGGGATTGTGTGTGTCTTTATATTCACTAATGAAATTTTATTGTGAGAGTGTTCCTATTATCTCTAAAGGAAATTCTGTCTTGTCAGATTTCCATAACATCTGTAGATTAGGGCAGAAGTAATTTGGCCATGGTTTCGAGTTGCATATTGAATTTTAGTTAATCCATTCTAAAGAATATGGATTAGATAAGCAGTATGCATTTTAAACTTAAGATTGGTCAGAAGAATTTTTATGGCAGGAATAAATTAAATTACAAACCATGACAATCATAATAAATCAAAACCAAAGATAAGAGTAACATGATGTAGGAATTTCGAACTCAAACAATTGAAGAATTTATAGCATTTAAATTGCCACTTGATTTGAAGAGATTATTTGTTGCTTGTGTAATAGTTTCTGAATGTATAAAAATCTTTTACAATTTATTTACGACGGAACTTTTTATTATCACCCGGACCTCTGCATCCACATTCCATTCTAGTTTTCATTTAAATTTTCAAAACAATCATTGGTGTTATTAAAAAAATATATATAATACAATGACTATCAGTGTTTTAAAATTATAAGTGTACAGTATAAAACGGTCAACGATTAAAATTCTTACCACCAAATTTCTTAACATAACCCGAAATGACAGGGAGTATACCACCGAAGTCTCTGTAAGCAGTTCCAAACACACATATTGACGCTTCATACACTTTAAAATTCTGCAATCCAACTATAACATTATTATTGTTGTTAATAGCTATAGTAGCATTGAGTTAGGGAGCAGTAAGTCAACAAATTGATGCTGTGGTACAAATATACGAAACCCACGACATCAATCTGTTCTAACACACATTCATCAGAATCAAATGTTCACGATAAAATATGACAGGTTTAGTAAAAGCAGTGTATAAACTTATAGGTAGGCCCAGGTAGAAATACCATCATGCCGGGTAATTCAATTGACTCAGAGGGTCTCGGGTATAAGGTATTCCTAAATATCTAGATTTGATTTTCAAGTGATATTGACTGCCCGATCATTCAACCCTAAAGAAATCATTCTTTTCGACACCTTACTATAACGCACCCCAACTATTCTTGTTCATGAACCAAGATATAAATGTAAATCTATAGGAGCGGATGGGATATTTACTGTATTCAATTTTAATTATCGATGTACATACAGTGTAACAGTTACTAGAAACTGAATTTGGCGAGACGGGGATATCTTGCCTTAGGTGCCAACTAGTCTAAATGAAGGAAGGCTTTGAATTCAAAAGCATCCTGAAGAACTATGGGCTCTTTCAGGCCATTTATTATTAGAGACAGCATTTGATTACAGGACTCGTGATTTGACATAAAATATCAATAGATTACACATATAACACCGTGGATTGGTTGAAGTAATCTAGAGACTTGATCCAAAGAGTTGTGAGTTCAATACCTGGCCATAGCAGTGATGAACAAAAACTTGAGAGTTGAGTTACTAAAGGGAAATAACTGAACTTAGATATACAGAAAAGGCATGGTACGTGGAACAAGAACAATTTATCTAAATAAAGTGTTCGGTTCCAAATTCCAATGAAGGATGTCAGAACGTACAATGGCCGAAACGTCGTGAATATGACAATGAAGATGAGGACATCATTCTGAATAATATAAATAGTTAAATATGTACAGATTGACAACTCTAATCAATTAAAATCTGCGAGAGCCACGCCTAGAGACATCACAACATTTAATAATATTATTATTGGAAAGAACTGCCAAAATGTTGGTAATAGCCTAAAGACTACTTGAATAACGCCAAAATCAGACATGATAACCTATAAGATTGCACAGAACACTTTTGAAAACATGTTCTTAGATCTTGATCTCAATCTGACTAATAAAGAAATATACTGTAACTTATTTCTCTTGATCTCAGGGATATACTCTAATGGACACTACCGTTAAAAGACTTCTTTTCATTATATCAGTGGACCGTTGACATAACAGATGAAATCATTCGCAAGTCTGACTGAAAAATATCAGCAAAGTTATCAACATTGCATCTCTTTTCATCTTGAATTATTTGTCAAGACCACAATTAACCTCAGAAAAAAAGAAGTATGTTTAGCTAAACTTAGGAAATACTATAGAAGATAAAAACTACAGACTCAAGAGATCTGTACATTATGATAAGCAATGCAAGGGAATTTTCTTCTGACACTTAATGGTGAGTTTGGACATATTTGATGAAGTATCTCTTCACTAAGGCCATTTTCCTTTAGGATATAGATAATCATATCGCTCCAGAAATTGCTTTTCTTTATTATGTGTGAATTTAGTATAACTTCCTATGAAACATAATGGTGTGGTGTCACATAGCCCTCCGCACGGTTTTGAATTTAAGGTAGTCATTCTCTTCGACTGGCTAGTACCCAAAGCTAGAAAGCCCAGTCTATTTAATGGATAGCTACAGGGTGAGGAGGAGATGGATTCGTGCTTTTCTCACGAAGCATAAGTTCAAACGAGAACGAAGAAAACTTAACCAAAATTTGAACTTGGCTCGCAGATCCCACTTTCCGCATCGATGACCGCTACCCTACCCTTGAAAATACGTAAGTGGATTTATTTCAGATTTTGCGTGTTTGCCAAAACAAGAAGCCTTCGCAAACAAAAAAAGTAAAACTTCTAACAATCATTTACAGTCGTTATGTGTAATTATATTGAGATATTTTAAGGATTTCAATTCCTCGTAAACATTCTTGGAGAGGGACGGTCTTCGCCTGGTTTACCCAAGATATTTTACGGATGGATGAATACCTACGGAGAAATGTAGAAGGGCCAGGTCAGGTGTTCAGAGAGCTTATGACCACAGTCGAGCATAGGATTCATAATACTGATGGTACATTTCTGTTTTCATGTTGATAATGTTGTTGGGCCACACTGATTTTTTAAGCTTCAAGGAAAGCAACTTAAGAAGCAATATTAAACGCACACGCATGATCATTAGACTGTCGCATTTTTATGCATTCGGAATATTTCTGGTATTAAATTTCCGAACAGCTATTTTAATGGTGACACAGAAACACTGTTTTTCAATGTGGGAAAATAAGTTTGTTCGGACAGTGGGGAATGAAGTGATACAGCTATGTTGACCGAGTTGCCAAATGCTTCTGGCTGTTATAATAAGCGAAAAAGAGTTATTCTTTGTACTGTTAGTTCATCTAATACAAGGTCAAAGAAGGTTACTGAGTGGGGGAGGTGAATGACGATAGTACTACTGGACCAGTAGGATCGATATCGTTTGATCCTGGACATAAAGAAAACAATATTTTCATTACCAGGAAAGCATCTCGTGGAAGTTTGTTTCACAAGTAACAGTTCCGGGAAAAAGTTGAGTGGAATTTGCCTTTTGTCAAAAGAACACAAATGAATGTAGCTCGTAAGAACACCCGCCATATTAATAGCTATATGGTAGTGAAAGGCTGTCAACATTTCCCCTGTGTGATAAGGCTTGCGGGGTGGGGATGAACAAGTCATCAGCCACAAGGGTGGGTAAGCGCTTTTGGACTCTGGGCAGTACCAGCCCAGATATGACTGCAATACTTTATTCTTGGTTTGATTTGACTCTTATAAAGATAGAGTATGGCAAATGCAGTTAGGTATTTTCTGGAACGAGACAATGGACCGACCATTTTCCAGTATCTTTTGCAGTGGCACAAATATCCGAGTTTCATTTGAGATCAAGAGTAAGCTTTACACACAGTAGGCGTTCGAGACAAGGATCCCCTTTGATGGTACGATTGCTCATCGGGATTGGTGCAGGTTTAGGTTCAGTTCGGTGGTGATTTTTGCAGTTTTGTAAATAAATACGCATATGTTACACGATTTACGGTCATGTTCTTTTTTTTATCTCGATTTATTATCACATTTTCTATCTAGTAAAAATTATATCGTTGATTTAAAACAAATTTCCTTGTCATTCTTTATATATACAAAAGAATATGATATATTTAATTACAAATGTAAGATGACGATGAGGTATTATATTTTCAATGAAAACATCTGCTTATCTTTCTCTAAATAAAAGGAAAAAAAATAAACAGACAATATATCAATGGATATTTCGATGTGTATCTTTTAAAGACATTATTACCTATTAATGTCACCATTTTTATTTTAAACTGTTAGCAATTCTAAGTATCTTCATCTCATTACATATCTCATTTCTTTCGATTATAAAACATTATCGACATTTGGACTAATCTTCTGATCATTATTGTTATGATTACAACGCTTTGGCCCTGCTTGTTCAAGTGACTGTCGATTCAGAAGGTCGGAGGGCGCAACAGACAGAACGTTGTGATAATAACGACAAATTCGAGGATATTACTCTGAATGTATATAATGTAAATAATGATAATTCCTCATACCGGAAATTAAGACAGAACAACAATATTTAAATGTTCTTGATTAGAGTGACCCCCCACCACCACCACCACTTATCGATATACGCATTCACCTATATTATTTTCTGTGTCAAAATTTCTGTCGTTGTAGTCTAGAAGTTATATTAACAAGTTCTGATAGAAATCGAACCAACTATTCGTTCAGCCAAATGTATAACAAGTGTTGAGATCATATTCAGTTATTCTCCTTACTTGTTCTTAAATATATTAAATGCAAAGTATGCAAGTCTGGGTCGAGTCTAAAATTGCGATTCTCCACTATTTGTTTTTATGATTACAAAATGGATCGACAAAATTTTGCAAGAAAAAATGGCCAAAGTATATACAAGATGAATCAAAATATTTGTATAAATACTTCAACTTGAAGTTTTAAACAATTTAAGATTACTAATACTACTATTACTAAGTAGTAAAAAAAATAATTGGACGAAAATATGAATGCAGAAGACCACCCTCTCCTTAATGCCAACAAACTCCTCTGTGGAGTATAAGGCCACAGCTAGGTGGTAGTGTTGTATTTTCTTTAGAAAGTAGAGATTTTTTTACAGGGTGGAATTGTTAATCCCACGGTCAACCGAATCCAGAGTTGCCGTTCTTGAATAGTTGCCAACTAAGGCTAGATATCACAGTCTAACCTGTCGTTTAGCCAATAGCTAAAGGGAAAAACAATATTCGTAACTTTTCCAACGGTATTTTTTCAAGAGAGAATGCAATGAACTCGGTTGGCCATTCCCCTTTCCACGCTTATAACTGCTATGCTGCGCCCACTTGCTACTGATGACTACCAATTCTAATTCTGAATTCGTAAAGGAATTTTTAATATAATACCAGATTACAAAGATGGTAATTCGATTTTAAACTGAGACTAATTCTTTATTCAGAATTTACATAGTTTACTATAATTTAACGATTAAAGGATGGATTGGTTAAGATAATATTTGCAGCGAAAGAAAAGTAATGAAAATGCTTATAATGACTAGAAATTAGAGTTTTTGCTGTTTTCCATGAAACTTATTATTTTCTAATCTTTACTATCTTCGACAAATATTTAAGTAAATCGAAGGTAAAATGCATTGGATATATTAAAGGATATTATAGACTTAGTAGTTGTTGTGATAGTTCTCATTTTCAGTGGAGAAGTCGTTATAGAGGAACATATACATTTATTGAAGTAAACACAAACATCTAACCAAATTCATGTGTAGAACGCAACAAATTATAAATATATTTAGGTGGTTAGAAATGAAGTGTCTGCTCGTAAGTATCAGAAAGTATATGTAAGATCTCTTCATTTACACACAATGTTTAGTGGCTTTTATGAATACGAAAATATAAAGAATATTATCAACAATTCATACAATCACAGAGCATTCAATGCGTAGTAAAATGATATATCATGTGATACTTGTAGAAGTATTCATTATTCATGACAAGCCCAGTGAAATTATGAATCACAGGAAATGATCTTATTTTAAGTACAAGGTGAATGTATCCTCCTGAGGAGTTGGGTCTCAAGTTGTATTTTTGTCTTCTCACTTGAAAGAGAGAAATTCTGAAGCCAAATGTCGGTATGGCATCAAGGATGAATTGGTTAGATATTCACCACCATATTTGTATAGTGATGCGTTTATACATATTACATATTTTAATTGGACTTTTACACTTTTCTACTGAAGATAAAAATAAATTGCAGGAATAGTTTTTAACAAGATGATAAATCTGGCTGAGCTTAATTCCATGTTGCTGTGAAATTCACAGCTACTAGACTGATTAAACCGTCTTTTAGCTTGATGTGACTAAATAACGAAATATCAGAAATTTTTCGATGGTTTCTAGAACGGCCAGAAACTTTATATATAGGTCTGCCTCTCTGTATCTCTCGGTATATATATATATATATATATCTCGCCGTCTGTATATATATATATATATATATTTAACATTTAATTTAAACAACAACACATACAAACAATACAGAAAAGCAAACGATAAAGGTATATACACACACACAAAAAAAAACTCCAACTACCCTTCTAACGTATTCAGGAACATTCCCATATCTATAAGCAAAAGAAAATTCCAGTAAAAGAATATTCAATGAAAACAAAAATAAAACCTGAAAAACAGTATTAAGAAATAGCGGTTATTCGAACAAACTAGAATATACAAACGTAATCAAATCAAACAAACATGATAGAAAACGACACATAATCTAGCTTAACCCATCGTACAATAATTTAATATAAATCAAAATAAGAGCATATTTATCAAAATAACTAAAAAACATTTCAAAAACACAACAAACTATCAAAAAATGATCAACAAAAATACAGTAAAAATCAGTTACATCTGCAAGGATAACACGGAGAAAATAATAACCACATACAATAATAAATTCCCCAAAAGACAATAATAACGAAAACAACATAAATCAGTAAAACAATAACAAAAATGCAATTGTCGAAAAAACTTAAAAACAACTGCCTAATAAATAACATGATAAATGAAGGAAACCTAACAACAGAAACACGAAAGAAAAAAAAATCTTACATAGGAACTACAGAAACAACCTTTAATATAAGACTTAATAATCAGCAAACCTTATTTAAAACAGAAAAATACAAAAACAATCACTATCAAAATGCAGAGGGTGCCAAAAACAACTAACATCACTAACAAGGTCAAATTGGAAATTATATAAAAACCAGCCATTCACAGCAGAAACTTTAAATTGTCTCTATCCCATATATATATATATATATATATATATATATATAGTATGTGTGTGTGTGTCTTTCTCTCTCTCTCTCTCTCGATATATATATATTTGTCTATATATATATACGTACATTTAAATCTATATATATGTCTATATGTATATGCGTATATATAGTGATTTTCTAAGCGCTGCTTCGATGTGGCACAAAGCCGGAAGTATGAAGCGGCCTTGTACCATATCTAAGCAGCGCTTAGAAAATCACTATAAATCACTATTTATATATATATGTCTCTCTCTCTCTATATATATATATTTGGCTATATATATATATATATATATATATATATATATATATATATATATATATATATATATATATATACGTACATTTAAGTCTCTATATATGTCTATATATGTATATATATGTATATGCGTATATATATATATATACATATGTATATGTCAATTTATATATATGTATACATGTCTCTATATATCTACATATATATATGTCCCTCTCTCTATATATATATGTCTATACATGTATGCATATATATGTATGTATATAAATGTTTAAATGTATATGTATAAATATATGTGTCCATATATATAAATATATATATATGTGTGTGTCTATATGTATATATATATAAATAAAAAGAAAGAACAGTAAGATATATAATCCGGTGTTTTTATTGATATTTTTTATTTTTATATTTACAAAACAATGCTCCATGCAAATTTACAGAGCATAAATATTATAAATTAACCGATTGACAATGTTTTTCGCTACACAGTAATAACCACGTTTCAAAAATGGAAGCTAAAAACTTTAAATTTAATTATATAATTAGTTTAAAAGCATTAATTCCATTTCATCTTCGAGCGAATATTGGAATAACTTATTTTTAAATTTACTTAGTTTTAAACGCACATATAAATTCATAATTTACTGTTTTCAGGGATATAGAGAAATCCAATCATTCAGACATGGGCGGTAGCGTGTTCATTTTTATTAACTATTGTTGTATCAATTATTAGTTACGTTCGAAAAAGAGGTTAAGTTTAAGGAAGGTAGGGGAGTATTTTTCAACGAATTCTGACATCCGTTAAATGCATGTCGTCTGGGTCATTTTTATTAACGGCAAAAAGTTTTTCCTCATTTTTTTCTTAAAGATTCTTTTTAGATATGTTTGAGTTAGAATACGTTTTATTTAACTACAATTTTAAAATATTTTTACTCTTAATTACTAATAGACTATATTTCTTTTTAAAAACAAGTAAATGTAATAGAATTACTTACATTATTTAAAATTATTTTTTCGTATCAAATATAAGTATGTATATTACCAGCTCCCATTTTTTAATTTCATTTTTAAATATTATTTAAGGAAAATTTTTGACAATGACGACAAAAAATAGCTATTTCATTTCTCTGATTCAGTAAATTTTTATTTTTTATAAACTTAGT
Organism: Acanthosepion lycidas; assembly: GCA_963932145.1. NCBI lineage: Eukaryota > Metazoa > Mollusca > Cephalopoda > Sepiida > Sepiidae > Acanthosepion > Acanthosepion lycidas. The sequence continues at coordinate 77,799,682 of OZ010571.1, read as the reverse complement.
AATATTTAGTTTCTCATGTATACACAAAGGACATGGGTTAGTTAATGACATACATATTCTAGCTTTTCTTATTAATTTCCATTTTACTGTAGGTGTTTTATTTGATTCTTTTAAGTGCCAGGAATACTTTGAAAAAGATGCCTGATTTCTGTATTTATTTATCCTAAATGAAGTTTGGTGTTGATTGAACCGCTTTTTGAACTGCTGGGTTGTGCAACCTATATAATTTTTTATGTTTTCGGGGTTCTTAATAGATGAGATACTCCATTGGTATACTAATGATTCCGTGCGACATTTATTTTGTAGAGGACAGTTATGAGGGTTTCCATAGTTAAATAATTTTTGTTTATCTTTATCTCTTTTTATTTTTGTATCGTCTAAATTTCTTTGGTTTTTGTCGAAGTGTTTATTGAAGATATTAGCATTATGTTTCTTAATTTTTCTAAGTTTTCAGTACAGCTGTAACTTAATTTTAGTGTAGTTTTATTGAAAATAGTACTTAGTTTACTTTCACTAAGAAAGTGCTTAACTATTAATGCAAGGAATTATTGTCCTAATTTGTTCTTTACCATTTGGTTGTATGGGGGGGTGTATACCAAATTATTTTTCTTCTTCTGTTCTTTCTTTGCTTTTTATTTTTCTTTTTTATATAAGTTAGTTTTGGGTTTTTGTAGCCACTATCTTTTAGAGCGTTATTATAGAAATTAATATGTTCATAGAAAATGTCATTTGCTGAATTTGTACTTATTCTTTTTCCGATAGATAAAGCTATATGTTTAATTATAGATGGGGAATGATTTGATTTAGGGTGTATATATAAAGGATTGGTATTGTTTTTTTTATAAGGTGTGTATACATTTTTCATTAAATCTAATGTTATATCAAGTAAGTTAACATTTTTAATTTAGTGCTTACCGTAATTTTTAAGTGTAGGCTTTTAAATACTTTATATAATATCTTTCTAATTTTATCGATTTTAAAGTTAGTAGAGTTCCTTATAACCATAAGTCCATCGTCTCTGTATAAACCAATGTCAGTTATATTAATTTCACGGTGCGCTGTAAGATTGTATAATATAAAAAGACTTATGAGATGAGAAGACTCAGCTGAGTCTAGTGATCCCATTGTGAGAGCATTATTATAAATGCAAAAAAATCAGTACTGATACATTAAGGTGAGCAATGTATAAAAAATTCATATGACCACTTTGACATCCCTTTAAGATACATTGCAACAGTCATATATATATATATATATATATATATATATATATATATATATATATATGATCATACGTTAATTTTAGGGTTTTTAAACAATTAATTTTGTATATACTTTAGAACTAACTTAAAGAGGCATCTAGTGTGATTAAATTATTTTTATATATATTATTTTGAACGTAAAATACAATATTTATTATACTGAATGGCCAATAATACATGGCAATATTAAAGTTAAAAAATCAATGAATTAACTATATAGCATATGTACCATTATATATGAATAAAATAACGGATATATAATTGTAATACAGAGATTTTTATGAAAAATTCTATTAACTATATTGTAAAGTAAACATTATACGATGCCTACAAATTACAGTTAGTTTATTACGCTGGTTTAGTAGATAATCATTTTTAGGATACTTAATAATATGCAGCTTTTCATGAAAGACACAGTGGACATGGGTCATTTAAGGACTTACAAATTCTCGTTTATTTAATATTTTCCATTTTACTGTTGTCGGGTTTATTGATTTCTTTAAAATACCAAACATAAATATGTTTGGTATTTAAAGTGAGTGATGTTTGGTTACGGTACGCATTGTTATTAAGAGATGAAATATGTTGATACCACCTTTGTTTAAAAGAGTTTTTCTGCTTTCTGAACATCTATGTTTTCAGTAGATGAAATGGTGCATTGGTAAACAATATATTCATTAAGACAATGACTCTCCACTTCTCTCTATCTCTTGCAGCTCTCAGCAATCTCCTTACCCTCTGCTTACTTCCACAAACCACATTCTGTCATCAACTTGCCTAAGCTCGTCAGGTATGCCACGCGCTGCTTTTCCTTGTCTATCTTTCCCTCTATTTGACCCGTGAGTATATCATTATGTCCCAGAAACTTCAGTTGCTTTTTTCTGATGTTAAGTATAAGGCTCCTCCTTGTTTGCAACCTCTCTAAGACCTCATCGTTGGTCACATGCTCAGTCCATGACATCCTTAGCATCCTTCTGTAGAACCACATCTCCGTCGCCTCGAGTCTCATCTTCATCTTTGAGGAAAGATTCGCTGCTGTAAAGAAGAACAGATATCACGTAACAACTTAGTATTCTTCTCTTTGTTACCAAAGAAATCCCCCTGACTCGCAATACTCTGTCCAGCTTTTGGAATGTGTCCTTGGCCATCCCAATACGTCTCCAGATCTCAGTGTCGCACTTATGGTCCTCTGTCAAGACGCTTCCCAGATATTTAAATTTCCGCGTTTGCTTGATTCTAGTTTTCCCGACCTGCAAATTACATTTCGGTCTCATCCTCTTACTGATGACCATGCATTCTGTCTTCTTGCATTTTATGCTTAGTCCTTTCTTCTCACTCTCCATCTCTACCTTCTGTAGGAGATTTTGTAATTTCTCTTCCGTGTCTGATATCAATACTGTGTCGTCTGCGAATCTTATGTTGTTAAGGTTGTGACCGCCAATGCTAAATCCCGGTAGGCTTTCCAATTCTCTCAGAATTGCCTCGCTATAGAAGTTGAAAAGGTCGAGTAAGATGACGCATCCTTGCCTTACGCCCCTTTCTATTTTCGTATATTCACTGAACTCGTTCCATATGCGTATTCATACTGTTTACTGCCAGTATAGGCTCTTTATTATTCTGATACCCCTCCCGAATATTTTCTGATGCTTAAAACAAAAGAATTGCCAAATGATATATGCGACAGAAGATTATAATGTTGCATAAAGATGGTAAGGTGTATCGAGAAATTGCTTAAGATTTAAATTTGCTTGTGTGTACAGTGAATGCTGTTGTTCGAAAATGTAAAAATATGATACTACTGAAAATATTCAAAGGAGTTGGGCATCTGCATAAATTAAACAAAACTACTGAATGATATTATCGCCCGGAATGTGTGAAGAAACAAACATTTTTGACTCGAAGAGAAAATCAAAGCGATCTAAAATATGCCGAAATTGAGTAAGTAAAGATACAATTAAATGATCACTAAATCGTAGAAACCTGTATTTTAAATCACCAAGAAAGAATACAATATTAAAACGTAGACATGTGCAAGACTATTTGAAATTTGATAAAAATTATTAACTTGAATCAGATGAATTCTGAAAGAAGGTTATTTGATCAGATGCAACGAAAATTGAGCTTTTCGATAGAAACATGTGCGAAAAAAGAAATAGAATACAACCTAGTAAACACCATTCCCTTGCCTAACAGTCAAATATAGGAGTTGAAGTGTAATGATTTCGGGTTGTATTTTGTATAACGAAGTAGGAGAAATTGAAGGCATCGAAGGAAGAATGAATGCAGTAAGGAGGATCTAGAAATCCACGTTTAGTAATTAAAATAAAATTTATAATCCGTAGTTTTTACTTTTCTAGAAAGATAAAACCGAGAAAATGATCGCTTAAATAATAAAAATGTTTAAAGATTTCAACACATGAAATTTTTTCCGAAAATTGAAATACTGTTTTTAAAATAAATTTTCAAGACAATCCCGTTTGTGTTGTGCTGGAATCTTCGTAAAAAGTTTTGCTCAGCGGAGATGTGTCGGCCATTGACTTTATGGACATGCAAAAATTTGCGACTTAAGCAATTTTTTCGAGTAAAATTTAGTCATGAAAATATAATTACGTAAGAAAAACTCCCCGATTAAATTCAGCTGAACGAATTACATAACTAAATTTATAATTAGGATTCTAATGAATAGAGCACATAGAGGAATTTGACTAGAAATGGGAGAAGAATAGTGCGACTTCGTTTTAGACACAGAAAAAAGAAATGTATTTTTATTATCAGAATTCTAGCGGAGAAACACAATACAGAAAAGGACTATACCTATATTTTATAAATTACACACAAACAACGAAACACAATGGCTTACTTGAAATACTAGAAGAGCCTGATTTACAAGGGAAAGATATTCGAGTAATCCGCAACATTTAACGGGAACAAACGGTCTGTTCGCGGATGAAGGAATTTAGTGAATATGCAAAATAGAAAGAGAAGTTAGATATGGCTGTATTTTCACGCAATTTAACCTAATCAGCAAGACAATACTAAGAGAAGCAGATGATCTAACAGGATCTACTATCGGTATATAATCTTAACATTATAAGATACGTGGACGATACTGTGTTGATGGTAGAATCAGAAAGTAAACTAAAAGAAATTTTAGATATCGTAGTAATTGAAATAAAGATGAAAGAACAGAATGCGTAGTTGTCGTCAACAGACAGCATAAGTCGCTAGCTATGTAATGGAAACATCTAACTAAAAAAGATGCAGGAATTTAACTATTTGAATAGTGTAGTAACAGCCAGTGAAAATGTGACAAACAAATGCGAAGGATTATTCAAAGTGGTCTTCCAGACATCAAGACAAATATTAAAAGATCAGGAAGCTTTTATTAGAATCAATGAAAAGAGTGAATACTGGACAATTTCGTCACAAATGAAGAAGAGACTTGAAGTGGCAGAGATGTGATTCTACTGATGAATGCTAAGAATACCATGGCGTGAACATGTAGTCAATGAAGAAGCTTTAAGGAAAACGGGTACTACAAATAACCTTACACTCACAATCAGAAAGAGATTATTTAAATTTTTGGGACACCTAATGAGGAAAGTGATCCTAAAGAATTTGACGCTCACAGTATATTCGAAAGGCAAGGGAAGCAAAAAGAAACAGCGGATAAACTATTTAAAAAAAGAACTGTGTGAATAGATGACAGAACAAGGAGAAAGACGGATGACGGATAGTCAAAGGTTGTTTCGAAAAACAACAGACAGGAGAGAGAATTGCCAACCCCGTTCTGAAAGGACACGTGTCAAACAAGAACAAGATAGTTCTGACAGTTTGTTTATTTTATTGATTTTTGGTTTATTTTCTTCGGTTCTAAAGTTTGTCACTTGCTTTGAACGCTACGATCCAACGTAATATACCAAGCTACAATAAATTACTAAGACCATATTAGAATAAAAGCTGTTCCTTGAAAACAGAAAATCAAATAGAAATACAATAATAGAACAGCATTCTGAGAATGAACATGGATACTAAAAAATAAATATAGAAGAACCAAAATACACAAAAAATAGAATGGAAACTAAGAAAAATAGAGCCACTTCAAAACAATGGAACGCTTGCCTGGAGGGGAAAATGGTAATGATTATATTTCTAGAAAATATAAACTACTAAGCCAAAGATAAGGACTCTAAAAGCAGACATGAAAGCAAATTCTTTCTATGCTATGTACAACTACATGACCACTTCAAAGATTAAATAACTAATAAGACATAACCTTAAACTATTAAAATTCTTTCAAAGAAAATATCAAAGTTTAGAACCGAAAGTGTATACAAGTACACGAATAAAGTAAAATACTAAATAAATAAAATAATAATAATGCATAAAATAAAAGAAATCAATGAGAAAACTATAAATAATTCCATAATAGCTAAAAAAATATAGAAATAAAATACAGAGAGAAATATTTTCCACTCTCCTCACACTTCCGAGAAGACACCTAGTAGCGAAACAATAAATTTGAAGTGATAATAGGATAAACGAATGAACATGAGTGACAAAACACAAGAACGATTTATTGAATGAAATCAGATACAACGCAAACTATAAAATGTTTCGTTAAATAACACGGTCGTAAAGCAGTATACTTTTCTAAAATGATTTCAATTGGATTTTCTTCGGACAGCGTACTGGCTTTTGAAGAAGGTAAATTTATAATTTCTTCAAGAGAGATGACTTCACAAACAATCTATATTGCTTCCCATTGTGTATTCTTGGATAAAAATTACTTGCCGCACGAATAAAGGCGCCTTTTGACGATGCTCAAAAGATTTTCAAAAGTGTTCAGATTTAGCGAACACGTAGGCCACACTATAATTTGGTCAATTTTAAACGTAATTTACCTAAGTATTCAGCTGGAGTATAGCAGCACATAAATGCTACATTCTCTTTGAATACCAGTTTGTTTTCTTGAGCCACGTCTATAAGTTTCTGTTCAGTATGACAGTAGAAAATTTTCACTTTAATACAATTAGCAATTCTCCGAGAATCTTCATTCATGCAACATGTCGCCAACCGGTGTTACCACCTTGCATTCTTCTATAAATGACCACTAAATGTCTACTTTCAAATGCCTCTCGGCCTATATAACATGTTAAGTCAGATTCTTCTCCGTCAGACAGCGAAGAATAGACTCTGTGCATGTTCCTAAGCGCTTCAGAATACGTTATCCCGATGTTTTACAGACATATACACCATCAATGGCGACAAATAAGTGTTTGTTACTATTTAATATATGTTCACGCATTTTCATTTTGGTTTCTAGTCATTAAGAAAGAAACGAAAACTTTTTTTCTTCTTTTTCATTATTTGTATCGCATACAGCCAAGTTTGAGACACACGTCTTGATTGAACGATATACTATGACAAGAGTTTTAGCAATTTCCAGTTAGAGTTGTTCCTTCATTAAGTACTGGAATAATTTTCACCATTGCATAATTGCTCAAAGATATTTTGGGGCTCATTGTGCATAAAATTTGCAGCTGTGGGAAAGAAGCTATTTCAGCAAAATAACTGCGGGATATTCATTAATGCGCACAAAAGCACGTGACACTGAAAATGTTTCTCATATTAATTCTGTGAAAACGTTACTAGAAATTCCTAAATATCTATGCAGTCAATGGATATTTAAGAACTTCAACTGGCATGAGAATTTGTTTGTAACTCCACACACACACACACATATATACACACACATATATATATATGTATATATATATATATATATATATATATATATATATATATATAAGCACACACACTTATATATATATATATATATATATATATATATATATATATATATATATAGAGAGAGAGAGAGAGAGAGAGAGTGAGAGAGAAGAATATAGCTATTAATATTAGTAAATAATATACAATTATTGTATTGTATTCTCTTTTTAGAGTATAACAGTAAAGTGTAATTTTCAATTTAAAGTTACAAATGAAAAATAATTATTTTCCTTTTCAATAGTTCTGAGGAGCTCGAGAAATTGATAGTTGTAACTAGAATTTAAATTTGGACGTTAGCGTCTAAATATGCGCGTATAAAATAGATTTTCTCTAATCAATACATTCTTATCGTGAGTCCCGACGAGTGATTGAAAAATTATGAAACTCTGGGTTAACCTTTGATAAGTATTGAACAAATTTACTTCTTTTAATATATATATATATATATATATATATATATATATATATATATATATATATATATATATATATATGTATGTATGTATGTATGTATATATATATATATATATATATATGTGTGTGTGTGTGTGTGTGTGCGTGTGTATGTGTGTGTATTGTATAGTTTATTTACTTGGAAATTGGACTTCTGATGTGGTTTTAGGGGGTGTAGTATGAATTTATTTTCGTGTCTGCAGTCGATCAAAATAAGAGTAGAGAAGTTAGTCACACAAAACATAATTTAAAGATAACTAATAGGAGTATATAGTTTTGACCTTCGTCCGGTTCACACCCCTCCCCAGGAGAAGAGGTTTATCCCATGTTTCCTGTATAGGATTGATTTCTGGTTCCTTCTAAAGTCTTTTTCATTCTCTCTCATTCCCAGTAGCCCCCTTGCATCTTAGTGGCATTATCGTCTTGCTTGGGGTGAATTGATTAAAAAAAAATTTCCATGAACAGTTTTCAGACGAATTCGTTCCTTAGTTTCACTGATTATAACAACCACATCTTATACCCACGATTGGTGAGATGTAAAATCTACTCGAACATCTCCTTTCCACGAACTTCTACTTTGTGGAACCGACTCTAAAGAATGATCCGTTTAAGTCTAGGGTTAACCGTTATCTTTCCCACACATCCCCATAAACTCTACCTCTTACAACTTATTCTGTAACCTTATACCTTGTGTGGCTTTTGAGCCCTGTCAAAGGTGAACATTACTGTAAAAATATGCATGTAGCACAGATCTCAAAATATAAAAAAAGTAACGTAGAAAATAAGAAAATTAGTAGTGACTTATAACAATTTGCAAAATAATGTAACTACTGCCAAGAGAAACTATCAATGATCACCTTTTAGAACAATATAAACATCTACATAAAATGTATACAGAAAATCTACTTAAATCAACACGAAAACATGCCAACTTCTACACATAAAATACGTGTAGAAAACACAAACATAATACATTATAATAACTATTGACGGTGTTTAAAGTAATGGAAGTCGCAATTCAAAAAACAAAAAAAAAAAAAAAAAATAACAACTTAATAACATGATCTAGGATCACGGCCATAATATACTAGTCATGTTTGGGCATTAAAACATATGTATGTATCAATAACGTAGCACAAACAACCTAGGCTTACGGCCACATCACGTTGAAACATCGATTCCCGTAAGTCGAGCCTGGACAGTAACTAGATGGTGACTACTTAGGAATACTGGGTGCTGTAAGCTTGGGTGTGCGAGTGGTGTAATGATTAATGGCTCGGAATTGCTAATCGAAGAGCTAAGTTCCAATTTCATTTGGGTTCGTTATATTCACTTCACTTAATACTCATTAATTAATAAAACTTGTATCACTAAAACGATTATTATCTCTCAAAATAATAAAATGGCATGCAAAATATTTAGATTTCAGCATTAAATAACCAATAGAAGCTGATATGCAGCTAAACAAAAACAACCAACCAACAACGAACATGTTTGAAAATGTCTAATAGATTCGACAAAATTACCCCGAATTAATATTTCTTTGGACAATTTCTCCATACACAAAAAATGTATTTGCGCACAAAGAAAATACAATAAAAACAACTCAAATATCTCATCAATCATTTTCAATGAAACAAAATATTGTTGCCCAAATACAAAATTATAATTTAAGTTACATGTTTATATGTAATTGCTATTTGTCCAGCTAATAATCATTATGTTCAATTGCTTTCAACTGTGGACAATTTTACGATTCAGTTTTCATGAAAATTGAAAATAACTAAAATCCGTCTTCGAAGTTGGTAGTGCCAGGAACAGTATGTATACAGTGTCAATTCCATTTCGAAATATTGAATATAATAGCTTAGTAATATTTTCTTCTTCAGATAACAACAGCACATGATTAATCATTGACTTTGTTTTGATGTAAGAAAGGAAAAAAGAAACTTGTTCAAGTTGTAGTTATTTTTTTATTATTAGCAACCAAAAAGATAAGATATAAGACACACTTTTTTTCAATAAAATACAATTAATAAAATCTTGTCTGTGTCAGTATTATGTTGTATTATCTTAGACTTATTTACTGTATTCTTCTCTAAAGAAACTTAGCTTTCTTTTTCTGTCGCCCACCTACATTAGCTATTTTGTTTCTCGTTTTGTATATAAAGAATGAAATATCGATCGCAATTTTCGCTCTTACTCCCCTCATTTCTTAACTAGTTGTATTTACAAGAGGTGCACGTTTGGTAAAAAGATAATCTGATTTACATAAAACATTCCAATAGCAGACACTAACTGCTAAAATCGAGAGTAGTTTTAAAATGCAGTCATGATAACATCTAACAATTGACATTTTAATGAGTTCCGCTTTTTAAAGAGATTTTTCGTTTATGTCTGTATAATTCAGCAGAAATGCTTGTTTGAGAACTGAGATATAGTGTCTAATGCAATTTCAAAAGTTGTTTGTGTCATAATATAAAATGGTAGGATTAAAACCAGAAGCCGTTGAAGAAGACGGGAAAATTTGAAAAAATACATGAATTCCCGACGGGCAAAATAATCACTCAATGCAGACAAAAAGAATGAAACAAGATTATTTTTATAGATTTATAATGACTATCAATTAAACTTCAAAGGATGGAAAAATTATGAGAATTCAGAATAAAATATAGACGATCTAAGTTTAGTTTCATCTTGCACAAAAATGCAAAAGTGGAGTAAAAGTTGATCTTGTAGCACATTCGAATTGGTTTTCTAGACGTGCTTGTCCTACATTCATCACAAGAAAGGTAAGCATAGTAGGGATTAGGGGTTAGTCTCTTAGAAAAATGATTGAATAAAGACGACAAAAATGCCTATTGGAGTGTCATTAAATAAGCATATCTCTAAAAGAATATGACAAAATGAATAAACATAAGGATCTTGAAATTCAAATTGAAAAATGTGACACCTCAAAACTATTGTTAAATCTATAATAATCGGAGCCCTGGGCACATTCAAGAAAAGATACAGACAAAAACATTAAAAAGATCCCCGGTGACTTTTATTTATAAAAGATTGCAAAAATAACTGTTCCGAACTACTCTAATCAAGATTATAGTAACAATGTGTAGAAAATATATGCACTGTACATATTAAGTATCCCATAGAATAAGAGTTTGTGCAAACAGAATGCATATGCTTCCTACCTTGTATTAAACCAGCTCTCTGGTAAATGATTATGTTGAACAAAAGAAAATACTAAAACTCATAATATTAACAACAATAATTACAATTATAGTGACAATTCTAAAATTGCTTTTATGCTTTTACTTTAATTCCTGGTAAAATAATATCAATTAATGAGAACGCAGATTGAAACACATAAAAATAGGCAGACCGGTGTAGCAACTACTTTAGCAGGACATCAAAAGTTAATGAAAAACTATCAATTTTATGTCGCATCGTAAATGAAGTACAGAGTTTCAGATAATCAAAAAGTGTGTTTCAGGGTTTCATTTCGTTCAGTACAATCACACAAATATTTGTGCCCGTCAAACTCACATAAATACACATAATTACAGAGAGTCTTTTGAAAATTTTAAACTTCAGTGTTTAGCTATGGCTTTGTGCGCCTATTTTTTTTTTAATGTTTCATCTGGTGCAATATTTATTGAATAGCTTCCGGGCTTACTATTGGAGGAATAGTGTTTTGTTTCGGTTTTCACGATACGTGGTAGTTATGAAATATTCTGTAAATGTTCATCACTCTACTCTCTGCTCCATCAAGCATAGTAACATACCAATGAGAGGATATTTTTGTAATGCACACACACGTTATATATGACTTAGGTTTGTGCGTTTGTGTGTTTGTGCTGTGTATTTTGACTGTAAACTGTCTATTTCTTATTGCAGTATGATGCCAGGAAGAGCATTGCAGACCAACAAAGAAGTCAGGTGCAATAGGGTATTGACACGCGGCTACTCCCGACCGCTTAATGGAGAAGCACTCCTGCATACAGTTTTGCATCCAGGGGAACGAGAATGTTGAACATATTAATATTTAAACGACCACTCCAGAGAAAAGGAGGCACACATCACTGACAGAGAAAGTAACGTATGCATATTAGGAGCTCACGCTACAGACTGACGAGAATAACAGAGGAAATAATTAAATAGGATAAAATATTAAGTAATCAAGACTCGTGTATCAGTTAATCGGCATCCCTATTTCATTAGAGGGTATCTGATTGAAGTCTAAGAAAATATTTCTTTTGAAAAGTTTTATTTCTTTCTTACAAGTGTGTTTACTGATTATGTTTACACAAATTATAGCAGTATTTCGAAATATATTTTATCTAAATAGTTTAAACCATTTTGGCCATTTCAAAGAGAAATAATTGCTCTCTCTGGAATCTCATTTAAAATATTCAACGTTATATGACGTCACAGCAATTAGTAAAATAAAATATCAAACTATCTAAAGATGCTGGAAAAAAATAAACACCTGCTTCTCTTGAAAACAAGTTTACTCGGTGAAATAGCAAAAGTAGCTAAAGTATTAGGAGAAATAAGAGTGGGCGAAATTATCTGTAATCAGTAAAATGCTTGTAAAAAAGAAAAACCTCTGGAAATAAATAAGTCTGTTTATATATATATTAGGTTGGTGAAAAAAATAATGTCATTTTCTCACATATGTTACTATGTGAGAAAACGACATTATTTTTGCATATATATATATATATATATATATATATATATATATATATATAAGGATCGATATGTATAATTAATGGAGAAGCCTTCATAAGTGCACTGGCGTGAAATGAAGAATTGTTAAACAGTTCTTAGTTTCAACAAAATCTGGGCGAATATCAGGTTTTGGTAGGGAAACTCTTTTTGGTCGGTCACGGGAATTTTCTGCGACCTTTATTTAAAAAAAAATTGTCGTGGGAGATTAGATTTTTTCGTCATCATTATGTTACAGACTGATTGATGTACCTACGTATATAATTTCAAAGATATACAGGAAGAACCTGAAAATAATTTACCGTTCAATGTGCTAGGTCTATTGAAGATGTGGACGATCATGGCCCTCCACAACAAATTGTCTGTTTCTCTAAGTGACTCTTGCTACTTTAGAACTCATTTAGCACTTAATCCTACTGCTCGGAACAAATTTCTGCGGCCACATCATCCATTTATCTGGCCACCTAACTCACCAGGGTGCGACCCCCTTTATTATTTTGTGTAAGGCGCAGTTGAGAACCCAAATTTCTAGTAACACCAACAATATCCTGAAGAAATTTTCTCCTGTACTAGCTCCTGCCCTCTCCAAATTATATAACTACTGCCTCAATGAATCTTGCTTTCCAGCCTGCTGGACGTCCTCATCTATTGTACCTCTCTTTAAGAACTCTGGAGACCCTTCTGACCCATCTAACTACCTTCTTATCAGTTTCCTACCACTCTTCGGCAAAGTCTTTGAAGCTTTAATCAATACCGAAGTGGTTAATCACCTTATAACCCATGATCTGCTCTCTGATAAGCAATATGGTTTTCGTTTTGCCCGTTCTACAACAGATGTGCTCACGGCCATAACTGAAATTGTTTACGAAGCACCCCACAATAACAGAGGAGCTCGTACCGTGGCCTTAGATATCTCTAAAGTGTTTGATAGGGTCTGGCATGCCGGCCTCCTTCGTAAGATTAAGGGATACGGAATTTATATTCATATTTTGCATCTCCTCTTTCGTGCGTTATCAGATTTTTTAAATTCATTTTTTGATATGTTATCGAATCAGAAAAGGATAAATCCAATTTTTTTTTATTATTATGCATTGTGAGTCCATTCAGATGCCAAAGTCAGTGACAGAATCAAAAGTGTTTGGAAGTTGGAGTCAGTCATGAGTGCGGTTGTTGTCGCATGTTTTCAGTAGATACAGAATTGAGGGCAACAGTAGAGACTTATTCAGCAATAATCACCCCAGAGTTAGAGTGAAAAGACATCTAGAAAAAATGGGAAATTATTGTCAGAAATTCTACTTAAGTAGCTATGTGGTTAAATGAAAAGAATTTGGAGTAAAGAGCTTGAATTGAAGTTGATGTGTTTGATATTTTACTAGGATTGAACATCGAGCGGCACTAGTGGGAAAGAAGCATATTTTTTTTTTAGTTACAAGGTATATTTAAAAAAATCTTATTTCAATTTGGCAGAAAGTCAGTGACATCATTATGTTAAACAATTAGTTCACGAGATCGAAATTACTATTAGCGTTTTAGAGCAGGTGTCAATTCCTCAACTGCATAATATAATCGCTTTCTCATATTTTAAAAATCATTTCACCCCAAGCAAGGCGGGAGTGATACTAGTACGTAAGGGGATACAGATAGTCAAATTGAGAGAAAAGTCAGAGTATGGGGGGATTAGGAAAGGAAAAAAGATTATGCATTTTTCAATATAATTTCTTACCTTGATTATAGAAATAATACTGCAGGGAATGCGAATCATGTCGATTAAACATTATATAGGGACAATTTCAGATCAACATTATGTTAATAACTACGTGTCATGTTATGCGCTTAATATGATTTGATATAAAAATAACTTTTCTAAGGATTTAACAATCTAAAAAATAATTGATATTCATTGTTTTGTGCGGAAGTTTCTCCCCATATTCACAAACATAGACTTTGTCGGGTCTGCTTAAAAAAGTGGATTAAAATCTTGTGAACTGACGGTTTGTAAGTAGAAATGCTGACAGGACTTGTTAGCTCAATAAATTAGAATCGTCACAGCAACAGTGAATTCCCATTGCCTTTTGACATGGTACGAGTTCAACAAAAAGTCTAGCCTGCGGACTGGAAATTAGTCCTCCTGGTAACATCCCCCTTCACATCTAAAGGTCAGTTGTACTTTATAATCTCTATGGTACAAACCTGACAAACAATCTATTTGAAAAACAAACTTGTGTCGCACTTGACGCCAATATTATGCAGAAGAAATAATGTAAATTCGCGCTAGTGTGTTTCTCTCTCTCTCTCTCTCTCTCTCTCTGCGTATGTGTGTAATTTAATAGCTTCATCTGGCTCGAAACAAGAGTATGGTGGCATTAAGTGAAAATAACCCTGAATAGAAATTTCGTTTGCTACAAAAGACCCACGTCAGAACAAGTATGGCCCCTTTTTCACAGACGAAATATCGCAAAACTATCGTTACACTGGCTGTTTTCCTGACAAATGTTCATATGAGCCACGTTCCTTAGTTTCACTTGTTCAAACCTTTACAACTAGAACCCGCTATGCCACACACACACACAAGGAGAGTCAAATCATTCTTATTTCCTTCGTATTCCATTGGTAACAAGGAAGTTCCATTCAAACGGCTTCTTTCTGTGAACTAGCTCTTTGTGGGATAGACTTCCGAAAGGATGCTTCCCAAATCCCTATAAACTTGAAAATCTTCACATCTAGGGTCAATAGTTATCTATCCTACATATCTTCATAATCTGCACTTTCTACCCACCTCTAACGTATATACACCAACCTCATTCAGTAACTCCCTAACTTGAGTGTCTCAACTTGATATTGTTTTGGGGGAAAATGTAGTAAAATATTGCTAATCTTATTCTAACAAAAGACAACAGGTGCAAGACACCCAGTCGGAATTAAACTCACTAAAGTAATAGTCTGCGGGACCAACTTGATAATAAATATCACATGGTTAGGCGCTCTTCTATATCTTTTTATTGAACTTTTTTTTAATAAATGAGCACACCCCTCTTTGAATATTACATAGACAAAGCTGATATTAACAGATGTTACATATGAACCATATTTACAGTATTGAAAATAAAAATATGAATATGATCCCGTATACTCTTGCGAAAAAAGTGTATTTCATTATTTATAGCATTATTGATTATCATTTTCCTAAAAGAAGATTTATATCGAGAATTCGCAGTGTTGAAAATAAAGTTGAGTCTTCGGCATACAATTTCTACTACAACAATCAGCCGTATTCTAAATAAAATCAGCTTGCATGGCCGACGACCGCACAGGAAGCCAAAATTGACATCGAGACAGAAAGAGGTTTTTTCCCAATTTTGCGCAGAGGAATGGGGATGAAAATTGAATGTTTTCAGACTGTACATGAGGTCAATTAAAACAATAATTAACTTTATTTATTTTCATCCAAAGAGTTTGCTTTTAACATAGTGAGACGTAATAAGGAAAAGTGTTCGGTCTCAACAATTAAGCCTCGTTGTGAACAAAAAAACGTCATGGACCTTAGATTGTATGAAATACGAATTGTACTGGCGATTTGCATTTCATCGACGGAATCATAAATGCTGAAAGGTACTACATTATATTCTTTTAAAATGGCCTCTTACACTGTAATGCTTTCGAAAAAGAGCTGGTGTTTCTGCATGAGAAACCGACCAAAATACTCCGCTAAAATCATACAAATTTGCAAAAATGTAAACCTCTTTTACTTAACATGATGTCGGATTTAAATCCGGTTGAACACATGTCAAACTCAGTCAGTTATGTGCCATACATGATACATGCTTAGGCGATCATGTATCGAAAGATACATGACTGACGAGGCAGATTTTTCCCCGCAGTAGGTTGCCATTCATTTCTGCGGTAGACCAGTTGCCATCCAGGGTTATAGAACCCAGTCTGTACTGCTATTTACCGATAGCTGGGTGGGGGGAGAAGAGGATTCATACCTTACCCAAGGGTATTAGCACGTAATTGAATGTAATGATTCGACAGGAATTCGAACTCAATCCGTGCCGCTATACATTACTCCACTTTGCATCCCTGGTCGGGTGTAATATCTATGACAGCGTCAAATTACTGATGCTAAAATTGTAGAAGAACGACGACTATCAAAAAGATGACAGATCTGAGATGATGCATGCTCTTCCAGTGAAAATAAATGTTTGTGCAAAATTAATGAAGTTAATGTTGCCTGCCATGATTACAAGCATTAATAAGAATAAAGGCGGTCACATCAAATATTGATTGTTGATTTTATTCATAGGGCTGTACAAATATTTGGACAGTAGCATATTTTTGTATTTGGAAACAGAGATTGGTTGGCGATAATACCCGATATTATACATTTTATATATGTTATACTAAAATATAACACACACACATACACATATATATTCCAGACGAGTATAATTACTTATATTATTATTATTATTAGTAGTAGTAGTAGTATATATTTGAATGTGTATTATTGTACTAATGGACGAGGCTTTATCAAATACATCAAGTTGTTGAATGTCCCTGTTTTGCAGAGTTCACTACTCCTAAGAACACGTATAGATAGAGCATGTTAGACTTGGTTTTCACTGTCTAGAAGAGGGATCACACTAATTTCAAAACCGGAGTAGATGGAATCATTGATGACAACGCTTCAAGTGGCCAACAGATGAGCCGCGGCTCGGTTGTCATTTTCCGAGTAATGGATGGAAGAGGATTCGGGAAACACTGACGCAACTTTTTCGCCGATTAGAATTATGAACATCCAGTGGATGTGAAAGTGGTGCAATGAATAGCGAATCGGGATAAAAATCAGAGAGCCGAGATCGAATGCCAGTAGAGTTCATTATATTCAGTGACGCGCAAATAAGCTTTGAAAATGCATGGATCCATCTCTTCTCCTCCCATTTATGGAAGAAGAATAAGAAATGGAAATATATATATACAGTAATAATAGTATTTGATATGTATTCGCAGGACAGACTGGTCTCTCTCGACGTGGTTAGTAAATCAGTCTAGAAAGTCAACTTTCATTTCAAAACCATAATATTTCTCCACCAACCCTCAATAATAATGAAATAGGAAAAGCAAAACATGAAATGGCCTCTTACACTGTAATGCTTTCGAAAAAGAGCTGGTGTTTCTGCATGAGAAACCGACCAAAATACTCCGCTAAAATCATACAAATTTGCAAAAATGTAAACCTCTTTTACTTAACATGATGTCGGATTTAAATCCGGTTGAACACATGTCAAACTCAGTCAGTTATGTGCCATACATGATACATGCTTAGGCGATCATATATCGAAAGATACATGACTGACGAGGCAGATTTTTCCCCGCAGTAGGTTGCCATTCATTTCTGCGGTAGACCAGTTGCCATCCAGGGTTATAGAACCCAGTCTGTACTGCTATTTACCGATAGCTGAGTGGGGGGAGAAGAAGAGGATTCATACCTTACCCAAGGGTATTAGCACGTAATTGAATGTAATGGATTCGACAGGAATTCTTCAATCCAAGCCGCTACGAGAAATAATTCAATTTTGCTGTTTAGTTTAGAAAAAATTAACTTTGTACAAAATGTAGAACACTTTTATGGCTGATATTTATTTTTATATCCTGAGAGAATTTTCGATTTATACATGGAATACTAGTAAAACGTTATATATAAAATTGTCATAAACCTATCATATGTCAGAAGATTTCGGTCAAAAAATTCGAGAATGCAATAATAATAATAACGCCAGTATATTTCCACATTTTTTAACCGTAGGGAAAAGCATATCTGATATCGAATTTTATATTAATTACAATAAAAGTGTACCGTATGATGATTAAGGAAGGTTAAATTGACTGAATTCTTTACAAAAGAGAACTTTAAAAAATAACTTGGGAATAAGGCATAGTGCGAAAATATATTGAATATTATATTTTGTTTTGTAAGTGGGATCTCAAGGTGCACTGCATGGCCAATTCTAAGCTTTGAGACGCGTTTGTAAAATAATAGATTACATTTAAAAAAAGTCCTTTTCTTGGTTACATTTCGATTTAATTTTTTTACTTCTTTCGTGGTTCGCTTTTGTGATGAAAATTCGTAAAATTAGTTTATTTTTCACAAAATATTCCTAGATTTTGTGAAACTTCTATTTTGGGTTTTCCAATTTATTAACGATAATCAATAAATCGATTGAAAAGTATGAAACTTCAAAGATTTAAGATGGTCTGTAATTTTCTATCTATGAATTTCTCAGAAATGAAGTTGAGACAAATTGTTAACTACCTTTCTCTTGTTGGTTATCTTCGTAAATACTTTTTTCTCAGTTCTTCAAGTATGTCTATTTTCCCACACACCCGTTTCCAAAATGATATGTGTACAAATTATATAAGGATTTTGATTTCTTCAGAAACTTGCAGACTTTTTTCAGCTCGAGAAGTGCACCTTCACTTTTTGTGCGTTCTTTTCTATTAAGGTTACGTGAATATTTTAATCACATGAACATACACTATATCGGATTTTATTGTATGTCAATATTTTCATAAGCAGACAACGTTGGGAAATTTGTTACAATATACTTATATTTATATATTAAATATGACATGTAAAATTCAGTTTATAATATAAATATTTACAATACCTTATTTGGGTATGTGAGATCTTTATTATGTAACTTGTGATTTGTTTATCATATTTAAAATATATATAGTAATATAGTTATTGATATGTATTAATTAATTTCAGATATATAAAAGTGTTAGAAACTAATAAGCTTAATTAAGAAAGCAGATATTATAAACTTACTGAGTGAGAAAGACAATGTCGGAAATTTGCTTAAAATCTGAACAAAGATCACAAAGCAATTGAAAAATATATTGAAAGCATTCACAAAAATACAAGAAAATGGCTTTAAGAACAGTGTAAAAGACATTTGAGTAATATTTAAGTATAATGTGGATAAAAACTGGGTTGAACAAAATGAAAATATTTGAAGCTACTGGTGCTGAGTGAACACAGAGAGAAAGTTTATTACTAAGAGCATTACCCATAAACATGAAAGAAAGAAACCTACCAATTTTAAGTAAGTAGCACACAGGGAAACGAGAATATTGTGCGAAAAATAACATAAAAATCATTTCTTAGCAGTAATGTTTAGTGATGAATATAGAGCTACATTGGATGGAATGGCTGGCTAGACTAGAAGTGGCTCTGTGCATATTTAAGGAGAGTTATCCACAGTAATGCACTCCCTGATCACGTCATCTGTCATGGTAATGGCGGTAATGATCAGTTAGAGTTAGATCATGCCACCGAACTTTTTCCTGCAATACTACACACGATCAATGCTACAAAATGTTGCACACAAGAGATTCTTTATTTGCATTGACAATGTAGGTTCATCAATTGAAAAATATTTATCGTATTTGTGTATGAATTCTTGATAGGGAATTTGATATAAAAACAAACATCCACATATATGCATAGAATTGTGTAGATTAATGTATTTTTATCATTAACGTTTTTTTCGTAATATTCCTGCTCTGTTTCTGGTTGTCCTGAGTCATTCCTCTGACGAATCGTGTGACATTTTAATCGCTTCTTTTATTTCGCCGATTTGTGACTGATATAAACAGAATAAAATCAAGATAAAATGAATAACTACTTGTTCATCTTTTCAGAAAGGAAAAAGACGGCGAAAAATTATTGTGTCCATTTTACATAGAGCTTTTTAAAAATATAAATCTAAGATTTTATAAGAATGTAAAATAACTTATGAAAGCAAAATACGTTAAATGTGTATCTACAAAATACGTTCATCACTTTTATTAATGTTAATTTTCTGAAAGAGTTGACATAAACCCATTCACATGAATAACGGCAAAGAATATCTACTATATTTTTTGTTTTTTTTTATTTATTGCATTTTCTTTTATAACCGTTGGCATTAACCGTCTGCATTAAACGAATAAGATAAGGTATTTTGAACAGGAATAGAGGTTTATCCCTTGTTTCCTTTTTAGGATTTAGTTTCTGGTTCCTTCTAACGTCTACTTTAACTATACGCTCAACGCCTCCGACTGAGCTCTGAAACTTTATTCACTAATTAATTTTTCTTATCTCTCAATAGGTATCGCTAGGTTTGCCTATCGCCCATTTCACAATCCCCTTCTTTTGAACAGGTATAAGTTTGTGCCCTGAATCCTGTTTAGGATTGTTTCCTGTTCCTTCTAAAGTCTACTTCCATACTATATTCTCCGACTGATCTTATGTTATTCACTATTTAAATCTTGACCTGTTCAATCTAGAATTAGATGTTATCTTTCTTACATAGACCCCAGAACTTCACTTTTTCCCCTTTCTTACACTAATACAATACCACACAGTGACCCTCTACCGTGAGTGTCTCTTGGGATTTGTATTTGGTGAACATTAGTAAAAATTAAAAAGTAACGCGTTCAATGACCGGGTGTAATCGTAGGGTACTGAACAGTGGAGTACCTGATCGGTTCTTTTCAGATGCTTCTCCTGAGTGCCAATAACTGTGCTGAAAGTCGGAAAGGTATTCAGTCAGGCCTAGTGTGTTTTGCGCGAGTAGACCTGGTGGAGTTAAGTCAGACCACATTCGATGTTCTTCGACTTGAAGGCCTGTCTCGGTTATAGATGGTCGTTGATTTGAGGGAAAACTCTGTCTTCGCCATTGACTTCAGAGCAGGACTTCCTAGACTCTAGTAAGTCCTCCGCCCAGCGACGGATATACTGCCAGTGATTCAGACACATGCGCATAAATAATTTATTTAGTTATCTTTAGCACCAAAGAAATACTATATAACTAAAACAGTTATAGTATGCAAAATGTATTTAAGGACTATACGATAAAGTGCTGTAAAATTTTAGGCCTGATCCACTTCTCAAGACTAACCCAAATGGTCACAAATTAGATTTTTTGGAAGGTCAACTTGGTTTTGCCGAGAACTTTTCGGAATACTCGTATCCATTAATATTTACTAAAACCCTAAAATGAGAAGCAAGTTAACTCTAGTTGTGAGACTATCCTCTTTAACATTGTTCCATATCGAATTGATCTTTAATGTCTATACATTGCTATCAAATATATTTGTCTCTTTCGATAAATGTGAGTCCCGAGATTCTGTTGAAGTACACATGATATTCAATTACTGTTCTGAATGCCTATTTATTATCAATTTTCACAGGATTTTATAGGTCGAACTATATATTTTATTCTTTTGCATTCTGAAAACGCATATTCGTTGACAATATATATATATATATATATATATATATATATATATATATATATATTATTTGTGCATACATATTTTAAAATTCAAAATATACTTTTTACATGAAGTGCCTTTGATAACTTTTCCCACGCGACCATATTTATTGAGAAGAAAAAAAAAAGAAAAGACTTGGGTGAGGACAACAACAAAATGCACAGACACTTTAGAATCTGTATATCTTGACGTGGTGGAACCACTATTAGTATCTAATATTCTTTCAACAATAACAAAATGTATAAATATATGCAAACATAACCGCACTTAAAAGCACGCGCATGCGCAAACAATCTAGCATGTATATTAAAACATGAGTATGCTTGTAAAAATATATTTGGCATAAAAACTGAAAATAATAACTACTTTTGAAATTGTGCAAAATGCATTTTCAATTGCGAGGAAAATATGTTTTCTAATTCAGTTAAATTTTCTGTGCATTAAAATGCGTCTGGTATTTTTTCTGTGATTTATCAAGTTGTTTTTAACAGACTTTCCAAGTTGATGCTTAATGACGAGATGAGAAAGAAGAATGAGGTTAATACGCTGCTTGGAAAACTAAGTAAAATTACTGTGATATTTATTAATGATATAATTATTAGTGAATCTCTAATTAGGTTTGCCAATGCCCTTCATTGAAAAGATTATCTTTTATATAGCTCTTTCTGTGTTTGCCCTTTGTTGAATTTTTAATGGACGTCATATGTTCTTTATTTGAAAAATATTTTTTCTCAAAGTCTAATTCATAATAATGGATGATGGTATACATTTACATTTGTAACATACTTGTACAACAATTGACCATAAACTAGCTGGTAACGCTGGGAAAGGCACTGTGTGACGCCAAACGCATGCACTGTGGTTTATGTGACTTTGATTCAGACTTAGCAAGTTGTAGGTCAAACCAATATACATGATTTGTACCTTTGAAATCACTTAAAATATGGTGTGACTGCGAGAATGGTTTTAAAACCCGAACTGTATTTTATATTGCTTTTGTGTTGCTGAATAATGATAACATGCAAGTTTTAACATTAAAAAAACAATTCAACTATGAATGATCTAGCATCGAAGTTAGAGTACCTACATTACAAGTACCAAGTATTATAACCTTTGGCAGTTACTCTATTTCTCATATATATATATATATATATATATAATTTTGTTACTTTCGTTAGTCTGACCCACACCCTCTAAAATAGCCATGCATTGACCGATCGAAACCAAATTTTAGGAGAAGTGCAAAAAGGTAAGGGGGTACAAAGTTCAGTTGGTTTTATTAGGGTACGTAGCTTAGTACAATAATTTTTATTAATTTTTGGGAAAAATTAAAAGTTTTATCATTTAACATACAAAATACTCCCACTATTTTAGAAACAATTTAATGATTAAAATAACGAATTCTTATTTAATAAAAAACAATATTGTTTTTTGCATACCTTTATTTTTTTATATACAAGAATCCAGTTTCCAGTTCGCCCTGCGTTTGCAACAATTATAAAAAAAAAATAACGAGTGAAAACGCTTCAAAAATTTGGAATTTGGCTCCAGATAGAAATATTTACGCATGGCCGGGTTGCATGTTGCATGCTCAAGAGTAAGAAATCCAGTATTCACTACCGTATAAGATAAATTTTCCGTTTATTAATAATTTGTTTAGTTTTTTTGCCAGACATCTTTCGCCGTTCAGATTCCAGTGTCACATTTTACATTGTCTGTTAAAAGACTTTCTAGAGAGTAACATTTTTGTATTTTCTTAATTTCGACGTCCTCAATTTTAGCTTGCATCCTTGGATGTTCCTCTTGCTGAGAGGAATAATATTAAAAATGGCTATTTAATTTTTCTTTATGTCATTTATTATAACGTGACAGGGTTGGCATCCTATTTCTAATATTTACTATTCAAGTATTTAAATAGTGTGTATATAGGCAGTTTTTAATATATGTTAATTGCCATAGACAAGTAATATTTTTTAGTTTTTATTTAACTTTTTTGTTTACATAAAAATAACACGCATGTTGAGATGTAATGAATGTGAATATTGTCCAGATTGTTACTATCGACCGCTTTTCACCATACATCTGGCCGTTATCGATCAGTGAAAACAGTGGTTGTTATTCGCCCTTTAATTTTAAAATATTTTTACACACATCAGGATAGCGTTTGCGCGTTACATTGACGTCAAGTAACGACAATCAAAATTATTCACTAGATTAAATTTAAACTTAATATATTTAGTCTTCGTTTTAAAATGTTCCATTAAATAAAACGAACAAAGAATATCTTAAGACTTTCAGTGGGTTCTTCTAGTGACGAAAAAGTCTTTCGATGTTAGGAAGAAACTTTCGACCATCATTGGTCATTTTCAAAGAAAGAAGGTAGAAAGTCGCTAAGTAGTTTTTATGTTGTTAACAACCCACAGTTAACGTGAGTTCGAGTGCTATGACTGCAGAATAGATTTTAGCGTCACGTTGCCAAAATGACTTTACATTTCTAGGGTGCGACTAGTTTGAAACAAATTGAAACACATTTTATTGATGATGGTTTTGTTTTCGTTTGATACAAAGCGTTAAAATGCCTTTGAACCGTAAAGTCATTTTAGCCACATGACGCTAAAATCGATTTTACAGTCATAGGATAAGAACTAATGTTCCTTTCAAACCTCGGAAGTTAACAACATAATCGCTCCACTTTCTACCTGTTTTCCTAAAAATAATCAACGATGGACGAAAGTATTCGGAATATAATAAATCTTGGCATGTTCCTTTTATTGTTTTCAACTGACATTAGGCGATTTCTTCAACACCAGGTGAAACTAAGCAAAAATGGTAAACAAACATTCCTTTTTAAAGGATTAAACGATGTACAATTTATCATTTATTACATAAATTTAAAAAATCTATTCCATGATTTTAGGCTTCCTGATATTATTAAGCATCAGAAGTCTTCTTATTACATTTAACATTGTATGGTATACGCATTTTTGGGGTATGTGCCGCATAATAATGGAAATATCAGTGCCTAACAATTTATGTTAATATAAGGACGAATAGTACTTTGATGAGACGACAAATTAAACTACACGATAGTATGGTAGTTGCATCTTCTATATACAAATTTCATAAATTTTCATCATAATAAGTACAATTCCTAATTTGCTGCAAGTCTAAATTCAGGAAGAAAATCACGTGGTTAGATCTCTTGATTTAAAAGATCATTTTGTTTTACAATACATTAATTGCTGATAGTAATATCATGAACGATGGCCTACTTCCCTATTTCTCTGTCTCTGTCTGTCTGTCTCTGTCTGTCTCTGTCTGTCTCTCTCTCTCTCTCTCTGTCTCTGTCTCTGTCTCTGTCTCTCTCTCTCTCTCTCTCTCTCTCTATATATATATATATATATATATATATATATATATATGTATATATATCCGGCTTCATCAAGAAACACGCATCATTATGTTGAGAGGTTCTGTCTTAATTAGAAAGTCTTCTGAAGTCTTCTATGTTTTAAGTTTTCATAAAAGAATTACAATTTGGGCAAAAGCGTTTTTAATTACGTCATTAGGATGCGGATTTTGTGAAAATGACTTATAATTTTGAATCACAACAGTTTTTATACGAAAAGAATGAAAAATCGATGATTTATAACAAAGATAGCGGAAAATAATAGATGAGGGTAATGTTTCAGACTTTTCTGTTGATAGATTTTAAATAAAAACCGTTGCATAACACCCAGAAAAACCAAGAAATGAAGATTGAAAAATAAAGATCTATTTATGTCTATACATCATAGTGAAACTTTAAGAAAATATGACATTGTGATTACGTCAGTCCCAATGTAACGAGGTTGAACATGAATTGCTTTGTTTTAGTGGCTGAATATGTCATCATTATAATTGCCATTAACTTCATTACCATAATTTTTTAGATATCAATGTCGATAGTGTTAACATTATAATTATCCCCTTCATTAAGAAAATTTTTTCATTTACTGTCATCACTATAGTAATGAGACTAATATTGTTCGATCATATATGTAGCCCCGTATAAGCATTCATTCTTAACTATGTTAATTTCAAAACCGAATTATTTTATCTATCTAGTCTTGCTAATTTTCCAGCTATCAATAACTTTTGAAAAGAATGGTTCATTTTACTTTCAGTGATTTATCGCAGTTACAAAGGTTACCAGTTTACGGCTTTCAAAATTTGAGAAATAAAGAATAAATTTTTGGCGAAACTGGAACTCGCATTCTTTTTACGAAGAAACAAACAGGTCTATCTGCAACAGCTGCTTTATTGTTTAGCCAAAAATCAAATCTAAACATATAATTAATTCTTTTATTTCCTCTATTGCTCAATGCTGCCATATTGGATGATGACGGTTTTTTAGTTTTTTTAATACAATCGTTGTCATATTAGTAGAAATAATATCGCGAACTTTTATTAGATAAAACATTGTGAAAAATTATTTAAGATTTTTTCATCTTAGTTGCAATTAATTTTCCTCTCAGTAACTCAGTTTATCATGTGTCTGTGTTTAAATTGCAAGTATCGAAAATAAAGAACAATTTCTATGTGAGACTCGAACCCGACAGCTTTTTGCCTTAAATGTTTGTCTTTGTGACAATGTCATTCAGTTTGAGTTTCGTCCTTAGCTTGTTCGTTATTTCCGGTTCATGCTCTTTCCTAAAGGTCGTAGAATGATGATCTAACTGGTTGCAAACATACAAAAATTAAGATGAAAATATCGTCAACAAAAAGATTTAATTATTTTATTTGATATGAACTGAGCAATTTTCATGTAGAACGCTTAAAGATTTTAATGGATAAACAAAATGGACGTTCATAAGCAAAGAGAATGTTTCTTCCCGATTTTTCAGCTTTTATAAATTTATACATTTATATGTTTTGCTATTAGTGCCTGTATTAGGGGGCTTTAATAATCCTTTACGTTTTTTATTTATGAATCTCAATACATTGCAGCTGTTTTTGTTCAATTCTATAAAGTTATGATCTCCAGTGGAATTTCTAACACTAACGGAAACTCCAAAGTCACATAATAATACTCAAGTATTTGAACTTACAAGAATTTTTTTTTAATTTCAATTAATATTTAAAACTACTTGTTAGCGTGGATTTCATGACAAGCGTTTCCACTTTTAATCCACTATTTTAGAACGCGGTATTTCACATTTAACTGTAATTAAACTTAGAAAAGCTATAACGATATCACCCTTCCACCAAATACTTAAAAATTCGAGTTTATATCAGGATGAAATCAAAATTGGTTCAAATAAGTCAATACGGCCATCAAATGAAATATACAATTCAAGTCATCAATTTCAGAGCTTGTGTGGATAGACTTTATTAACTTCATATCAATTCGAGTTATAGAAGTGACTGAGAAGAATACTTGAACATGTCCTGTTGCTAGAGAGAATAAAATTACAGTTGTTTTGACAGTGCATTTGTTGTTACCAAATAATGGGCAGCGTTATATAACCCACAAAGAAACGTAATAAAATTATGTTCAATCACGTGAAGTAGTTCCTATAAAGCCCTATGTTGGTAGTTTCATTTATATCAATTAGACGCACTGTATTTGAAGAATTGCCAAGTTTGGGAATCTTAAATATTTTATTTAAAATGATTTATAAATGTCAGATAAATAGACATCTGTATTTACTATCAATCAAATTTGGCTGACTGAATCTTAGTTATTCATCACGTTTTCCTTTTCTTTTGAAAAGAAAAATACATTGAAATGTTTATAATTGACAATACTTTGATCACTCATTGTTATTAATGAGAAAGTAATAATTAAGAAAGATTACCTAATCTCAGTTTTTAATCATTCTATAAATATTAAACGGTCACTAGTGACATAACATGAAACTGTATAAAAACAGTTGCTTAATCAGTAACCAAACATTTTGTTATTCCTTTTAACTAGAATTGAACTTATGTCTACTGCGCACGTGTTTATTAATGAATTTCTCAAGAAGAAGACGATTTTAAAGATGATGATACTTCACCAGTCTGGTGCTACACAATCATAAACCAAGAGATATACCAAATAACTAAACCCGCATCATTTGAACATTTCCAACAGCGGAAACAAGAAAATGGAGAGCACATGTAACTAGAAGAGAAAATGATATAATGACCGTTAATTTTACCAAAATCAAAACCTTTGAAAGGAAACTCCGATCAATACTAGAAATAATTATAACAATGGCCTTGAGAAGTCTAATTTGATGGAAAATTATTTTAAGAAAAAGGTTTTATAAAATTCAACCGACAGTAGTCACTGGATCCAACCAACGCTTTTATCCACTGGACCAATGTGGATAAAGAGACACATGGTACAGTGGATAAAAGAGTTTTGGTTGGATTTAGTGACTTGATCAAAAGAGTTGAGAATGCAATACCTGGCTACTGCAGTGGTGGACAAAACTTTGGAGAGTTGAGTTAAAAACTTAGACATTTGCGAGTGGCATGGCACGTGGAACTAGAACAATTTACCGCAGTTCAAAATTCCAATCACTTGAAGAAGGCAGAGGCGTACATCAGCCGAAACGTCGCGAATAATTTACAAATAATGTAAATAAGTAAAGCGGAGTAGAAAAATATTACGTTCTGCCAGTATTTCAATCTAGGTCGTGCATACCATTCTTGAAATTGGTATTCGTAATTCTGGCTATTATTTGCGATCGAATATATGCCTTTGGCACCAACATAAGCAGTTCTCCAAACAGACAAATCATGGTATGTTATTCACATTAATTTGCTCTCTAGCTTTCAGCAGTAAAAAAAAATAAAATAATACTTACCTAGAATTGGAGTGGCGTTAGAATCGGGTGTATTTTCCGCAACTAATAATTCGAGTACATATAATGTGAGAAAGACAGTCAGACCGATTGCTATTTTCTCTCCGCAGTGACAAGGTAACAGAAAAGAGGCTAAAGTCATGACGCAGAGCATTAGCGTTGGAGCGATCACGATGTAGTCATAATAGAGGGATTTCCGATTGATTTGTACTGTGAAATGGATCATTGGATGCCAACCATCGCCGGGGCAACAGTCACTATCGGCTACAACCCTCGACAAGCTGACATTAAGAAGCACAAATTCACTGTTTTCCACATATTTTGAGAGATCCGTTTCGCTGGGTTGTGTGAACAGGTTCAGTTGATCACCGTCGTACACCCAGGACCCGAAGCGCACCGTACATTGTTGGCGATCGTAAGGGAAGTAGGTGACGTCGACGGAACATGAGGACTTGATCATCAGCGGTACCATCCACCTTACCCTGCCGGTTGGTTTAATCATTATTTTACTACCGGTCACATTTACATAACCGGCATTATTCTCAGAAGCCCTGAAAGAAGAAAAATAGTGTTAGTCAAAGAAAAATAATTGTTTATTATGGCCTTCAATTGAGAAAGCCTAATGTCATATACGAAAACTTCTAGTAAAATATATAGTCTTGCGAACTTGATATCTATCACTAAAATGTTAGCGTTGAATAACAACGTATCTTTTTAACTTAAAAGTTAATTATCAATGAAAGGCTCGCATATCTGGAAGATATTTCCTGTTCCATTAGAATGAGCTAGTCATTCATAACGCTATGGGCAACAGGAACATTTTGAACGCAACGGTTTCACCATTTATAGTCTGGTTTTTGAATACTGTAAATTATAATCTCGTTTGGACATTGTAGTGAAAACTTTCAAAACGTGCCTAAAAGCAAGTAAGACAGTTTGAAAAGAGAGACAGCGTAATACCTTAGATAAAGCGTTGTTCGGATGAAATTTCGCTTGAAACATTAGAAATTCATGTTGTCAATGCAAAGAAGGCGTCTTGAACTTTTATAATTGTTAATTACAGTCTATAGCATGTTTAATTAAAAAAAAATCTATATCATTTGCTTCCACTGTCGGAAGGTGATGTTTCAAAATTGCATCACGCTGTTGGTCTCATAGTTATTGGAGCTGGACAATGGAATCGGTGACTGAACACAAATTCCAGCTTTCTTGTAATTTCATTTAGCATTAGAGCCCTTAAGAAAAGCATGGATCCATCTCTTCTCCCGGACGCTATTGTATAAACAGTAGTTTAGACTAAGTAGCCGTGGGTAGCAAACAGTCTAAGAGTAGGAAAACTTTATTTCAAATCATGGAGAAGACAACGGCAAACTACTCCACTATCTTTCCTAAGATTGCATGGAATCAAGGAATCTTTGGAGAGCCATGATCGCCCCACTCCTTGAAGGTACTTGACATTAAAAAGATATACAATGAGAAAACTCGGCTAAAAATTAACTTTAAAATTGATATCTCTTGCACATTATTTTCATATATATAACAAAGCCCCGAAAGAAGAAAAATAATCATTGGTTAATATTTGAAAATTACAGGTTATAGTTTAGTATCATTTTATAATCACATTCAAACTGTTATTTCTTATCCTAACAAGGAATTATTATTAGTGGGCACAATCTTAACAATATCAGATACGCATATGACACCGTGTTAATGGTAGACACCGAAAGAAAACTACAGGAAAGCGGGAAGGAAGAAGTAACCCTCGACAGTAAGAAGATCGAATCTGTGGTCATTAGCAAAGGGAACAGCGCAAGATACGTGATATTAAGTGGAGACGTCAAAATGACGCAAGTAGAGGAATTTGATTATTTTGAGAAGTGTTTTAACATACAATGAAAAATGTGACATAGGAATCCTACGGGACATTGACATGAGCAAAATATGTCTTCCAGAAGTTAAAGTATTACGAAACCAGACGAACAAACCAAAGAGATCTGAACTGTTATATAATATAAATCCTCCTATAAGGCAGTGATAAAGAGGAGACCAGGCAGCAGAGATGTTGTTCTACAGAAAGATAATGACAATACCATGGACAGAGCAATGTGAGCAACGAAGTTTTTTAGGAAAATGAAAGCAATAGGGATAATTATACGTAGAATAAGAAGTATACAGTTCAAGTTACTACAGACACATAATAAGGAAAGATGGCGTGGAGAATTTGACACTAACAGGATATATTGATATCAAGACGGGCAGAGTGAAACAGCGACTAACTTAACTTTTTTTTCTTTTTTAAATTAATTTCACCCCAAGCAAGGTGAGAATGTCACTATTACGCAGAGGGTTACAGGTATAGGAAGGATTGAAGAAAGGATAAAAGGTGAACGGGATTCAAGAAGATAGAAGATGGCGATTGACGTTGCATTTACATTTTTGAAGATTGTAGTTATCAGGGAAGCAAGTAATCGGAAGGCGGGAAGTGCAACAAAGAAACTGTTGGTGTAGAAGTGGCAGTTGCATTTAGCTATTTCAAAAGTAAACAGGTGGGACCTAGATGCCAATCTAGTATCACGTTTAAGTACATGTAGGCGGAGCACTACGGAACTAAATAGATAGCAGAGATATAGGAGCAATATTAAGCAGATAAACATTGTTAAGAGCCTACTAATAAAAAGTTGCGGAGAGTCTTGATCTCATACGTCCTGAATGAACATCGCACATAAGAATCAACGTCATCACCATCATTATAATAATTATAATCGTTATTACCACCATTACTATTGTAAGTATCATTATCATCGGGACGACTGTCATCTTGTTATATATTTGATTCAGTGCCGACTTTGCATAAAACAAATTCGGAATACAATTATTTTATTTAATATCTGACAAGCAATTTTCAGGTGGATCATCGATGCCTTCAATTTCAAATCGGGGGTGGCAAACGAAATGATTCTTTTCGCTGTTCACTTGACATAAGTACGTACATTAGTAAAACAAAATGCTTTTAGCGCCTCAGAAGAGAGGACGGGATGAGGTAGCCTTAACAACGTATAAATGTCTCCATTTGATTGAAACAAAATAAAAGCTATTCACACACTTTCTGGCGATAGAATGTAAGTGATACTATTATTATTTTCCCCTTTCAGCCTATGATGAAATATTTACACTTTTGCTTGATGACAATTTCTAAAAATAACAGTGTTGTATTTTACTGGTAGTTTACATGTATAGCTTCGTGTATTTGATTTCCTTAAATAGAAGTGTATAGTTATTGTGTAGGAACATAAAACAATCTCTTTTCATTTAATCGATATTTACTTAGTACAATACAAAGCCTATTGCTAACAAAGTGAATGCTATTACTTCGAAAACGCAATGTTTACAGTGGAGGAGGATGCAGACGACAGTTAAAGGTTCCTGCCAAATGTATAAAATAATATATATAATATCAATATATATTTCAACCAATCAAAACAGTAAACAAAATATTTTTTCAGTCAAGAAAAATCAAAGAATGGGATTTCAAACGATCGTTTTGAATGGAGGCTATAAAATACTTCGGACAATTCTTGGCAAAGCTGTGCGCCATCGGACACCACACCTTATCTGTACAGTTCAAAAATTTGAGTCTGGATAAAGCTAATTGACATATCCTGTAAATCCATTGACGTACGCATTTCCAATTGTGACTTTACCAACCTAAAACACACATTTGCTTTGTTGGATAAACACGTTTGTATATGAAAGGCGACATATTTCTCGTAACTACAGTTTACAGTCCCTAGATCAGTTTAAAAAAATAAAACAAGCTAAATAGGGGTAAAAATACAGACGGGAAGTTTTGTCTCAGTGGGTAAAGCCTTTGTGTAGAATTAACATTAGAATCCAAGAATTTTACTTATGTTTGAATAAAATACGTATTTCAACTACGACGTCCTCTATCTCTTTAATTATATGACTAGTCAAACTCATTCACTTGCAATTTAACTTTGATAATCAAGATAAATCATTTTTTCTTTTTTTCTCTAAATTGAGAGCTGTCATACTTAACAACAGATATATGCACCATTTGTAGTTATAATTAACGGACTATTTAGCATAACCGTGGAGTTATCAGGAATAATAAATATAATGATAAAAATTAACGGGGTCTGTGATTTTCATTTCGAAAGAAAAATCATGGACTTTCAAATTATTTAATCTCAAACGTTGCCTTCCTTCATAGAGAAGACGAAGCAATAAATTATTAATTATTATAATTAATAATTATAAGAGCAATTATAACAGTTTAATAAAAATAACATAGAAATGCATGGAAAAAAATAACACAGTAATGCATGAAAACAAAATTGCTGAGAAGAAGCAAGCTTACTAAAAAGAAAAAAAATATGACGTCATAAACAGGCAATACATAATTAATAGAGATAATATAATTATGAAATTAAGTAATATGGAATTACTATATTACTTTAGGCCCAGTTTCATCCCTAGGCGACACCAATCTTTTGCAGTAAGATGTCCAGGGCCAGAAAAAGTCTGTTACTTGATGCAGTGACCAAGCGAATTGGGGAAATTTTGAATAACCATTTTTGTGTTGGTTACTCCTTATTAAAAAAATGTATTACGTTCCTCCTAAATATCATTTTCTGAAAATTCTATTGTCGAAAAAACGAAACAAACATTTTATTTAATGTAGTCATGATATGCATTTTAATAAAAGATTTAAGCTTTTTCTGTCATATCACGTAGAAACTTCGGTTCTCGTACAATCACCGAAGTTAAGCAACATCACGTCTGGTCATTAACTAGATGGGTGGCCTCTAAGGAATACCTGCTTTTTCCCCAGCTATGGGTCAATTAACAGGATTTGTATCAGTAAATCATTAATACCTCAAAGGAATTCTTACAATCTAAAAATATTTTATAGCTTAAAAACAAAAGTTGATAAACCGTAAAACAAATCAATCAATAGATTTATGTTTTTTTTTAAAAGACTATATCACTTTTTTCGAATATGTAGGTTTAACTTCACCTGTTCTAAAATGGAGAAGAAATATTACATTTACACTAAAATTTTATAAATGTCTTCTATGTGCCGTTTCTCTTCAGGTGTGGGCTATCATGGTTCGTCACAACTTCCTCTCTGCAATGTTTGTTCTTTTGCTATATATCCTAACCATGAGTTTAAAGTGGAAGCACACCGATAAATAGACTAGGTAAAAAAATTGGTCTAGTCCCATAGCCACTTCCCGATGGAGTGGCAATAATTTTCAGAAAACCCTACTCTCGGATCATTATTATACATCATACCATTATTATAAACCCTACCGTTAGATCATTATTATACATCGGGAAAAATCTAGGTTCATCATTTATATATACCGGCATCTACCTTTGATTTCTTACTCGCCTTAGTCGCTTCTTGTATAATGAAACACCTAATTTATATATATATATATATATATATATATATATATATATATATATATATATATATATATATATATATATATAGTTTATGCAAAACTTGGTAATCTGCATTTCAACCTTTGGAAGTAAAGTCTGATGATCCAGAGCCCTGTTAAAGGGGTTGTGGTGAAATAACTTATTACATGGAACCTTAAAGTGGTCTGTTTTTATTCAAATATATATATATATATACATACATACATACATACATACATACATACATATATATAATTTGTCTTGCCATTTATTTCCTTTCTGTTATTTTTTGATCTTTATAAATGAGCGATTGTCTCGTTGATGGGATTGTATTTGAATTGTTTGTTATTCAAATAAAGCCAATTTTCCTCTGAAATTAATAACCAACTCAGCATTTTGATCACAGAAACGTAATGAGAATTAAACAATTCATAACAGTAAGTAAGCAAAGTTGGCATTTTAAAAAGGATATTTAAAAAATTTAAAAAATGTAAATAGTAGTATTCAAATCCGTCTTATGTGAAATAAACAACTACAACATTTTTAAACGAATCGAAATGCTTGAATTTCGCTAACCATTTTACAGCATATTAAAATCGCCCGAACCAGAAATTATTGCGTAAAGCAGCAGAAGTTGTCTTGGCCTGCAGTACGTTGGATATCATTACGCCTAATTTCATGAATTATTATAATTTAAGTTGCAAATTATATCGATATTTTTAAAAGTTTAAAATAATTCAATATATTAAAAGTTATTACTTAGGAAACTTGGTTAAATTGTAGATAGAGAGAATTCCTGAATAAAATAAGATAGACATGATAGATTTGAACATGAACGCCTAAATGCTAATTAAATTTTGTGAAACGGTTTCAGTCCGAATAAAGGACACATTTTATAATGAAGAATCCAATTAATGCGTGAGCCACGGTGTGCTGATGAAATAATTAATATGTATTCCGATGATTTCCTTAATGGAGATGATCCGACTAAATACCAGATCATTATTATTATTATTATTATTATTATTATTATTATTGAGTGAGTGAGAGAGAGTAGCATGCCAACGGATATGCAAATGGTGCAAATATGCAAACCCCAAAGTAGTCATCATCATAATCAGTCTGATAAGCGTATAGTAATCATATTAATCACAGCTAAATGTGCCGGATATTGTCACAGGATTTGTTAAACGCAGTGCATCAGCTTGCAGGTGGACGGTCTTGTTAGAAATACCTACAGTATCTCCAATTGTAAATCTTCACAGTCTCAATTCGTCTTCATTGCTTTATCATTCACACTAAAAATTAACCCCTTCGACACTCGGTTACAGTACTCGTCTCCTATTCCAGTTCATGATAATGGATGCCTTAGCTTTAACGAAACATGGCAAACTTGTTAATGCAAAACGGCATATTTACTATAGTCCATCTTAATTAAAAAGAACTAAAGATGTACATGTTAAGACTTCCAATGAATTACTACCAGATTACATGATAACCATGCCTGTTATTGTTGTTGTTGTTACATGCAATAGATAATCCATTGTTTTACGCTTAACCACCGAAGGATTAGATTTTCATAAATTGAAACTGGATATCTCGAGCAAGAACTGACATTACGATTGCCGTAGGAATTCATTAGGATCGTAAGAGCATGACCTATGCCTAACGGAAGGCGGCCTGAAGTACCGAAACCGTTTTCAAGCTGGTTTTTAATTAAGAATGTTTCTTCTAAACTGGCTGTTATCTCAAGGCAAGAGAGACCAATCAATGCTACTATTTAACTCATCACTGGCAGAAGAGATCGATTCATACCTGCTACTACTTAACTCATCACTGGCAGAAGAGATCGATTCATACCTGCTACTACTTAACTCATCACTGGTAGAAGAGATCGATTCATACCTGCTACTACTTAACTCATCACTGGCAGAAGAGATCGATTCATACCTGCTACTACTTAACTCATCACTGGTAGAAGAGATCGATTCATACCTGCTACTACTTAACTCATCACTGGCAGAAGAGATCGATTCATACCTGCTACTACTTAACTCATCACTGGCAGAAGAGATCGATTCATACTTCCTACTACATAACTCATCACTGGTAGAAGAGATCGATTCATACCTGCTACTATTTAACTCATCACTGGTAGAAGAGATCGATTCATACCTGCTACTACTTAACTCATCACTGGTAGAAGAGATCGATTC
Organism: Acanthosepion lycidas; assembly: GCA_963932145.1. NCBI lineage: Eukaryota > Metazoa > Mollusca > Cephalopoda > Sepiida > Sepiidae > Acanthosepion > Acanthosepion lycidas. Next base: position 77,763,616 of record OZ010571.1, on the reverse strand, counting down.
ATACCTGCTACTACTTAACTCTTCGCTAGTAGAAAATGAGATGGATTCATATCTCTTTCAAGAGCATTTTTTTTTTCATAAGTGAACGTAACGAACTTGACCGAAGTTCGAAATCGGAACGTCGGTTTCTCATTTTCAGTCGTTAAACATTTCACTAACAAGACATTCACGTAGTCAAGCAATTCAAAGAACAATTACCTTTCTTCTTTCTGAACGGTAATAACTTTGCAAAATTATAATCTTTTCCTTGAAGAAATGTTTCAAATGTTCCCAGAAAAACTTTATCATTTTGTTATGAAAATCGTTTTCTACATGTTCAAAATAGCTTTTGTGTTTTGATAACCCTAAAAAACAACTATGATTAAATTAATTTTTAACATGTATAACAAATTGAGACCATATATATATGTATATATATTTCAAATTTAAATGTCATCAGCTGATCTTTAGCAGCAAAGAACGATAGCTAAACTAATCTCTCACCAGAGGCAAAGTGCCCCAAACTGACATGATTCATCTCATATTACGTTATGTTCGATGACATTAATCTAAATTGAGCTCATGAAGTGCCTCAGTAGTTGCCACTCAATTCACTTTTTGCTTCAAAACTTGCACCTGTTGTGTCAAGGTCGTTGTTTCAATTAGTCTCCTAATTATCAACACTTCAGGGTTTTTTTTTCAGTCAAAAATATTTTTCTGTTTTCCTTGCTGCCCAAATCAGTTCAATTAACGTGTTATTGATTTGTCATTTTTAAAAATGAACGTGGATCTGCTGCCGATACCAACTTACAAAGAGTGTGGGGTGAAAAAAACAGAACTATGCACATTCTGAACGAGAAAAGGGGAATAGTGTTCTGGTTTTGTTAGCATCCGTGAAAAAGAAAAAATGTTAAAACGTAGTTAAGGAAAAGTGATGAAATAGCCTGCTTCGTGACTGAGGTGGTTGCGTAATTCTCAATGGTGCTAGAGGTCGGTGTTTGAACCCTGGGAAGAGCGAAGATTTCGAAGACTGATTGCAACATAATCTTTCTACCTCATTTGCTCGCAATTTAGTAATTTAGACATGTGTTGCACTCAGCTAAACTTAATAAAAATCGAGACGCGAAAAGAGAAAATAAATAAAACCGCGAGAATAAATAGAAAGGGGACAGGCGCGCGAGGAAGATTTTCAAAAGTAAAAAATAAAAGGAGAAAATAAAGAAAATGTTAAGAGAAATGAAGAAAAAGAAATCGAGCCTGGAGAGTAAAATAATGAAAGATAAAAAAAGGAAATGTTGTCAAAAGATAAATTCAGAAACAAGGAAAAGAAGAGTTAATGTGTAGATAGAGTGAGTGGAAGGAAATTTCTTTAAACCGAAGAGGAAAAAGAAAGGAAAACGAGGGAGAAATTAGAGATAGAGAAGGAAGAAGGAAATAGAATTGTAAGAAGAAAAACCAGTGAAACAGACGAAAAGGGAAAATGGAGAAAGCTTAATGGGTAGAAAAAAGATAATGGACAAAAATCGCAGAAAAGAAAGTTGGATTGTGCCATGCAGTTGTATCGACAAGTGTATATCCTGGACTCATAATACACACTTCGCAATTGAAGCAATTATTCGAAAGCCATTCTCACAGAAAATTACTACATAACGAATTAGATTCTCACCAAGCGCGCTAAACAATGCTTTGGAAATATCAGTAAGCGCACATTAACGTTCAGCAAACCATGTCTTGCACGTTGTTTACTCGAGTTTTGAGTTTGATCCTGACTGATTAAATCGTAGTAAATAACTTGGGCGTTTATAGTAGTGTGCTTGCCAACGAACTTTATCTCACAGGCCAGTTCATTAGTGTAATCAGTTTGACTCTAACTGAGCGCTCCAACACTAACCTTGCGCCCGGTTAAGCTCGTCTTCCTAAATATCTTTATCACGAATGTAAGTGAATCATTCATTGGCAAGGTGCTCTCACAGAAATATAAACGATATTGCATATCTATATAGTTTATAAACTAATGACAAAATAGAAAAATTAGATTACTCTATTACTATATATATACATATATATATATATGTGTGTGTGTGTGTGTGTGTGTGTGTGTGCGTGCGTGTGCGTGTGTGTGCGAGTGTGAATGTGTGTATGTGCGTGTGTGCGTGAAAGAGAGAGAGATAGAGCGGTTGGTAAAAAGTAATATCTGTTCTCTAGTCGAAGTACACAAAATATACTAAAATTGACCCAGGATTCTAAATCTAGTTCTCAACAGGCTTAATCTAAATCGTAGTATTTCACATGTGAATGAGACCATGTACATCGTAGAAGCTTCTTGACTGCTATCTTAGCAATGTGCGAATTGCATCCTACCACTCATCATCATTAACAAACCGTTTTCCTCTGAGTGTCAACTAAATTTATCTTGTGCAGTTATTCTTTTGTCAATGAGAATATCAGCCTGCTTCGCATTGTCGTCATTCACTGTGGCAGGTCTTTGGCATGCAAAGATATTTTTATACTTCGAAACTCTATGTTAGGCCAACGTTGTACATTTGAAGTCTATTTGTTGAGATGTCACACCTGCATATAGGTTGTTACAAGTAATATTACATAGCCTTGTTGATTTGTGCTTAAACTTGCACAAGATTATAATTCTTCCCAAGTAATTCTTCCATACTGTCTATAGCTATTTCCTTTTACGAAAGAATTAAGTCATATTATTAAAGTTAAAATTTTAAAGGGCACACTTATTTTTCAAAACACCAATAAATGTTTAAGTGAAGTTATCCATTTTGAAAAGAATATTACTCTTTTAGTAAAATAAAGCTGTCGATAATAAGAATGTACATGTCTTTGTATATATCTCCCTCTCTCTCTCTCTCTCTCTCTCTCTCTCTCTATATATATATATATATATATATATATATATATATATATATATATACATATATATATATATATATACATATATATATCTATATATACATATATATATATACACACACATATATATATATATATATATATATATATATATATATATATATATATATATATATATGTATACACGCATATATAATATGAAAGTAAACAGGAAGTTAGCTCGATAGTTGTTTATTTTAGATATCGTAATGAGCAGATGTTTATTACAAAAGGTAATAATCAGATATATGGTTCTTAGTAAACAAACCTGATAGTAAGTAAAGAGCCTGATAATGTTTTGATCTCTTTACCGGAATAAAAAAAATAAAATCACACTTTGAGTATAGCATATAACAGATTATTGTTTTATGACTATGATAACATTTTTCGAAATGAAACAATTCAGTTAGCTTTTACGTTTTTCTGGTCTTTATATAATGTTAAGTTAATTCTGCGATTTTTAATGAATATCAACGCAATAATGGTAACAGCGAAATTATCTGTTTCCATATAGGAGGAATACTTCAATCGTTGACTTAACTGTTATCGTTACTGTCGGTTGAAATTTATAGAATATTAATAACAAGACTTAATTCTCTCCATATTTTTATTTATTTTGTTTTACTCATAAAATCCCTTAAATTAACGACAGAACTGTTCTACATGGAAATTGCTCAGTCCATATCAAATAAAATAATTAAATCTTTTTGATGACGATATTTTCATCTTAATTTTTGTATGTTTGCAACCAGTTAGATCATCATTCTACGACCTTTAGGAAAGAGCATGAACCGGAAATAACGAACAAGCTAAGGACGAAACTCAAACTGAATGACATTGTCACAAAGACAAACATTTAAGGCAAAAAGCTGTCGGGTTCGAGTCTCACATAGAAATTGTTCTTTATTTTCGATACTTGCAATTTACACACAGACACATGATAAACTGAGTTACTGAGAGGAAAATTAATTGCAACTAAGATGAAAAAATCTTAAATAATTTTTCACAATGCTTCATCTAATAAAAGTTCACAATATTATTTCTACTAGTATGACAACGATTGTATTAAAAAAACTAAAAGCCGTCATCATCCAATATGGCAGCATTGAGCAATAGAGGAAATAAAAGAATTAATTATATGTTTAGATTTGATTTTTGGCTAAACGATAAAGCAGCTGTTGTAGATAGACCGGCTTCTTGTAACCATATTTGTTGTTTTTGCGGTTAGAAGTGTTTTTATTATCTGGGTCTTTATGATTTTGCAGCGTCTGTTTATAGATTTGATGTGGTATTGTCTTTTTTAAATATATTTCTGAACGAGTCGGACGTCACGTATAACACCAATATAAGAGTGTACCTGTAGAGGCTATTTAAGAAAATAATTTCAGGTTTAGGATAAATTTTTCGCTAGCGCAAACTGTTTCTTCATTTACTATGCTAAAATTGTTGCAACGGATCTATGCATTTGAAGTGTTCAGAACTTATTAATTCCGCATTTTGAATGTTTTTGATAGATTCAGAGCATGTGTCATCATGACTCAATCTAGTTCCAGATCATATTCAACGAATTAATATTTCAATCCACACAACTATAAGCGGGGCATTTAGTAACTTAAATATGAGTGATTAAATCTATCTCGGATTAGTCAAAAGCCTTAGCTATACAAAGACTACCTGTCCGGACATAGTTACTGTTACTGTTATAAAGAACTTTATAACAGATCTATTAAAGATACCAACTATATTCTGTTCTCAAGAATGCTGGCGAATGCTTATCCCTGTCGAAATAATCCCATCATCTCCCTTAGTGTCAACAGCAAACTCCTTAATTCTATTATCAACAAGAAGGTTGATCATTAAAAATCCTACACAAGCCCTCCAGTTATGGCATCTCTGCAAGTGTCTCGGTTCATGGGAACACATCCAAAATTCTAAATTCAAGCTAATAACGTTCCATCTTCCTTGAATTTTCTCCAGTTGTAATGTACGGTTCTACTTACAGTAACCTTGTATTGAGTGAATATTTAGTAAAATAAATAAATAAAAATTATGCATCATTCCAGTTATTTCCAAAAATATTTCTTTTAACTGTATTTTGTCATAACACTGTAGATGATTTATTGAAAAGCCTAAATTTTAATCCGCATAAAAGAGATCCATTCTAAGGCAGTGTTTTCTTATGGGTTTATCTGCTTTTTACTGAATCATTTGCATTAACGTTTTACGTTATCATTGATATGGCATGAATTAATAAATTTGAAGAGATGATTTTGACTGAATGTTTCCGTGAATCAATATTTCTTGATGAAACTTATTCCTAATGTATATTATAACGAGAGTATATTGGATTTTAAAAGCAAATAAATAATTTGTGGGCAATGTATCTCCACTATTTTAACGAGTATCTTCTAACCGATTCTGTAAAGAAAATCTAAAATTTCAAGGTTTTCTCATTTGTTTAAGAGCAATGTTTGTAATTACATTTCTATTTACGTCTGTAATTTCTTCGTGATAATCCATGAGAGACAAGTCACAAGAGTATCTCTATCCGCTTGAAAATTGGTTAATTGAAGAGATATTATCGTTACATGTTGAATTCTACGGAATATAAACATTAAGCAAATAAGAATATCTTGAAATTTTTTAAACCTTTGTTTTTATCGGTCGGTAATTGATCGAATCAAAAGAAAAAAATGCATTTGAACCAGAAATAAAGGTAAATGAAAATTCGTTAAAAGATTTGCCGTTATGAAACATGCCTAAATTTTAAAAAAATAATATAAATTTTATCTGTAAAGCTGTCAAGTATTTTGTATAATTTTTGTAATGTATTCATATAGATTCTTTTCTTTATGTACACTCAATATTTTTCTGCTATATAATAAAGGAATAAGGAAAATCATGCGTATTGTATCTAAGTACCTTCTAAAGATGTTTGAGAAATTTTGCATATTTATAATTATTATTTTGATTTGACTTACAGGGATTAAAAGTTGCAAATCGAAAAGTTTTTCGATTTTCGATGTTATTTTCATGATGGAAATTTGTTTTGAATTAGAACGCCAATGTGAAGAATAGAACCCAAAGCTGGAAGGAGGGGGATAAATCTATATGAAACATTAAAATTAAAAGATTTAGAATGGCGCGCATCGAAATAAATTAAAATTTAATAACACGTAAACACACAAGGCTTATTAAATAAATGTTAAAGAGATTAACCAATCTGAAATAAAGGTATGTTACTGAAAAGATATTCACTTATCATTTTACAACTATCAAGAGGAGAGAATTAATACAAGAGTATGCTGAAAAGTTCTCAGCTGGAAGTGCTTTCAAATGTTGAGAAGTGGATCGAATCAAAAACTTTTCAGAACCATTTAGTAGTGTTTGCGTTTGGAATATTAAAAATATTATAAAATCAAGTTGTGTCCTTACTGTATAGGCCCAAATTTGAAAGCTATATTGTTTACAAAATAAGTTAAAGTCTCGTGTAATTTGCACTACAGCTTTTACTTGGCAACAGATGGTATATTTGGCTCCAGTTTTTGCTTCGAGTACCTTAGTTTGTCGTGCGACATATTTATAACCAAATGGTTCGATAGTGGGAGCGATTGATTTGTTGGCAAACACACCACTAACAGGAAAAAAAGTAAATCTCTATAAATTAATTATTGGAGGAGAAAGACATCAACGGAAAAGAAGCTGCAAAAGCACAAAGGGAGGGAAAACAGATAGGCAAAAAAATGTAAGAGTTCTTTTTCGACTAAGAAAGGCAAAATGAAAAACTAGATTCTATTATTACGAATGTCAAAATCTGACTTCTTTTCGAATTGAGGGATGATCCAGCAAATAAATCTACATTCAATCAAATATACATACACACACGCGCAAAATATATGGAAATAAATGCGCCAGAGAAAAGACTATCTGTAAATGTTGAAAAAGTTTTTTTATTTCATTTAAAATTTTCTTGCTGAAATAATAATTAATTTACCAATAACATCGAAGGTACAAATTAATCGACAGTGAAGATAACGTTTTTTTCTATAATAATAATAACGAAGAAGAATGAGAATAAAAGGAATAATAACAAAAAAAATATAATAATAATATGAAGAAGTAAATAATAATAAAAAGGAAGTAAAATAATAATAATAATAATAGTAGTAGTAGTAGTAGTAATAATAATAATAATAATAATAGTAATAATAATAGTAGTAGTAGTAGTAGTAGTAGTAGTAGTAGTAATAATAATAATAATAATAATAGCAGTAGTAGTAATCTAAAAAAGAAGAATCCGGTTACAGACATAGAACCTGTAAAAATTTAATGGAGCTTTACACGTAGTACAATCAAAGCTCATCACCCAGATATCGTAACCAGAGACCACAAAAAAAAAATGTCTTCTTATTGACATGGAGACCCTGCAGATTATAATGTATCTTTAAAGATCTTCAAAAAAATATAAAAGTACAAGGACCTTGAAATCGAAATCTCAAAAATGTGGCACGTGAGGACATCAAAGTTGTGATTAGAAAATGTTCCGACAGAGTCATTGAAGTGATTCCTGATAGCCTAAGTCTTAGAAAATGTACTCACAGGTAAAACTCACAACTTATGAAGAGCTTTATGTATGTAACATGTGTGTGGACTTAGTTTTTGTTTTCTCAAAAAATTCTCAGTGGAAAATATCATGATGCTATTTCTGGTCCTAGAACTCTGGTTGGGACCCGAAAAGAAATGAGTATACATCGGAAATTAAAGGAATAATAATAATAATAATAGTAATAATAATAATAATAATAATAATAAGAAGAAGAAGAAGAAGAAGAAGAACCTGAACAAGAACAACACCTACTACTACTACTAATACTACTACTGCAGGAGGACAAATCCTATAGAGATCGACGTAGGAATTAGTATGTTCCATGGAAATCGTTTATTCCTGTTACGATTTATCATTATATGTAAGAAACTATCAAAAAGGATATAGATTTTCAAAAACCAAATCGCTTAAACGATACAAAAAACTACCAATCACCATGAATAGCCTGTAAACAGTATATACAATCTATGCCGTAGTATATATTCTAATAAATGTTGCAAAATCTAAGGTCATCTTGCGACGTATGAGCGTACCGATGGTGTCTGAGATTTAAATGATAAAGTTCAGTGTGGTTAAAGTGTCCAATGCAAGCATATATGCTAGGGAGATGCACGCGTGTTCCTTTTGTATAATTACATCCGTCTAAGATTGGTTGAACGGTGGGTCTTCATAATCATGGATGTTAATTTCGGAGAATTATTTATCATGCTGACCGTGACGCATTGGAGGTGCTTTGGTGTTGTCAACAGCAGTCAAAAAGCATGCCTCAGGTTCTAGAGGTCCAACTAGTACAGACACTTGTCAAGATTGATACATTTTAAGAGCAGCAGTAACTGATCGTATAGCGTCTATAGCAATGAGTAGAGTAAACGCGGCGCTAAATGTGACCACTGGAAATCTCTTACTTACAGCGTGATTACTGGTACTCGGTGTTGGACCTCCAGTTAAGCCACAGCCCTGATATGTACATCTGCAGACGGTTAAAAGTCGTTTACATGGCCTTGTGGGATATATATACATATTTTTCACATTACAGCATATTTCCCACTGACGAAACGATGCAAGCCTGTCGCTACTCTATTGCTATTTCTATGGCAAATGTTTTTACGAGTTCCATTCTTTAGTTCAGACCTTACAGTTTAGACTCATCATACTATATCCAGGGAATCGAACCATCCTCATTTCTTCCGTGTTCCAACGGTTAGGAAGAATTTCCACTAAGACAGATTTTTTGTGAAACAGACACCCATGTAGGCGATTCTTAAACGATACAAATGTAATCATTTCAAGACAAGGATTGATCGTTATCTATCATCCATAATCTTCACTTCTTACTCTTACAGTAATATGCAACACATCATTCACTAATCCTCTACCTTGAGTGGCTCTTGTATTATATAAGTAGCAGCAAAAAGATCTAGTGGTACTCTCTAGTGTACATTGATGAAAGCAGAGCCCATTTTCATGCTAGTGATGACCTTTTGCATGTGTGACATTGACCTGTGGAGTGCATTCGCCTACAACACAAGCATAACACCTGATGTCATGATGCTATAAGTTATAAAACTGGCTCGCATTTATGGAGAACGCCTTGTACGTCTGGAACACTCTTCAAATCGTTCCGCTGCTCTGCCTGAAACAAGAAGTCGGTGTGCTATTCCATTATATTGACTTCCCAATTGATGCCCGTACTATTCACAATACAGTGCAAAATGTTTGACTATTTCTTTCATGGCCAGAACAATCGCCTGACTTGTTTTCCATGGAAAAAGTATTGCATACAAGTGAAAACAGATACTTGTACAAACCCTCAAAAAAGATACTGAGCGCATTAAATTGGGACGGAACAATTTTCATAGACCTCTTAATTTGGAACCTGTGCCTGGACTTTTTGATCTGTTTGTGATATGTAGTGTAATTTAAATTACCTGTGCAATTTAAACTCAAGTGAATTGAATTCTCTTTTTAGCTAGTGTCTATGAACGATTTAAAAATGTTGGTCCAAGTTTCAACCCTATTGGACATATTGGAAGGTAATTCAGAATTGAGAAATGTGCAATACGCAGCTCCATGCTTTCCAGCCAACTTTAATCTGCAACAATTTAAGGGCATTATCAATCAGCATCTACTGTCCTCCTGATTGTTCTTTTCTTTTCCCACTCATTATTAATGTTTCTGTTCCTAATTCTTCCACACCCTGTAACCTCTTGTGTTTTAGTGGCTTTGCTGCTTTGCAAGTTGTGAAACCGATTAAAAAAAGAAAAAAATGATCTCGGAATAATAAATACAGGAAAATTTTATGAAACAAAAATTCAGAAAATAAACTTGGCAGCATAAAATTAATGAAAGAAATAACTACCTGAATAGTAACTACTGTTCATGGCCATTCTTAAACTGAACAAAGGTAGTGTAACGTTATCGATATACAGGGATGATTAAAACACGAGGTTAAACTTCTCATAGGTAACATATTTTTTATTCAAATTCAAACATTGTTAATTATTTTTGATAAGTTGGAATGTTGTTTTTGGATTTCCCCAAACATATGTTCGACATTTACGCAAGAATATAAGTGACTTTCTCTTCCCTTTGGGGTAGGTTCTTATATATCTACATGCCATCCTGTTTTTTCATGTGTGTACATCCTAAGCGCAGATGGATGAACCTCCAGTTTATATGCCGTTGGTAACCACTGACTTCTAGTGAAGGTGTGGATCTGTACGTAGTGGACAGGAAGTTATGTTTCACGTCAACTCACTAATGCCTCTATCTTCTCTGACGGCCTGGTGTGCTTGTGAGTGCAAAGTCTAATCTGGCATCATATGAGATAAATCACATACTGCAGTGGAACGAAGGCAGTTGAAGGCAGTGCATGATGCCTTATATCAAAGTGATAACAGTGATAGACTATATGCGGAATGGATAGTAAACTCATTAGCATCAAAGATTTCATTGACACTGCTAATAACGGATTTGAGCACTACAAAAGATGGAGTGATAAACGTTTCGCCAATATAGGAAAGAAGCTACAACAGAAATTGAAGAACAAATGATGGGTAATAACTCTCTCATAATAGAGCATGCTAAAGCCAAGATAAACAAGGCAAAGAAAATGCAAAATATACAGAAATACAAGTAAATCTTGATGTTATTGTTCATCCACTACAAAGCCTTAGAGCTGTTCACAGTAGAAAGTTACTGAAATTGCGGATTGTTTTATGGACGAAAAAATTTTATATTATGACGATATGTAGGATAGATAAAAGTTTACCCTAGAGGTTATTGTAGTGATCGGGTAAGCACCCTCTTAGGAGCTTTTGCCAAAAGAGAGTCTGTTCCATAAAGAAGCGGTCATCGGGAAGAAGCTATTCGAATGGAGCTTCCTTTCAATGGAATTCGAAGTGAATGTGGGTAGTTCGCCCCTGTGTGTATGACATGGTGGTTCTTAGCTGTAAACGTCTGAACTGGTGGAACTAGAGAATATATATCGTGTGGACATTTGCCATGGTAATAGCGACAGAATTAGCGATAAGCTTACAATGTTGCATCTGTGGAAAGGGTCGTAGGGTGGATTAATTATTAATCCCCCACAAGGCCGTGTAAAAGCTTTGGAATTCTGTCAAGACTGTAAAGTGATTATTAGACAGCTCCAATCCAGATACGGCGGCAATATTCATATAATAATTGAATGCATAATGTGAGCTCAGACAGTGTATTGATATATGCAAAACTGGTTACAGAAGTTAGCCTACAGGGAACAGTACAAGACGATGGGGATTTTATAATGGAAATCGATGTTATACAAACCAGAATCTGAATAAAACAAGCATGAAACTCTCTGGTACTGTAAATTTTTAGCAGTTCAACCAAAGAAATTGATCTACATTGAAAAAAAGTTAAACGCTAGAAGATATCTAATCATTGACAGAACTGAAAAAGAATATGTATTTACTTATACATTATTTACACTATTGTCCTCATCTTTGTCGTTTCGGCCGTTGTACGCTCCGGCCTTCTTCAGGTGGTTGGAATTTCGAACTGAACCCTTTATTTCGCTCACTGGACCATGTGAACTCAATAAGACCTTTGATACAGTTCACAATGGAGAAAGAGAGTAACAACACTCTCCTATTCCTGGATGTTCTAATATCTCGAACAGAGCATGGGTTTAAGACATCCGTATACCGTAAACCGACATTCAGCGGACAGTACCTCAATTTCAACTCCCACCATCCATACAGCGTAAAGAAAGGGATCGTCTGTTGCTTACAACACCGAGCAAAAGTCATAAGTGGTGACCCAGAGACGTCAAATAAAGAATTGGTCAGTATAAGTAGTACCCTACAACGTAACAATTACCCTGGGTACATAGCAGCAGCCCCAAAAAACTGGGATAGTGTTGAAACTTGACTAATGCATGGAATAATAATGCAACACAAAATGTACTTAGAACAAAATGTATTGAAACAAGAAAGTGTACACAATATTTACATATAGTCTTTTGTATATTCCTGGGAAGACCGTTCCTGGAGAATGTGTTGACTGAGTCGCAGTCGGGCAGAGTCTCTGGTTGAATCTCTTCATTCCTGTATTTATCAATCCACCCACGAGGATCGAATGTGGCACAAGGCCGTTTTAATGTGGGTATCCCCGAGCCCGTAGGCTCGGCCAAAAATATGGCCTTTCTGAACCCGACTTGACGGGATCAGGCCCTGTCAACCTCCCCGGACGAAACCTTGCCCTTCGGCAAAGCCTCGTCCTGGTTCCCCTCTGCTAATGCAGAGAGTTCGACAGTCGCCGAGAGTCAGTCTCTCGGTTTCAGAATCTCTTGATTCCTTCCCTCTCTTCCCGGTACCAACCATATTTATATGGTCGGTACCCTACTATGCAAATTAGGTGGATCCTACCATAACAGATAGTCGGGTACAAGAGGAGGAGGACAACAACACTCAGAAAACAGTCTGCCTGCCTTATGTGAAGGGGTTATCAGAGAAAATACAAAGGATCTGCGGTCCATATAACATCAGGACAACCTTCAAAAGCTTGACGACACTTTGCAGATATCTCTTCTGAGCGAGACCACCCCATAGAGGAGAACATGATTAAAGACTGTGTGTATGCTATCCCGTGCAGCTGCGGAAAGGAATGTAAAAGAGAGACAGGTTGTCCCCCTCAAGATAAGGCCTTAAGAACATCAGAAAGCTGTAACACGAGGGGAAGTAGAAAAATCAGGCATGGCTGATCACATATGGAGAGAGAAGGGAGATCACCGCCCTCTGTGGGATCATGTTGAGATCATAGTCAAGGAACACCATTGGAAAATTCGTAAATTTAAGGAATCAGCACATATGCTAGGCCACAAAAATCTCCTGAGCCGACCAAGCATAGAAATAAATGCAATATAGGAACCAGTAATAAGGAGTGCCAGAGAAAAGCAATGATAACAACAAAAGTTGCAATATGAGTTCTGCTAAAAATGGTTGCTGAGGACATTAGGTTTATAATACCCAGAAATACATACCCAGGACACATGGAACAGTGGATAAAGGCGTTGGTTATATCCAGTGACAGGACCCAAAGAGTGTGAGTTCAATACCCTTACCGGGAGTGGAGAACTTTCAGAGGGAAATTAGCAGGATATAACTAATAACTGACATCCATCAAAAACATGGCACGTGGAACTAGAACAGTCTACCCCAGTGAGCGAAATAAAGGGTTCAGTTCGAAATTCCAACCACCTGAAGAAGGCCGGAGCGTATAACGGCCAAAACGTTGTGATAAATATGGCGACAAAGATGAGCACAATAGTCCGAATAATGTAAATAATGTACATAATACCTTATCTCAGAAATGTAGACAGTATCTAGTTATATTATCAGAGTGTTTGAAATCATCACTTACAAAAGCTTTGGAAGAAGCATAAATCCGAGTAAAACCTGAAACCAGTCAAACGATAGCATTACGGAAATCAGAAAACTGACGAACGTTTTGCGATATGAGGAAAACACTTCATTTCTAGTAAAAGCTAACAGTGATTAAAATAATCAAGTACAATGCTTACAAAATAATAATAAATAGCAGTGGATAAATTAGATGTACCAACCAGCAGCTCGAATTGTTTTGTTTTTATGGTTGGCATACTCGGAAATATTTCGAGGAATCTTTCTGCTTCGCAAGATGCCTTTGGTATATCTTACATCACTGAGAGTGTGCAGGTTGCAGCGCTACTAGTTCATATGCTATGGAAATAGTTGTTACTAATCTACGGAAAGGAGATGAGATATGATCATCATCACCCGGCCGAAACATGTAAGAAGTGGATATTAAATCAAATCAAATCAAATCAAATAGTAATAATTTGTTTAAAATCTGCTATATTTATAGGGGAATGTCTCTGGTAATAGAGAAGCTATTAACACATCTTTACCAACAACAATATTCAAAAGCACAACCTCCCGAAGTATATATGTTATCCTCAAAAAAAAAAAAAAGAAGAAAAAAAGAAGCAAAACCCACCCAAAATAACATGGAAAATAAGAAAAACACCAGCTTACAAGAACACCTCAAATGTAATCTTTGTCAAGAGGAGAATATAGCGATAATTACCTTTCCAGAAGAAGATAAACTAAAAAAAGAGTAGAGATTATTTTCCAATGCAAACACGGAACCATATCCCTACTACGCAACCGACAACCACATAATGACCCAAAGACTAAATAAAATCTTATAATCTAAATCTAATAAACTTTATTTCAAATGCTAAAACTTAGATCCAAAGAAAAATACACGAAAGAAAAATACATGAAAGAAAATATACAAAATAAATGCAGGATATACATAAGTAATTAAAACAATACATATATCAATAAGGAATCTAGATGCCATGGCGAATGAACATAACACATTTTAAACAATATATATATTATATACATAGATATAAAGAGGGTTACAAGTCCAACAACCGATCTACACATGCGCAATACACCCAGCTGAAGCATAATTTGAAAAATGTTCAGCTTGCTTTTAGTTGAAGAAAGACACATTTTAAAACATTTTTCTCATCCTAAAATATAAATAATTCCAATAATTCCTTTTTTTCAGATTTGTGTCATCAGCCTACTATATTTATACACATACACATACACACACACACACATACATATGCACATTCTCCCTACATGTGGCCTTGTGCTAAATTAGGCTAATCTTAGTAAATAACAAGTTACCCGAAAACTAACATCGAAATGAATCATTTTTTCAAATATTCAAAATTTATTTGGTACCATGATGACAAACTAGTGATTCTACAAACTTAATTACCGTTGATTTAGAAAATAGCAAAAGTATTTTCTTCAAATTGAATAGAGCTATTAATAAATGAATTTATGAAGTGATGAATTAAATACAGAAAATTTAATTACTATTTGAATTATTTTAGATTTGAAAAAAAAAATGAAACACCGTGAAAATTTCCGCCATTGATTTCGTTAATATCCAGTAAACAACAGTAAAGGTTTTTTTTTTCAAACAAATATTGTATAGAAATAATTCTGCATAAAAATTCTTGTGTTTTGTTCTTTGTTTGGACAAAAGTTGGAGAAAATTGAATTAACTTTTCTGTACAATATGCAATTTTTTCTCTTTTTTCAACGAATCGCACGATTTATATATACTACTCTTATACATATGACAGGATTCTCGTGTATAAGTGCTCACATACAGAACAGTTTTTCAAATATTTCAAAATACGTAACTTTTGAATATTGGGTGGTGCATCCTAATAATTCTCTGAGGGAATTGTAAACATACATTCTTTTCTATTCTTCATAAAGTAAACATATGCACAAAGAAGACAGTTAAATATTGTTTTGATGTTTTGAAGCGAATCCCTTAAAGGAACAAAGATAAGCTTTTCTTCTTTGAAATCGTTCAGGTAATACTGTTCTGTATTTCCATGTTTTAATTCTTTCATTTATAGGTTTTGGAAATTTTCTCCTTTGCAAATGCAATGTAATTCTATATTTATTAGGTTTGTTGACGTATGTTTTAACGTCAAAAAACGACATTATTTTTGCACCAACCTAATATTAAGTTTAACTTAGTAAGGCACAATAATGAATCGCCCACTGACGACCAAGCTCTAATATTCATGGCCTACGAGATAAACCGTTTGCTCTGCGGTGAAGTACTTATATTATTAACTAAGCGTATCTTCCTTTAAAACAGCAATACGGGTCGAACTCAGCATACTGACGCATTGACCCACAGGACCAACTAACTCATCCTCATGCAGTTTCAGGCGTCCAAATTGTACTAGTCGTAGCTTTATTTTGTACAAAGTAAAAATATAGAAGAACCAGTCAGGATCGAACTTTGCACAGCAGTAATAGCATACAATAGTAGCTTGATAACGTCTGTGCCACGGTGAAACATCAAATGCATTGTGCATTGCAATAAATTGATGACGATATTCCGGAAGTTCACTGAAAACTATTTTGATTTACTAAGTGTCAATATTGATAGCCTTGTTAATCGACAATACCGAAACACTAAGGAATATAGTTTTCGCTGTACTGATGGGTTGAGTGTTAGCAGCATCGAATTGGGGTGTGATTTGATGCAATACTTCTCTTTGTTAGCATGTTACTATTGTCATTTGGTGGTGTCATGCTGTACATCATCTCTGGACACATGGCACTTTTCACCACAGGCTGATGTCTGTGAGGAATTTACATACTTCTAATATATATATATATATATGCTACTGTTGGTCAAAAAGAAAATCCTTGATCAGTTGTCACCTCTTCGATAGAATGTTCCATCATTTCTGGCCGTAGCAATCATTTATTTCTCGATCAAATAGAAAGTCCTCTACGGCTATTATGGCAACTGCATATTTAACTAAATAATAAATACGTCATCTGTATAAATACACGCATCTGAGTGTATTTATACATGTAGGGGAGAAAGAAACTATATTTGTATTGATTCCTCTTAACTTTTGCCATTTCATCTTATCTAAGCTTATGGCTGATATCCTACTACAAGTTAGAAGATAACTTGCCAGTTGGATTATTCTTACAAAATGATCTTTCAGATAGGATTTTACTCATCTGGCAAATGCAAAATATACAGCCGTTTTCTTATATCAATAATTGAAAATGTCATCAAGTGGATTAATCTTCTAGGTCTTAAAGAAAATAACTATTCATTATATATATGAATCACAAAGGACTTTAACAAATGACAAAATCTGTATCAATTGAATACTTCCAACAGCAAGAACAACTAAAATGAATTTTATATGAAACTAGGTGAGAGATAATGATATGATCAAGATGGTGACTTTCCACATTACATTAAACAAAAGGTTAGGATGGAAACTACTATCAATATTAGAAAGAGTGATAACGGTGGACTTGAGAGACCTATTTTCTCGCGAAACTTTTTTAAGACAGATTTTATAAATCTCAACCGACGATAACTCTAACTCAATTAATGTCGAATGTATGGAAACGGTTAATCTCACTACTATCATATACATATATTATGAAAAATACACACAAGGGAAATTAATATAAAAAGATATAAAATATTTTAACTCGAGAAGTAGTAAATGTTCTAATAAAAGACTATAAATTAGATAAATAAACTTTCAATCTATACAAGGGCAGTTCAATATATTCGCAGCCGGAGACGAGTTATTAACTGAATTCTGATCAGAGATTTCCACTGTTTGATAAGCCAAAGTTTTTGTTGGATAGACTTCAAGGAAAATCACACGAAACTGCCTGGATGTCCAAGAGATTTTCAGTCACATTCAACTTCGGCTATGCTCTTGCCATTATGTCTACAGGAGCAAACCAAGATTAAATCAACCGTTATCGCTAAAATTTACTTTAATTGTTTTCTATTTATTTCGAATCTTGAAGGTTTAACCAAAGTAGTAAATTCCTTAGCTGAAAAGAATTGCATGATATTTTGTAATGTTATCGCTGTAAAAACTAATATGGAAATGTGACTAAATTTCCCATTAGTAAAATTAGCATTTACTCACCCACCAGAAACCGGTAATTAATACTGGTGTAAGGATGTGTGGCTTTCCTTTGAATGGGCAATTCTAGCGATGAATTTTCCCTCTCGGTGGGGAACGCTTATATATATTTTGATATCGAGCTTATTGAGCAAGAAGAATACAGTAAATTATCTCAACCTAATTATTTTTCCTTACGTGTCTTTTCCTTTTCAGTCGTTGAAGTTGCTGATAAATATCTGCTGTACCATTTTGCATTAGAGCACAGAATAGACGCAAACTACAACATTCCACCGACTTTTAGTCAGGACACCAGTTTCTTTAAGCAAGAAATAAAACGATTAGTTGATTGTTTTCTTTTTCTTTTCTTTCCCATGGATGGTCTTCTTCAATAACTCAAATGTGCACACTTTAAGCGCAGTTTGGTGCAACCACCTGTTTACATGTTGGGGACAGCCACTTATATACTGTGAGGCACGAATCTGCAGCTAGTAGTTATGAGATCAACTTCTAGCTCAACCCTCTCATGCACCTGGCTCTTTTCATGCCCTGATATGCAACTGAGTGCAGTCTACTTTGGGATCTCTTAAGATGGGCGCATTACATACTGGAGTTTCTACTAGATCACCTCTTATAACGGCGTTTTTTTTATTGTCAGTAAATTTGATTAAGATCATTTAATATATTTTGTCATGAATCACATGATACAATTTCCTTAGACTGTAAAAGCATATATATTGAAGATATTCATCTCATATAAATCGACAAATCTTTAATGAGCATTAGATAAGAAAAATCACTTCAGAAATACATAAATATAAATAAAAAATTGCTCCATCTATGCGGATTAATATTCACCATTGAAACCAGTGAACGGACAGGGGAATTATTTTGGGAAATAAATATTTGTTGTGAATAATAGATATTGTCTTCATCATTAGGCTGATGACTTATTGATGTACTTATTTATATGGTTTACAAGACAGATATTTATATCTACGCACTTAATGATATTCCAATTTTTGTTCGAACAATTCGATCTCTTAATTATGCGGCTGATGCTGTTTTCATGTCATTTCTATCCATTACATTTTTCGTATTTGAACCTTAAGAGACTAGACAATTCACTTGTCAGAAAACTATTTGTTTATAAATTTGTCAACAAACTTTGATAAGTTTATTTTTTAAGAAAATAACGATGATTATTACTAATGAAAACATAATATTAAACATTTTTATTTTCCTCTTTAAGGATTTGTTGGATACTGGACGAGAAGAATTCTAATGAATTGATCTGTTCTGTATTTTTTTTAAAGTTTTTTTTTTTTTTTGCCTTAGGATAGGGTTCAAGTGATCTGATTAAACGAAGCTGATTGAGTTAGAAGGATGCAGTAAAATATCTGAACCTAACGATTGGACCTTAGGTTATTTTGCTGAGTGTTGACTACCATTTTGAAAAAAGTTAGATATTTACGCATTTTTCCCCTTTTCATTCGTTGAAGTTGTTGACAAAGATCTGCTTTAGCTGTCTTGCCTTATTCTAGGAACACAGAATTGACGAAAACTAGAATATGCCAACGATTCTTCATCCTGTCCTAACGTGAGAGGAACGTCAGCTTAGATTTTGGCATTGCCTTTTCATCAGAATCCTTGTTTACTTAAACAAGTAATAGTTCCTTATTTTACGTTTTTTATTTTTCCTGGCCATGATTATGTTCATAGGCTTTATTTGAATGAATTTTCCAATGTTGCGTGAATACTTGCCGAACAACATTTTCGAAACAGTTGACGATTCAAATGTTACGAAGTTCAATATCTAAAGGAATCAAAGAGGAAGCGTAAGAGAAAGGAAATGATCTTTTGCCATGAAGATGTCTTTTGAAGAATCTTAAGAACAAGACCGAGAAAAATAACTTTGTAAAAAGAACATTCGACAAAGATTCATTCAGATAAAATACAACATAAATGGTAACAATGAATCCTAATTTTACAAGAAAAAATAATTGAAAATTAAAAGAAATATGATTACCTTTATTAAAACAGATTTCTAAAGGATTAAACAAATACCACATGGACTTCTTATCACTTAAATGAAAAGATAATTTGATCTTGGTTTTTTGGCCCTTTACGTTTACAGATTTCCAGTTTTGTTTACAAACAAATAATCATTTTCCAAAAAAGTCTGAAAGCACAAAATAATGCTGAAATGAGTGTGAACATTTTGCGGAAATGGTCTGAATAATTTCCCTTTTTATCATAACTAACATTATAGCAAAGTCATTTTTCCTGATTCAGTTGAATAATATTGTTATTCAAACGAGTCTGGATTTGTGCATTTTGAGTAATGCAATGCGAAAGCAAATTCTGAAATAAATACATGTAATATATCCACAAGTTTTGATATTATTTTTTCAATACGTCTGAAGAAGAAAACAAATAATTATCGGAGTTAAATTATTTTTTCAAGTAAAAAGCGGAAATAATTTCCGCTTTTGGAAACACTCTCAATTACAGGCCTTGATATGAAGTAAATATCAACACACAAAGCATGTTCGCGATGGATTGATTTTCAGTGTTAACGATAAAGTAACCCCTTTTATTTCCTCAGGCTATTTCCTGAGAACAACGGATTAATTCCAGAGAAGTAGACATTTGCGACCAGAAACGATTTCGCAACCCCATTCTAAAGAAAATGTCATGATAATTGCACTTCGTTAAGAATCAATACTTGTGCTGAATTGTGTTTTGTTATTGGCTGAGAAAATTTCGTGCAAACCTTAAGTTTGAATTACAGGTGAAGCCACTCAAATTTATTGTGTTAAAAAGTTACATGCAATAAGGAGAAATTTCCAGAAAATTATATAGATGTATATTAGAAGAGCGTGTTATTTCTGCCTGCCGTGAAAACACTGTGCACGGGTCAAACTGTGTCACAGCTCAATCTTTAATTATAAATGGCAACAGTCACGGCAACAGTAAGTCAATAAGGAAAATAATTGCAAGAGATGCAGCTGATCTTTTAATATTAAATACAAAGTTATTAATACGCAATAACATGAAGGTTTTAACTTTGGTGCCCCGAAGAGTGTAGACGTATTTTTCTTTTGCGTCTACCAAAAGCAATCTGTTAATCTTATTTTTCTTTTATGCATATCTTCTCGATTCAACAATAAAAACTGCATAAATCAATCCTTATTGTGTTTTATATTGATTTTGTTATTGTCGAGTAAGTACAAAAACTTGCGGACTCAATAACTATTTCCGTTCATTTTATATTTTATATGCTTTCATCTTGCGATGCGACATTATATTGATTATTTGCAATGCTAGAGTGTTTAATTATTCATACAAAGCTACAAATGCAGCTTTAGGCAGGCTCTTTGTGTAATCCAAATCTCAATGTACTTTAATAACTAAACATAGAACCCATGTTAAATACCAATTCAGATCAGGTGCGTGCAATAAGTAAATGGTTAAAAGAAGGATTAAAAAAAATATTAGATAGGCTTAATTAAAAACGCGATGGATCTTTTATACTTTGACTATCTTGAGGTACGAAAGTTGTTAAAAACAGTCAATTTCGACAGAGGAGAGCGGTAAATAAGTGGATAGCTAAAGTAGGGCATCTAGGAATAGGAGGTAAATGGATGCTTAATTAAACTTAATGTATCTTTTATTATGGCTGGAGCTAGTAACTATTCTTTATTGGAAACGACATTCCTTTATATAGCTCATTCTGTTCCTGCTCTTTGTTGAATTTGGAAAGGACGCCAAATTACTTTTGGTTTAAAAATAATTTTCCTCAAAAATATTTTTCAGTATAATCTATAATAAGAGATAATGATGTAAATTTTTAGCAGAATTTTACAAAAAATTAATTATCAATTAGGTGGTAACGCTGATAAAGGCTCGGCGTGACGACAAATACATCCACTGTGATTTCTTTAACTTAGTTACTGGTTTGTATTGAGGTTTTAACCCAAGATCTTCTTCGGAATTTGAGCATTTGAAATCGCTTGAAATACGGTGCCACTGCGAACATGATTTTGCGACCTGAATTTTATTTTTATATGGGTTTTGTGTTGCTGAATATAACTGATTCCATAAAAGTTATAGCATTAAAAGAAAAGATAAATCTATGAAACTATGAAGCTATACAACCTGCATTGTACTGTAATGTTATTTTAGTAGCATTTGATAAGAATATGAGACTAAATATTTCAGACGTAAAATTATTATTTATTCACGTCACAGTGTCGTAGGTCGTGGAGGATATGTGGTTTCGGAGACTTCATCTGAACGTTCGATCTTCTTACAAGGACGTTAGCTTGGAGCTTATATAACTTTCTATCAGCCGGCTCTCTTTTGTATGTATATCCTAGGTTCAGTTGGATTCACTTTCTGCTTATGCTTGTGCACGTGCATCAACATCATTTGATGTCCAATGTTGCAATGGGTGGCTATCAAGCGAACGTCTAAGTCAGCACTCCGAGACACCTAGTTCCTTTCACATGATGTGAAGTGATTCAATGACTAAATGCTACTTTAGCATCTGTTAAGGTGAACCCAGTACATATTTGCGTGACCCCACAGATAAACTCCTCTTAAAGGTTTTTTTTTTATGAACATTAAATTCGATTCAGACCTCTGGTGTGAAGCACATTGGACAATCTTTGGTAGGTGCTCAGGCTCAGGTACAATTTCTTAAGAATTCTTGTGCATAAATGCAACCACCCTCTCTTTTTTTCAAATACTCAATAAAATTTAATCATGGATTCACAATAAATCTCAATCAACTTGTTGAACTGTGAACCTAATGGGCTTCGGAAAGTCAGTACAGTTTGAGAATCCTTTATTCGAAATTCTTCAAACCGGAAATGCTTCGGTTTTTCAATTTTGTTTTCGAATTTTAGAATAAATGCCATTTAATTTGAATATAGAATCTATAAAATGGGACAGCTTGGTAATGGAACACAAACATAAACACTGTATCCTTTTACATTTCATAACACAGCTTATACTCATACCCTGAAGGTAATTTTATATAAATAACATATACCCTGAAAGTAGTACTATATAAACTGTAATAAATTTTGTGTAGATACAAATAAAGGTAATGACGCTTGTCATGTAATTATTACACGGATTTTTAAGTGGCGAAATTAAGATTTCACGTAAAAACAATGTTTTGTGCTTTCTGTACACGTACAAAAAATATTTTAAAACATGATGAAAAATATATAAATACAACACAAAACATTACTTCTACATCTAGTGTGAGGAACTGGAGGGAGGGAGTGCATCACGATGACATTACTGTGAGTGTCAAAAGGAAAATTCTGTTAGCTATCAGTCTCTGTCGGGTTTTGATTAAAATGTTGCAATACAAATGGGTACAGTATTTGTATGAAAACAAACAATGGATTCTGATTATAGTTAATGTAATAAAAACTGAAAAAGTCAACATTGTATTTGTAACACTGCAGAGCAACAATCATGCTACGGTTAGCTGTATGCTTTCTGAAATGTTCCATTTGTGGGAAGTCATGTCAACACCTGAAAATATTTCGGACTTTGGAGATTTTCGGATTTTAGAATTTCGGACTGAGGATATTCAACCTGTATAAATATATTTTTAAAATGAATTTACTAAAATAAAAAAAGGCAATACTATTTTCGGTTATAGTGTATAAAACAAAGAATTAAATGAAAAGTAATATTTATATATTTATATGTCCTTTATTGTTCTTTGACAGAACAGGAAAATTTATTTGTGAAGATACCACCTGGATTATGGATTTACATAAATTGGAACCGATAATCGCCGCCGACTTGGTACTCATTTGATTTTAGTGATTTAATCAATACTAACATTTTTCATGTCTGAAAGTAAGGAAGACAGAATAATCCATTAGATGTTAACATATCAAACTTGTCATTTAGAGATGTACAGACAGACATCAAGAGTACCGGTTTATTAAAAAAAATCACGTTTACGACACTTGAAATGCAATCGCATATATGTTTCCTTGCCCTTGTAATTAATAGTCATGAGCTTTTAATCTTTTTCGGCTTTCGAACGTCACACAATCTATCACAAAATAAATTTATTGCAACAAAAAGCAGTAACTCTTTGAAATTGTGAAACGTTTTAGTGTTATCGAAATATATGAAAGGTCAAAGATTTTAAGCCAATAGAAAAAAATGAATAGCATTGGAAAAAAGCTCGTGCTTGACAGCATTCGAACAATGTGTAAAATAAGCAAGTACAGTTTTAAAAATATTCGCCAAAGCTCTTCTTACTTCAAACCTTTATTGATGAATTACAATTATCTGAAATTTATAAATGTGTTAAGCGAAAGTTTATCACCTTTATTCGTTAGATGGCATTAAGAACTTTTGGTGTCTATTATCTTTATTCAGAAAGAACGCGTTTGACTCCAACTTGACTTTTTATATCAATTTAGTTTTTTAAATTGTCAAGATTGACTTATTATTCCTTACGATTCGATTCATTGAAAAGAGAAAAGAAAAAAATCAGCATTGTCAGTATATTAGGGAAAAATCCAACTCAAATATAAAAAAAAAAGTTTGCAGTTTATAAAGACAGTACTGTGAATATCAAAATTAAATAATGACGTTTCGTGCAGGAAGTCTCTAGCTGAAAGAAAATCTACGGTCGAAATGAGCAGTTAAGGTTGATTATAATCAAATTAAGACATTATTTAAAATTAATCATAATTATACGATTCGAAAGTAATTTTGGTCACTTCCATGGGTATCTTTCTCATTCTGTTAGCAAAGATTTGGCACATTTTCGTTTATTGATTGAAGATTGAAGAAAAATAAGCAACATATTCGCTCTGCTTTATTGAAAGAAAGGTCAAAATACAACTGAAATGAATTTGTAGTTTATGAAGAAAGAGCGTTTCGTGCTGGAGATATCTCGCTAAACGAAGCCCCATAGTTAGATGGACCACTTAAGTTTGATAGCAATCAAATCAAGAAATTAATAATCAATGTCATAAGAAACTGGAAGAGAGCAGAATAAAATATTTCACGTCAAGAATTGAAAGTAAATTTACACTATCTTGATTATGTTAGGCATTTTGATGTGTGGCTTAACTTTACAGCATCATAGCTGTTATATTTTCTGTGTATCCTTCAAAAAGCCATTAACACTTACTGATGAAACAACTACGTAAATTAGTCAAATTTCTTATAAAATTGGATATTTCAATCTTTATCTACTAACAATAAAGGTTCTACATACATAAAGAAAATGCTATGAAATTTAAATTGCGTAAATCAACCCGATCGTCTGTTAAATCCCAGTGTTTGTTCATCTTACCAAATATTTCAGACACCTTCTTTGAATTCACTCAACCAGGAAATAAAGAAACGCATTTTTATCATTTTTCTATTTTAAAGCGGTCATTTCACGCTTCAAGTTCTCAAAAATTTGAGTAGCATCCCGTATGCAAATGCAACCACTGTTACGTTTTCGGCTAAACGTACTTGTAAAAATGAATATTTCATTGACCACATATCAGAATACTGGCTTTTTCAAACTACGTCCGGCCTTTAATTTCCCAAAGCTCCCAACGAACAAACATCAGGATCTTTTTGAAAGGTATTTTTGGTCAAGCCAAGTGATTTTTGGCACCGGCTTATAAATTTCATTCCGTGTACAATTTGTTAATGACTTGTTTGTAATGTATAGCGCATGGTTGACGGAGACGTATTTTAATTTGAATATCTAGATAGTTTGATTAAAGATATCATGGAAGAATAACGGTAGTAGACTCTAGATTGAATATATTGTAGTCATCGAAAGAATCGGGTTTCATAGGATGTTCGATCACCAATATAATACTTTCTATCTAAAGACGGCAAAATTCCAGAACACAATTTCTCTTGTCATCAAATATTAATCATATTCATCTCTCATTTCTCACTTCGCATGTATATATGATTTTGTGAACGTCGCTTTTGAAATCACTCATTATTTATCCATCTAGTTACACAGAGATTCCAAGAATGTTGTTATTTAGTCTTTCCCTTTCCTGTTTGACATTTTCTAATATCTCACATTGGTACAGTTCACACGAAACCTCTCGAATCTTGTTTAAATAGACATTGGTTGGTCCGGAGACAAGCTCAAGTGAGGGTTTTTGTTGATTCATATAGCTTTAAGTAACAAATTGAAATTATTTATCAAGAGAAATTAACTTAGGAAATAATCGCAGTTTGTTTTATAGAGAATTACTCTGATTTTTTTTTATATGTCTAGCATGCTATATAGCTAGCTTGCCGGCTAAGATTTTTTACCAAGTCAAAAGTAATTTATCATTTAGGTTTTCTTTGCTGCGAACATTGGTGGAATTGCTATGTCGATTTTTGCAGATGACAGCTGAGCTTCAGCAGCACACGTAATCAGCTAATGAAATATCTTCTTTTTTTTCCGAAAATGACAGATTCTGAAGTGTTTGTCTTTGGACTGACTCCATGAACAGTCCAAGAAATTGCAGATCAAAATAAACCTTAAAAAAAAAAAGCAGAGTGCAAGAAGCTTCGAGGGACCTTGCACACATTCGAATAAATACTGCAAGCACGAAAATATACACACATTCTAATGTATGGACGAGCACCAGTATCCATTACATTAGTCTCCCCCCAACCTTATTTGCGGAAGATATATTTCAAAACTTACAGCGGATTCCCAAAAGAGTGGACAGTACTGCTCATATATATATATATATATATATATATATATATATATATATATATATATATATATATATATATATATATATATAGCTCGGTAGTAAATTGGGTATCTGCATGAATAGTGGAAACGGCGTACTGCGTTTAAATTCCAGCCAAAGTTATTGCATTTACTTTTTTTTACAAATATCATTGGCAAAGGTAAGAATTAATTACTTCTTCCTCCAGTTATGGTTCAAATAGAAGGCTAGACTGAAATATCAAGCCTTGTTTGGTAATCAGTCAAGTAGAATGAAATTCACATCATATTCTACGAAGACAAAACAATCCAAAGATAGGTTACATATCGGAGACGGCAAAATTAAGAGGTTGCTGCAATTTCAGTAACTATAGTAATAGCAACGGAAAGAAAGACACAGAAGTCGGAAGGCGCGTAAATATAGCGCAGCATATTTTTCAGAAATTCAGCAATATATTAAGAGATCGGAAAATTTTCTCAGTAACAAATATCTTGACTGTCATATAATACCTAATCCCCGATGTGTCAGTGATTCTGGATACTAGACTGATAGATGAAGCAACGACAGAGATGTAAAGAGAAAGTCTTAAGGAAGATGTTGTCTACAAAGAAACTACTGCCAACAATCAGAGACAGCTGATAACAATGAAAGAATTTAATAGACAGAGAAGTTTTATTGCGGGCAAGTGGAGCAGGGAATAACAACGAGAAACTTTCATGAAATTTTGAGAAATGGATGGCAGAACAAGGAGTACAAAGACAAAAAGACGTAAACGGGCAAGAATTACTTAGAGCAACAAAAAACAGGAAAGCTATTATCGCTTATACCATTAAAGATCATGATATATATGTGTGTATGTATAATAAAGAGAAAACGAAAATTAGTTCGATGCGTTTTGTCCTCTGATAGACTTGATCAAATGTAAAGATCTTATTTTGAAACAATTAATTTATTTGTGGTTGAATGTAATTCTGTATATCTATCTAATATACTTGATAATTTGTTGTGTATAAGATCCATTTTGCGTTCATAGATACGTGTTTTACGTGGAGAGAGACAGCAAGACAGACACAATTGGCTGAAAAATGTCTAACAGCCTTGTTAATGGAAAGTACATAATTTCTTTTCCAGAGTGAAGGTAATTATTAACGGTCATTAAGACTTAGACGTAGGTTCGATCATAACTGGGTGCCTCGTGTGTAGCCTAGCATCAAACTAAGTTTAATAATTTACAACTTTACCGCAGCAATTATCGTGGCATGCTATTTTAATGTGTCGACAGAAAAAAACACAGTGAGAAATTGATTTGTGCTTTTCCCTAAGGTTTCTTTGGTTTACCGATTTCGTATTCCACTAATACATGCAATAAAATGCGAAGCTATAAACTAAAAGAATAAAATCTATTTTAATACCAACAGAAGAATCTAGCGTAAATCCGAGCTTTTATCAAAAATATATTTTGGAAATGAACTGATATAACAGTATCTGTTCTAACCTGATATATGCACGAACTTAAACACTGCATTGTTTCTATAAATAAACATTCATTTTTCTGATAACTGTGATTAAATAAAAGAAAAGCAAAATAAAAACAATTTAATTTACTATTTCTAATAATAATTATAGTTTCTTTGAAAATAAACTTTAGTAAAGCGATAGATAAATAGAATTAATAATTCGTATTACATTTCGAGTTTAGTACAAAATAAATGAAAAAAGAAAAACGTACAATAGATTGAATAGATTAATGATTGCTCTGTAGCAGAAAGAGGAGTTATTGAAAACTGAAAGAGATTTGCGCTTCTTACTATTCAAAAGTACCAAACCATCTTTAAATCAAAAATCATCTCTCACCAATTAAAAATCAGAACATTCTCTATTTATATATCATGTGTGTTTCTGTACAACTCAGAACTCTGGAGAACTTACAAATACAGATGATAAAAATACAGATGATTTCCAAATAAAATTACTTAGAATTGCCTTTAATATTCGTTTGCTTTACAAGATCTTTAATGAAGACTTATACGAGAAGATAAAATGTGAACCTTGGAGCTAAACCATTATCAAGTTCACTTTCCTAGGACATGATATGTAATGAGACTACCTAAAAACATCAGTGAAAAAAAACGAAGAACATTACTTCAAACTATATGAAAAAAGTCGCTTCGAAATGTTGTGGCTAAATATAATTAAAGACGACCATGCAAATAAATATTCTAATTGCGAAATCCAGCAATTCACCTTCAGTTGTAGTTGGGGCTCACCATAGGAAATTTCTTATACAATTATTCTAAGAGAAGTAGTAGTTGTAGTAATAATAGTAATAAACTAACTAATATTTTTATTACAATGAAGTTATAAATTAATCCTTCATTTTCTGAACCTAATGAAAATTACACTATTCTTATAACAAACAACATGATTATGTTTCATTGTGAGCATTAGTAATTTTTGTTTTTTTTTACAAAAATGTACTGCTAGTTATATTTTACTATGGAAATGTATTTTATAGTTTCATAGTGTTGTGATATCAGTTTTGGGGTTACCTATAGCCTTTAGTTAGGACCCTAACAGGTACTACCACCTCAGGCCAGGGTGGACCTGGGAACAACACCAATTGAGAGGTGGTTCCATGTACCTCAGAACTTTCCGATCAGAGGCTTTGCTAGTGGATTTAGTTCACCCAGGGCACAAGATGATTGTCTGAAAGAAATGTCAATGAATAATGATGATGCCTCATTCCAAAGTTCCGACATCAAATCTCACACATCTGTTTAAAGTCTTCCAGGCATCATCTGTTAAATGCAAACTCTCCCATATTTAAGCCCAAAATAATTGTAATTATTTGCCTGTCGAATTTGACGTTACATTAATTGCACCATAATTGAAACTTGTCTTCTTCTTGATGGATTCTTCAATATCAGAGTGCAAAGAAGATTCCGCATACAGATTCATTCGCATTACCTTTCACTTTCAGAATGCAGGAAAAATTTATTCGAAATCGTTTTAAACAATTTTATTTGGGCATGCTATTTGCAGAGAAGACTTTAGATTTATGTGTATAATAATATGCGTAGATTGAAGTTAAATGTTAAATAAATGACTATCTCATTCTTTTCACGTATTAATGGAGACTTTCAGTCTTGAATCACTAATGCCAAAATAACTCGTGATTAGATTGACTGCGTCGTAAATACTATAATTGAGAATTGAATGCTGTACATATTTCAAGAATAAGCACTCAAAAGCGTTGAACTGATACACTTAGAATTTCAAATGGTTTATTGGTGCTACTTTCATTCAAACAAAAAATCGAGGTTTTTATAACTTAGTATTATATTTCTTTATGCAAATATATTGTAACAGACACCACCAACCGAGCACCGGAAATGAATTCTTATATTTATTTTCCAAGCATAGCTTAGATGTGGCACAAGGCCGAAAGTATGGGGCATCTAGTGGGGATCGAACTCATTTTTCAGTTGTAACTGATCTAGCGAGACAAGCTTGCTTAACCATTACACCACGGCGAGGTGTCCAATGAATTCTTATAGACACAGAAATGTTTAAGGATTCAAATATATTACCAAATGCCATCTTCAAATTAGATGGTGGATTAATTTAATATCTCTGGTTAAAAATGAACATTTCCCAGTAATTCTGATCTCGCAAAGAAAAATAAGAACGAGAAAATTAAAGTCAGTCTGTGAAGCTAATAAAACTCAACAATTTTCAAATTAGTTTCATAAAATTGCAGAAACTATGGCCATATAGTTGAAAAATGTTTGCCAGTAAGACATATGATATACGATTAATTCTTTAAGGGATTAAAAAAAATAGTGGAATAGGTTTCAGGAGGCTGAAAAACGAAAGATTTGGTAATTAATGAGAAGTGACCAGTGTAATTATGATACTTTTTACAATAGGTAAACTTTAAAATTTCAGATAAATCAAATGTGGTTTCGATGTTTATGACGGTGTTACAAGACATCTGATGAAACCTTGTAAGGTTATTTAAGCATTTTATATAGAATATTTCAGTTTCCGGTTTCATTGGGAGCGCAGACATTTTTTTTTATTTTAGGTAGTCATGTGTGTCGCATCCAGTCGTTGAATGTGACTCGAAAGTCTTAAAATTAACTGAAACTTAATGTTTTCGACACATTCTAGTAACTTTCAATTCATTTTTCTGTCGCATCAGTTACTTTGTTTTCTGTGAGTAATGTTATTCATTATTATTCATATTTTCATTAGATATTCACCTTACATATTTGAAATGTTTTCGATAATTGCTTGAAATATTTTTAATTCATTCGAATGTCTTGTGAATTGTAATCAGCGGTATATTTAAATTTTATCTAAAAGAGCTGAAGAACAATGTGATTTATAATGTATTGTAATAAAGCCATCTCTCATTTTCAAAAAATCCATGAAGTGAGTGTCACCATTTTAAAAATGATTTCGAACGATTTAGTTATCAAGTAGTTATAGTATTTGTTTCCGTGAATTATATTGATATCAGGAGATTGTATTTCATGAAGGAAGCTCAGAATCTGACAGACATAGATGAATCAAAGTTAACGCCGCAGAGATAAATTCCGGTAAAACAATTCCATAAATTAAAGCATTTGCGAATACTTAAGCTTTCTTCGTTGTTCTTTCATTGTACATTGAAATATATACTATATATATATAGTATATTTTCATAATACAGTGTAACCCGGATATAAGAGAGTTGTCGGGACCGGAGAAGAAGTCTCTTATATCAGGGTTACTCTTATATCCGGGTTTGGTCTATTTTGTTTAGGTAAGTATTGCTCTAATTTGGGACCACAGAAAATCTATTTTATATCCGGGTTTATCTTATATCAGGGTCTCTTATATCCGGGTTACACTGTAATTTCAGTATATATATGATAATTTCACTTGACTTTTTTAATATTAAGTTTGAAATTTCTACTTTTTTCCAGTTAAAAGTAACATATATTCATACGACGACGACAAAGTTGAAATAAATATGAATACATGTGAATCTGCCGGAATATTTTTATACAAAAGAGATTAATTTTAGAATCCATTTTGAAAAATTTGAAATTCTATAAATGGAAAAAAATATGTAATTACATTAAAGACATTTATATTTGATTGAAATCTCCGCATGAGATGACTCAGAAAAAGAAATATTAATATTTATTAACTAATTAAATGTAATACTAAAGATAATACTTCCATATGTTGGCATACTACCAAATTGCAATGGTCAGCAAACTAACAGAGAAGAAAATTATACGAGGAAATGCTGAAAAATTCTCGACTCGTACCACATCCCAAAATCTGGTCAAAGTATCAAACATCAGAATTTATTTTGGAGGGTAGGGGGAGATCGAGAATATTCCAGAATTTCTTCCTACTATACATACTGAACCGCGTTCCTCAAAGGTGAACTCATTTGTGGGATCTTTTATCAAACTAATCAAAACTTGGTATATGCTTACATTTTTTGTAAGCAATGTCTACATATACGCGACAATGATTTTTTGACCCAACTCCTTTCCACAAATCTGAGAAATTTTCTGTTAATTCACCCCAAAATAAAAAGAATTTATATTTACTAAAATTCACACCAAATTCTCCCAGAGTGAAGCCCTTCCATTGCACTTGGTTTACTTTTGCGATCTCCCCAAATGTGAGCGACCCGGGTGCACTATTTCTAATTGTGGGGTCAACATTCGAGCTCATCCTGATAAATATATATATTTTTCTTTTTTTTAAATTGTAAAAAATTCCTTGTAAGTACTTAGGACTTACGACAATGTGAAGAACTCCCTGATTTTTGGTAATTTTTCATTCTGAGGGTTGGAGTTGTTGCGAGGCAAGCTAAAGAAATTTTGATTTATAATTTCAAAAGAGTGCCAAAAATCAAATAAAAACTTTGATTTAGAACTTATAATTTCTTGGTGTGGATTAATATTTGCGATAAGTAACTTTACACTATTTGGGATAAATTAACAGAAAAGATCCCAAATCTGAACAAATGACTAAATATTTTGAGCAATTTTGGTGGAGAAAGGCGTCTTTATTGAACCGAGATTTTTTCAGTATCACTTCGGATAAACGAATAAAAGGCACTGTTCATCTTTAATCATGCAGATTATCCCGATCCCCTGTAATTGCTTGTAATACTATTTTTAAAATAATTTTTGTTCGATTTTATTTTATTGTTGCATTGGAATTACATAAATAACACCGAAGGGCATAAAGAAGAAAATAATAAGAGTTAAATATTCATACAAATATGTTTGTTTGTTTGTTTTTCACAACCTCACATGTCCTAAGTTGAAATCCAATAAGCTGCTATGGTTTCCTAAATTTTATCAGCTACGCCTGTAACTTTGTTTTCCTTACAATATATTTCATCCACTTCTTTCTTTTGTAGGCGTTATTTCTTACTTTCTCTTTCTTACTTTTTAGGTGTTACAAAATCTTCTCCCCTCTGTCTACGCAACTAGAATACTTTACCCAAGCTGATTGTCTGCCACCAACAAAAAGAACTTGTAAGACCACTAATTGGTCGAATAAAAGACGCTGTTCACTTGAAGATAAATTTCTTGTAAACCTGAATCGTTTATTGAACATACAGACAAACGGCGAGCTTGTATGCGAGAAAAGGGAAGACAGCAGTGAAGAGAGACGTTTGGCCGCAGAATTAAATTCTTCGGCGAGGAATGCTAAACAGTTGCCTTCATTGTCTTTTGAAAGACAGCCAACCAAGTATTTACACCGATTAGTAAGAATAATTGCCAAACTCCCTGTGGTCCATCAAGTAAACACATTTCGGTTGTTATTCGAGCTGTTAGTATGATAAATCTATATTCGATTCGTGATCTAAATATTTCATTAATTGTTATTTGCAATCATGACTTTGTAGAAGAAAACAAAGTTAAACACTTCTTATGAGATACATACTAAAGAGGAAGAATTCCTCATTTCATGGATTTTTAGTTTTGTCATCATGAATCCGAAAGTAGCATAAGTATGAATCACTTTTATATCTATTGGTTTCGTTTACTTATTTTTCAAAGTGGATTATTTTGTGAAATTATTTCTTGAAACTTAACGTCTACAGTTCAAAATAATCAATATATCTATCTAGAGTATGTCTCTGGCTCTCTCTCACACACTCACATATATATGTGTGCATGTGTGTGCATATATATATATATATATATATATATATATATATATATATATATATATATTGTATATAAAAATATTTGTTAAACGTAACACGTCTCAGTTAACTCGCTACTAAATACGTTAAATGCCGAAAACAGCCTAGTCAGAAATGTACACGAATGACGAATGTAACCTAGTCTACATGGTAACTCAGCGCCATCTAAACTTACTTTAAACTTAATAACTCAAAAACGAAGCATTTGCGAGCATATATTTATATGAACATTTGTCCTTGTTTTAGTTTGAGGAACCCACCTCCAAAGTTTCTATAAGTATTTTCGATACACCTTGTAAATATGTTTGTGTCTCTGACAGTAGGATGTTGAGTAATATCTCAACAAAAATGGATATAATATAGCAAAACTATTCAGCTACGCGTTTCGCCTTATAGATCGGGTGTTCTCAGATTGTAATAAAAGACAAAGGCATGTGTCAGTGAGAAAATTGGGTTTGGAATATCGGGAAGAAGTAAAAGATCCTTACCAAACGTTTACGAGAGTTGGTCTTTTTCGAACACAAATCACAAACGTCTACTGGATTTGACATTTATCCTACTCTGAGCAGATTTCTGTTTTTCTCTATTAGTCAGTATTCTGCATTGTGCTACTAATATTTTTGCCATGATGGAGGATATCATATACGATCCCGGTCTTCGGTTGACCCAGGAGAATTTGGAGATTCTTACGCTTTCAATAGATTTTCTTAGTAAATTGTTTTCTCGTTTAAACAGACTAGCATATTTCGGACTAAATAGAGCTCAGATGTTTTTACGTGAACAATAAGCACTTTTGTGTTAGTCCACAATAGATTTCTGCGATGTTCAACTAATCTTTTTTCAAAGTTTTCTGGATGTTTCACCGAGGTATGCCACGAGGAATGGTGTGCAACTTATTTTGCATATTTCTGCCTCTGGTTTATTATTGTTGCTATTTCGTTTAGTGCTCACATAGACAGGTACAAGTGCGTGTGTGCGTGTAGTTAAAAAAAGTATTGATGAATTCGTTGATCTAAAAATAATTTTCTGCAGCAAATGTAAAATAATAAGCATTTTGCAATACTGTTGCAAGCGTCATCGTTCACAATATCATATACTCTGTAGGTGGAAAAAAAACTTTCTCGGACAATGAAGAATGGATTCCAAAATATTATGGTTGCTAATTAATCAGATTCTGCGAAGTTACATTTATTGGGTTATTAATTAATCAGAGACCTTTTCAAAACTTATATAGGGTGCGATGGTTAAATTATGTCCTTTTATATTTTTAATTTAGCGCATGCTCGTTGTTTATGTTTGATTTTCCGACTGCACAGTATATAGTAGGGTCAGTAGAGCACCGTCTATCAGAAACAGAACACAATGACGCAATTCTCTCCGCCAGAAATTTAGAAACGGCATGCTGTGCTGCTTGGCATTCGTGCCGGAAGCTCCAATACGAACATTTGGGTGTGTTTGGGTGTCAATCTGAGGACAATGTAGAGGATTCTGAATGATTTGGATGATATATTCAGTCAACATCATGATGTTTGGAGGGATCATCTGTGATGGCGACGTTATACTTCCATTCATCTTCACACAGTGCCTGAGACTCAACACGGACGGAGGTCTACATCAAATGTCTTGAGGAGGTAGTGCTGCCCTGGGTCACGAGGGTGGCTACTGGATGAATCTAGATCTGACAACAGGACTCTGTACCATACCACAGACGCAGGAGAATCCAGTCATTGCTCTCAGACAATTTCTGCGACCACATCACACCTTACATCTGGCTTCAGACTTCAACCTCCTTGATCATTATATGTGCTGCTCAGTTAAGCGAGAGACCAACAAAATGTGTGTGTGCGTGTGTGTGTGAGAGAGAGAGAGAGAAATAAAAACGTATGAAATTTTATAAACTAGAACAGTGTTATGAAATTAATTGAAAAGAAAAAATATCAGCGTCCTCTCTCTTCCGTGTGTGCGTATATATATATATATATATATATATATATATATATATATATATATATATATATATATGTGTGTGTGTGTGTGTGTGTGTGTGTGTGTGTGTGTGAGTGCGTGTGTGTTATTCAGTTTTTCTGTATCTGTAACTTGCAGTTTCATATTCTCCCGTTCCTTTTCCAGAACTAAATAGCTATTCAGTAGCTTATTACATGTATAGCGGGAGAGCAGGTCGCAAGTTTTGAAAAAAGAGATTTCTTTTCCGAAGACTCAAGTAGTCTGGATGTATGTAACAAGGAGGAGGTACAGGTGGATAATGTTTATTAATAATCCCACACAAACGTTCTTAATCAGAATTTCTGTTTGTGTCTGCCATTTATTCAACCTTTTTACATTCTCTACGCTCTGCAAGATTGCCTGTTTTTTCTGAGATGCAAAGATAATGTCTACTACCCTTACCGCTAAATAAGTGCTCAGTAGTTAGAATCTACCATCCAATAGTACGATTTAGTTATTTAATTCGTAATAGTACGTAAACAATGCCACTTCATTTTATACCTTTCATGGGCCATACTCACAGTTTACAATTGTACTATCTCTTTTTCCATTATACCTAAAATTCGTCGTTTTTTTACGGATTATTGCTCTATACACCACATTTTGGTTAAACAATTACTCTTTATCACAGCTTAATAAAAAAATACCCTTCGTATGAAAACACTTTCACGGTGAACTGCAAGTAACCATATTAATGACAAGTTTTCATACAATGTTGTTTATATAAGGGGATTATAAGGAAATCCTATCAATTAAAAGTTTAAAATCAGTTTAAAAAACTAAACAAAAGAACAGGAAAGGGCGGAATATTCTATCAGGACAACGAATGTTTGTTTGTTAGATGACTAGACAAAACGTTTTGAATTTGGGATGGAAAGTTTTCATTCATCCGCCATCTTCAAAAAAACATTACACTATCAGATTACCACTTTTTTTTTCGTTCTTTTCAGACTTCTTTAATGAGAAAAAACTTTGGAGGTTGAGAAAAGACACAGAGAAGTTCTTTGCAGTGAAAGCCAAAACATTTCCATACGGCTATGAAATTATGAAAGAAAATAGTGGAACAATGTGGTTCATTAAACTTAGTACTGAAATAAAACAAATCTCAGATAAATGGAACAATCTTTTACTGTTACTAATACAATAATTTAAAATGACTCCTTTAACATTAATTATAATAGGTTGAAGTGAATACAAATACTAAAAGTAATGATACGTTTATTCATTTTAATAGCAAAATGTGACACGAAACATAAAAGGCGACCCAGGTAGCTTTATTTACTCAAATTAAAAATATTGCCTCACTTATTTAGTTTCATAAATTAATTTTAAATTTAAAGACATTTTCGACACCAGAATTTAATAAATAAATGAATTTAATAAGTGTTAGTAAAAAATGCCTTATCTAAATCACTTTTCTAATAAAAAACAGAATCGTTGATCTGTTTATAACTGATGTTTTTCAGTAAATTATTAAACGTTGTCAAGTTCTCAGAAGCCATAAAGAAGCCCCAGAAAAAATACAAATAATCTTAATTAAAAGCAACTTC
Source organism: Acanthosepion lycidas (assembly GCA_963932145.1). Classification (NCBI taxonomy): domain Eukaryota; kingdom Metazoa; phylum Mollusca; class Cephalopoda; order Sepiida; family Sepiidae; genus Acanthosepion; species Acanthosepion lycidas. The sequence goes on along the minus strand of OZ010571.1, from coordinate 77,726,550 downwards.
CAAATTAATTATTCTACTCACGTTGGTTGTGAAAATATCGTAACAAATTTAAAAAGTTGAAGAAAAAAAATGAGGAAAAATGAAATAATTATCAAAATACAAAACATTTTTCTTTCTGTTTTTAAGACAACTTCTTAAAATACAAGTAATATTCTTGCAACACGCGACAGATTAACATATCTTCATCACTAAATTCCTACCTCGACCACATTGCACAATTCATGTAACCCAAATATATAAACAATGACTTTTCAGCCGTTATAGATCTTGAAGCGTAATATAACATAATTCATACTTCTGTAAAGATTATTTTATTTTGTAAGACCAAATTTATGGCTAATGAAAAAGATTCTATGAGAAATATATGCAACAGATAAGGTGTGTATTAAGACGGATTCTGGAAAGGTTTTGGAGCGTTGGGAGTTGGTTTTCTTCAGCCTTCAGCGAAATGCGTCAAAAACATGTTATGGAAATTATTTTGTTGAATACGTTTACATATGAGTACCAGCGGTGTCTAGTAATTGTTGTCTCTTCAAATTTCTGTTATTATTATTATTGGTCTTCATGTTGCTTACTGAGTTGATGGATTTCACTGAAGACTAAGTAACAACAAATCTACTTAATGTTCTACAAATATTCTGAATATTCCAGCTGATTTTAGTAAATGTCGTTTGAGTCGAGTCGTTTCAGTTCTTCCTTGGACTTGTAATACTTCCGGTTAATTTGTTGTAACGAATTACCGGAAACTGAACTAAAGATGCTATCTATGCTTTACGTGTAGACGGCCATTTGAAATGCAAAAAAGTACGCGTGTCGAGCCTCACACAGGATGATTTCTAAATCACTTCACTGTAATTAATCGTTCATCTCCATATCCTGTGTACTCCTTAATTTACTTTATTAGCAGAATCGATGCACTCTTCAATATTGACACTCTATGGCCCTCTCACATATAGAATGTACAAGTAATTTTTATAATAAAATTCACACGAGTGCCATTTAAAGAACCTGGTGCGTGATAAGAATTAAAAATGTGGTAGAAAGTAAAGATTATGAAGATAAGGAGGATAGATAATTATTGACCATTGACTTGAAGCGGTTAAGATTCTAGTGATCAGGGATGCAACCACGCAATGGTCCATTCCACGACGTGGCATTTCTTGGGGAAAAACTCTCAAACTGGAACGCTCTTCTAACATTTGGAAGGAGAAGGAAAGGCGTAAGTTTTGACTCCCTTGTAAGTGGATGACGTTTCCTAGCTGTAAAAGTTTGACTGCACTGGTAGAACTAAAGAATGGAGCTGATTTGAACATTTACCAAATAAATATCGATAGAGTAAAGACAGGTTTGCAACGATAGGTTATAGGTTATTTTCCTGATTTTCTTGGTTTTGCTATTCAACTGTACGTCGTTTTCTTATGTCTAACTGGAGAATAAACGTGAGGATATTTCAGCTCAAGATGTTATCTTTTATGCCCCTACTATTTGCTTGGTCTCGCTTCGGATTAGATGATAGCAAGTGTCCTTGATAATACGATTGTTTTGAGAGTAAGTCAATTTTTCTCATTATCATTTCTTCAAGTTCTTTGTAAAGTACTTTGTGGCCATTTCATTTTTGCCAGAAATTAATACTATATTCTTTATTTCTCTGGAAAAAATCTAATTATTGATGTAATTGTACTTTAATCTGTCGTTTATTTGAACGTCTACACCTACTATCAAAGAGAACCTTTTGTTTTATGATAACGAATTTAGCTGTCTAAGTTCGGATAGGATAAAAAATATTCAGTACTTTCAGGACATCGTCGATTATGGATAACTTCACAGATTCGTTTTTTATTATCTGTGAATTTCTATGACATCTTGAAAAAGAGATTGCGGTAGTTTCCTGTTAGAGAAGTTCCCCTCGATAAAAGTTTCAGAATATCAACCCATCCCAAAGAATCTTTCTTTTTGTATTTTTGATGAGAGTTTTTGGTTTTTGCCTATGTCATTTCGTCAGTTTGAGTGTAAAAATTGACATACAAACTTTTTGTTTGTTTCTTCCATTTTTGAGACCAGTTAACTGATCTCTATATAATGTCACAGGAAATATCCTGATTGAATGTGCTTCTACCATATTGCCCAGTTTTCAATGATACGTCATCACTATGCACCCATGTCTATATTATATCCTGTGTTGACTTACAATTATCCAATTTTTATATGATTTACATATTCTGTTTTTTTTTTTTTTTTGTTTGTTTTGTTTTTTGGGAAATGCGATAAAGTATATTTCCACGTATAAGGCGACAAAAAATTGGGATCGTCTTATACTACAATTATAAAAAAGAAACTTTAAAATGATGTCGAGGCTAACCTCTACCTCGATGCTATAACTAATAACGTATATGAGAAAGTTCACATTATTAAATAAAAGTAGTAAAACCATTTCTACCTAATATATTACTGGCATAACTTCATAATAAATTATTTATTTGAAGAATAATTGCATATAAATGAAATCAACTTGTATGCATGCTAGCTCAGCTGAGAAAATGTTAAAATCGAGTTATAATTGCGTTCATAGGAATGAAATGTACTATTATTGTACATTATTGTACTGTTATTAGCGGCAGTTTGTGATTGTCGATAAAGTATAAGTAAATAGTCGTTAGTACACCAAGGTCTTTGTAACTATTTAGAAATTGGAAAAAAAGAGAAACAAGAAGAATCAGTATTCGCAAGAGATCACGTGATGAAAATTAAACAAAACAATGGTTTCCCTTTAGGGGACGTGTGTAGGAAAAATATGATATAACATAGGTTTTGTGATTTTGTTTATTTCGTTTGCTATATTTTTTTTGACATCGTGTTACCTAAAGGTCGCCTTATACACAGAAATATAAGGTATTTTTCATTGTTTTGTCTGTTTTAATTCGGATTTAGCTCATTTGCATGTACTTTCTGAACCACCGATATTACTAGCGATTCTCTTTGAGAATTATTATTTCTATTATTTATCTGGGAGTTTGGAATAACAAGGCGTAGTAGTGAGATTTTGAATTGAAAATGGCCTTTCAATTCAAGTCATAATCACAATCTATAAAAAATCAATCAAACTGAATTGAATAATATATTTGGTTATTGTGGTAAAGTGAAACTGAAAGATATCGAGTATAAAAAAAAACTGTAACTCTTGGGAAACTCAGCGAGAGATCTGCAAACAAGAGAAGATGGTAGTGGGGCTTGAATCTTTAATCATATGAAGCTTTGAAAACTTCCTTGCACGGCAAGATACGAACAAACAAGAAAGATAAATAGAAACATTACAATTTTGAGTATAGTAATGTATTGAAAACCTTGCGGAGCATGAAAGAATGTTGCTGTTGCTGTGCCTCCAGTCGTATTCACCAGGGATTCTGAACAGGAGCAATAATAATAATAATAATAAGTATTAGAGGAGGCATAAAACCGGTAAAAAATGAAAGCTTGTGATATTTCAATAAGGTCCCTCACGCAGCGCAATAGTTAATAACTATCTCGTAGATTAATTCGCTCCCGTAGTGAGTTCATTCTATACTCGAAGTTCAACTCTTGTAGTTTTCTGACTAGATATTAGCAATGATAACCTGCTTTGCGCAGAACGAGTCAGTTTTCGTTGCCCTGTTGCGCGACGAACTAATTTATTTGTTTCAGAGAACTGCGTATATTACAAAACAGTATCAGTTAAATTGTCGGAATTAAAATGTAGTTCGGCAGGTTTAAACATTTAATATGCAAATTATGAAATAAACGACTTATTTCATAATTTGCATATTATTATATCATAAATTCTATTTATAAGATTTTCAAAATATCCCGTGGAAAATATCAATATTGTTTATATTCTCTTACTCTCAAATTGTGATCTAATTGCTAAGGTGGTTACCATTTTTAGGACAGAAAATGACTTTATTTGAATAACTAAACAAATTAATCCTAACATTAATATGAAAAATCGCTTATTTACAAAAACCACAACAGACTAGATTAAAAATTAACACCAAAATTTTTTATTGATTTTTAAGGGTGGGTAGCAACCTCTAATCTGAGCAAAGTATAAGTGGCCTGTTGTTAATATAAATGATAAAACCATATTTGATGACACGATTTTACGTGATATGTGAACACAGTTTCAAGCTGGCACACCTAAATTTTGAGCTTTATATATTACATCTAGAGATATGTTGTATTAATAGATTGACGCATTTGTCAATAAATCAAGGTTAGAACTGCGGATAAATCATATTTTCAAAATTATATTGTAGAAAGCTAATAGCTAATGATTTGTAAAGGTCATTCTAGCTACCTAATATTACGAGATAGACAACCCCAGAAAAGAAAAAAAAAACATCGGTTACTTCCTCTCCGCACGCCTGCTATAGTGTAATGTTCAGTAAGCTTGACTCGCAGATAAATTTGCTAGATTGTTCGGTCTTACTGGGTGTTTATTACGGTAGACCTTTATGAAACAAATCTTAATAAATAACCAAAGATGTCAAAGTTTATTTCCTTTGTCTAAATTGTCTTTATTACGTTCTATCAGATGATATGTGGTGATGTTTACCATTGGTGCTATATTTTAATATTCCACAAATTTTCCACCAAAATAAATTCCAGTGTGTGTCAAAGATTGCAAGAATTGGATACGATGACACCAGTTTAAAACCTTGTTGTTGTATAACACGGAGAAACATCTTGAAAGTAAATAGTGTTGTGCCGTAGCTACATAAACGGCGCTATACGAGTAAAATTGGTTTCAACAAAGTCGTATCCAATTCTTGCAATGCTGACCAAACTCACCGGACATCATTTCGATCGAAAACCTCTAGAAAGACTGCACCAATAAAAATTACCAAACAAAAATTGTATGAAAGTATAAAAATAATTTTTAATAGTAAAAATACCTGCTCTAAATTTTTATATTAGAAAAATACATATAGTAAAATTTTTAGCAATACATTTTATCTGTACAATTGCATTCAAAATACATTTAGTTGAAGCCATAAAACTGTGTTCAAATTATTTAGATTTCTGCATTAAATAACCCATAGAGATATGCCGCTAAACAAAATCAACCGACATAAATGAATTCTCTCATGACTTTAATCCATATAATATCCTATAATTGATTTAATCAAATTGTATTCCAAAATATCACTTAAAAAAACAAACTGCAGCATAAAACACAGATATGATCATAGAAACATGTATATGCAAAAAAGCCGAGTGTCATCTATCATATTTTAAATTAAATAACCCGTAAGGAGTTGATATACGTTAAAACAAACAATCAATCAAACAATCAACCAAAATTTACCAATGCGGATAATCGGAAAGAAGTTGACAATATGGACAGAAGTCAACAGATATTAGGGTATGTTGCATAATCTAATTGTGTGACGCTTGTGCAATCAGCCAAAGCCGTCTGTATTTGGGAGAGTCGAATTATAAAATTTGTGCAAAGGTATGAATTCACTCCCACCAGTTATGGGTTGATTAGTAAGAATTGCATCACTGAAACCATTATTATTTAAAAAATTGTGTATAAAATATTTAGATTTCGGTATTAAATAACCCATAGAGGTTGATATGCCGCTAAACAAAAACAACCAATCTACTAAGAATTGATTAATATGTGTAAATAGAATGAATATCTTATATTCTTTTGAAGATTTCAAGATGACTAAGTAAAAAATGTATACTAATATAAAGCTTGTTGATGAGTTAAATTATAAAGAGATCCATTAGCCGACAAAGTGACTGCTGTGACTTTTCTGAAAACTAGAAACTTTATAATACAAGAAAGGATAAAATATTCAACTCTGATTCGCGCTGGGATTGATGAAACCACTCTGCATTGAATATTACTGGAACCACATGGATAAAATATTGTTTGAACCGACTGCATCGAATATTATTGGAGACAGCTATATTGAATAGTGTTCGAACAGTCTGCATAGAATATAGTTTGGAAGGCTTGATGAAATATAGTTAAAACTGCACATCGAATAATGTTTGAAAAAGAGATTGTTAGGATCAATCTACAACGAATATTGCTAGAACCGCCTGTATGGAATATTTTTGGAACCCCTTGAATCGAATATTTTAACCCTCCCTTTGCATGAAATATTCCTTGAACCCACTGGATCATTTATTGTTTGAACTTCCTGCATCCAAAAATTTTGAAAACAATTGAACTGAATGTATTAGGAACGCTTGCTGAAATTGAAAATTGTTTAAAAACCTATCGTCTGCAATATATTCATACAATATTGTTGTCCCCGCTACATGAAATGTTTTTGAAACTATTTGTATCGCATATATTTGGATATTGTTGAATTCCCTACGTCAGAAATCTTTGGAAACTCTTGCAACAAAAATGTCGGAACCATCTTCTCTGAATATTATCTGAAACTCCTTCATAGAATATTTTAACTGGTAAAATTCAGTCTTTCGGATACAGATTTTCAAGTCGGACATGCCTTCTTCAGTTGGACAAATTTTTGAACGTGATCTTACGAAATTAGCTTATCCTTTGTTCGACACTGAACTTAGTATATATCAATAGTCATGAGCACATTATTTGTAACATAATTTAAGATTAAATAAATATCTACATGTATAATTGTTTCCTTGTATGTAGCAGGTGGCTTGAATATATATGTGTGTATTTGTGTGTGTATATGTGAGTCTGTGCATTGTGTGTGTATGTGTGAGTCTGCATTGTGTGCGCGCACATTTCATGCAATGAACAGCCCCTTCTTCTGGATTTATTGACCGAATAAGGTGAAGAATTGAATTATAAATTAGTTTCTTCACATATTTTCTCTTTAACAAATGGAAGCTAATAGCACCTAGGAAAAAATTTAATGATAAAATGACGATCGGGATTTCAAAGCATCTCTCGGTGTTTCTTTTCATATTTCATACTGAAAATGAAATTCGACAACTGAGCGTGTAACACGAAGAAAAAGAATCAGGCTATGACAGCAGAATTTGATCAGCAGATTCCGGGCCCGACATGGCGGCTCCGAAACTAGACTTATTTTTAGAAGGTTATCCCCAAAGCAATCAAGGGGAGTCGATATATACGCATTCCAATTGTACAATTCTTTAATCGCTGGCTTTGTTTTGACAGAACATAGAAAAATACATTTATTAAATGAAGTAACGTCAGATATTATTATCCCTTTTAGATTAGTATTTATCAATCTTAAACATTTTATCAAAGTTTTCTGAGGCTTTCGATCTACAACAGTTTGCAAATAGTGCGAACTGGAAATAAAGATCCCATTCGATATCATATTCCTTTTGTTTTAATGAAGCTGGTTAAATGTTCCAATTGTTCTCAGTACCCGAGCTATGAGAACTCGACCTCTTGGCGCTAGACTGTCTAACCTAAAATAAATTAACCAATAAAGATGAAACAAAACGTTAATAAAAATTTAATGTCTGACAATTCATATAATAGAAAATAAAGATAATATTTGCTTCTCTTAATACAAATACTTAAGTTCTTATGTTTCATTTTCCAAAACGTATTTTAATATCAGAAACAGGATGGCATGGATGACCTCAAATAACATGCATGAGATATATGCATGTCGGCGATTTTTTACGATTTTTTCCAGAGCAGACTGATGAATCGAAAACGACGAAACTTATGTAATGGCTGCGGGTTTCAAATCGTTTTTATTTTTTTATAATTTATTGATGTTATATTGTAGAGATGATGTGACTGTTCCACGCAATTATAGGGACTGTTTATTGAGTGCATACATCTGTCTCACTCTCTCATTATATATATATATATATATATATATATATATATATTTATATATATTTGTGTGTGTGTGTTTAAATAAACGTGCAAAACAAATAATAGAACTATCACAATACACCTCATTCGAGATGTAAGTCATGAAAGAAAAACAATGCTTTATCGTTTCGCATTCTAAAATAGGTTCGATAATAGGAATTCCTTTTGCATTTATGAACAAAGACCTCATACAGTTCATTAATGAACAAAAGAAACTCACCGTATCTAATTAAAATCATCTTGATCTATGTTGAAGTACATTCTTATGAGTAGATTGGAAACTGAAAAATACCACCATTTCAAGCCGCTTCGTGTGACTAAATGTAGGAGAGCTGAAGACCGAGCGTAAAGTGTCTTCCTTCTGACTGTTGTTATGTGAGAGCATCTAGAAGAAAGCCAGTCCTTAGACCAGTGAACCTTCAACGGAGAAAACAGTGAGCAAATTTTGAGAATAAGTTGTCCAGCATAAAAGATTTGATAATTGCTGGAAAAAAAATATCAAGCATCAAGCGATTCTCATCACATGACTTCTGCTAAACATTTTGAATCGTGAAAGAAAGAAAAGGTACAGAATGCCTGTAAAAGATAAACTTCAAGTTTTAATACCGGCCGGGTTAGATATCTCACATGAGAAGCTAATCAAGTCTAATAAATTTGATGTCTGAAGGACTTTAACATCTGCTAATGGCAAGTCGATCAAATTTTAATTTGCATAATCAAATAATCTTAAATTGTTCAGATCTTTGAATGAAATCACTTGTAAAATTACCTGTCTATTTCTGTATTCTGTCCTTTTCACCCACACCTAATATCTATCTATCTATCTATCTATCTATCTATCTATCTATCTATCTATCTATGGTTTAATATTTGCTATATTTATAGAAGATGAGTGTTCAATATGATTTAAATATGTATATATAAAGTGCATGACTTAATAATCGCTTAAGGCATGAAACTTCCAGCCAACAGTGTTGATTTCTGTGTTCAATATCTAATTATACACACATGTGTATATATATATATATATATGTGTGTGTGTGTGTGTCTGTGTGTGTCTGTGTGTCTGTGTGTGTCTGCGTGTGTTTAAAGTCTGCTTGCTTATAGTCAGTAAACAAAAAATATCGGGGACATTTCCTTCTTGATCTTTGTAGGAATATGTTTAGATAGAAGTCTGAAAGCGTCAATTAGAAGCTGAACTGTGCGATAAGTATTATGCAGCAAGAAAGAAAAAAGACCCGGTGATAATTGTAGAGAATGGAAACGAATTTGAAAAAGAAGATTAGAGTCCGTCGTCAATTAGGAAACTAAAATAAGATTGGGAGCAGAGACGTAGAGACACATCACTACGCATAAATGCTAACAGACGCTGCAGGTAGCAAGCTTTTTAAAGACAGGGGGACGGATATGTGTGTGTATATATATATATATATATATATATATGTGTGTGTGTGTGTGTGTGTGTGTGTGTGTAAAGATCACAAAAATAAATCATGGCAAGAATGAAAGGAAGTACAGAATAGAAAAAAAATGAATAAGAAAAAAAATGGTACAAATAAATGATGAAGAGAAAACGAGTGCTCAGCGAGGGAAAAGTTATATAAGGAACAAAAAAAGAAGAGTTGCATAAAGAATTAGTTTCATGCAGCAGTGCCAGACCATTTCTTACACTTAGAGGCAAATCAGGTTCTGTGTCTGTCAGTTATCGACAACTTTGCCTGTTGTCCTTTTTATGATCTTATTTAATTACTCTCAATTTATCTTGCGTCATTGGCGCCACCTTCTTTGTAGCATTACCATGGCAATGCAGTGAAATATTTAATGCTGCATCCCTTCAGGACTTAGGTGATCATGCCTTTCCACAGATTTGTATTTATTATTTCTGAATTTGCATTCTGGGAAAAGATTTTATACTAGTTTCCGCTTCCTTTCCCATAGTGTAGAATTCATAGTTTTGCTTCTCCTAGAATGGATGCCACCCAAGGATAGAGAAAAGGAGAGAACGGATGCATTCATGCTTTACCAAAGAAAATTTTGTGCGAAAGGAAACACAACACACTCGTCGGCGAACAAGTTGCGAGCGATTGCAAATCAGCCGATTTATTAAAGCAAGTGTAAAATCTTCATTTCCTTAATATTTTCCTTATTTTACCAGATTGAAATCATCATTAAAGGATCTATACAGTTTTCTAGTTATCTTTAGTAAAATGATTTTAATTATTTAGTGAATGCATGCTTCTAAGGAAATATAATAACAATGAAACTTGAGCTGTGGCTCTAGATATCGCGAGTGCGTTTGGCAGGGTTTGGAACGTTGGTCTTCCATGTAAGCTCCAGGGATACAATATTACAGGATGATTATTTGATTTAATCCATTCGTTCCTATCAAATTGTGAAGTGAAGGTCGTTTTGGACGGGGTCACTTCCAGACCCTTTCACACGAACACGGATGTACCCCAAGGTTATATCCTGACTCCTATGCTACTTCTGATCTTGAAGAATGATGTCCCTAATGTCATCAGTAGGTATTGATGTAGATGACAATACCATTTATACCTCAAAATCCGTTAAAGCTGACAAAGTAAATCTGGCTGCTGTCCTTGAAAAGGACCTCCAATTAGTGATTAACTGGGACAGGAAATGGCGTGTAAATGTTAACGCTTTCAAAGCAAAACACCTTAGAGAAACTTTTCTGCCAGTCACTAGCATGGCTGACGCTAGATTTATGGAGACCAACACACTATGTCTTCTTGGTCTCACGTTTTCAACTTACTTGAAGTGGTCATTGTCTCATGCAAGTATTTTTTTTCTCATCAGAATTCATCTTGTACATTTACAAATCTATCATTCACCCGTGCATTGAATACTACTGCCATATCTAGTCTGGTACCCCTGCTATTCATCCTGAGGTTTTTGCCAATTTTTGGGATCTCGACTTTAGTCACTTTCTCACAGACGTGATATGGCTTCCCTCTGTCTTTTCAACAAATATTTTCATCGCAACTACTCCGGTGAGCTTTTTTTCCTGGTGCCCCGACTATATGAATTTAAGAGTGTTACTAGATTAGAATCTAGGTCCCACCCGTTTACTGTTGAAATGGCTAAATGCAACCGCTACTTCTATCCCCAAATTTTATTTGCCCGCACTTCCTGCCAGTGGAACTCCCTTCCCTAATAATTACAATCTTTAAAAATTTAAATGCGACGTCAATCGCCATCTATCTTTTCGAATACCGTTCACCTTTTGCCCTTTCCTCAATAATCCTCCATATACTCAGTGTTTTCTCTCACATTTGCACCCTGTAACCCTGTGCGTACTAGTGGCATTTCCGCCTTCCATAGGGTGGAATGATTTAAAATAAATAAATAAAAAATATAATTTTGTTGACTTATGTAACAAGATCGAACCAAGCTTACAGTTTTATGTTTTAGATGTTTTTGTATCAGCCTCAAATAACAGGAAAAGAGGAACAGTAAAAAGTAAATAATTCAAAAACATGCAGATAAATTGGCGTCCAAATTACGCAAAAATGGAAATAACACTGATATCTCATTTTACTAAAATTACATAAAAATATTTTGAAATGCTAAAGGGTAAATTTATACAATAAAATCGCGATTGGTTTCAACCACATCCTCCAGACGATTTCGGAATCTCTTACAACTCTTCTGGACTGTTTCTTTGTTTAAGTTGGTAAATGCTGCCATAATCCTCGCCTTCAGTTCATCTTTAGTATTAAAAAGAGTTAAATGCGCCCTACACATAATAATCAAAAAAGATGCAGCCTGGAGCGTTAGGTTTCCAGATGTAAGAGGTGTTTTAGTAGTAGAAATAGTTTGACAGCCATGACTGAGTTCTTCTGCTTGTATAGCATTGTGCAGAGTCCTGTTACTAGACATAGGGTCTTCCAGCAGCCAGCCTCTTAGCTCAGGACAGCACTAACTCTTCAAGGAACTTGATGTAAGTGGCCGTGTTGAGTCTCTTTAAAAAATTCGGGAGTTCTTTTTTTATCAGAATGATTAGAGTGAGTTTTCCGAAATGCCGTACCTTCGTTATTACCAATAGATAAAGTTTCCTGTTATTCGTGTAAATCTCCAAATTCCTTGCTCTTTCCCCAGATTTACACCTAAACATTCTAAAATATTTGTGTTGGAGATCCTGGAAAGAATGCCGAGCACTGCAGCATGCCGTTTCCAAATTTCTGTCGGAGTGAATTCAGTTATGGTGCTCTTTTTTCTCAGACGGTTCCCAGCTGATCCTACTATAATGTGCAGTTGTGAAAATAAAAAACAACGCGCATGCGCCAAATTAAAATTTGCCCAGTACACTCTGTACATAAACACACAGAAGAAATGAGTCAACAAGCCAAAAAACTAATTTGCTTAATTTTTGCTGAGAAGACTTAAATATGCGACAGCATTCAGAAGTATCATCTGTAGTCATTCAAAATTGTACTGCAAGCTGTCGCAATCACATGAACGCAGTATAAAATACAGGCGTGAATGAATCGTCATACTGAAGATTAGGCATACAAAATTTATGAGCCACTAGAGGAAACGTAGAATTAACTGCTTTTATTGATGAAATAAAAATTAAATGGCACAAAATTAATTTATTTATATATTGAAGAACATTAAAAGTTACAATCAGTATTTAATATGACTCCCACTGAAGTTTCAACTGAATGTGCGATGGAAAATACAACTTAAAGATTCTTTCATCCAGAATGTCCTGGATTATCAGTGAATTCAAAACATTGGCTTTCTGTTAGACACCAGAATTTTAAAATTTTCTACATAGGTTCCAATATATTAAGATCAGGATATTGGTCATGACAATCTTGTAACACTGCAGTAAGTAACTTCGCTATACACAATATGGTAAGTTAATTAATCATGCTGGAAAATTTTACTTTCTATATAGATGGTAATAATTGTGACTAGCAAAGTGATATATTTTTTTCATTTAACCTTTTTCAAACAACATTTTATTACTATTGCTTTTAATGTAGACCCAAACCATTGAACATCTACCATCGAATTTTACACTTTTTGTTACATATTTGGGATTTATAAAAATTGATCATGGACATACACTTTTCCATTGGATTTCAGCTCTATTTTGCTTTCGGCATTATAGATAACTTCTGCACATGCTTTATTATCCCATGTCATTTTTTGGCCCATTGTTTGTGTCTTATTTAATTTCTGTTCATTTTTTTTTTCTTTTTACTGCAATCCATCCACTTAGAATACTTATCATTTGGTAGTAATGCTGCTTTTAGCCATTGCTTGACGAGCTATAAATGGTTAGGGTTGGATACGTAGAACATCACTGCCTTTAATTTGATCACGTTTGTCTAATTTTGAAGGTCTAAAAAATAATTTTCATATCTAAAAACACCAGCATCCTTCTTCTGGGTGACGTGCAGAGAGGGCTTCTTCTGGTTGACATGCAGAGAGGGCTTCTTCTGGGTGGCGTGCAGACAGGGCTTCCCCTGGGTGACGTGGAGAGAGGGCTTCTTCTGGTTGACGTGCAGAGAGGGCTTCTTCTGGGTGACATGCAGAGAGGGCTTCCTCTGGGTGACGTGCAGAGTGGGCTTATTCTGTGTGACGTACAGAGAGGGCTTCCTCTGGGTGACGTGCAGGGAGGGTTTCTGCTGAGTGATGCACACTGCATGACTTGAGATTCCAAGCTTCATAGCGATTTTTCTTTCACTCACTTTTTATTAGATTGGTGCAAAAATAATGTCGTTTTCTCACATATGTTACTATGTGAGAAAACGACATTATTCTTGCACCAACCTAATAGCATTTAGATAATTTTAATAGTACTTTTCAAACTCTTCTTATTTTCAATGGGCTTAACGCCACATCAGGTTGAAACACCAGTTCCCGTACAATTACCAAAGTTAAGCAATGTCGAACTTGGTCTGTACTTAGATGGGTGACCGCTTGGGAATACCAGCTTAGATGTGCAGGTAGTGTAATGGATAATATCTCGGAATTGTTAATCGGATATCCAAGTTCTAATTCCATCTGGGTTCATTATATTCACTTACGCGCAGATACTCTTGGGAAAATCTATGTATCCAGCTCTTCTCCCCTATATAAGGGTTAATTATTAAGGCATGTATCACTGAAACCATTATTATTTCAAGAAAAATTGTATGCTAGATATTTAGATTTCGGCATTAAATAACCAATAGAGATTGATATATCGCTAACCAAAATCAACCAGCCTGCTGCACTTAAAAGACAGGTTGAAGGCTCCAAACCTTATTCCATATAATATAATATAATAATAATTTTATATATAACTTTATATGCGTGTCTTAATCGGTGATGTTAATATTGAGGAGCTTCCAGTTCATCACAACTTTTGCATGGATTAGTTTCAGTATTACAATGCATTCTGAATGATCACGTATTCATTTTTTTTTACTAATGTCCAAGGCCCAAGGGTCACTCAAGGTAGAGGGTTACTGTGTAGAGTTGTATTAGTGTAAGAAAGGGCAAGGTAATAGGAAAATTAGACAGCAAATGCCAGACTTGAATGTTCAAGATTTAATTAGCGTATACAATTTCAGAGTTCATGCGGAGACGATAGGAATATGGAGCTGAAGTAGAATTTAGTAAGAACCGGAAAACAAATCCTAAACAGGAAACAAGGGATGAATATCTACTCCAGTTCAAAAGATCGTGAAGTATATTGTTGAATACTTAGAAGTTCTTAGTAAAAATTAATACAGTTGATATTTTAGAGCGATAATTCATTAATTTTGCTCGCCACTGTATATAAAAATGTATATATGACGTATTACCGAAAAGTTTGGGAAGGTTGAATAGAAAATACTTGCTCAAACTTACACCTAGTTTATACTATTTTCTTCGGCTTGTTCACGTAATGTCTAAAAAAGGATACTACTCAAAAAGAGTGGTGGCAAAATTGTGTACTACCATGTGTTCTTACTCTTAAACCCCCCTGCATTTTATTTTGACGTACAGAGATTAAATAAACAAACATTACAAGCCGAAAGAAAACTGATATAAAGAAATGTAAATTTGTTTACATTATTTAATGATTAATATTTCATATAAAACTAGAGAAAATGCATTGTTTATTGAGTAGATTGCTCGTTTTTGCTTTTTTCTCAGATTAAATGCTGAATTCTTGGCGAATTTTCTCTCATTCAATAGTTACAATTCTAAAAAATTTTAATAATGTTTTTGTTGTGTTTTTTCTACATGGAGTATATTATATACATACAAACATTTTCAATTTTCCTTACAGCCTTCTTATTTCTAATCTATTGATTCGTTCTGTACTATTTCATTTTCGCATGTTATTAGATTAATATTTTTATTTTCATCAATCTAATTTTAAACTATTTTCTACAATCTATTCTAGACCACTTTAACTGCCTATTCACACACACAAAATGTCAGATGCGTACTTTTACGATATATGTTGGGACATAATTTTTCCTGTGTGAAGCCATGGCATTTGAGGTCAGTATAAATAAAGCTGGCATTACGCAGAACAAAAATTCATAGTGTAATGAGAGACCCGAGATTTGAACAATAAAGGGAACTGATATTATTTTCTTGAGTTATGGTTGAATTGTCAGCCATCTTGACGACGGGCCGAACCACGCTTCGTTAACTAATGGCTTTTTTTTATTTGCCTCTCTTGTGGTCATTGGTCACTGTGTTATTTTTTCTATGCTGATGCCATTAGGGAGGAAAAATGTTAAAAAAATCTTTTCGAGTCATACAGACAAAGGATGCAGGCTTTTACAACTTTAAAGCTTCCTGTTATTCGTATAAATATTTCCTACACCAATAGACTTCAGAAAGAAAGTGAACCTCCCTCTCTCTCTCTCATTATATATATATATATATATATATATATATATATATATATATATATATATATATATATATATATGGTCTCTATTACCTAAACATCTGTAAGGAAAACACCGATTCAAGTAGCAATGTAACATGACTCTAATGGTGCCCTTTGAGAAGAGCACGTCAAGAGTAAAACTATCACTTTGCTGTCATGACTCCTACTGATTTTAGGCTTTCTTTACTTTTCTATCTAATTTATAGAATCCATTTTTGATTTCTTTTTTTAACACTACTTAAATAACCCTGTTCTATTCAGTGGCTGATAGAGTGATATTTAGCAACTTTGATTCTCAGGTGTTTGGTAATTTATGCGGTAACCTACTCAGATGTTCCTTAGTTTATTGAATCTTTTGTTACCACTTTTATGCGCCATGTTCATTCAGGAAATGGTGGACATGGTTCTCCGCAACTTTCCATTTGTGCCTCTTAGCAATGCTTGTCTTTTTACTATCTTCCACATTTCCTGTTCTGCCATCCATTTACACAAGCTCATTAGATAGATTACTCCCCGTTTACCCTGGTCTCTCTTTCCTTCAAATATGGCTTGTGAGTGTCAAATGTTACAATTTTCTCTTTCTGATTCTACGTGTAAGGCTCCCTTTTGCTGCCATTTTTCTTAAAACTTCAAAAACTTAGTGACGATTTCTTTTTCTTATTACTATTGAGATCCTCTCCAACTTGATGTTTCGGTCAAATCCCAGCTCCTACCCGTAGGTAAGAGACACAACAATTTTGTTAACACATAAACTGTTATTAGGTTGGTGCAAAAATAATGTCGTTTTTGACGTATTTTTTAAGGGCAAAAAACGACATTATTTCTGCACCAACCTAATACAAGCAGGGATCTCACACGGGCACTACCAATGATGAATCACGAGATTCTTGTACCATTGGGCGACTCGATTACCGAAGTCACTGGAATGTTATCCATTACACGTGCACTGGGTTACTCGTGCACCTTGCATGCTTACCGTAGGCAGTACAATTCTCCCCATTATCTTTTACATTTGTAATTTGTCTCTGCATAAAGAAGATAATTTTGTTAATACATTATTTTCCTTTACTAGTGTTTGGTTTTTAGTGACAGCATTATCGGTTAAGGTTGATCGTGATTCAAACATTTCTTGCTTTGCCATCCAAGAATCAAATAGACGATATTATGTCTTACCAAAGACTAGGGGTCACATACTCCCAGCGGGATTGCAACGAGCCTGTACACCAACTCCAGTATTTCTTGCTCACCCGTTCTTCTTATTATCATTATTATTTATTTATTATTATTAACAATAATAATCATCTTTGCAGATTTTCCTAACTTAATTAATCATTTTCCTTTCACTCTAAATATTTCATTTCGACCTCTATCCTGATCAAAGATTTTCTTAATAAGCATTCTTGTTAAAATATTTTATTTTTTAGTATCCTTCCTTGATCAGTTTAATTTCAATTAGTTATTCTCTTCACTCTTACAGTGAAAATCGATTTCGATTTCTTTTCAAAGTGAATTGCGTACTAATACTTTCATTTCCAAAATAAATGGGCCACTATCTAATTACATAAACAGTGGAAACATGAAAGTTTTCAAAATGTTTTTTCTTAAACCTATCTTCTGGAATCTTTAAATGTACAAATATACAATAATTGTATATTTTTAATGCATACCATTACACTCATTCAAACATACAGTTGAATAAGTATTCGACGGTAGAAACATTGGAATTTATGAATAGATTGGTATTTATTGGAAATTCATACATACATACACATCTGCATATAAACATTTCAGCATTTATGCGAATTTTGTGCTTATATTCAAATGTAATAAAACGTGATTTCCCTACATAAACACAGCTCTAAATGTCTTCACAAATCTATACATACAATAATGAATGTGAAATAAGAAATAAGTGATACGATTTGTATTTTTTTGAAAATCGATTCTGCTAAATGCATACATTGATTATCCCAGTTTATAGAGTAGTCCATCTTATTCAAAGAAACTGGCACAAAATATATACAACACTTTTTATTTTGTTGTAAATGTGTTTACTTTCTTGCAAATGAATCAGATGTTTTAATAATCAATAATGGCAGTTCGAGTGAACGTTTTTCTAGGATCAATTCTACCCCGACTTGGAACTTTGTGTTTGTTTTAGATTAGAAAACCTACAGAAAGATGGCTTTCTACCCCTTCATATTGTTGATAGCTAATATTCATCTTATTATCCTATGCAGCTCCTTTTCTGTCACCCATTTACTAAATCTTGTTGGGTAGGTTTTTGCGTCTTGCCTTCAATATGTCCTGTGAGTATAGAATTCTTTAAATTCTTTCCTCAATTTGTGCCCAATACATTTACACTCTTTCTGTAAATGTCCTTTTTGTTTTCATTTTCCTTAAAACATTCTCGTTCACATCCGTGGTATCCTTCAAGTCTCCTCTTCTGCGAGAAAACTGTACAGAATTCACTGCCATATATGAGGATTTATATAATATAGCAGTTCAGCGTTCTTTTCTTTGTTTTTAACGACCATGTTCTGTTTTTCATTTTGCATTCCAAAAGGCCCTACCATAACAAGGGGGTAGCTTAAGATGTGAGCTAACGGTACCGACGCGAAGTAGCAATTTCCTGGTTTTATATGTCCAGGTAATTTCCAGGGTAGTTTCTAACTTAGTTGAGTCAGTGAGGTTTAAAATATATCCCATACACGTTCATTGGAGTTGAAATCTGACAAGCAGCTGAGAAGCCAATACAAAAAATTAAAGTCAGTAACCAGTTTCTTATTATACATTATTACATTCATTTCCCCCATATTTTAATTGTTAGGAGAAAGTTTCACAAAAACAGTGTCACTTTGTGGGACAGACCCTTGTGTGAATACTTCATTGTACGCTACAACCTAAACTTCGAATTAAAGGTCACTTGTTATCTTTCCTCTAATTCATAATCCCTCTTCCTGCATTTTCATCTTTCACTCATTACACGGATATTGCAGGATAAAAACTATGGTTCAACGTTTGAATACATGCGAATGCCTAATGACGACTTGAAGCAGGAAATAATTAAGTTGAAACTGGGAGAAAACTCAGGGAAACTAAGCGTCGATGAGAATAAGGAAAGAAGAAACACAATAAATAGAAAACATAAAATGAACTTGGAGAAGGTTCGAGGAAAATTTGAACATGAAATAAGCCATATAGAATTCATTAAAATTTAGTAAGATCTTTTCTAACCTACCCAGTTGCCCCCGTGTTAGTATAAGTTTTATGCACTATTTACATTGTTCAAACTGTTGTCCTCATCGTCATTTTCATATTCACGACGTTTCGGCCGTTGTGTGCTTCGGCCTTCTTCAGGCGATATACGTTGGAATCTCGAAATGAACCCTTTATTTCGTTCACCGGGGTAGATCTCAGCTCCAGTTATTTCCCATTAGTAACTCAACTTTCCAAGTTTTTGTTCACCTCTGATGTGGCCAGGTATTGAACTGACAACTTTTTGAGTCAAGTCACTGGATTACTTCAACCAACGCTTTTATCCACTGGGTATTGTGTACAACGACCGTAATTAAAACTTAAACGAGTCAAGGTACGTTGATCATGTTTTTTCTTTCTTTTTCCTGCGCACGTGCTGTGATGTATTCGAAATTTTACATAGTTTGGGATCGCTAATGTCTTTTAAGAGTAACTTTATATGAAATGATCATAAAGGGTGGTAATTTTAAAAGAAAATAAAAATTGCGCGCAAAATAAATGTAAACAAATTACGAAGATCGATTGCATATACGAAGAAAAATTATGCCGAATTAAGGTGTCAAATAAAAATAAAATAATTTTAAATTCTTATAATATTTATGTACATAGGACGCTTAAAGTAAAAGGTCAAAGGCCCCAAAGCCATTAGAATATTAAAGTCCGCCCGAAGAGCGGCTTTTGGGCTAGTATGACAATAAAAATGAAGACAACAGTCCGAACAATGTAAATAGTTATAATACTTTATCTCAGAAATATAGAGAGATGATAAGATTTATGGCCTAGAAAATTCCCAAAGCAAAATTCTTGTTATGTTTATTTAATGTATCATCAAACCCCCACAAAGGTTTATAACGTTATCAAAAATTCAACATCATTAGGTTTAGCTTGACAACATTCCAAGAAAAAAACATCTTTTATTAGACAAAGAGACGTCATGCATATATTATCGAACAATATGCAATAAATTAATGACACAAGTGTTCCACTTTGCAGATGTAAATCCGGCCAGAATAAAATGTAGGGATAGTCTAGATGACAATATAGGCGAAGTCCGGTAACCCCCCCTCCTCTGGTTGCTGCTGCTGTGACCAATAAATGCATAAACAAGATAATAGCAGGACCGAGGTTTCTGAAATTATTTGGATTTATTGCTGTAATAATTCCACATTATCTACTTTTAAATTGTTCAATTTATTTGCATTAAATACGTTTTTAGCTATTTACAGATTTTGTTGACTTGTGCTGTGAAATTGATTTTCAGCAAGGCAGAGATATTACCTTTTTTGCGAGGATTTCACAGCTGAAATATCCCCAGAATCAATTCAACTACTAGGAAAATCTCTTAAGAAATCTGATTAGCCCTCGGATTCCCGTAAGGATAAAGAAAACCCCATCCGGTGTTGATACCAAGGATCAACGTTTTTTGGTACAGCCGCGACAGCGAACGACAGATCGACAAAACGAAACGAGGGGGAGTAGCAGTTTTTCGGCCAGACTAGTAATACTTGCGAACACTAAAAGAACACACCTCACGCCATTAAAGAGCTATCAAAAACTTGCACAACGTCTTACTGACAGACTGGATTAACAACCTCATGAGGGTATCCTCCACAAAAGAACTCGGTCGTTTTAGCCAAAGAGATAAAAGAGACTCGTTTGATCAGGCCACACAATATCAGACTTATACATACTTTGGGCCAGCTGAGGTGTGTTAACCGGTGACCTGGTGCCAATAATGGTAACCTACTTGATAGAAGACTACAAAAACATATGGAATGCAGTATAAGCTGTACAGTGCGTTGACGGATGGGTTGAGCGGCGTCGGTATTGAATTGAGATGTCATAATTCGATGCTACACTGAGCGTTAACCATTTCTCTCAGTCTTCAGTTGTTCCGTTCTTTCATCAACTTGGTATGACTGTATTTGTGATTCTCTGGTAATTCACAGATTCTTCAGATGTCCTTGGTACTGTTTCCCGTGAAAAAACAGCTGAGATAAATCAACATTTCTGGCATAAACTATTATTTTGCGTTTAAACAGTGTTAAATCATACTGTGTCTCATGGTTGTCCAAGCTCTCTTGTTACGGCTACACTACCTCCCTACCTATTAAGTTAGAAATTCGCCATATGGATCAGCGCATTTTCACAAGTAGAAAAAGGCGAAGCAATTCTGTGTAATATGAAAGTTTGTGAAATTTCTGTTTAATTTATTGTTACCGAAAATCGCTAAATCTCGAATCTGTGACATTTGAAGAAAGAATTCAATAATCCATGTCTTTACCATTTTTTTTATTTTTTATATATTCGCAACTTCGTTTTAAAAAATTCTGTTTAGAAATTTCATATAAATGCAAGATGCCGATTAAGATAAGAGATATTATGTATTCTCAGCACGTTCTGTCAATATTTCGCCGTCTTTAGTAGAAATTTTGCCTGTATAATTTCTATTTTATTAAAGAGTTTTGTGTTCTCTGAAAGAATTTTGGAACTCTTAATTACTTTAATTATTGCTTGTATTTTTCATGCTTATTTTCTATGAATAAAAGAAAAAATATTAAGAAAAAAATTACAAACCAATGTACCTTATTCATTTACCATCATGTTTGGATTTGCATCAAGTTTTTAAATCACTTCTTGGATTACGTTTATAATGTCGTCTGCAATAATCTTAGGAGTAGAAGAAGGCCGATTTGCGCGTACCGTAGCCGTTATCAGCACTGAAAAACTGAAATTGATGTGACGGGTTCAAATTCTAGGCGAGTTCCTTGCGTTTATTTTCGCACAAATACTTTTCGGAAAGGTCATATCTTTTCCCCTAGAATGGGCTCTCTAACCTTGGTTACAGGACAACTCTGAATTCAAAATCGATTGGGCATGGAGCTAGTAACTTCTCTCTGTAAAGTATTACATGCAACATAAATCCCTGCAGCAATACATAGCACGGTGAGGCTAGAGTCATATACTACACAAAAGAGTTTAATAGCATTGAGGAGAGAAGTAGTAGTAGTAGAAGAAAGAACGAAAGAAAACGAAATGCTATTCCATTGATAAAATCTTTTATACGTTGTTTATTTGTTTATTGATTCATGGATACAAGAATATTAAAAGTAAATAATCATAGCGAAATACAACGACAAAATTGAAATTGCATATTCGGAATATGTAAATATAAAATATGCACTTCCTCAAATGAAGTACACGATTAATATGACTGGATTAGGGTAAATGCTCTTATATACCTGATCAATATGTGCACATGTTCCAAAATAAGGGGATGTATCAACAAGAGTCAAATACCATACATTGTAAAGCGGATATAATCCAACATGCATACGATCGTACAAATGACGAGACCACCAGTATTCATATGATATACAGTATTCTATATTTCCTGCAAAAATTGTAGATGGGATAAATGAATGAGTCAGAAATCTCATAATGATTCAATAAGTGTTTGAAAATCATGCCGATGACTTGTCATCTTTATGAGCTTGTTGTGCAGTACGAATGTTGGCAAGTATCGTCACATTACTTTTGCTGGAATGACAGTTGAACGAGTTGAACAGTTTTATGGACGTGTACGACGCTATTAAGAATTCTCCCTACATAGACGAAAGGCGAGAGAGAGAGAGAGAGAGTGGGGGGGGAGTCGTAACAAATCACCTTCTCACCATGATTCAAGAAGTTGAAACTGTCTGTTGTGAATGAATATATCACTCTCAGTATGTACGTTAAAGTCGCAAGCTTGTATGACGACGGAACGTACTAGAATCACTGAATACTTGGTCCTTCAGGTGAAATTCACAGGAGACATACAAGACGGTGCCTTGGCATAAATGAAGGTACCACCAAATCTACAATTGCCTCGAGTCTTGTTGCATGCAAAAGATTCTAAATAATCCGTGTTACCACTCGTGGTAATACATTTCTTCTCTAGGATGTGGGCGCCATACAGCCTGTCACTGTTGCAATTAAAATGCGTTTATCTTGGCGAGCGTCTCTAATGTCGTTGTCGAGAATCTAGTCTAGGAATATAGAAATATTGTCAACATCGAAGCATCACGTCATATATACGGGACAAACACCAAAATGATCAGCCAACCTCTCAAATGCCCGCAGACTAAACAATCACAAACGGAGAACAAAAAGCTGTGCGTGTGTGTCTTTTGGCATAACACTTGCTTGCACTAGACTCTATCATCACATTGAACATTATTCGCAGCCTATATCACTGTCAGAAGCTCAAATATAGAGGATGAACTGGTATGAGATTGAGTAAGTCACACGATGCCCGAAGATCTTTTTAAACATTTAACAAGGTACTTCCAAAAATTTGCTAAAAAAAAATAGCATATCATGATTAAAAATGACTCAAACTTAATAAAAACAAAGTTTTATCGCCAAAATGTTTGTTATTATTAAGAGTAAAGGGCAAAGTTTATTTTTATTATTTTATTAAATATTCTAATCCTTAAACTTTGGTTAAAATGTTGTTTTTCGCGCGTCAAAGATTAGTATTGGGAATTTTTTTTCGTCAAAAATATATTGTTTTGGAAATATATATATATATATCTGTCATCCCCATTTACTTAATTTTATGAAATTTCGAGAACTTAAAATTCCACCTGCTTCATATTTATATTAGTTAAAAGCAGGAATCATCAAAGTGTTTTTGTCAAACAGAAACACAATTTACTTAAATGCTCTGAATCGTAAAATAAAAGATACAATAAAATTATGACTTATTTAATTTGAAAAGCTTTTCATTGCTTTTATAAATAAGATATATTAAAGATATTGTTGTCTTTAAAAACAAAAACATTTTTCGATGAATAATGAATTTTTAGAAAAATATTACGTATTAATACCACCCTTTTAGATGATATTATTATTAAGTGAAAACCATATTTAATAATCATAAAAGGAAACAGAACAAATAATAAACACTAATTTTTTAAAAAAGAATTATGAATTTTCTTTTGTACGTGTGTAAACGTGCTGATTTTTGTAGATACGGCTGCCCATATACGACATTATCAGAAAATAAGTGCGGTATAATAAATTTAAAGCCAAAATTTCTAAAATTCAATAAAACATTAGGTTACGGAAAATATGTTTTAAGATTACTGAGTACTTAATATTTATATATATAATAGGCAATCGCGTTATATTCAATGATTTTTACGGCTAAGGCCCCCATAAATCAACATTAAATAAGCATCCATATGTCACGAAGCTGTCAAACACGTCAACAGCTTAAATAAACATGAAAGGGACTAAAAAAAAGGACGCTAATCAGCTATTTTAGCAAAAAAAAAAAAAAAAAATCCTTCCAGTCAGTTAATTTTTTAAATATAGCAAATCATTTTGCTTATTGGAAACATTAAATTTAATCTATTAGCTTGAAGCTTCAAGAAAAAAATTCATTTTTAGAAATTCATTTTAAACTTTGGGTATCGCGTTTTCTGTGGTGGTGCCTACATTTCGATTTATTTGCGGTATTATATATTTAAACTTTGTTGCCATCTTTTTGTTAGGAATTGTTTCTTTTTTATCATGAAATGCTTACTTAATATATTGCTTTTATTGCTCGAATAATTTTTTCCTGCGCTTTGTAAGTCCATATTATTGTATGGGTTTGTGTGAAGAATAACTGTTATTGGCACAAAAAATGAGATCAGGATCCGCATTTAAATTCCACCTGACATCGTTGTGCTCAGTTTTGCTAAAACACTTAAGAAAAGGATGCATCTATCGATTCCACTCCAACTGTGGGTTAAATATCAAGGCAAGCTGGACTCCCTAACATTGCTTGGTAACCGGTCGAAGAGAACGTGGTAAAATGACAGAGGATGACCAAATAAATAACAAAACTACTGTAACCAGCGGAGACGAGTAGGCCCTCGACACTCTGGATGATCAAGGTGATATCATCTATAACAATATATTAAAAGTAATGATGATATTGAAAGGTATGGAGAATTTCTCGTGAACATATTACTTCTCATGTTGAACCTGACTAGGAATTATCCTACTGCTTCTACTCCCTATTATTATTATTATTATTATTATTTAAAACCGGAAAACATATAAATACCTTCCGAGTATCCAATGATAGGGTATCCACATAAAAAAAAAAAAAATCCCCCGTAAACAATTTAAATAGAGCTCACACCATTGTGATTGGCTGTTGGTCAACTTATAATCAAATACGTGATAGCAGGTTAATAGCGGGCTAATATAAGTACGTGTCTGCAAGCTGTTAATTCACCATGGGGCGTATCAGAGACTGATCAGCTCTGATGGGGTCGACTTGGTGAGGGTAGTATGATGTTTGAAAGATCCGAAACTGCCCAATGATCCAACGACGCCCTCTAGCGCTAAGAGCGTATATTCAAAGTTGTTGTTGTTGTTGTTATTATTATTATTATTATTATTACTATTATTAAGCACAGCAACACATGACGATAGAGTAAAACATATGAATTCCAATATAACCTGATTCTCTGCTTATTCAGTGTTCGGTCTTTGTTATTGTTAAGTAGATCGGCGAAAAACTTTTAAATCAAAGCAAAAACCTTTTTT
This sequence comes from Acanthosepion lycidas, assembly GCA_963932145.1. Lineage (NCBI taxonomy): Eukaryota > Metazoa > Mollusca > Cephalopoda > Sepiida > Sepiidae > Acanthosepion > Acanthosepion lycidas. The sequence continues at coordinate 77,700,949 of OZ010571.1, read as the reverse complement.
ATCGTTTACACATAAAGTGTTTTCCCTGACTTACTTATCTCCATATATTTTGTGCGTGTGTGTATGTACATTTGAATGAATGTAGATTTGTTTGCAAGAATTGTCCCTCAATTCGAAAAGAAGTTAGATTTTGACATCATCTGCTTTTTCATTTTGACATCATCTGCTTTTTCATTTTGCCTTTCTTCTTCGTCGAAAAAGTCTTACATTTTCTCTGCCTATTCCCGCTTCTCTTTCTGAGCTTTCTTAGTTTCTTTTTCCGTTAATGTCTTTCTCACCTCCAATAATTAATTCATGGAGATTCAGTTTTTCATGTTAATGGTGTGTTTGCCAACAAATCAATCGCTCCCACTATCGAACCATTTGACTATAAATTTGCTGCACAACAACCCAAGGTACCCAAGCAATTTTTTCCAGATATATATCCGTCGTCAAGCAAAGGTTGAAGTTCAAATTACAACTGTCAAACAATAAAGTTTCCTTTTAAAATTTCTGAAACTATAACATGAAACAATAATAAAGTATAAGAAACAATAAGGATGATGATGATGATGATAATTGTGTTGGAACATTCAGTGAAAGCATCAAGAATTCTTCTTCTTTGCAAAATGTAACTGAAAACGTATCTTACATAATAAAATTTTTAAATTTATTCGAAATGATAATGAAGACCAAATGATAGGCAGGGGAAGAAGACGGGAAACCACACAACTACAATGGCATAAGTGAGACAGTGATAAAAGAGAACTAATTTCAAATTACGTATTTAAAATGGAAGCAACTGCATCCCAAAATAAGGTTCGACATTGTAAAATAGGTCATACATTTCAGGATGGATGCGCAGAATAGCGGTCAAAATTTCGGATAAAGAACAACTAGAACATTACGTAAATTTGTTTAAAGTTTATCCATGTTTCATTTTGTGTTTTTAATGTGATGTATGCTATGAAAATAAAGCTAGGAACTATTTAGAATATCAGTAAACGTTTTATTGTTGTTGGTTGTGAAAACCAAAACAAATATATGAAATCCTGTGAAATATTTAAAAAAACAAATCTGCAATTGAAAATAAATTTGATATTTATACTTGAGTGCCGTCAAATACAGAAACCTGCCTGAAGTTTTTATTGTGTTACAAATGGCAACGAAATCGTTAAGTTATATTGCGAAACAGCTTCACTGAGCAGTCACTATTTAGTGCAGTTTAGTGAATTGGGAAGTAAGCGTATACATAAATAAAACACTTCTATTATTTCAGAGTAAAATCAATAAGAGAAAACCATAAAGTTTTCCTGTAGAAAAACCACTCTGTAAATAATAAAATCTTTTTCTCTGTGCAATAAGTTTTTTTTTGTATTCTTAGCATTTTGTTTTGACTTCACAGACAGGAAATAAAAGGGCAGTTTTTGAGCTTAGCAGCATTCTTAAATTAACATTGGTCTTTCCAAGTGATTCACAGATTATTCAATGTTAAGTTTTTACTGGTGTTTTTTCTTCGTTTTTAATCATCGTTAAAAGTCAATCGTCATAGTTGTAGGTTGGTGAAAAGTTGAAAAGGAAACATTAATCAAATACGTGTGCTTTGCTTTTTATCTTACACCAAATATAAGTCGACATGAAAGGCTGAAGTTCATTAATATATATATATATATATATATATATATATATATATATATATATATATATATATATACACAAAGGTGGATCAACAAATTTGTAGCCTGATGCGTACAGTGTTCCGAAAAAGTGATGGAATAATTCACTGAATGTTCTATCGATGGAATTAATGGTTAAACGTTGTCTTAAAGGTACTAACAAAAAAGAGACTAAAAAATAAATATATTTTAATAAAATATTTTTCATCAATAAATTATTAAGTTATTGCTTATGACTTCACACACACACATATATATGTGTGTGTGTATGTGTATGAGAAACAAAAAAAAAACCAGTGTATAAATAGAAATAAACTGTAATGTGTGACTGACAGTTTCATGCCCTTAAGCGATGATCAGATGTTATATATTTTGTCAGATTTTATTATAAACATGCTATTAACCAAACGATGTTGCTAAAGTTATGGTTTGAGTTTTACAAACATACCTATTAAAATATTTATGCAGACACAATGCGAGATGAAGTTTTATTTATAAATAAATTCAAAAGTTGTCGGCCATGGAAATATATAACAATATCCATATACCTGAAATAATTTTCGAAACACTTTTATATGTTAATATAGGTTCCTTGATATTCTAGTATTTTAATTTTTCAGATTTTTTAAACATTTCTTTGCATTACTTGCAGCAAAACTATTCTTTCTCAGATATATTCTTTGCTTGAATATTGTTTTCTCCTATACATCTATATAATGATAAAGTGCATATTTTTTTTTATTGGATTAATATCTGGAGAGGCTGCAAGTCATTTTATTAATTTACTGCCTTTGAAACCTTTTTTTTTTCGCAATGTGGAACAAAAGCGATATTTGCATGAAAAATGAAAGGACATTATCTTGTATGAATATAGTCTTTCGCTTAAAGCTTCTAACTTGATTTTGTTCAATACATTACTATAATTCACTGCACTTATCTTGACATCAACAGGAATTTCGAAGAGATGTATAGTTTTATTGCCTACATTACTTACCAAAAATATTACACAATCTCCCTACTGTTTTATCCTCAGTCGTATTTGTACGATGAAGGACTCTACAAGCTGTAGATTTCTTGCTTAAGTGTCTTATGTAAACAGGTTTTCTGTATCTCTTCGCTCTACTTGATTCTCTCTATGATATTTGCATAAAACTGATTGGTTTCATTCATGTCTTTTGCCAATGTTCTTAAGATTTTCCTTCTTTTCTGTTTAAAGTTGTTAAACCATCTTCAAATATTTTACTCTAAAACAAAACACCTGATGATCAAAAGAGCTTACACGACCGAATCTTCACTTCAGGTACTTTGAACAATATTAGCCTTTTGTCATTTCGCTTTGTTGTCGGCATGAATTTACATTAGTTACAAAGGTTTCATCCGAGCACATATTCCGAAACAATATTTACTCTACTTGCCAGAACTGTAATCAGGAAAATGAGAAAATTCGACTTAGTATTGGCTACTGACCAATGCATATAGTCTTCTAAATAATCAATTAAAGAAAAATACAAATTTACGTATTTCATTTAACTGAAAAGGGATAATCTTGCTTATTTAAGAAACAGTTGTAAAAAGCAATACACCTCTTACATTTAAATATCTATAATAGAGACAATATTAAGTTTAGATGCATTATTTTTGTGCTTATTAACCCTTGTTGCCGTGAGGCAGTAGCTCTCTCGTTATTTTCTCAGATCATTATCATTTAAGAACTGATTCTCATATACGTGGCTTTGTACTATGATTAAACTCAACCAAAATGAGTCAATATCTAAAGATATGCTATATCAATATATGGACATGTTTATGAAGCAACCAGGACAGAAAAATAAATCAATTATGTTAAGATTGGTTCAGAGATTATATTAGCAAAGTTCGTTTGAACTAAATTAATCACAAATTATTATAAGATAATGTTTTATGATGAAATATATCACGCTTATCCACAGTCACTTGATAAAACAATCCGTATAATAATGAAGATAATTATTTTTCGAAAAATACAATACATCATGATTTGTCAGTCTGAATTCATCTTAGTGGAATAATAATGTATGAATAAAAAGTTCTTAGCAAACGAGTTTCATCCTCTGACGGACGTTAGCAAGGTAAATGTGTCATAATAAAGACCCTCAGAGGAAGAAACACGTCGGCTAAGAATCGTTTCTCCTCTTGTCTTTTTATTCATTTTGTTCCTTTACAGATACACTTTATATGAAAATAATTTATATAATAATATATATTAAACTGAACAGACCAAAATAAATAGACAGTGCTACTCGAAATAATTTCTATAATTTCGAGAGAGACTAGTTCATGGATGATATGTGTAACGTGCCAGGTAACGAGGAAGTTTAACTGTCATCGATGTATGCATATAACGTAACTGGTGAAGAAGTAGTGTGGCAGTGGCAGCTATGGAACGTGGACAGAATTTAACACCTTTTAATCGCAGAATGGTTGTTGGGTTCAGAAATATACAGCACTGTATCTCCAAGCTGGCAAGAGTAGCAAGGACATGATAGGAATATCTGTATTTCGGACATTCTTTGCTGGCAAATGGAAATTGTGATCGTCTGCTGGGAGGCAAAAAAACTGAAGATGTAAACATTTAATAAAGGAAAACTTTGATAAAACCACATTCCAGTTCAACTCTTGCGTCAATGAATTCATCAATTAACGAACTGTATACTGCAAGCTGCATTATTTTGTTTTGTTTTTTGTGGGGATGTAGTTGTCGACAACAAGGTCACCACAACATACTTTATATAATCCAGAGAACATTAGAAGTTGAGAGACTGGCATCTTTTATTTTCAGCCGTTTCGAACAGACGACACAGAGGAAATATTATCTTACTATAGATCCGTAATGGTGTTTTATGTAAACTGGTAGTGACTCTATAATGATATATGGTATATTCTGTTTGATTTTGCAAGGGCCGCTAGTGAAATCGGAGTCTGACTTGATAGCGCTTACATACACCAATAGGGTTTCAAATGATCTGTATCCCTTCTTGCAAACTGTAATTCCTCGTGGCGATAGCATTAAAAGTAGAATTAGAAAATGATTTTGTGTTTCTTGTTGTTATTATACAAATGTTTTTGTTGTGAAATGATTATGATCAATCCGTAGTAATTATTGAGCATGTTAGTGGTTCTAACGCTTCCCCACAAAATGTGGACTTAAAAATAGTGAGAGATATTATGTAATAAAGAAAGTAACTGAAAAGTGACAGTAGAGAGATACTTAAATTTAATCCTTGTTTACTTAAAAAAATCAATACAAAGCAAACATTATTAGCTATGTTTCTTGATTAAAACTTTCTTAAAAATCCCAAAGATTTTGCATTTTAAAGAGATTAAGTAATTTGACTGAATATGTATACTATGACCGAATGGCCTGTGAATCTATAGTTTTCATGCCTGGTAACAATTCACTGAGGTTACCTTCATTGTAAACTCATAGACCTTAAGAGGTATATTAATGTCTTACAAAACAAGCAGTTTTAAACCAAGTTTATTACACATGTAAAATCATAAAGGATAAAATGTATTTAGAAAAATTCGCTTTTACAATAAAGCATGGTTTATTTAAAATATAAATATTTGAACACGTTCCAATACAGTTCCTTTAAAAGGAAGGCAATACAAATGCTACTTATAGAAGAGTTAAATTCTGAATAAATTCAAAGTTATTATAAACATACACATGACTATTACAAAACCGTTTTGTGCATTGTTAGCTTAAATTTATTAATGAAATGTATCGTGGGTGAAGAGAAGGTATAAAAATAAAATTTTAATATATTCTAACATGGTCAGCGAAAGTGTCTTCTCGAAAGCTCGTAAGTCTGGAAAAAGCTGCCGCATTGACATTGCGGATAAATAGAATAATTGAGTCACTGATTGTTTTTCTACTGTTTACACAGACCTTGAAGTGGACACATATTTGTCGCGATATTTTTTATCATCATCATAAGAATATTGTATTCATTTAAATTCTTTAAATACGTTGTGTTAACTACGGAATGTACTTGGAATTTGAAAAGTATTTGTCCCGTCGTCCATTATCATCAATGAAAAAAATAGTCCTTTATTCATGTTTAAAACGTTATTTACAAAACTGTACCCAATATGTGACTGAAATCCTAGTCACAACGATGGAAAGAAAGGATAATCCTCCTCATCATGTATAGATGACACGTAACTGCTTCCAAGAACATCCATTGATTCCCATACTCACCAGATTAAGCACATATGTTGCAGACCACACTAACTATTCTGCATCCAGACGCCCAAAACACAATTGAGTGATAGACAGCTTTGCTGCATGTCGTGACTGTTATAATTTCATCGCCTCATAAAATATTTCACTTCGTGCAGTCGCAATTATTCAGGCGAGGTGGAGAGTTATTAGAAAACTGTTTTTGATATTTAAGGATTCCATTTTATAATAGTTTCAATAAGAATATTTCATCAGAGGATAATAGCCGATAATATTGTTTTATGTTCTTTACATATGCTTACTATAAAAATGTGTCCTTATTGTATTCCTACCATTCTGCCTTTCATGTAGTAGTTGTTATTTTTTCATTTATTCTTTCAAATTAGACTACTATAAAGTAACATCAAAACTCTGCGTTGGTTAAAGTAATCCAGTGACTTGACCGAAACAAAAACTTGGTGAGTGGAGTTACTAAAGGGAATTAACTGAGATATCCGAAAAGAGGTGCGGCACGCGAAACGAGAACAGTCTACCTCAGTGGACTAAATAAAGGGTTCGGTTCGAAATTCTAACGTATATCATCACCTGAAGAAGGCTGAAGCGTACAACGGCCGAAATACCGTGAACATGACAATAAGGATGATGACAACAGGCCGAACAATGTAAATAGTGTAAATAACTACTTTTATGAAATTTAATTTTATATATTATAAATAATTATTGTTGGGGTTATGAAAAACTTATGTAGCAGTAAACAGAAAGACTTGTTTATAAAGAATTGTAAAAATATACTTTATCAGAGGTACACATAATAATATTGATTCCAGGCATAACGTAGAAAGAGTGTCCTACGACATTTTGTATCTTATCCGTCTATGTTGGCTTCATTAGTTATTATTATTCAGGTTTGTATAAAAAGTCAGAAAGTCACAACTAAAGATGCCAAGAAACAGCAGGTTTTTATTTCACCTAAAGAGCCTAGCAAGTGACTTGTCATGTATTTTATTGGTGCTGGAAAAATATTTCAAATTTGTGCAAATGTTTTAAAATTAAGGATTTCATAAATCTTTGGTAACATATATAAAAAAACGACTGAAAGAAAAATTGAAGTATTACTATGCTTTAAAACTTTTATTTTATCTATGTCAGATACATGAGGTACCCATAAGTATGTTGCTTTGGAATTCACTTATTTTGAGACTCCAGGGATTTGGGATACATATGTATGCATCTTGCAATATTATTATTGGTGAATGTTTAGAACAACTGATTTTATACGTGTAATATTGGAAGTAAATCGAAAAAAGAAACCTGCGTTTATTAATTTTTTCCATGGGTCATTAGGCAGCGGGAAAGCACAGCCTTATCTATTCCAAAAATAATTATGGCAATGCACGTTTTACAGATTTACAAAAGAAAACAGCGGAGAGCAATCATCGTCTATGTCCTGCAGGGACGTAGCACTGAAAGGGAGACAGGTTTTTGCAAGATTATGTTGTATAAATAATGTCTAAAATTTTTGTTACTCTCTTCTACACAGGATTTTGCTTGCGTTATTCAAATAGTTTTAATCAAGTTATTTCTATTGTGATAAGCTAAATAAACCAGGCCGACGTATTTTTGGTTTATTTATTTTGAATTTATGTGAATATTTTAATGTTTAAAACAAGAGTTCTTTGATTTGCTACATCGGTTTTGAGTTCTTCTGTTTCTATAATCCTCATTATATTTGTAAAATCAATAAATAAACACTAAATGTGCAGACAGAAATGTTTGAATTTGTTAGAAACTGGATTCATTTATTTTGCATTAAAAATAAGATATTTCATTAAAAGCACACTTTTTGAAGTGGCTACTTTTGACGTATAACTAGAATTTATATTTAAAGCAAGCAATCATCACATTATTATCGTTTTAGTAAATATTGTTTTATTTTGAGAAAATATTTTATCATTATATGCAATGTATCCTCTTTTAAGAGTGATAAGTGATTGATATGAAATATCGAAAGAAAGATGGAATGCATGAAAACTTAGTTTGGATGATTAACTTTTTATTTTCTTGTTCACGTTTCGATAATGCGAGCATTATGAAAACAACTTAAAATTTGATCAAAAACGTTGTTACCATGGCCAATCTGCTACTTAAATAACTGCGCCATACGGTCATATATTTAATTTTATTAACTTTTTTTTCTCAATTTAACAAGTGTTTTCAGGATTAACATAGTAAGGGTGTTTTTATTTTCATGGTAATGCATACATGGCCGAAGCAAAACCACAACAAAGAAATAAACATTTAAACATTACATTATCATGTATTCCATACTTTTAACAGTACAAAAATATCCTTAATCTACTCTAGGTTAAGCCAACAAATACATACTTACACACCACAATGGAAACCCTTGGTTTTAGAGTAAAATTAATAACTTAAATGTCATTTAATTACACTCCGTTAGATTTTATTATTAAAGTCAATGTTTTCTCAGCAAAATTGATATTAAGTAACCGATGTTGGTAAAATATTAGAATATACTAATGTTCATACGAGCAATATACTGTATAATGTTAGATTAAACGTTTAACTTTTATCCGTATAAAAATAGTGGTAACATATTTTAGGAATATGCAAAGAAACCAAGTGCAACATGAATTTTTGTAAATAAATAAAAGACACATATTTGATTATGTAGAATATTGATCATATATAATCGAATAAATTATTTTACTTAATTTCTTAACTGTCATAGTATAACATCACAAGACGTTATTGGTTTTGTTAACTTTTCTACTTTAAAATTATTGCGATATTTCACCACATTTTCTATTGGTTTAAAATTTGGATAGACTGACAGCCATTTTATTAATTTAGTATCTTTGAAACATTTTAGCCAAGATTGTCAAATGTTAAATTTATAGAATGTGAAGGATCGTTGCCTTGTCAAAGATGCAATTTACTTTAAAGTTTCAAGGCTATTACTTGTGTCACTAGAAAAGTTTTGTTCAGAAAATTGAAATAATTCTCTACATTTATCTTGAAACAATCATCAACTTTAAATAATCCTATAATTTTATTGCCTATAATAGTATTTTTAATCGAGTTCATCCCAAGCAAGGCATTAAAGCTACTAAGACAGAAATGGTTACTGAGTGTGAAAGAATTAGAAAAGAGAAACATTATTAAGGAGCGAGAAGAAAGACCAATCATATGGAAAGTAGCTAGCGATTGACAGTGTGTATCTAAAGATTTGAAGATTAAAGATTGACTGAAAAACATGGAGCCAGAAGGAGTTCCAGATGCAAGAAGTTTAAGAAAAGAAACTGTTAGCATAGAACTTATGGTTACATCTAACCGAATCAGCGGTAAATTGATGAGACATCGTCGCCAGTCTAATGAAAAAGGCTAAGTAACATAGCGAAGGACTCATCCATACAATTACCATGAAAGTATTTATAGAAAATGTATAGGGGCTTTAATTTTACGGCGGTAAATGAAGCCGTGTAACCAGATAAGGACCGATAATATTGGTGAATCTTCTTTGGATTTTATCAAGGAGCTCTAAATAAATAGCAGGAACACTGGACCATATGTAACAGTAATATTCATGGACGCATGGTAGATATGCAAGATTCTGAATAGAAAAATCGTTTAGTACAACACAGTGAAAAACTTTCTTAGCAGCTGATCTGGTAATTGATACAATATAGTCTTTCCATTCATATCAACCAAAGGTTAGCCCGAGAAGGAGAAACGAGTTACTCTCTTGGAGGTTAGCATCAGCCATGCTGATGGAATGAAGGAAGATGATTAATAGAGAGCAGTTTAAATTTTAGAGACGTTAAAATTAACAACCCGTCCTTTGCCATAGTTAGAAGATTGATGGTCGTTTTGGACATCAGCCGCCAATTTAACTTTATCGAACTGATCAGACTTACTATTGAGACAGGAGTAAATGATTGCGTAATCAGCGTAGATACTAAGTTGAGAGCTGATGCCACCGGGAAGGTCATTAATGAAAATTAAAAACAAAGTAGATCTAAGTATAGAGGACCAGAGTACACCCGCATTAGTACACAAAGGATCTAGATGAGTGGCCGTTCAGGATAACTTTAATTCACAATTTGATGAGAAAAACTGGATCAATTCAAAAATATATCCGGAGACTCCGTAACTTTTCAGTTTGTGGAGAAGACTTAAATATTACATAGTTGCTCCCTTTTGTCTTCCAAGTCGCATTAGTTGATTTTATTTTCCAAGAATGGCCCAAACACTAATCCATTTCTCAGGTTCATAATATTGAACTGTACAATCATGAAAAAATCACTGTTGATAAATCACTTTTTAATGTACTACTACTACACCGATATTACATATTTTTATTTGATTTGATTTGGTTGTTTTCGTGCCTTTTGACAATGATCTTAATATCCTGTATTCTGTGTTTGCAAAACATTTGTAACACAATATATATTTCGTAGTTTTCAATTTGATTTTCTTATTTTATATAATTTTACTCAAATTTTATAACATTCTTAATGCCAGTTTAATTGTTTGTTCGTTGCTAATATTTCCAATTTTGTTGTTTATTCTTTTGTAATCTCTGCTCAACGTTTTCGTAATTATAAACTTTGTTTTACTCTCGCTTAATAATTTTACAATGTATTATTTCTCTTTAGAATATATATATTAATTAAGGCCCATGGCAATTCTATATATATGAAATAAAAAAAAACAGATATAAAAAAAATATGCTAATACATCTACTTATTTCCAGTATGATGAAGAAACAAACTAGTTGCATATTAAGATTTAATCCCACCAAAAACGGAAAATGTAAATATTTGTATTAAAAACAGATATTATAAACTGAAATTCGTATGGTAGGTTTATCATATAAACAGAAACCAACCCTAAAACATTACCAACATCAGTTGATTACGAACAGAAAATTATATAATAAAATCCGATCGAATGTAAGTTGGTGTGGTTAAAAATATTCTCATAACCCGTGAAAATGTTACTAACATTGGCTCTGATTAATTGTAGTGTTATTATGTAAATATGGACTTGTATAATAAAATCTGTTCGAATTTAAATATTTAAACCGACAATATTTCATGCAAAGATTATCTCTTTCTAGCAATAGCTTCTTTTGGTTGAAGAATTGTTAAGTCCAGAAAGAAGGGCTAGTGGGAGGATTGGGGAGTAATATTCCGCAAACAACACACCAAATACAAAGAATTGTGAACAGTAATGGAAACAATTTCTTATCAATTATCGTTTAATAGCAACCACTCATTGCTTTCATGTCTTGATTCACACTGTTTCTTATACAGTGTAACCCGGATATAAGAGAGTTGTCGGGACCGGAGAAGAAGTCTCTTATATCCGGGTTGCTCTTATATCCGGGTTTGTTCTATTTTGTTTAGGCAAGTATGGCTCTAATTTGGGACCAGATAAAATCTCTCTTATATTCGGGTTTCTCTTATATCATGGTCTCTTATATCCGGGTTACACTGTATTGAAACTTCATCACTTCTTCTTTTGTCCATGAACATGTCCAGCTTTATTGCTTAAAAACAATTTTTAAAATTTTTTTCTGTATATATCTCGATATTTGCAACACACGCAAACACACAGACATACATTGCTACTAGAAATAAAATACGGAAGATGTTAACTGAGCAATTTCTGCACGGAGGATGTCCTTGTTATCATTGTAATTAATGCTGACTACATTTCTTGTATGCCGTGTACAAAAGGTATCCAGCATTTATTATTAAGTGACAGTGCAGCATGTCAATAAATTAACACCTGTTAATAAATATCTACGGATGTCAATATAGACAAACTGATTACGTTATACTAATCATATGTATCAAAACCAAATGTGTGCGATAAGGTGATCGGTTTTGATAAAATCTAAATATATACTTAAAGGTGGAGTCCAGTTAAAATATTTTCAGTTGAAGTAACTCGGTCCCCTTAGCCGGCTCCGATTGAATGGGTTCTTCGGTATCAATATATGATTCATTATCCCTTGGCTATCTCATTCTTCAAACATAAAACATTCTCCTTGACATCCGACCATCAGGCTCACACACAGCTCGCGCTCATAAATGGAGACGCACAGTTCATTAGCCCACAAGGGAGTATTTCCAACGGGTTGAAGTCAGGCAAGTGAGTTTCATTGAATTGGTTATTTATTGTAGCCCATTTTAATTCATCAAGACAAAACATGTGCATGATTTCCGATCAATTAAGAATAGAATCCATATTTCTACTGTGTATTGAAGCTTTTGAAGAGCATTACCAGTATCTTCTTTACCAGAAAATGCTGGTAATATTTGCATCCATTTAATTTTGACATGAAAATATTAAAATGTCCACGTCAACCGATAAGTTTCTTTTCATGCTTGAATTCTAAATATAGAAACATTTAGTCTTTGTTGTGGTGTAAGCGCCTACAAAATGACATTTATATTCATTAAATTCCAATCATTATTCAATGAAAATTATCCACCTTAAATATTTTTTTCTGAAAAAAAAATCAATGATTTATTTTAATTAAGTGTCTCATATGTAAGCAATTCACAAAATGTGTAACCGACCTCGTAATAGAAACAGTTGCGTATTTGATGCCAGCGCAGGAATCAATGTTTGAGGCCCTGTAAGGAGCTAGGAATTTATAAAACTAAACACCAGGGCAGACAATTCTCTTTTTTAAAAATAGGCGCTGCAGGATCTTTCTATTCTCAGTTAACATTTTGCCACAATATAGTTTAATAGATAACAAGTGATGCACCAAAATCTAACTGTATAAACCATATCGATCCCAGGATAGTTTAATTAAAACAATGAAATAAAAACAAAAGAATTAAAATATTAAGAAAGTTTTGCCAAAATTCCAATCAGAGTGTGATATATAAAAAAATAAGTAAGAACAATACTTTGGATCAGTGCAGATGTTACGAAACTAGAATGCAACATATGTCTGGGACACATAAAACAACGATTTATACTTGCGTGTTGGACAGACAGCAAATCTGTCATCTGTAGACGTGTTTCGTAAATAAAGAATCAATGGCTGAATGGTGAGGGAGGAAATTACGAAAGAGTTGGTAAATTTTGACAAGCGAGCAGATGGCATCGGAATAAAAGAAAACGGCAAAGAAATGAATTATGCCAGTAGAAAATTAGCAAGAAATTATTAGCAGAATACAACAGAGAACTGCATGAAGTCTGCTAAAAAGATTAAGAGAATCAAGACAACAGCAAAAAAATAATAATGGAAACAAGAAATGAAGAGAAAATACGAGAAACAAGACATTACAAAATAGAAAAAAAAAAACGGAACACAAAAATAGAATGAAGATCTCCGCAAATATTTTCAGAAGATAAAAGAAATTGTAGACAAATGAACTGGTTATGGTTGCGAAAAGGTTATCTGAAAAGAGAAACAGAATCACTTCTAGTAACAGCCAGGAGCAAAAACGTTAGGAAAATGTTGGAAAAAATCGCAAAAAATATAACCATTATGAGAGAAAATATCGTTTTGTTTAGAAAGACAAAAACATTTTATTATATAATGAACAAATGCAGCGAAGTCACTTAGAAATAATTAAAAAAATCATGATTTACTAGGGATCGAAATTTACAGCGAATTATGCAAGCAACTATACAAATAAATAGTATGAGCGCAAAAAATTACCTGTCATGCAAAATATGGAAATCAAAATATTTTGGAACATTAACAGTTCAAAAGAATAGTCAATCAAAGTTTAATGAACGGATTTATTTATATTAAAAAAAGAAAGTATTCTAGTTTATGAATGTGGCCGTATGAGAAAATCATCCACTAAAATCGAAAAGAAAGAATCTAAAAAATAAGACCTTGTGAAGTGTGTAAAATTCCCATGAATGGAAATATTATAGAACATGGTGGTTCTGACTATTTTTAATGTGATATGAGGTGTGTGGGATTTTATATTTGCTGTCACTCAGCCCCCACCGATGAACACTTCACCACGAGATACGCTTGGTATGAAGATAATAAATTTTAGCAAACATATATATATATATACATATATATATATATATATATATATATATATATATATATATATATATCAAATACATATATGTATGTATTTATCTACGTACAGGTATATATACTTACGAGCACACAATCATTTACAACACACATGTACACTCATACATACAGACATATATGATAATTGCATTATTAACATACTGAGTTAGACAGATCGACTCGTGTCAAATTGAATGCTGCTGTGACTTTCAGTAGCATTGAAAAGTATTGAGGTTTCAGCAGACAACTTGTGTGGTTGCAGGTAGTGCTCATAAAAAGTGTTTGTGAATCAAAAATCAGACTTTATACCCCCAATGGAAAAATAATGTAAACACGAGCTATAAAAACATATCTCGTTTACTCATTGAATGAGTAGAGAGAGGGGAATAGCGGTCTTACGTTTTAAGCATAAAATGTACTGAGATGAATAGAAAGAAGCTTGTAGCTCAGTCCTTCTCTGCCACTCACCTGAGCTGTCTGGGTTTATCTGTCCAAATAATTAGCATTCACTCTGCTTTCTTCTGTCAGTCTTAGTTTGGCATCCCATTGATCAGAGGCTACAAGAAGAAGGCTGCTCTAATTTGTTTTACTTCTGATCAAAGGCCATGAGGATAAGACACTCGACCATTATCGTTTCCATCTTAAGCATTATCTTGTAACTCATACACACATATATGTATACCCATCAATATTCATAGAAGCACATGGCTTAAGGTTATATCGCGTTGAAACGACGGTTCCCGTGCGATCACAGAAGTTAAGCAACATCGAGTCTGGTCAGTACCTACATAAGTGACTGCTTGGAAACATTAGGTGCTGTAAGCTTGGATATACCAGTGGTGTAATTGATAATGGCTCCGAATTGAAAATGGGAGAGACGAGTTTCAGTTCATCCCTTGGAAATATGTTTGGGCTTTAAATAAAATAACCAGCAAAATGTTGATAAGCAGTAAAACATAAATCAGTCATAGAAGCACATACCGGATGTGCCAAGAAAAAGTTATTTAAAAATGTATTCAATAGAAATATCAATATATTGAACCCCCCCACAAAAAAACAAAAAAAAAAACAAAAAAAAACCGTAATAGTTATTTAATAAGAATTCTACACAAAATTATTCAACAAAACTGCTTTCAGCCTGGAGAGCAGTCATCAAAACTGCAAGCTTGGATTATGGTATTCATCAAGTCTTTGGTATTTCTCTCTTTCTAGACGGCGCACCAGGCCTAGAGTTCAAATCAGAAGAAGCAACCGGAACCGGAACCCTCTATATTGCAGTGTAACAGGATCATGCAATATTTTCTGTTAGCAAATTCTGGATTACACGGGAGTGTGTACAGCCATGTTGAATCATATATGACCACTACCCCAAAATAGAGATTGGAAACCGTGGTCAGAAACTCGATAAACTTGAATATGTCAGGCATCACAACATTGTCCTCGTTACTTACAACCTACCAGTGCTATTACAGACAATGTGAAATTGATGCGCCCAAAGGTAGATACTTCTGTGGGCTAAGCATTTCTTCTATTCACCCACGAAACTAAATGTCGTAAAGTTGGTGTCGTTTGTGGCTAATATCACGAACACGGCGTATCTTTTTGTTTTCGTCTCTCTCTCTCACACACACATTATATATATATATATATATATATATAT